>CM034622.1:35463592-36663592 GCA_020080225.1 Gynochthodes officinalis | reverse complement strand
AGATGCATTGATTGAGTAGTAGCGTAAGTGTGATATGGGGTACTGATACCTCCTTATCAATGCTGTCTGAAACCATTTACTAATGTGTTTTCATCCATCATCCAAGCCATGTTGTGCAACCAATTGCTTATTACTTAAATCAGCAACCACCGTTAACAAATTCATTTTGATAACAATTAGAACCTTCTTTGTTTTGGACGTATTGATTGATGATGTGATCATCAATCAGTGTAAGATTTTCTTGTATGGAAACTTGCAAAGACCCCTCAGCACTGATTCAGAAATGCCTTCAAATCAAATACTAATAATAAGTGTCGATCCTGCTAGTATTGGACATTTATTATGTGCTGCCAGCATGTGTATTAGCTCTCTTTTTTCGGTAATTATCTTGTGTATTAGCTTATATCGATGGAGCTGGTGCTGTTGTGCTATGGCCTTCAGTTTATTGGATTGTAGTATATGGAGAAACTTTGATGATTGGGATTTTTTTTTTACTCTGTAGGAATCGGATGGATTTATTATTTTGTAATATTCATTCAGACTGCAGTCAATACCGGCATTAGCATAGGAGCAATCCTACTTGCAGCAGAATGCCTGAAGGTATAGCAATATATAGGCATTAACTTCATTCTTAAAATATTGTAACATTGTATAGACTTCTCAATCACCGATAGAAACACTGAAACTGTTACACATGAAACATGAAGGCCAGTTCATTTCATAGACTAACAATCTATTTTTGCTGCCTCTGTTTGGCTCTGTAATATTAATTCTAGGCATGACCACTGGACAATGGAATCTATAAATTTTCATATGATGCCTCAGCTTGAAAAGGCAGCCAATGGCAATGCTGTTAGGAAAACAGAATTATCAGTAGTAGGAAATGGCCGTAGAAGATGTCTTCTCATGGTCTAAATTGTTAGACTTGTTAACTGATAAGCTTTGATTTGTCACATTAACAAGGGCAAGCAGGAAAAATAAAAGTTAAAGATAAAATTTACTGAAATTTTTATTGATTCATTGAAAATGCTGATTATTGAGTCGCTGTGTTTGATATTTGCATTGCTATTGTTTTCCAAAATCAAGTTAAAGAATAGAGTGTAGCAGTTATACTGTAGTAGGGGACAAGATGCAGAGCAACCTGACAGAAATAGACATGTAGCTAATATGAAGCTCTAGAAATGCGACAGGTTATGCCAGGATATTATCATTTTCTGGTGCATAATATCTGTCTGTTGTCAACTATGGTTTCTTTGTTCTGATATAACCATGTTAGATATATTGCTTGGATATAAGTCTGTCTTTGTTGTGAAATAATTACTTTTGTAAAAATTGTCATTCCTATAGAATTTTGACATTAATTGTTTTTTCTGATTGTATGCACAAGATCATGTACTCGAACCTTTCTCCACATGGTTCATTGAAATTGTACGAATTTACAGCAATAGTGACCGGTGTGATGATTGTTCTCTCTCAACTTCCAACCTTCCATTCCCTCAGGCATCTCAATCTTGGTTCACTTCTTCTCAGTGTGGGTTACACTTTCCTTGTAGTTGGTGCTTGTATACATGTAGGTAGGTGACATTCTTGACATATTGATGCCATCTTTAAAATAGCAATTTTTAGTTACTTGTACAATTTTCTTTTGCATGTGATCCTAGTAATGATCTAAATTGTTTCATCATTCTACAGGTACCTCCAAGAATGCACCTCCTAGAGACTATTCTTTGGCAGGTTCATCATTAACAAGGAGTATGAATGCCTTCACCTCCATATCTATTATTGCTGCTATTTATGGAAATGGGATACTACCCGAAATACAGGTATGACGATTTCTTGTTTTAGTTGTAATTGTTGCACACTAGCTTGATTACTGTTGTGTTTTGCCTGTATAAACCATTTCTGGTTTGTGGAATTGATTAATGTCATGGAGAACCATAGGAGGCCTAGAGCAATATTATATATGTTCATGTACTTTCACAGTTAAAAGGCTATACATCTCTGGGGTAGAAGTCTGCAAACATGATGGGCACTGGTTTTAACAGAAACTAATTTCCTGTTGAGATTCTATCTGAATGTTTGCCATGACTGTTAGTGCAGGCTACTTTAGCTCCCCCAGCCACTGGAAAGGTGTTGAAAGGCCTAATATTGTGCTATGCTGTAATTTTTGTAACTTTTTACTCTGCTGCTGTTTCGGGATACTGGGTATTTGGCAATAAATCAAATTCAAACATTCTCAAGAGCCTGCTTCCAGATGTAGGACCTGCCTTGGCTCCCACATGGGTACTAGGTCTGTCGGTTATCTTCATTCTCCTTCAACTCTTTGCCATTGGTCTGGTAAGTTTATGCATTTACCTAGTTAAACCTTTGATTGCTACCTTATACTGTGATGTACTGAAAAGTGAAGCATTGAATCTGATGTTGTTTACTTGGTACCTTTCCTGAGAATATCAATATCTGATATAACAATGTGGCAAACATCATCAAACAGTTGTATTCTCAAGTAGCATATGAGATCATGGAGAAGAAATCAGCTGATGTAAACCAGGGAATTTTCTCCAAAAGAAATCTCATTCCAAGGTTAATTCTGCGAAGTTTGTACATGGTGTTCTGTGGGTTCTTTGCAGCTATGTTGCCATTCTTTGGGGACATTAATGGGGTTGTAGGAGCTATTGGATTCATCCCACTGGATTTCATCCTTCCAATGCTTCTTTACAATATGACTTTTAAGCCCACCAAGTCATCCTGCAGTTTTTGGATAAACAATGCCATCATTATCATCTTTACAGGTGTAGGACTTGTGGGCTCATTTGCTTCTATCAGGAAATTGGTACTGGATGCTTCAAAATTTAAGCTTTTCAGCAGTGATGTAGTTGATTGACAATCCTTGTGAACCTATGCGGTGAGCTCCAGGTGCATCTTTTTTTCCAAATTTTAAGAGAGATTTCTCCTGCAGAAATAAAAAACTGATGAGTTTATATGCGTTCTTTCAGTAATAGCAACCGCCCGAAACTCAACTAAAATTCCACAAACACAAAGATTCAAGTGAATTATTAAACTCGTTGATTCAACTGATGAGGTTTTTCCTCTTTCAAAAAATAAGTTTTTAAATCATTTTTATTTAACAATATTCACATTAAAAAGTGTAAAAATATGTTTTAAAATGTAATTAGTATTCAACTTAGCATTTGTCATTGAGAGGATTCAATCTCAATGTTAATAATACTTTAACTCATTGTCATTTATATTGATAGCTTCCCAAATTCAATCCAGAAAGTCTGCAGAAATCCCAATCATACAAAAATATATTGATAACTTCCAAAGTTCAATCCACAAAGTCTGCAGCTATCCCAATCATACTAGAATTCCGGGCCTTGTTGCAGTGTTGCTGATATATTTTTTGTAGTTCAAAACGGGAAAATATTCAGGCATCTACCACATTAACTATAACGAATGCATCAAACATTTTCCGTTCAAAACACAATGCAGGTGAAGGGATCAACATTCAACAGTTGGGGATTGACTGATTAGCTAGTTAATAGCAAGGAAAACGTGTGCTCAGTTTCCCCATTTTTGCGGGTCTCGCTTAGCGTATATTGTTGGGAACAAGAATCCAGATCATCATCCTCACTTCCTGCCACCGCAACTTGCGTTATTTAATATGACTACAACTTTAGGTATTTATGTGTTGATATGAACATCTTTTTTCTTCGTATTAAAGTGTATTAGAAGCTTTGTCCACCACACGTTGAGAATTCAATTTCTTAAGCCACAATAATTTGGTCCCTTTTACTTGGAGACTTATTTTAGTATAACCTATTGTGTTTTTAGAGATTTGCGCCAATTAATGCACTAAAAGCTTTGATAATTTTGAAAGTACACTTCCAGAAAAATATAATTCTTATTTTTAGTTTAATAAATTAATCTTGAGTAAATTTTTAATAATTTTATGTAGTTAGTGAAAGTTCTCATTAATTTCCCTGTAACTTAAAAAGTTCCAAATTACTCTCCTATAGTTTAAACTAACTTAGAAAGTGGACATAAAGTTGACCATCATAATTAATATGCATGCATATATTTTGCGATTATAATTATCAATATATAACAATTAATATTATAATATTATCAAAATACTCACACCATACTGTTCATAATATTTTTTCTATTTTGAATTATATCAAGATAGTAAATAAATAGCGAATATGTGATTATTTTAAACTGAATATTCAAGAAAAAAAATAATTATATATATTTTGGTAATATTATTATCTTCATTGTTATATGTTGATAATTATAATTACAAAGTAGACACATTCTTATCAATTCTGATAAATTTGGTATTAATCAGTCAACTTTCTATTTATTTTCCAAGTTATTCTAAATGACAAGAATGTTATCGATAACTTTCACTAACCACAAAAGGGTTATTGGTAATTTACCCTAAAAATTTTAATTTCTTTTATCCATAAAAAGAGAGAATATGCTGAAACGCATAAAATATAAATTAGGATGCAACAAATGCATTAAAAAATAACTCCTACTTTAGGCTTTATTTCATTGTTTCTTATGTACTACTCAACCATATATGTTAATTCTATTCTCATCACTACTTTGAAATTTTATCAATTTTAAAACATTCATTATCTAAAGTTCTTTATCTAAATGTTTCTCTACTGTCTACACTATATAGTGATAATTACAGTTCTTCTTTTCTTGGTAGTGCTGAATCATTAAAAACCAACTTAATTAACTTTGTTTGCTTTGGATAATGTTAACAAAAGAGATGAAAAATAGTTTGCACATAAACAACAGTTTCCAATTTGGCTATAGTGAGACAAACTCATTCCTATGATTATTTCTTGGAGAAAACTATTTTTCTTTTTCATTTTTCCCCCATTCTTTTTCCATAGATACCCAGTAAGGACAAAAATACTCCAGCATTAGTGGACTTGTGTGAGAAAACTATTTTTCAAATAGGATGGAATTAGACCAAATTTCTTTGTGAATTAAAATAGTATATAGACAAAGATAATTTCTAGATAAGCCAAAAACTATCTTGTCCATACTTACCTACCAAATTATATCACATGTATGTGATGATCAAGATGGAAATGAAGATGAAGATGAAGATATTCTGAGGTTAAGGTTTAAGAAAGGCATCTTCATCCAATTCATTAATGGTTGGTAGTTCTATGCTTCGTATGAAAAGGTAGTATTTTTGTGTGCCATGATCTTTACCGGTTAAAAGTCATTGTTGAATAATAATTATTTTAATTATCGAGTAATTTTTATTAAGGGAATATTAATTTAATCATTTTGAAAAATCAATTTTTTACTATATGTATGTTGATTCAATCACGGTGAGAATTTATTAAGTTTTTTTATGGTAAATATTATTATTTATTTTCTTTAAATGGTAAAGGTTTTGATTTTTTCCCTCCCTTAGTTCATAAGAATTGTTCTCAAATTAAGATATGAGTTGTTGATGTTTTATTTTCCAACCTCTGACCAAATCTAGGAAATCCCTAAAACTATTCATAATTTCCCCTTAATCACGTGAGTTTTGAGCTCCCAATTTTTTTCCTTTTTGTTAAGAACCAAATAAAAAATGAAGGGAGGATGGAAGATGGTTATATATGCTAATATTTTAACAACTTAATTAATTGGCGAATGACAATGGCAAGATATGATCATATATTTAGCACCTAAATTATTAATAATTTGGTAGCTGGTTTGTGTCAGAAATGACTTTTTTTTATGAAGCACTTCTTCCCACGTATATTATAGTATCAATCCTAATCTTGATTAGGCTAGCCATATCCAATAATTAAATACAAAACTATGCACTTACCGACAAATGGTAATAATAATAATCCATGCACAATCCAATTTAATTCGCTAGCTTATTATCCCCCAAACTACAGAATAATTTACTTGTTTTGCATATTGTGATTATATACACAAACTTTTTTTTTTCCTTTGTTGGTCAGATCCAATATTAACTCTAAATTCTTACTCTAATCTACACTAATCCATAGGCTAGAATATGAAAACTTTGAAGGGTTACATTCTACCATAAGAAAATTGCAACTTGGGATGACGAACTGATTAAATTTGTCAAATATTTTAAGCACTAAAGTCTTTATTATGTCACACTCTAAATGACATATATAATAATACTTGTTGAATCAAATAACATGTGACAATTTTTACCTCCGCCATTTGCTTTATAATCCCATCTATTTTAGATTTGATTTCGATAATACTACTTTCGTCTCAAAAAAAAGATATCAATTTTTTAAAAAATTATTTGTTTCACAAAAAAAGAAAAGAGCGTCTACTTTAAGATAAATTTCTTCTATTATCGTTACTAATAATGATAATGCATAATTTAAATTAAAAAATATAAATATAAATATAAAAATATACATTAATTAAATCGTTGTACTTTTTAAATTAAAAAACTTATATCAAATAAAAAATAAACTCGTTTCTTAAAATGAGAACATTAATAAAGTTGCAATATTAATTAGAAACACAAAAGACAAATGTAAACCATAAATGAACGGTTGCACCATAATTTTTACAAACAGGGAGAGTCTATATCTATGTACGTATATTGACTTACTATTTATATTCCACAACCCAAAGAAACTAGCAATCCAAATGGCTCCACAAGCAAATCCCAAATGTGCTTTGAAAGGAAGAATTATTATTATTTTTTTTTGTCTCTTATGAGAATAACATAAATCAAAATTGGATGGAAAATTTTATTTTAAAAAATGAAAGATGGTGCGTACGTGTTTTATTTTGCAATTTGCGTTGAATAAAATAACAACGTAAGAGTCTTCGTACCCATTCATCAATCATTAAATGTACAGACTTCCAGACTTTATTCTTACTAAATAGTATGAGAGTTAAGACATGGAGATGTGGCCGGCAGGCCGCTAGTTGTCTATGTGAAGAAGGCGTGATACTTTGCCCATTTAAGTCATAACTCGTAACTAGCGCATTTGACTCTGTCAGCCCCACCATCCTATATAATATACTCATCCCTGATCGATTCCCTCTCCATTAATTCTTCTTCCCCTCCAGAAACCCATACTGTACTAGTGTACTCCCCAGAAAAAAAAATGGAAAAATCACAGCAGAAAGCGCAGCAACAACCGGAGATGGCCGCGAAAGAATCCAGGAAGGCGGTGGAGAATCCTCTCATATGGGACTGTGGAAGCTCTCTCTACGATTCTTTTGAGCTAAAATCCTTTGAAAAACAACTCAGCACGGCAATCCACTCGAGAAGTCTATCAATGCCTCACTTACCCGATAGGATAGTGATTCATGAACCAAAACAACCATCTCAGCCACAACCCACGTCGAAAATGTCCTCGAAAATATCCCGGTCAATTCACAGGCTTCTTCGATCCGTCTTCAGGCCTAAGCACCAGAACAGTACTAGTCCTCCATTTTTTCTGAGAAAAGAGCAGCCCCTGCAACGGGATGGATTTTACATGGTCCACGAGAAGTCCGGGGTGCTTTCCACTATTCCTGAAGCTCCAGAATTGGATGGTCTTTCGCCGGAGATGAAGTCTTTCGTTACAAGAACAGCCTCTGATCGATTCATCTTCACTCCTATCGGTATATCGTGTGCTTGAACAAAATAAATTTCTTTGGGATATGAAAACTAATCATGTCTTATATATATTAGCAAGAATTAACGATATTATTGGCACTCCTAATATTTATAAATAAAATAATGAAAATTTTTATGGGGTGCCAATAATATTGCTTCTTTAGTAGTAAATATATGGAGAATAATCATTTCATAAATCAGCCTTTTTTTAAAAATTTTTGGTGTTTATATGTTCTTGCAAATTAGAAGGCATGATCGAAGGGATATTGCATAATGATTGTATAATCATTAATGTATAGAGTCATGCAAGGTAGTGATTTTAATTTTATGTTTTTGGGTTGGTTTTTGTTTAGTTAATTGTTTGGTTACCTGCCTTGGAATTCTGCCATGTTTCTGCGTCTATGATTGAGATAGTGGTAAGAATAATTTAGTGTATAAGTTGTGTTCAAGTCAAATCTGGCCAGATATTAATGGCAGGATTGATCATCCCTCGTGCTTCGTTAATTGATTTTCATTTTTTTGGGGTCAAACTTAATTTTGCAGTTCTAAAGTTAAATCTCAAAATAGGCTTCACTAATTTTTTTATCCAAATCAACACAGAAAAAAAAAAAACTAATCAATTTTAAATAAAGAGTGCAACAGCTGCATACTTGATGGTGCAAAATGACTTGAGAAAGTTTTTATCTTTGAGGAATAAATTAGCCATTTTTAGGGGCAAAAAATTAAAAGTGTGGGTGCTTTAGATAAAGACCATGAAAATCAATGTTGATGTTTGCCCCTAAATTGTGAAAGCTACTCATTAATTAATTGATTGTATAGTGTAAATTTGGGAATTGAAGAAAATACATCCAAGAATCCAGGAACATGCCTTGGGCTGCCCTTGTCCATTGGCCATGCAAAATTTGGCAGCTAGCTAGTTAGATGATTCGCTAAGTTGTGTTGAGTATTCCCTTTAAAGGAATGTGATGACATTCTAATATGAGCTGTTTCTTTATCAAATGCATAATTAATCCCATCAGTACAGCATAAACACTAAAACTATAAGTCAATTTTTCAATATCATTGATGATGGTTCTAATCTCTTTCAATCATTAATTACCTTAACTTTGGAAATCCCATGTTCTAAGATCCAATTTTATGGCCTCCCCTGGTTGATTAGTTTTCCAGCCTCATTCTGAACAAAAAAAAATAAAAAAAAATACATACCAAAATTAATTAAGCTATATGGGATGGTACAAAGCTATACCATGAATAAGTTTCAAATTATTGGTTCATTCAAAATGAATCATAAACAGCCAGCCAAACATGTGAACCTATTTAATAAAAGAGCAAGGACATGTCGGATAGACTGATAATATTGTGTAAGAAAGTATAAATGCCGATGCCTACCCATCAGCCATTTTGAACAAGTAGTAGTTGGGATTCCGCTCCCAGAAAATACAAAGACCGCCCGATCGATGCCATCCCCGTTGCATCCGACCATACTGATATTCCATAGATTTTAGTGAAAAAAAACTCACTATCGATGGGCTTCTGTAAATGGGGTTTGGAAGGCTGTCGTGATGATATTACGTGCAAAATTTTGCCAGCAAACCAAACCCATGCACCACAAATACACCTCTGTGTCTGAGTGTGCTTTTTCTTGAGTAGGTTGTATTGGAAAGCTTTACCGGGCTCCCGCAAGCACTTACGCTTTGGTTTGATTATAAATCCAGAAGTAGGGTATTCATCGGACGGGTTCTTCGGTTTTTTGGGTTCTTCGGTTCGAGTTTATTTGGTTCTCGGTTTATTCGGTTTGGGTTATTCGGTTTTCGGTCGAACCTTAATTTATTTTTTTATATTATATGTAATTATAAAAATAATATATATTAATATAAATAATACATAAATATATATTATATGTAATTATACGTATAATATATATTCATATAAATAACAAATATATATATATTCGGGTTTCGGTTTGATTTCGATTTAATCCAAAATTCAAAAATCTAAAAATTCGATTTTCGATTCGGTTTGAATTCGGGTTATCCAAATATTGAATACCCTTATCCAGAAGGTTTGCATATATCGATCACTCACATTTTTTCTTAGAATTTATATGAGTTTACCTAAAAACAGAAAAAGACGACTTTGCAGATAAGAACAAAAGGAAGGCGAATATAAACTTGCCGTGTCTGAGCCGACAGACCATTGTCGCAGGGACTTAATTACCAAGAGCTAAAAAAACCATGCTGACACAGTACATACACTTGTAACAGCCGTGGCCCAAGGTAGGTGGAATGGTGGTTGAGATAACGATATATCGATTTCAAAGAATTTTTTTATTGAATTACTCATTGAATGAGCATTATTACATATTATGTTTTGAAGTGAATTCGAACCTTCACGTTTTTTAGCACAATATTTTGAGTCTCACATGTCTACCATTTCACCACTGAGGAGTGAGTGTTTCAACATGCGCGTGATAGCGAAATTAGTGCGAGGTGATGTGGGAAAATCTCCGGCAAGCAGCAGTTCAAACCTCCTCGCGCGCGATTTTTTTCACAAATATTGTGGGAGTCTGTCGCAGGCTTTCCTAGTGCTCTCTGCCAATTCGTGCACACAAAATTAATTACTGGTCTTTAAATAATTACAAATTAAATTTGCAGTAGTAGCAGACCAGGTCGAGTCCCAAGGGAACCTAAGTATCGTACCAAACTTTGAACAATAAATTATAAAACTAAATAGAACTAGGGGATTTTTAGATAATAAATAATTTATAAAAATAAATAAAAATAAATATTAAAGCAATAAAGATAGAAAATAACTAGAATTATCAATTAATCGAGTTTCTAATCCAAGGGTCGATTTCATTCAATTGCATCACTGATCATAGGTCACAGAAAAAATAATTCTTGCAAATTCAAACATTTAACTTGAAACTTATTAGGATAGCCGTAATAAATTTCTATTTTCCTAAAGTAATTGACCGAGCCCAGCACTCTAAATCAAAACTTACCATCAATTGACTGGGCACGATAGCGTTCCATATCAATTTAATGATAGCATTAAGAACTATTGAAAACAGTTAAACCAAAATTAATATACCGAGATAGCTACAGTAAATTAATTTTGTCCCATTAATTCCCCTAAATTAAGCATGCATATTTACAAACATAAACAATTCTAACTTAGTTGCTACTTGGTCCATTTATTCATGACAATTACGGATCATTGAACTTATGGATAGCAATAGAATAACTAATGAACAATTAAATTGTCAGATTAATTAATCATCAATTATTCATAAAATCAAATCAAGAATTAACAAGTATTTGAATTAAAAGCAAGAAAATAAATTAAGAACAAAACCTCACAGTGATTGCAATTGAAATCAATCCTTCCCTTGAATTAGAAAAGAGAATTTAGCCACTCATAGTGGCATACATAGCTACTAGAATTTTTCTAATTATATGACTAAACTAAAAAGAAGGAAAAGAACAAAATAAACAAAGGAAGTAAATTCCAGGAAGGCAACAAAAAACTGGCTACTGTCTTTAGTTTTCTTAAACAACCCGAATGTAATTTTTGCTTCTAGGGAAAACAGTCCAAACGGGTAAGAAGAATGGAAGCTAGGAACTTTCTAACAACTTCTACAAAGCTAAAGAAAAAAACCAAAGGACGGGAAGGTTTGGGAAAAGAAAAGAAACAAAGCCGAAGCTTACTAAAGACAGAAAACTAGATGCTCTTGATGGACGAAGATGGCTGCTGCTATTTTTCTACAAACTAAAGAAATAAAAGAACAACAGAAAACAGAAAAGCAAGCACGTAAAGTATAAGAGGAAAAAAAAAACAAATTGCAGCTGCCTAACAAGAGAGAAAGTACGTGAACTTCAGGAAATCAACAAAAAACCGTAGCCGGCTGTTTTATTTTTGGAGCAAATCTGATTGCAATTTTTCTCTTCTAAGAAGAACAATAAAGGATGTAAAGAACTGGAAAAAAATTCAAACACCTAAGCTAACCTACAAAAGAAATTAAGGTGAAAACTACAGACAAAGATGGGGGAGTTTCGCCTTCGCAAGGAGGACTTTCTCCAAATCAAAGTGTTTCAATCATAAGTCAGCTTATTAGTAATTTCTTCAGAATTCAAGTCAAATAAGGAGTGAAGGCATGCAGTAAAATATTTTTCAGTCTTTTTTATGGTACAAATTGACAATTTCCACAAATATGGTTAAAGCTGGAGGTAAAAAGTAAATTAGAAATAATCTCTAAAAACCAGTGGATCAGAATGTGTACAATTTTGCATGTGCAAGATATACATCAAATTGAAAAAAGAGTGATCAAAGGTTTTTGTGGTTGGTGAGAAGCCCAAATGAGACGGCTGCACAGATGCTACTCTCTTTACCCGCAATGGCTTGAAAGATCCTTTTGATCTTCTTCCCGAAGGGTTTTTGGAGAGGACCAAAGAAGTGCCTTAGTGGTGCCATGCCATCATGGGCTCCTAAAAAATTCAAGTTCTTATCCATGGATCAACCAGGAGGGTTCTTGATTCACTGTTGCTGGAACTCAGTTATGGAGAGCATTGTTAATGGTGTTCCTTTGATTGCATGGCCATTCTGTGCGGAGCAGAAAATGAATGCTGTGTTGCTGACTGAAGACTTGAAGGCTGCTTTTAAGGGTTAAACCCGTGAAGGAAAGTGGACTTGTTGGGAGAGAACAAATTGCAAAACTCGCAAAAGATTTGATTGAAGGAGAAGAAGGAAAAGGGGATAACATGAAAGGGCTAAAGGGTGCTGCTGAATCGGCTTTCAGGCAGAATGGATCTTCTCCAAAGTCACTTGCCGAGGTAGCTCAGAAATGGCGTACGTGTGTCACATGATCAGTACTTATGGGGTGCTTGGTGTGAGGGTTTGGGAATGGAGATATGGGTTTGATAGTGTTTGAGGGTGGTTAGTTGAAGGAAATGGAATTCTCTGGCCCACTTAACAAGATATTTCATTTACTAATATTAGTATATCCTCATATCCTCCAATATTGGGGGTATGGAAGTTATGGATATGGGTTTGTTACTTAATTAATTTAATAATTAATTAATATTACTTCATTAATTAATTAATTATTAAATTAATTAAGTAACAAACTCATATCTCTAATATTAATTATTATAATTAATATAAATTAACTTATTATTAACTTATTATTATTAAAAGTAATAATAAATTAATAAATGAATTAATCTCATTTTATTAATATTAATTATTATAATTAATGTATAATTAATTTATAAATAATTAATTGTTAATATTAATTACTAATTATTACTAACTAATTAAGTAACTAATACTAATTAATAAATTCAATTAATATTAATTAATTACTTAAGATTAATTTAATTAATAATATTTTTATTAATAATTAATTAATTTAATATTATACTAAAAAATGAACTAATACTAATTAATTAATTAATATTAATTATTATAATTAATATAAATTAATTTATTATCAACTTATTATTATTAAGTAATAATAAATTAACTAATTAAGATTAATTTACTTAATTATTCATTTAATTAATATTATATTTAATAATTAATTAATCTCATTTACTAATATTAATTATTATAATTAGTATTAATTAATTTATAAATAATTAATTGATAATATTAATTAATTACTTTAGATTAATTTAATCAATAATATTTTTATTAATAATTAATTAATTTAATATTATAATAAATAATTAACTAATAATAACTAATTAATTAATACTAATTATTACAATTAATTTATAATCATTTCCATTCCCCAGCACAAACCAACCAGCAGAATTATAATGAAAGACCCCACTATCATTCTCTACTACTATCATTTTCATTACCTTTCCCATTCCTCCACGTGAGTTAGGCGCACCCTTAGTATCTAGTAAGTAGTACGTAGTTTTGTCAATAATTAATGGACTACCAAATGTTCATTGCCCCCATAGTATTTTTGTCCAAGTAATCTTGCTTGATTGGAACGCTGAGAAATTAATGTCACCTCAAATTTTAGCAGCCACATCTCAGTTATCACTTCTTAGTGGGATTCCACCCAATCACTGTTTGTGAAAAAAATTTCATTGTTTGGTTTGTGTTTTTATTTGTAAAAATTAATTTTTTTAATTATAAAAATAAAGTATTTAAACAATTTTTTATTTTAAAATTTAAATTCTTACCAAAATTTTTCTCACATTATTTCAATAAAATTTTTCTTCCAATCTACCTTTTCATATTACTTTTCCTGACAAAAAATTCTCATCAAAACTTTCATATATGCTAATACAAAATTCTCAAATATAACACAATTCACACGTAGCCAATGATTTTGAATTATATTACTACTCATTCCATCCTAAAAAAAAAATCTATTTTTAATTTTATACATTTTTTTTAAAATTATAATATATAACACATTTAATATACAATTAAATATATTTTTATTTTTTAATTTGAGTTATATGTTATCATAATAGAGGTAATACAGGATTTTCATATTAAAAGTAGAATTTTTTGTAAACAAACATTTTTTTAAAGTAAACTCTTTATAATACAATTCTTTTATTCTCTTCATAAAGTCTATCAATTAGCTAGTCTTGGTTGAGGCTGTGAAACTTCAGCAAATTTCCCTTTCTACTAAAAACTAATTAGTCAAAGAATATCTATAATAATAGTTATGAAACTCGTACAACACTAATTGTAGAATGAGCAGATACGATGGAATTGTAAAATAGGCACCAATTCTCTCCATATTTTGAGGATATGTGATCTCTTCATAGTTGTCAGAATCCCGATCTGATGTCACCGATCTTACGATTTTACGATCATAATTCACTAAAACGATCTCGATTCTAATTACGATTCTACCTTATTATGTGAATAAAATATAATTAAATTTACTCAAAAAAAACTTTATATATCTAAGTAAAATTATGATGTATACTTATATAAACAATTTAATTGGTTTAATCATACTTTAGATTTTATCAATAAGTAAATAAAATAGACTTAAATACCCTTCGACTGCGACAACTACTAAAATATTGAAAAAATCATATAAAATGTTATAAGAAATAAAAATTGAAATAAAATCATTTAATTATAAATTATACATGAATTTTTTACATATTCATTCATATATTAATTAATAATTCTTTTAAAAATAATTTATAAATTATATTTTCTTATTTTTTGTAGAATCTTACGATTTACGATATGATCCCACCGATCTGATTCTGCTACCTTAAATCGATTTTGTGTAAAATCTCGATTCTATAAACTATGGATCTCCCTGCATGCACATGCCAAACTTTAAATGGTGAATTGGTGATGCCCAATATTAGTTATCTACTTTTTTTTTTCCAAAAACGATAATATATTCACATTGCAAAATAGAAAATTAGAAAGACACAAAAGGGCTAATTACACTTCGTGGTGTTGAATTTAACTGAACCCACGAAGATAAGCCTATGAAGAAGACAAAGCCTGCGAAGAGGAAAAATTACGACTACAAAGGCCCAAAGGGCTTACAAAAGTGATCGTGAGGGTCCACAAATGCACCTGACTAAATCGGAACAATCTACGGCTAGCAACACAAACTAGGTTGCTGGTTTAAATGACACACTGAAAGATGCACATATTAAAAGAAACTGAATATTAGTTATCTACTTGCCTACAAGTAATAAAGAGGTTGGGGCACCACCCAATAACAGACATGCTATAATCAATTAAAAAAATTATTTGTTTTAAAAAAATTTTATTTTTAATGTAAATTTCTTATATTATTTTTATTAATAATAATAATAATGTATAATTTAAATTAAAAAATAAGGACAAAAATATAAAAATATAGATTTAATAATGCATTAAATATGTTGTACTTTATAACTTTAAAATGTTGTATGAAAACAAAAATTAACTTTTTTTTACACAAAGAGAGTATCTCGTTTTTTATTAAAATAAATATTTTTGTTTAAATTTAAATAATTTATTTTCAATAATTTTTAGGTATTTTTATTCCTCTTTTAGTTTGAATTAATAATAATGTTGTACCAATGTATTTAAGGGTCTCATACACACATATCCAAACTATTTTAAACATATTTATTTCATTTTCTTATTTATTGGCAACCTTACCATATTTCTAATATATTTATTATTTATTTAATATGTTTTTTAATATGTCTCTGTATCTATTTTAATATTTTCATTTCTGTTACTTTCATTTTCTATTAATGTCATTGTCCACATTTAATGACCAACACTCTTATCCATAAAGCACTGGTTATCTTATGAAAATTTTCTTTCAACTTCAAAATTATGTTATGATTATAAATGGATGCACATGTCTATTTATTCCAACCTATATAAATTTTAAGTGTAACAACTTTATCAATTCTCTATTTTCTTGGAGGATATATTATAAATATTTAAAGTTTTTATATATTTTTAATTCATGCCCACCAATTTTAAAACACACACACACACATATATATATTTCTAAAAAATATTTTTAAATTTTTTATATATTATTTTTATTGTTACGGATTTTACACGTAAGTGCACGTGGTCGTTAACAAGTAATACAGAGTAAATAAGAATTATCGTTCCCCCAAAGACTAATGATTTACTAAATACCAAAATTTAGTTAATTCTACCTTTATTTGAATGATTTAAAAGATATTTTTTATTTTAACAAACTAAATTAAAACTAAATTTAAAACTAAGCTAAACAAATCAATGAATTAATTTTAAGGATTTATTAGATTGTTAAAACTCTAGGGTTTTCAATTTCACCATAACTAATCCATCTTACTATTAATCTATCTCTATAGTCTAATTTATTTTCCTGATTGATAGTCGAGATTCCCTAACTTATTTACTAGTCTCTCCCGAGATCTAATAAAAATCTCTCTAATTGCTAATTCACTATATTCCTATGTGAATTACAACAATTATGAAGTCATTACGTTCTATGAATTCGCATGTAGCGACTACACAAACCATGCAAGTATATTCCTATCCTACATGCAATTTATGGCATTTATCTCACTGAACTTGACACATAACTCCCTTTCCAGTTCGTTATAATTAACAAATCATCTAATTAGTGATCAAGTAATTAGAAACATGAAGCACAGAGATAAATACTCAATTATAGAAAATTAAATTAAAATAGCCGCCTTCTTCTTTTCAACCCATGTCCTTTGTTTTTTTTAGTTTAGTATTAGTATAAAACAATTGAGGGCAGCCGCCTTTGGACTTGGGCTGGAGAGAGCTGCAAATGGGATCTAGGGAAACCAACCAAACAGCCGAAAGAAAGCAACAATTGAAGGCAGCTATCCCTTTTCTTTTACTTCAACTTTTTCAAGAAAATATTCACAAGAAGGTGATAATGAAGATGAAAATCACCAAGTTGATATTATACGTGGTCTACACGGCAAAAGAGATTTCGAAAGAAATTCATACTCGAAATAGAGTTGGAGCTGCTTTCATTGCAAGCTTGGTTTAAGGGAGGCATTGTAGGTGTATTAAACCAAGCTCATTTACTAAATTAGAGTTAGATTAGGATTTTGTAATTCTTAGTTGAATTAGATTTGGATTCTTTTTAGAAAACAGATTTTGATTTGCCAAATAAAATAGGCAGCCAAGAATTTTAAACAAAGCAAATAGCCGTGTGGCTTTCCAACAAAACAAAGGCTGAATTTTTCTTTGTAATTTTCTTTATAATTCTCTGTGTTATCATCTAGTTTCTTCCTGAGAGCATCTGGAACATGTGCATATGCCAAACAACCAAATACTTTAATATGAGAAATATTTGGCTTTTTACCAGACCAAACCTCATAAGGGGTCTTCCTACCATTGCATCTAGTAGGACATCTATTTAACAAATAGATACCACATGAAACTGCTTCTGCCCAGAAACCCTTTGGCATATGTTTGGCAGCCATCTTTTTCCTCAAATTGTTTAATTGTTTAGCCGAAGTTTTGCATCAGTTTGTTCCAAATGTTGGCTGCTAATTTGTTTTATTGGTGCGGGCCAAAGCCAAGTTTTGGCTAAATCAATTGATAAAGAATTGCTGATTGTTTGTGGCTTCGGTTTCCAAAACTTCCTAAAGCCTTGAAGTTCAAATTCTTCATCGCGGGCCACCCTCATTAATTCCGATCTTTGTGTAATTTGCGTCCAAAGTCCGGTTGCTCGTGTTTTGATATTTTGTCACTTTTGGAATTTATTATTTTTTATCCCAACATTTGTTACGGATTTTACACGCAAGTGCACGTGATCATTAATAAGTAATATAGAGTGAATAAAAATTATCATTCCCCCAAAGACTAATGACTTACTAATTACCGAAATTAGAATAATTTCTAACTTTATTCGAACAATTGTAAGAATATTTTCTAAATGAGCTAAGTTAAAACCAAATATTAAACTAAGTTAAAATAAATCAGTGAACAAATTTTATATCATTCGACTAAAGTTCTAGGGTTTTCGAGTTCACCATAACCAATCCATCTTAATACTAATATATCTCTAAGTCTAATTTATTTTCCTGGTTGATAGTCGAGATTCCCTAACTTATTTACTTGTCTCTCCAAAGATCTAATAAAAATATCCCTAATTGCTAATTCACTATATTCCTACTTGAATTACAACAATTATGAATTCATTACGTTCTATGAATTCTCATGTAGCGACTACACAAACCATGCAGATATATTCCTATCCTACATGCAATTTATGGCATTTATCTCACTGAACTTGACACATAACTCCTCTTCCAGTTCGTTATAATTAACAAATTATATAATTAGTGATCAAATAATTAGAAACATGAAGCACAGAGATAAATACTCAATTATAAAAAATTAAATTAAAATATATTAATAAAAAAATATTAAAGACTTCATAGTTAGATTACATCGTAGCCCTAGAAAATTAAATTTAGTTCATATTATTATAAAAGAATGCAGCCAAATATTTAGACCCAATTGAAAAAGAAAAAAAAAAGTTGAAGTAAAATAAATGGGACAGCTGCCCTCAATTGTTGCTTTCTTGCAGCTGTTCGGTTGGTTTCCTTGGATCTCGTTTGCAGCTCTCTCTTGCCCAATTCCAAAGGCGGCTGCCCTCAATTGTTCTATACTAATACTAAACTCAAAAAAAAAAAAAACTAAAAAAAAACAAAGGACATGGGTTGAAAAGAAGAAGGCAGCTGTTTCTGGAATTTTTTTCTCTCTCGAATTCTATACTTCTCCTTTGTCTTCCTTGGTCGGGTTTTTATAGAGCCAATTTGCTAAACTCCGAATCCATCTTTCTTTTGCTTTTGTCTTGCAAGTTGTAATCTGCTTCTACTGTCTTGTGTCCAAATCCCAGCCTAACTTTTTTTTTTCTTGATTGCAGTGGTCATTCTTCAAGTTGCAGCTGAAAGTCTTCTTGTTGTGTTCGGATTTTATTCCTCTCCTCGTCCGTTTCTTTCTTGTGTTCAGCTTTTCATTCTCTTATTTGCAGCCCAGCTCGGAGTCTTACAGTTGTAGATGTTTATTTTGTTTCCAAATTGTAGTCAAGTTCTATTCCTTCTTGTACTCAACGTGTAGTATTCTTGTGGCTGAAGAAGTTTGTCCAATTCAACATGGCTTCTAGTAGTTTTGCTTTTTCTTCTTTTTGTCCGTTTCCATATGAACTGCTCGGTTTACACGACCAAACCCACAACCACAATTAGAATTGCACTTAAATTAACCAACCTTCGGTTTAGAAGATGTGTAGCTCAAATTGTCTCATTTTTTTTCAGCTGAATCCTTCTTGTTGTCGTCTCCAAGTTCCAGTTGAATTCTTCTTCTTTCTTCTCCAAATTTCAATTGTCTTCTGTCTTCCAACTGCAATACGGTCCTTGTAAGCTGAAGATGTCTTCTTTGTATTTGGTTGGTTTTGGTTTCCTGAATCTGCCGTCTTTTGGTTCTAAGTTGCAGCACGGCCACAGTCTTTTGTCTTTGTTGTTTGCTGCCTTCAGGCGTGTCCATATCATAGGAAGGTGAAGTTCCAGAAAAGGGATGCTGACTATGCGAAGATACAACTGACTAAGACTAGAAGAGATTTGTTGAGTCAAAGCTTGTGGGGATAAGTGTTGAAGTTGTTCTTGCGTGTCTTTTGTTGTTGTGGGAAGAAGGTGCAGAGATGGAATGCCTCAAAATTCAAGGAAGACAAATACAAAATTCAGCTGCCAATTGAGACTATGACCATACCACTGTTCTTGGTCATAAAAACAATTATGCAAAGGGTATTATATCACGAATTTAAAGATTTTGCCAAAGGATAAAATTCTTTTTTTTTATTTGTTCATTTTTTTTCCTTAAAAATGCAATTTAACAAGCAGTTCAAGTGTAAAAATACAAGGGAATTGACCTAAAAAGTATGTAATTTTATACTCTATCATTTATTAATAATGATAATGTATGACATAAAATTAAAAAATAAGAAAATATTTTACGTTTAACAATACGTCAAACATGTTATATTTTATAATTTAAAAAATTATTTTAAATTAAAAGTGTACTTTTTAAAAAAAAATTTGGATCAAAAGAGCACAAGATAAAAGTAAAAAGAGCTTCAAAAATTTGTTTGGCAAATATTTACGCCGTGTTTCATTTGTCTTTCAATTGCAAAAAGTTAACTTTAAAAAAAAAAAAATTAATTATTTTATTTAAAAATTCAAATTCTCACCAAAAAAAAATTTCACATTTTTTCAAAAAAGAATTTTTCCAATTTTTTTTCCATTTTCTCTCTAAATTGGCTTTTCTTTTAACATAAAGAATTCCAATATAAAAAGATTTTACATATTTTAATACAACATTTTTTCCCCAATCA
The DNA here is from genome assembly GCA_020080225.1 of Gynochthodes officinalis. Taxonomy (NCBI): domain Eukaryota; kingdom Viridiplantae; phylum Streptophyta; class Magnoliopsida; order Gentianales; family Rubiaceae; genus Gynochthodes; species Gynochthodes officinalis. Next base: position 36,643,079 of record CM034622.1, on the reverse strand, counting down.
TTTTTTTTTACAAAAAAAATCTCACATATTCCAACACAAATTTATTTTTTTACAAAAAAAAAATCTCATTTAATCCAATATAAATTTTTATTTTATAAAAAAATTTCACATATTTCAATATAAAATTTTTAAATATAACATGGCAAATAATTTTGGCAACAAATTTTTTTTAATAAAGTAACCATATTCGGCACCGTCGTTTATAAAAGCAAACAATGGCCAACGCACTCGCACCACTGAGAGCTCAGTCCGCCTTTATACATCTCCAGCCGATTCTATTCCGCCATGGAAGCACCAGCAGCTCAACCTCAGGTAATCATAGTCCCATCTCCGGGACTGGGTCACCTCATTCCACTCACTGAGTTAGCCAAACGACTCGCCCTCTATCATAACCTCTTCATCACCTTCGTAATCCCCTCAAGTAACAAATATTCCCCCGCCTCAGCCCTAAATTCCTTACTTCAATCACTACCTTCAAACATAAACTCCATCTACCTTCCTCCGGCTAACTTAGATGACCTCCCAGAACACACCAAGATTGAAGTCGGAATTTCTCTCACCGTGACCCGTTCCCTTCCCGCTCTCCGCTACCAGTTACTAAAATCATCATCAACCCATGTCTCGGCTGTAATTGTGGACATGTTTGGCCTCTCGGCGATTGAATTAGTTAAGGAATTCGACATCCCAACTTACGTTTTCTACACATGCGCAGCTATGTGCTTCTCACTCTCCTTGCATATGCCGAAGCTCGATAAAACTTATTCCTGCGAGTATAGGGACTTACCGGAACCAATTAAGTTTCCCGGGTGCGTGCCGTTGCTTGGGAAAGACTTCGCGGACACGGCTCAAGATAGGAATTCTGAGAATTATAAATTGATGATTGAGAGATGCAAAACGTACAATTCGGCAGATGGGATTTTGATTAATAGTTTTACGGACTTGGAATTTGGGGCTCTCCAGGCTTTTAAGGAAGAGAAGGGACTGTTGAAACCACCGGTTTATCCAGTTGGACCGTTGGTTCGATCGATTTCTTCTTCTGCTGCTGCTTCAGATAGGCTTGATTGTCTAAAATGGTTAGATGGCCAGCCCAAGGGTTCAGTTTTGTACGTTTCATTTGGGAGCGGAGGGACATTATCAAGTGGGCAGTTGAATGAATTGGCTCATGGATTGGAAATGAGCCGACAAAGATTTGTTTGGGTTGTGAAAAGCCCAAATGAGAAGGCTGCAAATGCCCATTTCTTTAACATTAAAAGCGTGGAAAATCCTAGTGATTTTCTTCCTTCTGGGTTCTTGGAGAGGACTAATGGAAAGGGATTGATTGTGCCATCATGGGCTCCTCAGGTAGAAATTCTTCGCCATTGTTCAACAGGTGGATTTGTTACCCATTGTGGGTGGAACTCAATTCTGGAGAGCATTGTTCATGGTGTTATTATGATTGCATGGCCGCTATATGCAGAGCAAAAGATGAATGCAGTGTTGGTTACTGAAGGTTTTGGTGTTGGTTTGAGGATAAAGGCTAATAATAACAGTGGGCTCGTGGGGAGAGACGAAATTGCAAACTTAGCAAAAGGACTAATCGAAGGGGAAGAAAGGAAGCAACTTTTGGAGAAGATGAACCAACTTCAACAGGCTGCTTCAATGGCTTGGAAAGAGGATGGATCTTCAGCAAAGGCAGTTTGTGAGGTGGCACAGAAATTGAGTTCCTTTCATGTTGAATAAATCAAGGAGATTTGTCGTTTGAATCTTGTAACTTTATCTAGAAGGTCGAAAACACGATCATTTGCTTCGAATTTGGATTAAAATTATGAGGAATAATTTGTGTTTAAATTCGAATTTAAATTATGACGAGTGAAATCAATAAATTGATGAGTTTGCCAATTTCTTTACTTTACCTGATATTCTTTTTTCATTTGCTTCCAATAATTTTATCTACTTCAAAAATTATTGGCCTGAAAATGTGGTTTCAATCTTATAAATTATGCGAGAAGTCGATTTGATATACAATTTTATCTTATTTTATTTTCCTCATTATTCCTAATCCATAAATGTACCAATTATGCAATGTACCCGACACTAATAGTGCCCACTTGTACGAGATTCTTTTGTCCAAGTAATGTTGATGGGAATGTTTGAGAAATGTCGCCTCAAATTTTATCATCCACATGTCACTTCTTTATGTAACCAACAAAGTGGTATTTCACAAATTAGGAAATAATTTTTTTATCTTTTACCTTTAAAATAATAAAAAAAAATGTATTTTATATTTTATTAATATATTTCTTTAATTATTCATTATAAATTTATCTAATTTTCTATCAAAATAATACGCGTGAATTACACGTCTTATTTTAACTTAAGACAAAACATGAAAAAACATGCAGCGCATGTGTGCCATTTTAATATAAAATTAGATAGAATTATGACAGAAAATTAAAAAAATACACAAATAAAATATGACAAAATTTTTTTATCATTTTAAATATAAAAAATAAAAAAAATTTATTCATCAATTTTTGAGGGATAATTTTGTCGATTATCTCCTTCTTTATTTTTAGTCTTTTCTCTCATACTTCTGCAGTAGATTTCTTCGGGAAATTAGTAACATTGGGTTAAGGACATTGAATCTTTTTTTTTGACTAAAACGATAGTAGATTTATAAAAGAGCACAATCGCCAATATATAGAGCCGCAAGGTTTAGAGAGTTTCGTGGTGTCGCTATTGAAAAACAGCGCTATCACCCACGAAAACAAAGACCCTCAAAAGGGGCAAAAGCCACCCGCAGAGTGAGACAAAAGCCGCAAAGCGGCACAGGTTGAAAACCTAGCAACCTAAGATCAACCAAAAATACAAAAGTCCGGTTATATCGGGTCACTAATACTATACAAAAATGATACTACGCAACTCAATTGACCCACTACAAATGGCCTGTGGTGAAACAAATTAGAACTTAATATCTAACTATCACCTCATGCCGATGTGTGAAAGCCAAACTGCAGACGTTAAATAGCACCGCCGCCGAACTACTGCTGCAAAGCGTTGAATAGCCAGACGATTCGGCTACTACCAGCTGGAGAGATGGCAATACCTAAAAAAAAAAATTTCAAATTTGTGACCATTGCACTGTAGTTACAGTGTAATGGTTGCACCGTTTTCGCACCGTAAATCGCACAGTGATTTTGAGAGAAGTTGTGCAGCCGCCCAACGGGGATTCTCCAAAATCAAACCCCATTAAGGACATTGAATCCAGTCCTTGTCAGTTTGATGTTGACCATTTCTGTTTGGTCCATTAAAGATCGAAATGTCGAATGAGCTATCTTAGGCCCAAACTGATCAGTAAAATTAAATTCAAGAAACCAACAACAGCTGCTTAAAATATTTCATTTGCTCAGAAGAGAAAACAATGGGCAACTGCAGGATGCGAAGCCCAATTAAGGAGGCCTAGCCCATAAAAGACGGCGCCACGTTCACGATGAATTAAGATAATGAAAACAAAAATCTAAAACCCTCAGGAAGAATCCGAGAAGGGTTTTAAGATCATCAATTCAGAGAGCTTTTTCAGAGAAACCCGTATGAATTTCTCGTAGGAGGAGGAGGGAGATGGACAAGGCAATAGTGACACTGGATAAGAATAGCACTTGCACTGCTTGGAATTATAATGGGCAGAGATTAGCTGCTGGTTCCGTTGACGGGACATTGGCCATTTACGATTCCGCTGATCCAGCTTCTTCAAACTTTACATTCACTTCTAAATTTAAGGTGCATTACAGTATTACACAGCCTTTTTTTCATTTTATGAGATTTTTGTTTGCGGAACTTAGCTCACGCTCTGCTTTCATTTCTATGGGCAATTTTTTATATGGGTTCTTTTTTGTTGATAGTCCTATAGCTGTTCAATTGATGATTACGAATGACAATTGGTGGGGCTTCAGTAAATAGTGATGCTTTTGGGAGGAATTTTTTCGGGTCTTTTTTACTGCGTCATAGGATGTTGATTTTAATGAAGAGAGTCAAAACTGTTTTCATGGAGGCAGTGAATATTGTGGAGACGTGCAGCCAGTGTGATTGTAGATGGGTTCTTTTGTGCATTTAAAGAATTTTTTTAAAAATAATTTTCCATGTTTTTTTTGAAGTATTAAGTTCTTCGACGTGGTCACTGCTAGTAAAAATCAATTTTTTAGCGGTTAATTTGGAATAAATTCCTTCATTATTGAAGTCGTTCATTTGGTAAATTGATATTGATAAAGCTACATTTTTGCCAATGCTCAACCTTTTTTCTTTTTTAATTTTTTTGGCTATTGTTTCCAATTGAAAATTCAATTCTGAACTGTGCCGGTAATGATGATAACAACTAGGTCCAGGAAACCAGCATTCTGAAAGTTGTCTGGGTTCCTCCAGAGTTTGGAGATGCTGTTGCCTGCATCTGCTCTGACGGAAGTTTGTCATTATGGGAGGAGATTGTTGAAGGTATTCCACTATACAACTTAGTTTCTTTCTCGAATGTTTTCATATCTGTATGAAAAGTATTGTCATATTTTGAAATGGATCCTTGCTTTCCTAATAACAACCAGGCTATCTTTTGTTATTAATCATGGGACATGTTGTCTGATTCTCATTGCTCTTGTTCATATTGTAATTCTTAGATGGTGATCTTCTCCAGTGGAAGTTGTGCAAAAGCTTCGAAAGGAACTCAAGTAAAGTGCTAGACATTCAGTTTGGAGTCTATTCCACAAGTCTGAAATTGGTAAATTTGACTTTAGTTGCTGAATTTTGAGACTTTGTGTTTGCTGTCATTTTGTTAACAATCAACAGAGCCACACAAAAAAGGAAGAATTACTGTATCTACACTTTTTCACACTAGAAGTGGAAGAGCTGCCATTTATATTTTGATGATTTATATTCTCAAAATACATATGGAAGGAAAGAAGGGAAGCTTCTGTAAATGAGAGACTTCCTGATGTAATCTTCCTATATTAAGCCTCTGTGGTTGTCTCCTTGCAATAACTTTAAGTGAGGTTCTTGTATCTTCAATTCTGAGGAACATAACATACCTACGCACTGTAGCCTATTCTGGATATGATGTGCATTTTCTATCTTTTTTTTCTTTCTTCGTTTTTTACCCTTTTTCTTCTTACGTCTGTTGTGAACTCAAGTTATTTAATGGATGTGAGAGTTTGAATATATAATGAACACTAAACACCCTTTGCAACTCTTACAACACCTGATGCAATGCCATTGAGTCTTATAATTTTTCAGCATATATGTGACAGGTAGACGAATGCAGGTTAATATTTTCCTGAATCTTTTAATGGTCACTCCTTATTTTGCTAACTATGTTTTCAGTGGTTGATTAAGTTCATGTACCTGTTAATGGACTCTTGTCACTTTTGTTTCTTCCAGGTTGCTGCTTATTCAGATGGTCAAGTCAAAATCTTTGAACTTCTTGATCCCCTTGATATGAAGAATTGGCAGCTTCAGGTGTTTGTTGCACTCCCTGTCATTCTCCCTTCTGTATTATATTGAAGTGAGTGAGTGAGTGTGCTACATTCTTACACAATCTTGGATGATTTACTTGTGTGTTTTGCATGAATTTAAATTGACAGAATGCACACAAGATTTTAACCACTTCATGAAGATAAAAGTTGATTGCCATTCTTGTAGGCTGAATTTCAGAATGTAATTGAATCTACATCCAAATTTGGTAGAGCTTCATGTTTGTCTGCGACCATCTCTTGGATTCCACAAAGAGCTGAATTTCAGCGGTCAAGCTTTATTTTGGGTTTTAATTCAGATATTGCACAATTGAATTCATCCAAGGTATTCCAAATTCTTTTTCCCTTCCTATTGAGCTCATGCTTTAAAGAGTTTTGATGAAAAATTTTGGTTCTGAACATTTCACCTGTATGGTATTCAGCTTATTCTTAGAATGTGCATGTCATTCCAGGTTTTGGTATGCAGGATTTCAAATTCCTGTTGATTTAGGAGTTTTTTGTTAATTGCATGAGTTAAGGTTAATAAAAGTTGAGATGTTTGCATGCAGGCTTCTCTGAGTGAAGAACTTCTGTATCTTATTTCTGTTGAAATTCTTACACTAAAATATTTGAGGGAACTTTGAAGAACCTAGTGACATTGATGAAATTTTTACTGGAGTTTTCCATCATATGAGAATGTATTATTCATCCATAGGTTTGGGAGTTTGACCATGATCACCAGAGATGGCTTCCAGTCGCAGAATTAGCTTTGCCTGAAGACAAGGGTGACCAAGTTCTTTCTGTTGCATGGGCACCAAATATTGGAAGGTTGAATACTGTTGACTTCTTTAGTTTTATGAATTAGTCTCTTGACCCAGAAATTCCTTAAAAAATTCTATTTACACAATCAAGATGAACTTGGAAGGGTTTCCACAGCAACTGGTAAAAGAATCCAGCAAATGAATTCAGGTTTGTAAATAATTGTATTTCATTTGTTCAGGCCATATGAAGTGATAGCAGTTGCAACTCGCAAAGGAATATCAATATGGCATGTTGGGTCGAACCCTGATCCTGATGGCAGACTTTCTCTGGAAAGGGTTGCTTTGCTTTCAGGTCACAATGGCGAGGTACCACTTGCTACACCTTATGCATTTTGATGTTTTCATGCATATTGGGAATCATTAGAGGCGTTTGTTAGGATTTGTAGAATGTTTTGGATGTATAATTGCTTGGATGCAGTTTGTTGAGTCTTTCTATTCAATACTTGTATGCTGATTTATTCTGAATGTGACTTTATGTTGGACCTTGGCGGTCTTTACAAATTTGTACACTATCAAGCATTGAACCACAGAGAAGTCAACTAGAACATTTTACCCTTGTATAGGTTTGGCAGATGGAATGGGACATGAGTGGAATGGCATTAGCCACCACTGGGAGCGACGGAGTGGTCAAGTTGTGCCAAGCAAACCTACATGGGGCTTGGCATGAACAGGCTTTATTTGAACCCACCACCTAGTTTGGTTCATTGTCATAGTTAGAATATTTGAGTTTTGTATGGCCTCATATTGATCTGAACTCCAGTTGTCTCAACATAGAGGTTTATTTTTTCGTGCTACTCTTGTAATGTAAAGCATGAAATGCTATACTCTAGTACGCAGTATTATATTACATGCACAGCAGCTGCAAAAATCAGTCATGTCTATTGCCGAACAAGGCGACTGGAAAACATTTTTTGCGTGAGGACCTGAGCTTCTTACCTTTATCTGTATTTGATGATGCGCAATTTTATCTTATCAGAATTACAGAGGATACAGATGTGATGTGGTGAAATAGTTTTTCCCATTCTTGTCACTTGAAAAGAATAAGGAGACTACAAAGACACTTTACTGATTTTGTGAAAATCTAATGGCAGGGATGGACTCTTATTCTATCTGCAGATGACTCTTTGTTACGAAATTTAGTTCGACTTCCTCCTTCCTACAAAAAGGGGGAAAAAAATTATTTCCCCACTTTTGGGATCCCTTGGTATGAAAGTAAGAGTGCCTAACCCACCATTCCCCTCCGCCCCACACCCCGAAGCCCCCCACAAAAAAAAAAAGAAAAAAAAAAGAATCCCATTAAAACTCAAAATGCATTTTATCATGGTACAAGATATATTTTATGGAGGGATAAATATATAAAATATGCTCTTTGTAAATGGGAAAAAAAAAAAACTAATACTATTATGCATAGGCTCTTCATAATATTATTTCCAATATAAAACATTTATTTGAAAAAAAATAATATGAAGAAAATATCTCCATTGTTGCTATAGTTATGGAATTTAATTCCTAGTATTAAATTGCAATAATAAAAATGATGCAAAATTATTAATTTGTCAATTTATTTACAGTTATAGATAGGAAAGAAGTACCCCAAAAATACCATGCACAAATAAGTACACCAAAAACTATGAAACATCGTAAAGGCTAATTGGATAATGTCGGCGCAATTGCTCCGCTATTAACGTAATAACTTACGAACTGCATAAGAATCAAATTTTAAGAAAGTTAGAACTCCAAAATGATTAGGGATTTGTTGCCTGATTTGCATTGCATTCCTTTCATGCATATCCCCCCAATCGGCAAACTTGCATATGTATACGTATAGCTAGCCTCCACCCCTGCCTCACCATTCCATTATTCCTTTCTTATCTTTGCTTTCTCCGCCATCCCAGAAGGGAAAGAAGGAAACTCTGTTCTGTTCAATCCAAAATATGGTGAGAAGAAGAGTAGAGATCAAGAAAATCGAGGACAATAGCAAAAGACAAGTTACTTTCACCAAGAGGCGTCAAGGGCTCTTCAAGAAAGCCGGGGAATTGTGCAAAAAGTGTGATGCAGAGATTGCAGTCATCGCTGTCTCTACTGCTGGAAATTTCTATGGTTTTGGTAATCCTACTTTTCAATCTGTTATCGAGCGCTATAACGCCACCAAAGCCCGGGAATCTGATTCACGGGAAGCGAACGACGCCAACCATGACAACAAGAAGTTGGGTTTGAGGGAAGAAAGCCCTAATGAGGATGAGGCCGCGGAGGAAGATATCGGTTTGGAACTGAGTTTGGCGCCTCGTACTGAAGAGAAAAAGCAGAGGACTCAGAAAAAGGAGTCTGAGAAGGATTTGGCTTTAAAAAATGATGAAGAAAAAGATAAGATGGTGGAAGGGAAATCGATCTCTGATATGGCCTTGTGGGATTTGCCAGTTGATGAACTGAAGTTGGATGAACTCCAACAACTTATAGCCAGGATGGAAGAGATGAAGAAGAAAGTAGTTGATCGAGCCAGTGAGATACAGGGGAAGTGATTGTGTTCAAGATTCAAATTTTGGCGCTATTGGAAGTCGGAACACAGTTGTGATCTTGCAAATTGCTAGCCATATTTTTTGTCATTAGCATTTGATCAAGTTTCGACCATTATTAGGAATGTTTAGCTTATTAAGCAGGGTTTAGTTGATAGGAATTTTACTCGAGTGGTTGGCTATGGTGTTCTTTGTATTCTGTAGGAATTTAGTCATCAAGAAATATTGCTGTCTTTCCGTATTGGTAATTTTAATCCCAACTTTTGTTAATTTTTTTTACATGGTTCTTCAGATGCGGCATTTTGAAATAATCCAAAATGACCAATCAATATCCACATTGTCTGACAAAGGTTGCCTTGCTTTTTCATGTCTTTCAAAATAATTTTTCCATTTTTAATACATTTTTTATTTTAAAAAAATGAATCCCTTTCGTTATTTTGTTAATGTATAATCTAATGTAAAGAACTCATAAACTGAACATTGTGAATATTGTCAAATTCATGTGTGTTTTAAAACACAATTCATATATACACACTCGACCGGACGTGCCTTTATTCATCATTTGATCATTTTCACGTCTCATGGGCTCAGTTTCAAACCTTTTGTTGATTGTATTTCATTCGATTCTGGTAACTATACAATTTCTTCGGGCCAGTTATTTGCTCCTCGAAATTGTTTACTGTCAAGCGAGATGGAAGCGACGTTGCTTAGCTGAAGATAGTTACTTGGCTAAGAAGTTAGTAATAGAAAACAGTTAGAAATTAGTTAGAGTAGGGCGGTGGAGCTGGCTTGTATATAGCCATGCTGCTCAGATTAATGGGTGTGGATGAATTTGTGTAATTTCTTGTTCCAAGTCTTTCTAATCCCAGAACTCTCTCTCAGTTTCCCCCATTTCTCTTCCCTCTCAACTCTCTGCATTTTTCTTCTTCTTCTCTTTCACTGAACTCAATCTGCAAAGCTTGCTTCAGTCAGGCTTCAGCTCAAGTCCTGACATTTACTCTCAATTGGCAAAAGTGTTGACTTGGGCTTGTTTCTTCAGAGGAGTTTCTGTAGTATAGAATTGGATATGTACCAATTCAAATGTCCATTTTGCTTAAAATAATAATACTACCCAAAACAACTGTATCAATCCTCAGAGTTCAATTGTAAGGGGGTGTTTGGTATTGGAGGTTTGGATTGGTTTTGGCAATTTATTGATGTTTGGTACATAGGATTGGATTTGTGTAATCGTTTGGGGCTGGGTTTACGTTAAACCCAGCCCCCCCTCCTTTTGGCAAAAATCGTTGCTGAGGGTTTTAAAAAGGCTTCAAAACGACGTCGTTTTGGAGCAAAACAAAAAAAAAAAAAAAATTAGGCGCTGACGCGCCTGTCAGCGCCAATGTGACTGGGCGCGCGCCACATGTCAAGGGGGTTGCAAACCCCCCAAAGGTTTGCAACCCCCATTTTACCCCTTTTTTTTTTTAAAAAAAAAAACAAATTTCACTAAATTATAGAAAATATTTTTCTCTACAAAATGACATGCACTTTGACTATTTTTTGAACAATATATAATTTATTAAATATCATATAATGTAAAATACTAATATTTTTATTATAATTTTAATATAAAATTTATTTATAAATTTATTATTATTAATATTAAATTTTAATTTTAATTTTAATATAAAATCTATTCCATTCCATTACAAAATAATACCAAACAACATAATTATTATCATTCCATTCTATTCCAAACCTTTCCATTCCACAAATTCATTCCATTCTTAAACCTACCATTTATACCAAGCGGCACCTAAATGACACCATTAACTTCATAGGAACTACCCATTAAGGATTCCACTGCTTTACAGCCTTATAAACATACATTGGGCCTGGATTTAGAGCTATTGATTTTGATATTTGGGCTTGGATTTAGAGCTTTTATTAGAGGAACTTGCATTGGGCCTGTCAACTGTTTTTCTACTATTGTTTATCGACCTCCACATAATCTCCCGCATCAAGATAAGGCTCGAAACATGGCTGAAGTGCAGAGCACTGTAAATTAAAGGGTCGATGAGAATGATATCAACAAATTCCGTACGGTCTCTTTGGAATTTAGGGGATACGAAATTCCCACTGAGTTCTGCGCATTCTTGCTTATTTAATGGCAGTTATCAAACGAAGTTTGTGACTGAAACCAAGCAAATCAACATGAGTGATAAAAGGAATCGTCTTTCTGAAAAAAGAGCAAGAATTGTTGTATGTGGGTCGCTCTTGCCAGTGGATCCATGGGCACCAAATGTTGATTCACAAAGCATTGCATCCCAGCTCTTTGCTTTATCCCTGTTCCCATATCTTGGTTTCTTGTATTATATCACCAAATCCAAGTCTGCCCCAAAACTCACTCTTTTTGGTTTCTATTTCCTGCTAGCCTTTGTTGGCGCCACCAGTGAGTTTCTCTCGTTTCTTTCTTTATTGAATGTATGTCTTCGGTCTTTTTTGGAGTGTGAGAATGAAGAAAAATCTAACCATCCCTTCTCTTGTTAGGAGATTTTTAATCTTTTCCCTCTCAAATATTCATCGTCAACAGACAAATGAGTTGCAAATTGAAGTAGATTCAGTGGTTTAGTCTAGTCACGTAGGCCCTTCATATGCTTTTTACTTATTTATTGAAAAACTTTAATCTTATCTGGAAGTGGTGATTTCATTACAACTTTGATAAGGGCTATCATGGATTGTTACGTTTGTTTTTTTCAATTATATACTTGGAGGTGAAGCATAAAATGGAAAATGTCATTGTGTTTTTGTTCATAAATTTGATTCACCAAGATCAAGTTTTTGACTCCGCTTATGGTTTCCTTGTTGGTCTTGCTGCCTTGTTTCTGCTAGTCCCAGCTGGAATTTATGGTAACTACTCTCCCTCTCCGTGTCAAATTTTATAGACGTAAATTGCAATATATGGAGTGACATGATCTGAACATTGACCAAATTTCTTATGCTTGAGCAGCAAAGGTGCATTATGGAACTTCCTTATCCAATGTAGATTGGTTGCATGGGAGCGCGGAATCCCTGCTCACTTTATCTAACTTATTTGTCGTTTTGGGCCTGAGGGAGGCTCTTAGAAATGCTAATAACGTACAAGAAACCTCATCCAATTTGGCATCTGATGGAGAGAAGGAGACATCATCAAGCTAGTTAGGACATGCAGGTCTATGTCCTGTACCTTGTTGCATTCATGAACATTTTAGAAGTCAGATCAAATCGAGGGAGGTATTCGTCCAGTGTTGCTTAGTGAATTCTGTCATAAATCTGCCACCTGTTCTTTTGTTGAATGAATGGAAATTTTTTGTGGCTTTCTCCCTGTTTGCATCACTAATATCTTCACCTTTGTGCTTGAAGTCGTGGGAACTTTATCAAACAAGTGATTACATATTTACATCATTTACAGATTCTGTAGTGACGATTTATTTAATTTTGATATCTACATAATTGTGAAAATTGTTGGTTGCTGCCATACCCTGTTTAAATATTTGTCCTAAGAAAAATTTTGATATCTGACTAAGGAGAAAAAGGGGATGAAAAAGAAGAAAATATCTGTGCCAGGAATGGTGCCATTCCAATCTTTTTGGGGTGCTTTTGTGTCAGGTTTTCTATCACACTGTCAAGTGCCAATATTGCGTCTGTAGGAGATGTAGTTATCAACTTCATAATTAATTACGATCCTCAAAATTTGTACAATCACATTCTCTTTCTACTAATGAGAATGGAGAAGAACATTATATTTCAGAAGCATTGCTGAACCTATTTCCCTCCTGCCCTCTTTTTTTAAAGCGGGATCACGTGAAAAATCCAGATGCATTAAATTGAAAATTTGGATCCAGCTCAAGAGAGTCAATTGAAAAGTCCAACCCTGCAATTGGTGAATTGGTAGCCGATGCAGTGGCTGAGATGATCTCCGTGAGATCGGACTCAGAACTCTGCAAATTTTGAGTTGTTCCGAAGTTGACCATTTGGCAGGGTGATAGAGAGTAGTAGTTTGATCCAGATGTTGCAGGGGAGACGAAGGATGGAGAATAAGTTCCCAAGATGTTGTCTTCAACAATTGTTGAGGTGGGGAACATCAGACTTTCACCATTCATGTGTGGGAATGTTGGAGTGAAAGAGAAGGGGGACACTATTTCCTTAGTTTCCGAGTCTCCAGTGTTAACTCTTAAATTTGCTCGAAAGCTCATTAACGTCTCATTTGGCTGTTGAGATTGAAAAGTATTGTGATTATAAATATGTTTCATATCTTGCTTTTCTGGTGAGGATGGTGGTGGTGGAACTGAGTTGTTGGCGGATGGGTTGCATGTATGCACGCCTTTGTGTGTGATCTCAAACACGGTAGGGTCATCATCAGACCTTTGGACTTGCTTTGTTGCCCAGCAGTTTCTCATATGACGATATGTACATCTGTAATAACTTCTGCAAACACAAACAATTCGACGTTAGATAAAAATTGTAGTTAAATCTGATGATAAAATGTCCTCCTTTTAGTGATTCTAAAGCAGAAAAGTTGAATGTGCATATAAGGATACCGAAGCCAAAAGGTGTAATGATTTTTACATTCACACAATAGATTGCATATTTTATTGTTGTTTGAGGTCATCTAGTGTTGCTTATGACTTTTATGCAGGATGGAGGAAAAGGGCCCCCACCTGGGATATTTGGCTCCCAAAATGTCTTTCTGTCCGTACTTCCTCCAACTATAACCATCATCAGAAGGTCCTTCGAGTCCATTCTCAGGGCTAACTCTCACTTGTTCTGTCCATGTAGGCTGTGCCTTTCTGCAGGATGAAACAAAGTTTTAGCTTTATCTTTCTGCAAGATTAAACAAGTGTTTTAAGGTCCATCATCAGTCGAGCACACTGAAACTCACCTCTTCTTGGATACATCTCTGAGCTCTTGATAATCCTTCAAATTCTTGTTCACATCCTCATCTCGTGGACTGCCATCCACTGAAACAGAGGACTCAGGGGCGCCAGATAGCTGTTGCCTGGTACTGGATTGTCCTACTGAGCCATTCCACTTGAGGATCAACAGTGCTTTCTCATAGGAAGACAGGATTCTCTGCAAGAGCAACTCTTGTGTCTCGGAAGACGCGGAGCTCAAATGAATTCTGAGCTGCTTAGCTTGCTCCCTCCCTTGAGCTAGTTCATTGATCAGTGTATAGTAATCCCAGCTTGAACCGTACTCCATTTGGTATAATTTCCACTTAATTCTTTATCAAGAACTGACTTTCGAAGTGGCTTAGATCATTCAAGTGCTGAAGCAGTGATACTATGTCCTGACTTCACTGCAACTTAACAATTCCCAAGCTTACTACTTAAGCATGAGGAAAAGCTAATGCGATTGAAGATTGAAATGACTTTGGAAGATATTTTTACACTTATGGAAAGGTAATCGTGATTGAGAAGCTTGTGAGCAACTGAACTGAGGTTTGCCTTTGGTGTGTATTGAGAAGACTTGAAAAATGAGTGAAGCTGCTGAGCAAGAAGCAGATTGGAACATTTGCATTTAAAGACGGCCCTTTTGGAAGTGAATGGTAATTTGAATAGTGGATGTGGAAAAAGACTAGGAGAGTTTGAAGTTTGACTCGGTTTACGCGTAGCTTGGTCTTTGGTCAAATTGGTTTTTAGAAGTAAATTCTACTTTCACTCAACAGTGAGAGAACGAGAGTGTGGGTCTTAAAAAAATCAAGGGCGAAAGTTCCATTTGCTGACCAATTCAAACTTCAAAGGTTCTTCTTAATCAACTCTCTTATTATACGCACGTTTAAGGTTGTTCTACTATTCATGATAATGCATTTTAAACTACTTCCTTCATTTGGCTTCTGGGAAGTTTTCAGTCTCTTATTATTTTTTCTTTCCGGAGGAAGGGAATAGATTGTTGTTATCATTTATTCGTTATTTTTCAAGTAAATAAAATTCTCAATCATTTATAATCTTTATTATCACAACTTTATGTAGTTTACCGCATATAAAATTTTAAATTATTGTTTTTTAAAATTCGATTGTTGTGAATAACGAATTAAAATCGACTCGTTTCATCAATATGTAGTGTTAATATTCATCGTAATATTAGAATCAATAATTTCTTTATTAATAACAAAAATCGCTATATGTTTTGCTTTTTTTGAACATATTTTATTAATACTCTTCTTATTATTATTTTAAATTAGTTATTAAAATGTATAACCATAGAGGGACTTTTCATTCTCTTATTAAGAGTTGATTACTTCAATCGATAGAAATGTATAACATCATTCGCAGCAGCTCCACACAAATCGTTCAAATGACCAAAATATAATAATTTGGACACGGGTCTGACTAAAAATTGTATAGTCAATTTTCATTATCAAAATGTAATAATTTAGACAGGGGTCTGACTAAAAAATTATTCTCATTACTAATAAATTATAGGGGATCTGAGTCAGACTTTTGGAGATATGACTAAAAATTGTTCTCATTACTAATAAATTATAGGGCAAGAATATTGGATCTTGAATTAATTTTTGTTGGGTTTTCACTAGCATAAGAATTCCAGAGAGTGGAAGAATGGCTGCAGTGGTATGAGTGGCAGTAACAGGTAAGGTTACTACGACTACCAGTGTGGCTGACCAATTCAAACCTCCAAATGAGAAGGGCCTGTTTTCTTTCTTTCTTTCTTTTTTTATACTAAAACTTTTTGACAGCAATTCGTGGAATTCATTATTGAGTTAAAACCAAGTCAGAAAAAGGGATTTGGGAGATTGGATGTGTAGAATGGGAGAATCTTCCTGCGTCATTCCGCGTGGTTGTTAAGTGCTGCTGCTACTTCCTTTCTTTCTTTTGATTCGGAGAAAGTTCTCTTTACGAAGGCGAAACTCCCACTGCACTGTATGGCGGCGGGTTGTAAATCGAGGATGCGTGCGAGAGACTCCCACAATATTTCAAAGAAAATCTGCCCACGCGGGTTTGAACTGCGCGAGGAGTATTTCTCCCCACATCACCTCAGGCTTACTTTCTTTCTTAGTAGTACAAAAAGAATACAATAATCATGCTAATGCTCAATAAGAAGTGGGACTATGGGGAGTGTGTGCCGCAAACGAGGTTAGATCCTTTCACACATTGTGCAGCAAACGAGCTGGATTCTCTGTCTAGTTTGATTTAGTCATCAATCCAAGATAGTGATTTTTTGTTACAGATATTTTTTACTCATTGATAAATATGTTAAATTTCGAAGTTAATCTTACTTCTTGATGGTAAAAGAAAAAAATAATAATAATGAAAAAGAAATAAGGGTTCATATATTGCCCTTAAACAATTTCACCAAACTCTCATATGGGATGTCAATCTTAAAAACTTCAAGAGATTATAACCATGGTACCTTCATTTCTAATAAAATCTCTAGACTGTTAGATGAAGCTTCCATTTGTATTATAGGAAGAAAAATTTTGTTTGCACATGATGTTTTCAATTTCGTATTTTATACTCAAAATAAGTGATTTTAACCTTTATAAAAAAAAAACTAAATTTTTGAATCCCTTCACGCTTATGTTCTGTCCAGATGCTGCAAAATAAAAAACAATCAAATCTAATCTAATTTATTATAATTGATTAGCTAACATGTTGATTAACCGTATTTCGAAACATGAAAAAAAAAATTATTGAATTATCAAATTATCTATCCAGCCTGAAGAAGATTCAATGTCAAATGCCATGCTTTTTTTTTGCTTAAATTTGGAAGTTAACAAAGAATACTGCTGCGTTTTTTAGCTGAACCAAAATACACATTATTGAAGAATGAGTCTAATGGTACATTGGTACTAGACTACTAGTAATATTTTCCACAATTGCTGCCAATAGGTTTCAAGATTAATTGACATGACAAGTTACTATAATGAATCCTGGCCACGATACACACATCTTAACGCGTATAATGTTTAATAGCAGTCAGTGTTGCCGCGTTGTTGGCAATTTTGCACCTAACTTCCTTTGTGCAATTATGTTTTGTTTTTCTCGACAAAGTTTCAGTTGATGACAAAACAGAAGTTGTTGCATAAATGCAAATCGGATCAAGGAGCTCCAAAGTACAGCGTTGTCCTATGATTGCAGCCAACACAAACATCACACCTCACATTTCAGAACTAAATTCTGATTCATCGCCTTTCTATGATTGCAGCGAACACAAACATCCCACCTCACATTTCAGAACTAAATTCTGACTCATCTCCTTTTTACCAGCTTAGCGTCTTGAGAATTCTTGGAATCTAAATGTTACTTTTGAAATAAAACCTCCTGTGCCTAGAGTTTGGATTATTATTTTGGTTAACAACTGTGAAAGCTTTTACTCCAGGAGTGTTCTAGGACCTTATCTTAGTATCCCAGCTGATATAAATTTGAAATGAAGGGTTTATATAAATCTCCCACAGAGAAGTTATTTTCTATCTTCGGACTTACATGTGAAGTGATCGCAGAAAGTTATGTACCGCAAATAAATCAAAAATCCAGGGGAATATGCATATGCCAAGTAGAAGACTCAGAAGATCATATAAGAAACTAGTAATAAATGAATGCAACAGGAGTAGGCTTGAATCAACTTGAAGAAGCTTGAATTTAGATAGCTGTAGTTGGATGAGCCTTTATTTACGCATAAATAACGACACCATATACTACAAGTAGCAGACATACATGTAACATGAACAAATATGCAGGCTTGCAGTAGCATGATCTTTATTGTCTCATTGAAAGACATTTTCATCCCTGCCATTTAGATCTTTGGTAGCTGCTTTATTCATTTAATTACTTCCGCATGCACCAGTCAACTCTCATTAGAACTGCAAATGCAGCAGAAGTAGATATCCTAGAACTCTCAGGGGATGTTTCTTCTGTTAAAAATTTGGGTTCAATTTCTCACTAGTACTTTTAGTAAAATCCACATTTGTCATTAAAATAAATAACTAAACAAGAAAGCTTGCATTTTCGTCTACTTCGATAGATTGAGTCGAGCTTCGCCTGGTAGAATATTAGTCTATGTTATGTAGTAAAATGTTATATACACACTTTGTTCTTAAAAAAGAGTTCACTTTTAACTTCTTTTATTTCAAATAAAAAATCACTTTTAAAACTTTTTCTTCCAATATTGATAATATATAATACATAATTTAAAAGTAAAAATAAAATTAAAAAAATTACATATTTAATGGTGCATTAAATGAATTATAATTTATAATCAAGTACAAACCTTGTTCTTTCTTGAGGTTTCCTGGTCGCTCATCATCAATGCTGCTGCTGCTACTACTCGCATCATTGTGCTTGTCTGCCTTGCTATTCATTTTCTTCTTCATATTCTTAACGTGTTACCCAATATTAGCTATGAAATTTCTCCCATGGCCATCCTGCTTTTTCTTGGCACTTTTAGTAGCATTAGCAGTGCCAGAGTATGAGCCTCGGCAAGCCGATTGCTGTACATTGCCGCTAGCACGGCCATCATGGTTGACTGAAGTGTGAACATCAGCCATACCATGCCTCGCGCAACGTCCATGCTGATTGTGCTGGCGATGTCTGCGCTCGGTGAACGTTTTGCGGGCTGAATTGGCCTTCTCCTTCATCTTGTTAGCGAAAGAGTGCTCATTACTGGCTTCAGAGCAACCCCGACTCTGGGTTTGCTCGATGGGCCAGTGGCAATGCATTGAAGCCATCTGCCTATATCTTAGTCTTGATTCCTTGGGCCTCTTGGAAATTTCAGGTAGTGATCAAACGCTAGTCTGGGGTGAGAGGTACTCCAGTCTCCATCTTATTTTCTCGAATCTCTTTTTCCTGTAAAGGGCAATTTTAAGAGAACTTATTCCATCATTTATTATATCAATTTCTTTTTTAATATTGTATTTTTCCATTACATGCGGAATCCTCTAGGTACTAGGCTTTTTTTTTTCTTTTTCCTAGCGGACAGACTTTTGCTAGTGCTCTTGAAGCAGCAAGAGGACAGTGATCAACCCAACCAGAAGTTTTTCACACCTAATTATCAGCATCAGCGCTCTGCCTCAGTAACTCTGTGAATCCCACATCTTTCAGAAAGTTAGACGAGGGTCTACAAGAGCAATTCGCCTTGACATCTTAGCAAGAGCTTTCCCGTGTAAATGGGAGCTGTCGTCCATATGGTCAGTGGAAACAAGTATTCATCGATTACCAAGACTAGAATATCTGGAAAACATAAGATGGAAGAAGAATAACAAACTGAGAATTTTTCTTTCACGGTTTAGTTAGGATCAGGATTAGTCTCCTTACATTCTCAAAAGAAAACTTCGAAGCTTCTACTACACTTTTTGTAGGAAGTACTTACCAAATCCCCAGTGTTCCAAGAGCTTTACAAAACAGTAGAACTCCTGGTAGACTTGTCCTACCGATTAGAGCAGCAGCTAGCAGTACACCAAACAGAAAAGTCCATCTTGCAGCCAAAACATTTGAGCGGGTTAAAGTGTCACTTTTCTTTTGAAAGACCAGAAACAAAAGTTGTAATAGCCTGAATGGCACGATCTTCAGCTTCATCTTGGGTAGTTCCAGACAACTGTAGATGCTTCTTTGCTATCTTGAATGAATGATCGCCACCTTCAATAACATGCAATTCACTTACTACATTCATCTTCTTTCTCACAGCATCCAACTTCTCCAGTGGACAAAGTCCATCTTTGCTACCCTGCATAAAATGGTGGTTGTTGTGTAAGGCAAACATATAGTAACATAAATTTTATGGTTGCAGTTTAAAATATGATGCTTAAAAATTAACCATGTAGCATTATAGCCCTATACGTAGCACTCAATCAGCAACATAAATTGTTGACACTGGTTATAACAGAGATGAACCAACATTAGTTTTGAGGATAGACAGACAGATCAATCAATTGCACCACAGGGCACCCTGAAATATTCTCTGGTCATGGGAGATTTGAAATTATGAAAAAGCATAACAAATATAAACATTCTCTCACCTGTACAAACATGACAGGAACTCTGAGTTGCAACAGTGTTTCATCTCGTACTGCACCATTCATCCCCTGAATTAGATAGAAATTCTATTAAGGAAATAATTTTCACAGATGCAAGGTGTAATGGAAGTAGTTGTGCATAAATATTTAGACTGACATGCAGAAACATTCGAATACATGAACTCATTCATGGTGCACACTTTTACCTCAACCTGCTTCTTCACTCAAAATATTATGACGTGATATTAGAAACCTTTATGCTGTGCATACCAACATTTCTGCATTTCTATACATGGATAACTAAACAAAAGCCCACAGCTCACAAAACTAAACAGACAAAGATGAGATCTTTCAATCTTTTACAAGAGATGTTCAAATAATCAAAGAAAGTTGCATCTAGTGTTCAATTTACACATGCATTTATGGAGTCAGGACATAGATTGGACCACTTGCTGGTGTTAAAAATAACGAATAAGGTTTTAGAACACCTGATTTGCTTAACAGGGACGACATTATTATCGATATAACTACCAAAGGCAGAGAAACATGTAACTGATGTCCAACCTTTAATGGGTATCCCAAACAAACTATTGCGAAGGCATCAACATCTTTAGCACTAGCAACCATGCAGCTGACCCTATGCACAGAAAAAAGAGAAAAGAATCTATATTATATAGAAATGAAAATTGTTCCTACCAACAAAAACCATAACTAGAGAATACCATTGTACCAAATCATGATCTATCGGCTCAGTGCTCTTCTGTTACCAAGGATGGATTACATAACAAAATGTAAAATCTATTTGAGCAGCGATTGCCAAGAATCACCAAAATACTAGCAAATTCATCCAGGTGGTAAAAGGTAAATAGATTTCATTTGAAAGAATTCCACAAGCTAATTAATTAGCTGCACCAGATGATATGCCTTTGAGTCATTATTGTGAGATTGTAAATAGGTTTATTTTCTTTCTCATGAATGAGAGAAGACACATTAACAATATTTGCACTAAATTGTACTAACATTCTGATTATATAATTATGGTCTCAACTATTACCTTGAACCCATGGATTTCCCAACAAAAATCAAAGGATGCTCAGCGTATTTTGCCATCGTCTTCCTAACAACATCGGTGTGGAATTCAACCAATTTTTCAGCCTTAGGTGGAGCCTTTTTCTTCCCACCAGCAATGTCTGCCAAAACATTTATCAACAAAATGTAGCCCAAAATTTTCTGTAAAAACCTAAAACTACTTGCTGTTTGGCTTCCTAGCTTCATTTTGGCAATTCATTAACAAACTTAATTCCCTTCTAAGGTACTATGGAAGATAAAAACTCAAACCTCCCAAAGTCCTAAATTTTTTTTTTTTTAGGGAAAAAAAAACCCAAAAAAGGAAATGAAAGTTAAGGTGGAGATAGATTAACTCACATGGGTAATCAAAGGTTACAACTTCAATAGCATTTAACGACTTGTGCAACATCTTCTTCCATCTGACAAAATTTCCATATTCAAATTCAACAAACAAAACATTAAAAGATGCTTATGTATGCATATCGACACACGGGTGAAGGTGAAGTGTGCGAAACCTAATCATCCAATCCGAGGAAGAAGGAGCACCAGCGCCATGAGCAAAGACGATCACTGGTGATTTGTTTCTTTTAACCTTTTCGGATAAACCGATAGCAACTGGCGTGAGGTTGTCATCGGCTACTGCTTCCTCTTCTTCTCGGTGTTCTGCTTCATCGTCTTCCTTGGGTTCGCCTTGGCATTTATGGGTCTGGCTACTTGTACGACGACGTTTTGAAGCACAATCAGCTGCCACCATTTTCGCGTTCCGAGGATTGAATACTGTTCCCCGTGCCCTAATTAAGCGGCTCCCAACTGCCTATGATTTTGGGGAAATTTCATATATAGCATGCCCACGTCGGTAGTTTACAAATATAGCAACTCCGTTTTTTTTTTTTTAAACATGGCAGGTCAACTGTGTTTGACTATGTGAAAATATCACAATATTCCTCATCATTTCACTTCAACTCACCATTTCTTGATTCATTATTCATTATTCTGAATTCTGAATTTGCGAGGATCATCGTTTCATCATCTCATTTGCCTAGGTTGAACGATTTCCTAGTTTGAATGTCATCGTCGTTGTGTAGATATAAACTTTCGTAAGTTAGCATGAAAAACAAAACCCTATCGACAAACATGGGCAATTTCCACTGAAAACTGTTGTTTTATGGACTTGCAAATGATATAAGTTTCAAAGTAAAAAATTATACATTCGTTTATGTATTCCACGATTTTGTCGATATTTTTGTCCACATTTTGGTCGACATTTGTTTATGTGTTATATATATTAGTCGATATTTTGATCGATATATTTGTCGACAATTTTGTCGACATTTGTGTCGACATTGTTGTCGACATTTTAATCGACATTGCTCATTCTTGATTAACTTTTTTTATAAATTTGTCGACCAAATTGTCGACTCAATTGTCGAAAAAACTTATTGAAAAAGAAAACCACATGGCCATTGCGATCCAAATGGGTTTTATTGCAATATTTAATGGTTCGAATATAGAAATTAATGGAATGGAATATTGCATTTATTTTATTCCTCAAATTGTTGTGTTGTAGTAATATAACATCATATTTCCTTGTCAACCTAAATACATTTTAATATTCAATAGATGAAAGGAAAATAGCGTCATCAATGGTTCTCTCTACTAACGAGTGGATTTGAGCAAGTTTGCTAGTTATGTCCGTGTTGTCCACAACGGCCACATTTCTTTTGAACAACATGCTCGTCGGTTGAAGGAATTCTCTTTTTCTTGCCCCTACCACTCTTAGCCCTCGATTCCGGAGGTAATAGTTGAAAAGCTACAATATCTTCGGACACATTCCAATCATTAGGATCACCAACGGGCATAATAGGATCCCCATATGCACCTGAAAGTGCATCTGTGTGATAAAGTGGTGAGCATAAGGTGTAATGGTCAATTTGTCGGCGCCAAGCTGTAGCTAATGCATGCACACACGGGAGTTGATCCATATCAAACACTCTACACGTGCAAGTTTTCTCAAGCAAATCAACTATAGCTGCACGGTTTGCAATGTCTCGGACACACCATCGGTTCATATCGACAGGGTCCACAACGTACGCTTGTGTTTCTCTCATCCTAGAGCCGATTTTATCTTCAATGTATGGGGTTGGCATTGTTTTCACTTTGGCAGCTGCGGTACGCCTATCGTGGAACCACCTCTGAAGAGTGTTGCGGATGTAATCGACCAAAGAATGGATAGGTAATTCCCGGGCATCTTTAATTGGTCACATTATTCGATACTTGACTCGATACTTCAGTCGACACTTCACTCGAGATTTTACTCCGTACTCTCAGTCCACACTTCACTCGAGATTTTACTCCATACTCTCAGTCGACACTTCACTCGAGATTTTACTCCATACTCTCGTCGATAATTTAGTCGACACTTCAATCGATACTTTAGTCGACACTTCACTCGATACTTTAGTCGAGGGTTTAGTCTAAGGTAAACAGTCGACAGAAATGTCTGCATTTGGTCTCCATGTATTTCTCCTCAAACTGTTTATGGCTAACATCAACATTTGCAGACGCGTATTCTTTCAACCGTTTGTTGTATATGAACAAAAACACTATGTGATAAAACCCTAACTTATAAGGTTCAAATATAATGTTCAAATAAGCAGAAATAAGCAAAACAACAATCAGCTGCTATCTCACCAACACAGGAAGCTTCAAATAAGTATAACAACAATGCATTCAACATCACACTTACAAAAAACTGACCTTTTTCTTTTGCACATTCTTTGATTTCTCCTCCATTGTGTCCGACAACGGGCGTTCACCTCGCGTACGTGCCATTGATGGTGTAGGTACTTTGCTAAACTCGAATTAAAGCAAAGGGTGGTTGGTAAGGGTGCTGAATCGGTCTGGAGCCTTTTGAAAGGAATTGAAACTTTTTGGAAGTAACTGGGAATGATGAGGGATAACTGAATGGGAATGGGAAAACGAACGGGCGCGACTTTCAAATGCGGTGGCATTTTCGTATTTTTAACCTCTCTAGTAAAATGTCGACCAAAATATCGTCTCAAATGTCGACAAATATATCGACTCAAATGTGGAGTATAATGTCGACTAAAATGTCGACCAAAACATCGACCAATATATAGAATACATAAACAAATGTCGATACACATATCGACCAAAATGTCGACAAAATCGTAGAGTACATAAACAACTGTATAATTTCTTTCTTTGAAGCTTGTATAAGATGCAGGTCCATAAAACAACCTATTTCCAGAGGAAATACTCCGTGTTCGTCGATCGGGTTTTGTTTTTCGTCCTAACTTACTACACAGCGACAATGAGGATGAAAAGAGTGTATGGACTACACATCATTGTAAACCGTTCAAGCCAGCAAATGAGATGATGAAACGATGATCCTCGCAATTTGAGAATGAAGAATAATGAATCAAGAATCAAGATTACTGAAGAATAACGATGCAGTTTGCTATATTGAGGGACATTGTGGTATTTTCACATGATCAAATACAGTTGACCTGCCATGTTTCAAAAGAAAAAAGTGGGGCTGCTATATTTGTAAACTACCAACGTGGGCTTGCTATATATGAAATTTCCCTATGATTTTAGCGCCAAAATGAGTCCCAAATTTCGAATACTGTATGGATTGCAATCCCGCATTTAACCAGCCAGGCGCCAGTCGTTCTTATTTCGGGCTAAACTATTTGGGCTAAGCTACGCATACTAAGCTGTATGTCAGGCTTACAATTGGAACGACACAGTTTTGCAAATGGATAGCTGAGAGGAGAAGTTTACAAGCTGTTAGTTAGTTAATTAGTTGGCTAACCCTACTCTAATGATGGCTACTAGCTAAATGGTGTATTATAAGATGGAGAAGTCATGCTGGATTTGGATCAAACATCCCTATGTACTCTCTTTCCCATCTAATTTCAATCTTCTCTCTTCTCTTTCTTTCTTTCAGTTTCTTCTCTATTTCTTCTTGATTCTTTTCAGAACTCTACTTCAAGCTTCAGAACTGCAGTAGTTGTTCCAAAGCTTGACATTCTGTATTGAGTGTTGGGTTAATCAATTTTTTTTACTTAAAAAATGGGGCTGCGTTCTATCAACTAATCTTTAATTTTTTTTTTTTCAAAAAAAACAGAGAATTTTATACTAACATAGGAATGAGAATTTTTTTATGAGTTTGATTGATTATGACGAATGGTGGACTTTTTCCTGGGGGGAGGGGAAGATTTACTTTTTAGAGAAATTAATATCAATATAGGTACATGAATAAAATATAGCATCAAATAAAATAATAATACACATAGTGAAATTTTTTAGTAACTGATATAACGTTACATGGCAGGTAATGCTGAACTGTAATTATTTCGATCATTCAGTATCATTTTATTATGTTAATATTACATCAATTGCCATAAGAATTTATTAAAAATTTTCACTGTAAATATTACTCCCTCTATTTCAAAAAAAAATCAATTTCCAAAATTTTCTTTATGTCAAAAGAAGAGTCTACGTGAAAATTTTATATTATTCATACTAATAATAATATATATTTTAAATTAAAAAGTAAAAATAAAATAAAAAATTATTTGTATATTAAGTGTATTGTAACTTATAATTTAAAAAAATTATACCAAATTACAAATTTTTATTTTTATTTTTTATTTTTGTAACGGATGGAGTATTACTTTGATTTGGAGAAAGTCCTCCTTACGGCTGAAACTCCCACTGCAGGGATGGAGTATTACTTTGTTTCGAGGATGTCGCTAAAGTGTCAGAGGCACGTGACGTAAATCGAGGATGTCTGAATTGAGCGAGGCGAGGGGAGAGAGCAGGACAATGCACCCGGGAAACTCCCACAATATTTCAATGAAAATCTGCACGCGAGAGCTTGAACTGCGTTCTGAGGAATTCTCCCCACATCAGAACTGCCACTAACTACATCTTGCGCGAAACTAAGGTAGGGTAAACTTTTTATAGTGACTGGCCCCACTGCTTTGCGGCCCCATACCTCAAAAACCCTACTTTGGCTTGGCCCTACGGGTTAGTAATGGAATATTACTTTTTGATATAGATTATTGCAAGATTTGCCGTGATGTGAAATTTGAATCCACGTCCCACCGTTTATTGCTGTCCCTTTAGTTTTCTAATCTAAAATTAACCTAACATAAAGAAAATGGTGAAGTTAAAAGATGGGTCGTGCAATTTTTTTATTCTAATGTCTGGCTGTAAAGTTCCCCTGGCAAATTCGAAAACCATATTGGCTTTGGAGGCACAGGAAACTGTCAAATAATTCGTACTTCGCACCTAACAAAAACAAATAGTTGGCCCTCCATGCAGCCTAGGATAAGGTTTGGGATGCCCAAGGATTTATTCGATTTGTCACTTTGTTTAGATATTATAATGGTTAATCCCTAGACGTGGCTATTAGGGGCCATCTTCTGCTTAACGTTTAGCATAACTCATACATGGTGGCCTGGTGGGTTGGAATTTGGAAACTTCAAGTTTGTCATTATACCATGTGTTGTATTGTTTCATTATTTGCAAAAGTCAATATTCTTTTTGGAATGAATTTGATTCGTGAAGAACTTATAGAACATGGAATCGCATTCTATATCTTAACGTTTATGAAAAGTCAATATAATTAGTTACTAAAAGTATCATTAGTATTTTTAGAACTATAGCACTCATAAGTAGAAATGACGTAAAAGCCAACATCAATGAATTTAAATTTTTGAGTTTAAATTAAACTCAGTTTTAATTAGTTTTTTTAAGTATTTATCTCTTCCTAAGTTGATATTAGAACTAAACTATTTAGCAAAACAAGTAATTGTGGTACCTCTACTAATTAGACTAAATTTAGTGAAAACTAGGGTATAAGTTGGTTAGTACAACAAGTGTTATATTATTCCATTATTTGCAAAAGTCAAAATTCTTTTTGGAATAAATTTGATTCATGAAGAACTTTTAGATCATGGAATCCCATTCTATATGTTAATGTTTATGTTAGTATTTTTAGAACTGTAGCACTCATGAGTATAAGTGATATAAAAGTCAAAATTGATGGTTCTAAGCTTTTGAATTTAAATTAGACTTAAATTTAATTAGTTTTCTAAGTATTTATCTCTTCATAAGCTGATATTAGAACTAAACTACTCAAAGCAACAAGTAATTGTGACATCTTTTCTAATTAAACTGCCTGTATAGATGGTCATCCAAAACTAATTTTTGGCACCTTTAATATATTTTTAAGATTTCTAATATATCTTTTATTTCATAATCACTATTTCAAAAAATGTAACAAAGCATTTTAAAATGTTATACATACAGTAAGGACTCATAAACAAGTGAGCACCTACCCAGTGAAAAAAAATAATATGGTCTATATTGGACACAAATGACTTTGTTAAATAGAGGTTAGACTTGTAGTAAAATCAACTTAATTTAATATGGCAATCTACCAATGAAAGGAACAAATGGGCTCTATGTGGAGAAAAGACAGACTTCCAAGAATAAAGATTGAGGTTATTGGGAATTTAATTTTGTGTGGTATTTTACCCATTGGAAAGAACCAAAGGTCCATCCATTTAAACTCTTTTGTTCTAATTAAGCTTCAACTACTTATACATGCATTAACTAAATTGTACCTTCTAATTAAACAAATTTTTACTCATCCAAGAGTAGACACTTCTTTAGGGATTAAGAGAATGAATTATTCAACTAGTAAAGGTACAAAATTTTACATTTGTATTTGCACCATGAATAAATTACTCTCTACACTCACAAATTAGAGTATGATTGCTAATTAAGTGTCCGATACTATTGTAGTGCAACCATTTTTCTTTTTCTTTTTGGTGATTAGCCCCAGAATTCAGTTGCTAAAGGCAACACCTGTCTTAGTTGTTCTAATCTAAAAAAAGAGAAAAAAAAAAATTAATTAGCAGTAGCAGCCAGTAGTTTTCTCCAAGGGACAACAATTTTCTAGGCCATTGGATCAAAAGTAGTTGAAAAGGCAGTTAATCATAGGCCAATTATTTAGTACCTTTACATTTTCTGTCGACTAAGCAGTGGGATTTGATCTGCCGATTAATAAAGATAACAAGGGAAAGATATGGATACCCTACCATATTCCCACATTGATGATTCACAATTTGTCCATTACTGATTCACGTTTCGCTCTTTCTTTCTTGATGATTATATAAAGGACTTCTTGTCCAGTTCTGATCAATGAAGCAAGCCAAGAGGGATCTCTTAACACAAGAATCTTCATTCATCATCTAGGCATTTTGGTTGCTGATCTAGTTTCCTCCAAGGGCTAGAGAAGCTCTTGGGGGGAGTGATGAACAGGCAAAGATATACATATCAATCACGAATCATGTTCTGATGATCAGTAGTAGTGAATTAATGGCTTTCATTGCTCCCTCTCCCTCAATGTCTTCTGCTCGAATTGCATCTTCTGGACAAGAGAACAGAAGAATTGGGGGATGGGAGAAATGCTAGCCATGCATATGAATGCGAGCCAAAAGTACTACTACACATGCTTCTTTATATTTATGATGAAGCCTTATACTCCAGCAGCCAGACATTCGAATTCTGTGAAGGTAATAAAATGGTTCGAAATAAGGTTATATACCTCTATATACATTTCAAAAAAAATGCGTGCATGCATGCATGTGGTGCCTTAATTTGCTCAATGACAACCCAACAACATTAATTTTTGTGATATTAGTTCAATTATTAGTCAGATGGAGTTATGGCATTACATTAATTATGCTCAAATGTATAACTTAAATTTCCAGTTTACAGTCTCAGAATGCAGAAAACAATTAATATTGTTCTTTCCCTTATCCCTCGATTTATCTCCAAGCAAAATAATTGAAAATTACCCTAGCTACTGATATCTAAAAAAGAAATTAAGTGAAAAGAAAAAAAATCTGTCATTATTTTTTAATTAGTAGTACAGCATATATATGTACATAGAAGTTCCAATATTTTGAAGGAAGTGAAGTGGGGATGGGGGTACCACTGAATTGAATTTTGACAAAACAGTGAGTTTCACTGGGGATGCATGTGACGGCACAAGTAGCTTGAACCCCACCACCATGCATGTCAGCTTTTTTTCTTAATCTGAAAGAAACTTTGTTGAGAAATGGAAGCACACAGCAAAGTAAGAAGTAGAAACTCTGTCGTCCTCTTCTCCAGAATAAGCCCCCATGCCCAGGATGAAACAGTTGGGCAGGGAAGGGCCAGGTTGAACGACAGCCCTATGAAATGTAACACATCGAACTTTTATCTAGAAGGAATTCTGTCTGCATGTCTTCCTTCGTTTATCGAACCTTATTGTTTGTGCATGCTTTTGTGTGTTTTGAAGAAGTAGCAGCTGGACTTGTGTGTACCAGGATTCTCATCTGGAGGACCAGGATCGAACGTTAAATCATGCATACTTCTCGTTACTATTGTGTCTGTCAAAACTCTGAACAATTAGATGTGTGTACTGTTATCTGTCAAAAGCTATGTTCGTGTTCTGGCCAGGCATAACATTAGCATTATAAGCACTCGTCAATTATATGTTAATTTGTGGCATGATCAGCATCGATCTGGTTCTTGAAGAATTAGTCATGATTTTTTTTTTCCAAGTTCGTATTTAGATTTATTGGTTGAGTGATGCAGGCAGAAGACAGAAAAATCTTCATTGGCTGAATTCAATGGATCTTGGTCTTTCTTCATTTATTTTCCCCTTGTTCGGGTAGGAAATGGATCTAGCTCTTATTACAACTTAATACTGTACTAAAATATGTCTTATCTCCCTGCATTATTCATCTTTTTATTTACTTAGTTCTGTGTAGGATAGGGGTAGAAAATGGATTTTTTTTTTTGTTCTGAAGTAATATAATATTAATAGAGCTATATGATAATGCATCATTATAAAGTCAAAATCATTTGTCATTTCTGCTTGACCAATTCAAGGCATAGCAAAAGTTAACATAAAATATACAGCAAGGCCAGGTTACCTACTGACTTTCTGACCAATAAATAAGCATAAACAAAAGAAGCAATTTACTTGAGTAATTAATACCTCTCTCAACCTCTGGTTCCATGAAAGAGTGGAAAAAATAAATATATAATGGCGACAACAAATCATGAAGTTAAGAAGAATTAATGCATGTGAGATTATTGGCCTAAATGACAATATAGTATATGGGCTGCAAATCCCAGTTTGGAGATGCTAAGTACTAAAAATTAACTGGAGATTTTTCCGAGTAGTTAACAATATTCATGGCATAACAGGGAACAGAAAAGTGTAATTATTGATTAGCTCAGAAGAAAGAAATGCCCTTACTGGATTACTTAAAATGGATACCATTCTTTTACTTCAATTATCTTGAATCGATAATCATACAAGTACTACATTTCTCATTTTTGTAATGCAGCAATATGATGAAAAAACCAGCTATTACAAACAATGAGAGGTCAACTAGCAAGGAACCATGTTGACAAGAGCGCACTAAGAAAGCTCTTGATTTTTCTCCACAAGCCTGACTTGTTTGGCAGATCTAAGCATATTTGCTTGATCATCTGTAATTTCTACAGCGAACCCATCAACAATGACCAGCGAAAGAGTTTTGTGGTAGCTGCCGGGCTGAAAGGCGTTGGCCAACAAATCATCATGCTTCTTGCTCAAGTACAGATGAAGCTCTTGGGCTCCTTTCTTGGTTCTGCATATCATCATCCATACATATGTTGTTATTACACATTCAGTAGAATTAGGAAGAAGAACAAACCTTTAGACATGACAGTTGGAAAATGGTTTCTTGAAATGTATATATCTATATTATACTAGTTCAAGATGGAAGCAAGTAAAAGCCAAACCTGTTTGATCGGAGGCGCTCATATTCAGGATCATATTTCATGAAAACAAAGTGTAACTCATGTTCTGTACTTCCCATATCCCTTCTTCAGGGTCTAGTAATATTGTGTGGAGGTCAATAATGCCGCTCCGGGCTATTTATACAGGACCATCTGAACTGGGTTTGGTAGGTCAAACTTTTACCTCGTGAAATTATTAACTTCCCTCTCATGCATGTGTAATTGACAACAACGATTCCTAATGATTAAAATCATGGCTTTGGAATGGAGCCAATTGCTCTAGAAATGACCTCCAAAATAAACTGCAAGATTTAACTAATTGTCAGAAAAGAGAATACTTTGTTCAGTAGTGACTTGAGAATTCTTCTTATTTTCGTACATGGTACATGATGTAGCTGGATTCCTTTAAATCTTTAGTAGATTACCATGCAAATTCTTATGTTGATTAAGATTCATCATCCTTCCCTTCCCCAAAAAAAACTGAGAAAAAATATTTCTTGGAATGTTTGATTAAAAAGAGATATAATTACTACATAGAAATTAAAGGGTAAAAAATAACTAAGTTACAAGTTGATATTGCATATGTTTTGTTGAGAAGTATGTTAATAGGTCAAGATTTTATATTCAATTCTAAAATAGCTTCTTCTTTTCTTGTTTCTTTTGTTTTTTTTTTTTTTTGGCTCATTGGTTATTTTTCTAGTGAGTGACAGGCTAGTGGAACTCAAAAAATCTATATTACATTTTAATTGTATTTTAATACATTTTTTTTTTAATTTTCAAAACAACATTTTACATTTTTAATAAACTTTATCTTATAATTATTATTTTAAAAAATATAAAAATAAATTTTAAAATTCAATTTATACGCATCCTAAACAATTCCATAGCCGTAGTATGCAGGTGGTAAAAATAAGTCATTAGTTTCAAAGATTCATTAAATTTGTTATTGAAACTCGAGGTAATTAAATCCCTTTGTAGGACCAAAACTTATTGAAATTATACATAGGAACATGAAAAAAAAAAAAAGGTTCGTCCTAGATTTTTTTTACAGCCTTCAATTAGTACGGTGGCAGGCTCTGGCCCGGAGGTCAAAAATGGGAGGTAGGGGCCGGGCGTGTGAGGATGATTGTAGTACACGTGTATATACTGACAGATCCGGTCACATGGGAGGCGTGGTCCTCTTATGTGTCGAACCATCAATGGGTTATTCAGTACTTATTTATTTTTTTGAATAAATTAATTACGTGCTCAGTCCATCGTCAGACTGGGCTGGGTTCTTTCCGGTGCTGCAGGGACCGCGCCTACCTCGGGTACCGCCTCTCTGACCCACACGTGAGGTACTGGACACTGTACATCATTTGAAGTACATTTGGATTGGCTTAATGGTGTTTGTTTGTTTCCATAGAATTGGTCCGTTAGAATTGGAATTAGAAATTCCAATTCCAATTCTATTGTTTGCTTTAACAGACCGTTCAAGAATTAAAAATCTATTCCAATTTTATTTCCTTTCAATTCTATAAATTGAATTCTTTATTATTCATCAAATTTGCCAAATCCAATTCCATGCCAATTTAAAAAAAACACGGATCTAAAGTTAAAAATGAGTCGTATATTCGGGTTATAATAAAACAGGTAACAAATGCCCTAAATCGCAGACCTCTACTTCCAATTTTCATCAACTCCCAGCTACACCTCCAATTTCCTCCTTCTTCTTTGTCTAATACATAGCCTCCTTCTCTATCTCTTTGTCCTTGTTTTCTCACTTCCGTCGTGCTGGGTGGATCTTGACACTGAATATGCCATGAAGGAGAGTTTGAAAGTTGCAAGAGCTTTGAAGCTCCTTGTGCCTATTCTGGAACTATGAAGGTTTTTTCTCCCCTCAATTTCCATTTTCGAACTAATTAATGCTTGTTTAATATTCCAACCCACGAGTATTAGTACATTTCTGGGCCATCCTCTGTATTTGTGGTTTATTAGTGTCTTATCGAATCTCATAATCTATATTTGGTGGTTTTAATCTTCTCCAATTTGCACTCCAAGACTATGTACTGAGATGGTGCAATGAAACTTGTGTTCTTCCAACTTTATAGCTACCAATAATACCAACTTTTTTTCCAGGCGTCGTTTCGATGTGAATTGTTTGACCTGCTTACTTCGTTAACTTAATATATCTTTTTCTGTTTGTGTGCTCCTATTGGGATGTTTGCCTGTCCATAAGTTGGAAGATAATAATGTTTGCTTGTTTGTAAGTTGTGAGAAAATGAAAAAGGTCCATGCGGGGATGTTTTGTGGTTGTTTCTAAAGCACTTAAACCAGCATTAGCTTTTGTACGTTTTCGAAGCTGAAGTCTTTTGGAAGTCTTGGAATAAGTTTTGTTTTAAAGAACTTATTTTAGTTGCTCCATTTTCATTCCCCTCATTTCTTCATTCTTCTATTTTAAGTTGAAAGTCATCTAAAAGTCTTCCCCTGATTGGTAAATCACTGGAATTAATATGGAATTCATTTATAATTCCAAATTATATGGATGTAGTTTGAATTGAAAGAAGTTGATGCTGAAATTTGTGAAAGAGATGCTCTGAAGGTTAAGGACTAGAAAGTTGGGATGTTTCAAAATGAGGTAGCTGCAAGCCAAGGTATAAGGATTAGAAGGCGGCCACCGACAAGGCCTTCTCTGCATTATGTTTGTCCTTTTGAGTTTAAAATACAGAATGAGGGGAACACTCCTCGCAACATACTAGAAGAGATTGTGTGGCACAAAGATGTGGAAGTGTCTCAGGTAACCAACAATTGTGTTCTGAGTTTAATCTTTTGTGTCTGTTTTGCTTATGGACCAATTCCATCTGAAATCTTGATTCATTTCTGCATTTTTGGTAGATAAAAGAAAAAAATACCTCTTCCCTCTTTGAAAAGAGCTCTTGACAGTGTTCCACTGGTTAGAGATTTTATGGCATACCTTAAGGCTACAAACACACGAACTGGATTGCCTGCCCTAATTGCTGAAGTGAAAAAGGCTTCTCCAGGTAGGGGAATCTTAAGGGAAGATTTTGATCCTGTAAGTCTGTGCTTGAAGTACTTTTAACTCTCTAATGCATGCAGGATTTTATCTTTGTGTTTAGCTAATTGAATTTATGATCTATGATTCAGTAACTAATGATGGAAAAGATGGAAGTTCTCCATCTTATTAGGAAGGGACATTTGTTACAATTGTTCTTAACATTCAAGGTGTAATGATTTGGTCCCCTGAGTTCTTTGGACTGCCAAATTAGTCCTAGATCATTTCTTACTAATGTGCAGAGTATGAGTGTGATTTTGACTTTAATACTATTAAGCAGCTCGCATATATGTCAATGGGTGTGATCGTTCATCAATGGCAACATTAAACTAATTTTACTACACTTTGCAGTAAGCAGTTGTATATAGTAATGCATTATTTTCCTAAGGAAGATGCAGTTTTTGGAATGTAAATAGTAAGTCATTGAAAGTCGTCTAAAAGTCTTCCTCTCATTCTATATTCTAAACTCAAAAGAATTTTTTAATATGCAAACAAAGAATTTGAAATTATAAATGAATTCTATATTAATTCAAGTGATTTACCAAATAGAAGAATTCAAAGGAAGAATTCGAATATAATAAATTCAATTGTACATAATTACAATTTTAATTCAATTCAAATTTCATGGAATCAAGCGGAGCCTAAGAGAAATTACTACGTACCAAGAAATTAAACAATGTCGTGGCCTGCGTTTTATTTGTAAGAAAATAAAAAAACCAGAGTTTGGAAATAATTGCTGTATATTGATATGAATTCCGTACAACTTCTTGTGCCTATATTTATAAGTTACAACCTATGCTAATTAAGGTATGGAGATAATTACAAATTACAAAAGATATAAATAAAATATTCTATCTGATATACTTTGATAAAATTGATTGATCCTTAATACTCCTCCTCCAGCTAGAGATTTGTATAAGTCAAATACTCCAAATTTGGAAAGAAGATACCAATGCTGTCCACTGTTTAAAGCTTTAGTCAAAAGATTGGTTGGTTGCTCTTTGGTAGATATGTGGCGTGTCGCAATGATTCCTTGCTAAATTTTCTCTTTGACATAATGACACTTCACCTCAATATGCTTGGTGCCCTCATGAAAAATCGGATTTGCCACTATTTTCTCTACAGTTTCATTGTCACAATAGAGTAATGCAGGTTGGTTTATATGAACACCAAAATCTCGGAGAAGTCCCATGATCCACACTACTTCGCTGGTTGTAACCTGCATGGCTCGATATTCTGCCTCGGCCGATGACAATGATACAGTAGGTTGTTTTTTTGTACGCCAATATATTAGAGAGCTTCCAAGCATGACGCAGAAACCGGTGGTGAATCTCCTTGTCATTGAGCATGTGCTATAATCTGAATCACAAAAAGCTCGCAACTCAAACTTTGAGGATGACGGGAATAGAAGACCAAGACTTGGGCAACTTTTCAAATATTTAATGACTTTCAAGGCCGCCTCTATATGAGATTGCTTCGACTTATGCATGAATTGACTAAGAAGTTGAACTGAAAAGGTAATGTCAGGCCTGGTGAGATTCAAATAGATGAGTCTGTCAACTAATCTCTGATATACTAAAGGATCTTCAAGGAGCGGATCATTGACTTGCTCATTTGAGCCAGCGTCATATTCAATGCTTATGAACTTCTTGTTTTATTCCATAGGAATCACTGAAGGTTTAGAATTTGCCAATCCAGCCTCAGATATCAGCTCCAATATGTACTTGCGCTGACTTATTGAAATACTATCTGGAGATCGAGCAATCTCAAGACCAAGGAAGAATTTTGACGGACTAAGATCTTTCATAAAGAATGTGGCATTGAGATATTTTTTGAGGTCAGTGATTCCAACTTGACTGTTGCATGTAGTTAGTATATCATCAACATATATAAGTAAAGCAACAAATTCAGTACCCTGAGTTTTGGTAAATAAGGAGTAGTCATGGTGAGACTGATGAAAGCCATGCTGTAAGGGAGCATTAGTGAACTTGGCATTCCATTGACGAGATGCTTGCTTTAACTCATATAAGGATTTCCGCAATCGACATACCAAAGGCTTCCCCTAAGTGCAAAATCCGAGGGGTAGGTCCATAAATAGCTCCTCAGAAAGATCACCATGAAGAAAAGCATTTTGAACATCCATCTGAAAAAGAGGCCAAGCATGTATAGCGGCAATAGTAAGAAGAAGACGAACAGTGACATGCATAGCAGTAGGGAAAAAGGTGTCTTGATAATCAACCCCTTCTCGCTGATTAAAATCTTTGGCCACGAGGCGGGCTTTATTCCTCTCAAGAGAACTATCAGCATGATACTTGACCTTGTATACCCATTTACACCCGATTGGACGACGACCAGGAGGCAAAGGAACCACATCCCAAGTATGATTTGCTTGAAGGGCATTGAGTTCAGTTTCCATGGCGTTAACCCAATTGGGATTAGTGACAGTGTCTTGAAAGGTGGTAGGTTCTTGAATCGCCGAAATGGAAGCAATGAAGTGCTGATGGGAAGGGTGACAATTAGCCAAGGAAAGGTAGTTAAAGATGGGATAAAGAGATGTACAAGATGCCGAGGGCAAGGTAGGGCAGAGGTAATCAAAACTCCAAATAGGAGGTCAAGAAGGACGGCTTGATCGGCGGAGAGATATGGTGAGGTTGGGATCTTGTGGCTCGGAGGTGGGCGAGGATAAGGTCTCAGCATCTGAAGATGAAACAGGAGCAGTCGATGAGGCAGGTGCGGAAGAGTCAGCTAATGAAGTGGGTGGCTCCATAGGTAAATTAGACGAATGTGTAGTCTTGTTGAACCATACAGCTGAAGGTGTGGGATCGGATGGATCTGCCGGGGATAACACAGAAGTAGAAGGTGAAAATGGAAAAACATTTTCTTGGAAAATTATATCCCGATAATTTTCCCAAAGCGGGGTCATATAGGCCATAACCCTTCTGGTTAGAAAGGTAACCTATGAAAATGCATAGAATAACATGGGAACTAAATTTGTCACGGGCACCTAAAGTGGTGGCATAACACCAACAGCCAAAGACACGAAGATGGTCAAGTATGGGTGGTTTGTGAAATAAAAGTTCAAAAGGGCTGAGGCCATGAATGGAGGATGAAGGTAATGGGTTAATGATGTAAGTGGCAGTGAGGATGCAGTCACCCCAAAAATGAGATGGGATGTGTGCCTAAAACATTAAGGCTCGTGCAATATCTAATAAATGAAAATGTTTGCGTTCAACTACTCCATTTTACTGAGGAGTATAAACGCAGGAGCTCTCATGAAAAATACCTTAACTAGCAAGGAAAGAGCGACACTCAGTGAAAAAAATTCGGTTCAATTGTCAAAGCGAATGCGGCGGACAAGGGATCCAAATTGTGTGAAAACCATAGAAATAAAATGTTGAATTTTGGCAAAAACTTAAGATTTTGAATGTAAAAGAAATGTCCATGTGGCACAGGAAAAATCGTCGACAATGGTGAGAAAGTAGCGTGAACCATCGTGAGTGGGGGTCCGATGAGGACCCCAAACGTCCATATGGACTAATTCAAAAGTGGAAGTGGTAATAGTAGTCCGTGTAGGAAAAGTATTGTGAATTTGTTTAGCCAAAGGATAAATTGGACAAGAAAAAGATAGAGGGCATGACACGGATTGACCATGAGTAATGTAAGTTTTTAAAAAAGAATGACCAAGACGACGATGCCAAATGTCATAACTAATATTATTGCAACTAACAAAATTACAATGGAAAATATTTTTTGGAATGCATGCAGCATTCTTTATTGAAAGTAAATAACTCTGAAAAACTAATTAAAATGATTCAGGAATAGAAGAAGTGAAGAACACAAAAAATATAATCCCCGACTAACCCTGCCGAGCCCGATCAGATCCCTAGTCGTACGGTCCTGAAAGACACAAAAATTGTCGAAAAAAATTGCCACACAATTATTATATCTAATAAGTTTGCGGATGGATAATAAATTATGTTTAAAATTAGGGGCATACAGGACATGAGTGAGATGTAACTGAAGATAGGGTCGATAGTGTCCAATATGTGTCACAGGACTTGTGGATTGATCAGGCAAGGTAATGGAAATGGGTGTCGCACAAGGAAAATATGAATCCAATAAAGATATGTTACAAGTTATGTGGTCACTTGCACCTGAATCGATAATCCAAATAGATGAAAAGGAATTAAAAGGTAAAGTGATACCTGAAAAATTAGCAATGGGATCTAAATTTCCCATTTGATTCAGAAAAGTGACCAGTTTTTGCTATTGATCCGTAGTAAGATGAAACCCGGAGGAGCCGCCATATACATTGCCAGGGGTAAGAGTCGCGGATCCCATGATACCTAAACTGAAATAATGAGATGGATTAGTACCAAAGGAGTCCATGAAGTGTGGCTTATATCCATAAGGATTAGGTAGAAGCCCAAATCTAGGAGGAGGAGGTGGGCTATTAGTTGCAACATTGTGTGCTAAAGGCCCAAAGTTGGAATTCTTTTTTTTGGAGCCATTATGCTATTTGGGCTTCCAATTTGGTGGATAGCCCACGAGAAGGAAGCAGGCTTCACGAACATGGCCTAGTTTTTGGCAATATGTGCAGAATGGGCACTACTGCCCATTAGGCCCAGTAGTTGTGGATATTGAATGGGCCGCTCCTGGCCCAGGTGAGTTTGTTGTTTGCTGTGGCCCGTTGCCTGACAAAGAAGACCCAGATCCAGCCACAAATTGGTTCGGCTGAATTGCAGCAAACGAACTGGGTTGTTGTATCTTCTTCTGAGTTGTAGAAAAAATATGACTCTCCACAGCGATGGAAAGCTGGCCATCAACAACGGTTCAGTGGTGCAAATCTTCTTTGGCAAAGGCGTGAAGCCTCTCAAGGGAGAGGAAATCATCCCGGGCAAGAACATTCATGCAGAGGGTGTGAAATTCGTCAGGGAAGCCAACAAAAATTTCATTGCCCGATCTGTATTTTCATGCAATCGGAGCTGGTCATTCACTCTACACTCACAATGGCCACAAATGCAACGGATAGGCGGTTGATGGACGTCCAAATCAGTCCAGAGGTCTTGAAGCCGAAGGTAGAACGCGGTGAGTTGTGCACTAGAGGCGCTGGCGACAAGTTTGGCTTCACTGATGGCTTGCTTAATCGAGAATATTTGTGAGCCAGAGACTCGTTCGAAGCTTTCTTGCAGAGTATTCCATATGGCAGCCACCGTGGGAAACCGAGAAACCATGGCTTCCAATGAGGGATCGACCGAATGGGTAATCCAAGTCTTGGCAACGGCATGACATTGGTCCTATTTTTCTATAGTGACGTCGTCTTCAGAAGGGCGGGCGAGAGCTCCGATGAGAAACCCATGTTTATTTCGTGCCAAAAAAACAGTTCTCACCTGGTTGCTCCATATCTGCCAATTACCTTCGCCCGTAAGTTTGGTGGAAATAATAATGCTAGTTTGAAGATCGGTGGCGAACAGGTGATAGGGATCACATGGTGGCGCTGGAATGACGGCAGTGGTGCTGGAGACGGCAGCAGCGGTGTCAGCCATGGCTGTTGACGGGAAAGAAGCTGCGTCGGCGAAGTTGTAATTTTCTGAGGCTGCAAGGGTATTTTGGGAAAGTTGCTGCTGAGGCAGACTTAGGGTTTGGGTATGCTAGGGTTAAGATGGTAATTTTACCAAAAATAATATATATATATATAAAGAACAAAAAACAGCACCAAACTCATAAATGAGGGTTTTAAAATTTGGAGCAGAAGTAGTATTAGATTGTCCACTCTGATACCAGAGTTTGGAAATAATTGTTGTATATTGATATGAATTCTGTACAACATCTTGTGCCTATATTTATAAGTTACAACCTATGCTAATTAAGGTATGGAGATAATTACAAATTACAAAAGATATATAGGAAATATGCTATCTGATATACTTTGATAAAATTGATTGATCCTTAACATATTTATATGGTATTAGAGAGATAATAGAAAGAGTAACCAAAATAAAACATGGAAATAGATTAAAAAGCAAATACTATAAGCTATTCTGTCATTTAGATGGGAGGCTGCAATCATGCAATAACACTATGAGGGCAGCAAATTTGAGATATGATCCAATTCAATTTATATAAGAATGATCACGATTGAAAACTGATTTTTATAATTATGATTGGATTGAATCACCTCATATTATTTTTGAATCACATTATGTTTTCTTTGAAAAAATTTGTATAATCTATTCAAGAATATGATTAGTAAAAATGAATTCGATTCATTCGTATGAAATCATATCATTTTTTTATCCAAATTAATTTGACTTGAAATATTCAAAAATCAAATTGATTAGATTTTTTTTTTTTACTAATCAATTTAGATCTACTGGTTTGATATGATCTGCGAATTATGATGGATAGCCCTAATTTGGGTTGTGGGAATGCTTAGATACAAAGAGTACAATGCTAGAACTTGAAAGTAGTAAAGTATGAAAATGAGTCAATCTTAAAAGAGTAGTATATGTTTTAATGACATAAAAATTGGAAAATTTGTCGCATTGGGTTTTTCTCTCTATTTATTGCTGTGTTATGGTCATTTGAGGAATTTACCATAAAAATTAACTTGTAAAGTAAAAAAAATCTAAATTTATATAAATTTCACGTAAAAATTCTATATTTTTTATGTAAAAATTAAGTGGCCATATGATTGAGAAATGAACTTCTAAAATCTGTGAAGTGTGATTTCGTAATATTGTTGTTGATTCGGTTTGAAAACCAAAGCTTTCGGCCCATAGTTAACCAGAAAAAAGACCTTTTTGCAACCCATATTGCAGCCCACAAGCATAGGCTTAACGTTACATGATCGAAGCCCACAACAAGAGGCTTAAAAATACATGATATCCACACTATTAAATATTGAATCCCAGTCCTTACGTTTTAATAAAAGTCAATTGATTTTGCCATTGGCGTGACCTCCACAATGTCACGGCGCCATTTTTGCTGGTCTTGCTTTTACTTTCGTCCTTTTCTCATACACTAATCTTCTTTGTTTTTGACTTTTTTCCACCCACCAATTAAGCATTATCACGCTTTTGTAACTTTTTAAATTCTAATCATATATCTTTATTATGAGTAAAAATAATATAAAAATAACACTCAAAAAGTGAATTTGATTTAATATTTTTCATGTATGTATATAACTACTAATTGCTTGCGTATTATCATACTTTTATGATTTTTTTTAATTTAATTTATACATCACCATTATTAATAAGTAAAAATAATATTAAAATTACACACAAAAAGTGAGTTTTATCAAGTGAAATCACTAATTGCTCATTAAAGTTATAAGCAACTTATCCAGTGCGCACTCTTGATAATAACTACGGATTCTTCAATCAACAAAAGTTAGAGGCAACTTACGAAAAGAATTTTCTTGTTTTCTTCCATCTCATAATTCATATTTTCTCTTGCTTTCTTTTGTCAGCTCCCAATGAAGCCTAAGGTGGCAAATTTGTCCAAATTCAATGCCCAGAAACAGAAAAGAATTTTTTACCTTAAATAAATGTTTTGGGAAAGAAAAAAAAGAAGGGAAATAGACATGGCTACATTCAAAACTCATACAATTTTGCCACGTGTTAGACAGACCCCATTACCCGCTGCCCGATTTCCATAAAAACACTCTAAGCCGTCAACGATCAATGCTGCCCAAAGCTGCCCATACATTTCCCCCGACAGGTACTATATATATACGTCAACACTCTCTCAACTCTTTCACAAAGTATTCCCCTTCAAAGTTTAAACATGGCCGTCCGACCATCAGCCTCCGTCACCGTCGCCGTTGTTTTCTTTCTGCTCGAGGTTGCGCTTGCCCGCACACCTTCAACTTTATATGGAAATGAAATCGCCGTTCGCGATTCCGTCCCAGTCTCCGATGTCCATTCTGTCCTCCGTCTCCCAAGCGAAACCGTCAAGGATGAATCTCATTCTCACCCCGATCACAGTTTGGGAGGAAGAGTTATCCCTGATCCTGAATCAGCTGAACCCATCACGGCTACATCTGTGCCGTTAACGGTGCTCAGATTCCATGATCTTCGTCCCATCAACCGTCATTTCCCCTTGAGATCAAGGTTCTCTTTCCGTCACTGCAGACACGACCCTCACCACCACGACCACCCTTTCTTCAAGGCCATGAAAAAACACGCGGAGATCTCATATGGGGATGATATGATTGTATCCACCGGAGAGGAGGGGAAGGACTTGGACCCGGCGAGATGGGTCAGATTGCCGTACCGCCACCACTATCACCAGCACCACCGCGATGATGATGAAGATGGATTTTCCAAGTATGTAATGAAGCGCGGTCATAGATTCGGTAAGGAGAAGTTCAAGAAACATTTGCACCGTAATGAGCATCAGGACACTGAAGAGGAGGAAAATGAGGAGAAGAGGGTCAAAGAGGAAAGGAAGAAGCGTGAAAATGGAAATAAAGAAGAGGGTGGTTTTGCGAGGCGTGTTCGCAAGTTTTTGGATCACTTCTAAGTTCCAAATTTAAATCTTTTGCACGTTTTCTTAAGTCAGGAGTGCATGTATTTCTGGCGATCAGCGTTTGATTTTGTTTTATGTTTGTAATTCGCATCCATTTGAGATGTAGCAGTATGTAAAGTTACGCGATCTGTTTGCAGTAACATTTTGTAGGGAAGTTTTAGTACAAAGATCTGTGTATGCTTCAGCTGGATTTGTAATTTTTTCTGTTGTTCTATTGTTAGTTTCGTGTTTGTTTTCATCGTGCGTTCCCAAGAACTATTTTATTTTTGCGATAATTTTTACTCAAATATTTTGTTCTGGAAATATGAGAATGAAAAATATACCAAGTACAAAATGAGATTACAAACCATACATGCCCAAATTTGCTTGAATTAGTACAGATAGTGTTCAGAATACGGCTGTAAAATCTGATTTCTGCTGCTGAGACGGATCAGACACAGCTGTTGGAAAACAATGTCGTACTAACCAACAAAATCATTCGAGAGGAGCCTTTATATATTCATCAGAAAGGTTTGACGAACACATACGTTTAATCTTCTTATGCAGGAGTACTAAGAAATCACAATGCTACAATCACTGAACATGACTTTGCAATAAGAAATACGTAGCTCTTAGAAGGAAGTTGAGCATGCACCGGCCTGGTAGGTACTGGTCAGTTCGGAACATGGCCAGGGGCTAACTTGAATTGCAGCCCCAGTTACATCAGAGCATTTCCAAGAAGGATCTCTTGGTCCTGTAATGCCATGGAGATTGATGTTAGAGAGACAGATCCCTGTAAAAGGAGAGTTCTTCAAACCGTGTAGCAGACCTGCCTGTAGAACCCCATCACCCCAGACATCCCTAATAGTGACTTCCTTAACAACTGGTAGAGCATTTGGGTTGTATTTATCATCAGGATGGTCACCTACATCTCCTGCAATTTTTATCCCCTGCCTAGCATTTTGCATATACACATTAGAAACTGTAATGTTTCTTATGATGCCTCCCCTACCAATATTTGTCTTCAAGTGGATTCCAACTCCCACATCATAGAGGTTTATGTGCTCAGCTAGCACATTGTGTATGCCTCCAGACGTTTCACTTCCAATTGCAATCCCAGCATATGGGGATGATCCGGTTACCCGCCTGATGGTAATATCATGGCTAGGGCGACCATAAGCAATTCCATACTCATCCCAGCCACTCTTCACAGCAACAAGGTCATCTCCCGTGGAAATGTAAGAATCCTCAATGCAGACATGGGTGCTTGAATCTGTTTGGTGGATTAATAACATAATAACATATTAAAGACTTCCATGTAGGCTGTCATTACTATGGTACGTGGAGTTAAAATTTCAAGCGTGCAATACATGGTTAAAAATAGAGGGGATGGGGATCATTTTGCATCCTTTTTTGACTGTTATCATTGGGATCCTCGGATAAACACTGGCATCACTAAATTTTTCCTGGGGCTTCACACTAAAAGAGTTATAACTCAAGATCAAGCAATTTGGCATTACAGTCAGCTTTACAAATATATTTTTTTATCCCTTT
Organism: Gynochthodes officinalis; assembly: GCA_020080225.1. Taxonomy (NCBI): domain Eukaryota; kingdom Viridiplantae; phylum Streptophyta; class Magnoliopsida; order Gentianales; family Rubiaceae; genus Gynochthodes; species Gynochthodes officinalis. The sequence goes on along the minus strand of CM034622.1, from coordinate 36,599,223 downwards.
TTAAGATGCGATCCAGGAGTAGAATCTAAAAGACTTGTAAATTTAAAGGGATCCTCCTGCAAATCAATATTTTAAGATGTGCAGATAAGGTTGAAAAGAGTTGAAACATAACAATACAGAACTTTGCATCAATGAAACTCACTACATTTCCACATGCAATATGAACATTGTTACTTGGATGTATTATGTACCTGGATCAATTCCATCAGTATTGGGGGAATCAGCGGGAGCCAATACAGTGATATGGTTGATCACAACATTGCTGCAACCAGATGATACAGAATCAGTATTAAATGCTCAGCCAATGGACATCCAATACATGGTATTTTTCAATAACCAAAATTCTATACATTGTTCAGATATGCAAAATTTCAGTTCGGCTAATGATTAGTTAACTGTCCTCAACAGAGAAAACAGTGTAGATGGTAGGGTTTATCAGAAGTCAAATATTTTGTTACATGCAGATTATTTACTTTAAGACAAAGCAAAAAATTCTGAAAGCTTTGAGCATTGTTACAGGTGATCTGAAAGTTTCCACATTCCATATTAAAGGTGTGTAAACCAGGACCAATCATCCATAAAACAGTAGACACAGATAACAAGATTGAACTATGTTTTAAAATCTAACAGATAGAGTTAAATTATAGATTCAATGCTGTAAAAATTGTGACATAATCATAATGCTACTTAGATTTTAGCTACAAACATAATGACACGAGCCTAATACAATGGAAGTGCAGCAGCACAGATCATCAAAGGATAGTTACCTGCAATATACAGGATGGATGTTCCAAAATGGCGAATTCTTGAAGATGACATTTGATATAATTATGCTTCTTGAGTTCATAAACTCAATAAGATTTGGTCTGGTAAAGAGGAGGGTTCTTTGCCTCCACATGTTCCACCACACTTCCCCTTGACCATCAATTGTCCCATTCTCACCTAAAGAGAACCAATGGGGGTACCAATATAAATGAGAAACCATTTGTCATGTTTGTCATGAAACACATAGACAAACATAAACACACACGTATGCACATGAGCATAAATTTAGATGAATGTCCACCCCAAACTAATTCCAGTAATATCAGCATAAAGGTTCTACAAATGATGCACGCTGAATCTCCAAAATTACTGGCATCAATATGACAGATATTGAGCTGAAAGTAGTTGGTTAGGGAATATATCCAGCAAAAATGAAGTCCCCAAAACAGGATATGACAGATTTTATAGATACGAACCAGTGATTATTACATCATGGAGCCCATTCCCATGGATAAAGCTCATGTACCTTCCTCCAGGTCGTTCTCTACCTCTCCCATAAGAAGGCAAAGGAGCAATTAAAGGCCACTGCTTTGTATCCTGAAGCATTACAGAAAAAGGGTCATGAAGATCAGATTCAACTTGACAAGCATGAGATAGTGAGTATAAATTAAATGGTAGAAATTGCATAGTACATACTTCTTCTTTTTTCAATTTGATTTATTAGGCTGCATGGCATTAGGCCTTAATGGCTGGACCCTTCCTGACCCTGCGCATGCGAGAGTTTCTATACACCGGGCGGCCTTTTCTTATTTATTAGATCAATAGTCTAGCATTTCTCATATTTATAATATAACCACAATCAAGAGAACAGTGCATTATATTTTTAGCAGACTAGAGCAGAATATAGCAGCCACTATTTTAATTTCAATCATGTCCAGAACCAAGTCTCTTTCCTCCCTTAAGTGTGATACCTTCAGCAATAAAAGATACCTATGAAGATGGTAATTCAGGTAAATTTACCCACAGACTGCCATTAAAAATAAATTATATTCACAGGAGCTTGTAAAATGTAATGATTAAATCAATTGAAGGATTATCAATTCGCTAAAATAGATTGACAACAACGCCTTACGTTACACAAACTTCACTAGACTTCAAGAGATTTTTTGTATTAGTTGGTAAAAGAAAAAGAAGAGCCCATCCCTACTGGATAGAATAGGAATCATAAGCAAGATATGATTTAGTCCTTAACCAAATATTAACAAATTGGACAGCCAGAGCATGGCACAGAGACCAAAAAATAAAAAAATCGCGGACAGTAAGATTAACTTTTTGCAGTCAGACAACCCACAAGAGCATCATTTTGCTTGCATAACTTTTGAAAATGGAACAAACAGTTTTTAATCATTTGTACATTTGTTACCCACTGAAAGAGCCTGCTTTGTTTACTATCTCACCACTAAGCCAACAACTATGTCCTGTAGCTCACAATCCTAAATGGTAGCCACAAAGCACAAATAAGGGTGCGCCTGGCTCACGTGAGAGAATGGGAAAGTAATAGAAATGATAGTAGTAGGGAATGGAAATGATTACTAATAATGGTGGTTGGTTTGTGCTGGGAATATAAATGATTATAAATTAATTGATATTATCAATTAAAATGAGATTAATTAATTAATTAATATTATTAAGTAAATGAATGATTAATTAAATTAATCTTGATTAATTAATTTATTATTACTTCTAATAATAATAAGTTAATAATAAATTAATTTATATTAATTATAATAATTAATATTAAAGATATGAGTTTGCTACTTAATTAATTTAAAAATTAATTACATTAATTAATTAATTAAGTAGTATTAATTAATTATTAAATTAATTAAGTAGCAAACCCATATCCCTAACTTCCATACTCCCAATATTGGGGGATATGAGGATATACTAATATTAGTAAATGAAATGTCTTGTCAAGTGAGCCAGAGAATTCCATTTCCTTCAACCAACCACCCTCAAACACTATCAAACCCATATCTCCATTCCCAAACCCTCACACCAAGCACCCCCTAAGTGTCATTTAAAATAATGTAACTTCTCCAACAGCCAGACACATCTTTTTGTAATCTGCTCCATATTGAATAGTTTAAGTACGGAAGACCACAATAACACTTTGGGTTACCTTTCATTTTCTTGGTTATCTATCAATTTAAAAGTATGCACGTTGAACCAATTGCCGACATTTATACCATAGGCCCACAGGTTTTCTAATAAGCATTTCTTAATCTCTTAAACTATTACTTTCCAATAGAATTAAAGTTCCTCCTTATTATGCTTTTTCCACCAATCATAGCTAAAGACACCCCTAGTGCAACTCACATGAGCCCATTGTAATACACCATACTTTCTTCCAAGGATAGTATCGAGCATTGCATAGAATAAAGTCAAAGGGTTCAAATTGAATCATGTTCAAACTAAATACATGTCAAATCTAAAAAATTCCATCCTTGATTGATGACATAAAAACATTGAATTCAATCAAATTGATGTATATGTATTTCATATCACATATAATGTATCCCTATAGAAAGCACATACCATTCACATTTCATAAATTTGTGTCCAACATTCAGGACCAAAAAGTGGAAATAAATAATTGCATAAAAAGTTCATCATCAAATTGGAGCCTCTAATTCACGGTAGCAATAAAGAAGACAGTTGAATTACCGTGGTAGCTTTGATAACAGCACGCTGAGCCAAGTAAAGAGTCATATGACTGGTAAGATTAAAGCTCTCAGTTAAATACACTCCGGGGGGAACGTAGAGAAGTGTGCCACCCGTCGGCTTCAAATGCTCAATTCGATAAATTGCTTCTTTGAAAGCCTTGGTGTTCAATGTCACTCCATCTCCAACCCCTCCAAAGTCCGTAATTGATATCTTATCATTCCGGTACCTCATCGGCACAATGCCAGAACAGGTAACAGACTCACCAGCTGCCACGCCGTTCCTTAGCAGCAGTGCAGCCGCAAAACACGCTAAAATAAAAGCTAAAAATGGACGCATTATGAAACCCAGATGGATTCTTCACTTTTTCCAGGAGTAAAATGATGTATTTTTTGTGGCAAACAATAGAAAAATAATAAAAGGGCTTGCCGTGTGTTCACTTTGGTGTTTCAGATGAGAATATCAACTATATTTTGAGGAGAATGGAGAAAACCAAGAGGAAAACTACAAAAGAAACTTTAGTGTATAAGCATGAATGAAAAATTAAAGAATTTCTAAGGTTCTTAAGTCATTGGAATGGGTGTGAAGTCCAAGCAAATCAGTCCAACAAATGCTGAAAACATAATTGCTTCACAAAGACCTCAACTTTATCTGCATAGACAGTAAACAAGATCCATAAGAACTCCGAACAGAAACCTCCAAACCACAGAACTCCTAATAAACTAAGACAAAAACTGAAAAGGGATGCTGGTAAAATATGCAAAAAAGCCAATCTTGCTGCAGAAAATGGAAACCGAAACTCATATAACTCGTAAATACAGCAAAATGAGCCAGAACATTGGAAGCAAATAGCACCTGAAGAATTGATCAGGGGGTTGCCTGTTGCGGCCCGAAGAAGCAAACCCAAATCTTCTGGTAGCCTACGAGTGACTGCCTTCTCTGAATGAGAGGAATTTCGGGCCATTTTATGGCATTAATAATGGGAATGGGCCGGCCAGAGTCTCGCCAGCGAAGGAGGGGACACAGGAATATGGGTATTTTTGTGTCGATTATCGTTAATTCGATAGTGGCCTTTCTTATTACGTACTGTAATTGTCGCAATCGTTGAACCGTGGACCTGTGGTAATAAATAAACAACGGATCCTTTGATTTGACGCTTTTAAAGATTTCCCGAGAGGCCCGAGACCAATTGATGATGGTCCCTTCCGATCCCACGAGTGATTAGTTGATTACTGCTATGCTGACTCTATTTCCACTGTCCAAACCCACTTTTGTGATTTTTTTTGCTCAAAGACTCAGACATTTTGTCAAGAGTGTTAATATATTTAATTTTAAAATGTATTTTTACTTTTTTTTATAGTAAATATTGTGAATATAAATTATTTAAAGAAGTGTAAAAATATTTTTTAAACACAATTCATGCGTAATCTAATCATTATTATAAAGATAAGGACTTATCTTTACCTCTAAAATTAGAGATATTTAAAACATATTTGATTTATCTCAAAATTTTAAATTATATAATTTATAATATAATTAATATTCTATTTAGTTAAACTCTAACACCTTATGATATTCGATAACAATTCAATCTTATCTTATTCAAATGATGTAGATCGCTCAACATGAATCAAGTAGGAGGATTCGATTTCTCCATTTGAGTAATCATAAGTATAATAGACAAGACAAGTCAATGTTCCAATTAGGGGTAATATAATTACATTGTGAACCCGCACTTACTATCAAAATTATCATTAAGTAAACATCTCTTTTGTATTATAGCCTGCAAATCATACCGAATATGTAAATCGCACTAAATCTTTCGTACACGTAATTGATGTGAGTTGTATCCTCTTTCATCTCTTACATATGAAAATTCCCGTTGAAATGTTTAAACCAAAAGAAGAATTTCTATGGATTGATTGCCCCCCTTGCGGTTCTCAAAAATTAAAGGTTGTCATGAAATCAAGGATGAAGGTCGCGATAGTAGTAGATTATTTGTCTACTAATGTATTTGTTTATATTTTGTCGACGGTTGGCTTTTGGGCATTACTTCAATAAATAGATTCCTTGTCTTGAGATGTGATTTGTATTTGTTTATATTTTGTTGGTCGACTTAGACTGCTAATGTTGTGTTCAGCAATGGGTTGCAGCGTCGTGGACAACATTTCCATGTGACATGCATCGTTAAGAAGTGATGAATTTGATTCTTTCTTAGCAATCCCAATGCACTTGGACAACAATTTCACGCAACATGTATCCTTAAGGAGTGATTAATTCTATTATTTCTTAGCAATGCCAATGTACTAGATTAAGTAGATGGGATCATTATACAAAACACATACATTTTGTACCAAATGGGAAAAGCCATTTGTTACCTTCGGAATATTTAGTTGAACTAGATCGCTAAAGGTCGAGAATGTGAAACTACAAATGCTATAATTTGAATCATTGAATGGAAAAGTTATTCCAAAATTTAATGGGTGTAAACAAAATAAAAATTTATTTATATTTATGTGAATCACTCACAACAGTTATATAAAATATTTTTTTGGAAGTCATTTAACTCATTATATTTTAATAAGTTATTAGGTTTTAAATTTGAGAACAAACAATAATAATGAAGTAACAACTAAACTTTTAGTCTACATCATTCGTGGTTGGTTACATGATTTTTTTTATTAAAAAAATATATTTTTATTTAAATTTAAACTTTATATTAAAAAAAAAATCCATGGCATGTGTGGATGCTATTATTTGGCTACTTGGGAGGGCTCGTGCTGCTTTCAGGCCGCCTCTTCATGGCCCATGTTATCTCCGTTTTGATTGGATGGCCAGCTAAAGAAAGGCTGGGGGGACCTGATGCCAAACTCAAATTGTTAAATGTCCTTTGGTGCTATATCATCTGTAAACCTGAAGATCCAAGATGATAGAACCAAGAAATTTCAATGCTTGGAAGTTATTTGCCACTGACTATTAAGGCTGCCATAAAGTGCCCGTTTTAACTTTACTTGCTGATCCACATGCGTGGAGGTCAAATCATTTCTCTACGATGATGTAATGACTACAACTCTGTATTGTAATATTGGCTTGGGCATCCATTTTGCAGAAAACAAACAAATACTCTGGATGTCTATGGTGGGTATTACAAATCGTGTTTTTCCATTTTTTAATATTTTCTTGAAAAGCATAAATATGAGTTTTAAAACGCGATTCATTCAGGTCAAAAATTTCAAGTTGTTGGACACATAAACAAAAAGAAGCAAAGAACCTGCGTTAAAGAGTTAAGGCAGCAATAGCCTTTAATTCCATCTGTTTAGAATTTGAACTTCTTCCCAAGAAGAAAAATGGCCCCTCAAGCAGCCCTGAGATTTTAAATGCAAATCTTTGTGGCCTAACATGGTGTTGGTACAGGCGGAATTAACTTCCCACTAAGCAGGGCCAGTTCACTGAAATGCTCCACCATGCGCTGATGCCTGATTCTCCATCAAAATTTATCGCCCAGACCTTTTTAGGATCAAGAAGAATCATACACTTTTGTCCTATTTCCTCTCCCCATTAAAATTTTGCTCAAATCTTGCTTTTTCTTTTCTATTCGTTTGTCTCTTTGAACAGGCCTCAAACCTTTACATAAAGCTACAGGATAAGTAATGGGAACATGAAGAATAAAGCTAGTTGCAAGACAATTCTCAAAGGCCACCCAATCAGAGAGAGTTTTAATTGAATCCACCATTCTCTGTAAGAATCTAAGCACGCTCTATGCTTCTCCACAACACCACTACCGTCGGGAATATGCCTCCAGCAATCATTAGTAAAAGAACAGTCAGTGCCCAAACTCTAGCATGGTTCCGATTCCATGGGAGTTGGGACATTCGCACTGGCCATACCATCCATTAGGAGGTTAGAGAAAAATCGAAAACACTTTATCTCATTGGAACCCAGTCAGCATTTGCCTAAAGCCACGCACAGCCAGTCATTATGTTCTGAAAACTAATACACTCACTTCTACTTAAACCTGAAGACTGCTTCCGATATAACCACTCAAAATCTTGAAGACACGTGATCAAGATAATCTCATCAATTTCTGTATTAGAATGCTTCAGGGGGAACAAATAAGAGGACTATAGCACATACCGCCCGTCAGGGGTGAAAGAAGCTACTAAAGCTGCTCGTCCGGGGTGAAAGAAGCAAGTAAAGCTGTTAATTCCCTCTTTTTTTTCAAAAATGATTCCGAAATGTGCGTAAATTGTGTTTCAAAATGCATTTTACGAAATAATGGTTGGGAGATAGAAATGTATTAAAAAATGCTAAAGTTGTTTTCGAAAACATAAACATACATTTTAAAATGCAATCCAAATGCACTAGTTCGCATTAGCATGCACATGGAGCTCAAGAACTATCTTAGATCAACCTAATACTGGAGTATTATGTTTTGTTTAAAAAAAAAAAACGTACAAGGGGAAGATATCCTGTGAAGAAACCATTATTCAATCGGGGCATATGACCAATCTAGCAGTAACATCTTCAGATATTAATATCACAACAGAAAGGAACACTCAAAGGCTCATAGCACATGTCCTGCCTAACAAATACAATCCGACAGCAATAACTTAGTACTCTAAACATATTTACAAGCCAAACGATGGAATCATGATCTAAGCTAAGTGAAAGAAAGTGAGAAACCAGAGATCAAGAATACCACCATCATATGATTAGGATATGGCATTGGCTTATCGTTCAAAGAGTGAGGACTGGCAAAATACCAATCTCTCCTCTCATTCTAACGGAAAACCATGTATTTCAATGACAACGAATGGAAACAAGAAGCTGCAAATTGGGGATAAACACTTGGACTCTCAGTCTCTGTCAAGTGGCTCAGTTCTATCCTGCACAGCTAGGCGCTCTGACACATCAGCCAGTGACTTGAGGTTGCACTTGATCAGGGCCTCAACAAAATAGCAGGTTTCATCCTTCGTATTACCTTCTGGCACATCAACCACAAATGATTCAATGACCAATGTCTCTGGCCTACCGTCAATAACTTCTGGATGGACGGTGACAGTGGATAAGTAGTTCTGCATTTAATTTTTTTGTTAAAAAAAAAAAGGAACTAGAGAAATTAGTTTGAAAAGAAGCTTTCTAAACGTAAACTTACTAAAATTTTGCACTTTGATCATGTTTTGGAGACAGTGCTGCTAGTCCAAAAAATTTAGATATATATGCAAGGATATGCACAATATGTGGTGGGCTGACAAAGGCAAACATGAGCAGAAAAATCTATTGCTGACACAGCATAATTCCAGACATACATTTCAGTATCATCTTGCAATATGGATTACACAGTATGGCTATTCAACCCACCAAACAGATTTCAACAGAGACACCCTAACCAATTAAAGACAAAAAGTAGCACATAAAGATTTTAAATGTAAGTATTCCCTAATAAGTAACATGCAAGGATCCTACAAGCCCCATGCTATGCAATGACAAGTACACACAGATTCCATTTTGCCCCCCCCAAAAAAAAAAAAGATGTAAAGAAAGATAAAATGGCATGGAGTATCATTTATCCTCATAAAGTCTTCTTGTTACAAACCATCCTCCGTCCCCTTCTATTCCTCAAGAGTGGAAGCCTCCGGCTTACCATTATCAAACACATCATATACGTTTTCATCAACTGCACACAATCGCTATTTATATTTACAGCAGAACACCAACACAATGACAAATTTTAACATTATCAAACCTACCAAACGATGTAGCTGACAGCTGAAGGTTAATACAATAACCAACAAGTTTTTCACAAGGGAAGAAAACAAAATAGGCTATTTACATTAATCCTGAAAAAATAGTAATACAGTCCAAGCATGGTAAACCCCCAAACGTAATACTAAATGATAGCTAATCAAACTAGTCACATTTGGAATTTGCCAGACAGAACAAGAACCAAGAAGTATTGTACCTTTAGTCTGTGATCTCCACCCACAATCCGCATACTCAAGATACGCTCTTTATCATCCAGAAACTCCAATCTTTCCGTGCTAGTGGTGGCCGGAAGTCCCGACTTGACATTAACTTGTCTGACACTCCCAATCTCAGGATCACCCTGTACAACACACCTGCTCACAAAGGGCTTGTATCTCTGTGGTTGATCAAACTTCCTTACTAAAGACCACACCTGAAATGCCCAACACCTCATTTTAGCCAATTTGCGTCAAGAAACAAGTATTCAGCTAGAACCAGTTTACACTTTTGATGATAATAACATTATCCATAAGTAATCTTGAAAGAGAATTCCCAAATTGGCATTCAGTACAGTATCTCTTTAGTCTTCATTGAATTAAGCTCAATTACTGCAACGGAAAAAAGCATTGCCAGTAAAACTACTTAGCAAGGCATTGGACCAACAACATAAGACTCGACAAACCTATTTGGAAATGGAACAGCACCACACACCTGGTACTCGTTACACAAAACCCAATGTAAAAATCCAATCAGATAAGCCATAGACGACCCCATAAACTCAGATCCCAAAAGAATAAAAACATCAACACAACATCAACAGTCATAATGATAATAGAGAGAAACACAACAAAAAGCCGTTGTAGAGTGAATTGACTCACGAGACGAGCTGGGGCTTTGATGTGTTTAATAAGATATGAGGAGCTCTGGTTATCTTTCACCTCGTGCTTGTGGTACCTTCTGATAAGCTCATCCTCCATGCCAGTTATATCTTCACCGTTCATTACGTTCACCATAATCAATCAAGAGAAGAAGCAATTTATCTGGGTTTTGTATATAATCTTGGCAAGTTCAAAGAGAAGTAAGAGACACGGACAGTGTGTGTGTTTGTGCAAGGGCTGGTGTCACAAATGGAAAGGGTCCAAAATACACCGCCATTGAAGACCTCCAGTGGCTTAAAATAATGAATGAAGCACTGCATACTTTTCACTCTCTCTCATATCCACATCTCCCATCCGTCTTCTGTGATTAAAAAATTAATTGTATTGTGGTTGTAGGAGGAGTGTGGGTCCCGGTGCTCTTTTATTGGTCAGATAAGGAAAACTACCTCTGCTTTTTTGTTTTTAAGGATTGAGGTAAGTAAAGTTTTTTTTTTTCATTTGGTTTGATTTTGCTATTAATTAAATTAAGATCCCTAAATTATACATGGGTTGTAACACAGTCTTTGAAATTTCAATTTCATGAGTTTATAGCAATGAAAATTACGAAATTCGCGGGGAGATTTTCAATAGTAACAATGATGCTAATAAATAGATAATTATCAATTGATAATAAATGCAAATTATGGAAGATTTCGTGTACCTTTTTGAAAAATACAACACGAATAAATAAGTAATAATATTTTTAGTAAAAATTTATAATGAAAAATAATAAACATGTTAAAAAATATAAAATCATCTGTTATATTTTTTTTTAAAAATAATAATAAATTTATCATTCATAACATATCACATCGATCAGTCAATTGATGTACTAAAAAGTACCATTAATCAAATAAAATTTCATTTCTGATATCTAATTTCCATTAGTGAGCACAAGATACTAATAAAATGGTTCAATGATGTTAAATTCTAATCGTTAAAATTTAACCACCGTGTTAGTGTTACCACCACTTATACATTTTCCAAGGGTTGGTTGCTTGCAAGTTACCCTTAAATTAAATAGGGATGGTAGCAATAATTGAGACCTTTATTTATTTATTAAGACAGTGAAATTTGAGGATAAGTAAATGAAAATGCAACTATTTTTCATGATGGATTGATAGGCAACGATGAGTGTACTGACGACAAAGAAACAAACTACGAGATTGTTAAATGATTGCAGAACTTAATGAGGTTGATGTTTGGCTTCTCAATGTATCTGGAGATGCTCAATTAGACAAAACAGTGAATACGTCACCTGCCCAAACGTACCAATTAATTATTAATAATGCATCAATGATCAAATACACCAATTATAGCCCAAGCTGCCTTTTAGTCCACACACACTGACACACAAGCCCTTCCACTCCTCAATGGAGGCACGACGCTAGTGACGAATGGTGAGAAAAATAGTCCAAATATTCCATATGATACTTGCACAAATATCCAACCGTGTAAGTTTGGATTCAATTATTTTTTACCAACTTTTTTGGACATGATATGCATTGCGAATCAGAATCATCTGTCCCACTATTATGTATTTTAGTAAAAAGCGATATTATTAATATTTTATGATAAAATTAAAAAAATATTCCCTTTGAGTAATTTGGCCAGTTAAATTATTATTCAAAATCTCACATTGTCCCCTTTTCTTTTTTTTGTCAGTTACCCATCAATCGCGTCAGAGGATGCATCAGTTAAAATTTGCGATTCAATCAACCAAAAAGTTTAAGGACACCCATTTTTCTTTCATTCGTTGATACTCCATCGCATTTTCTCAAGACATCCATGACTTCTTTCATTTTGGCCAATCACTAGCCCTCTACCTTTTTAATTTTTTAAAATTAATAATTTTAAGATTGAGTTTAACTTAATCAAATATGATTCATACTTAGGGGTATTTATCGGGCGGTTTATTCATTATGAGTTTATTTGATTTTCGGTTTATTCGATTTAGATTATTCAGTTTTCGGCTGAATCCGAATTTAACTGAATTTGAATTTAAATCGAACCGAATTTAGTTTTTTTTTTATGATATTTACATTTTTTAAATAAATTTACATTTAACATTTTTCTAACATTTAATCTTTTCATATTTACTACACTATATATATAAATTATATATGCACATTATTTGTATATAATTTATATGTACATAATAAAATATAAATTAAAAATTAGACATTGATAATTTTACAAATTATTTTAATTTTTAAAGTTTCACTTTCACACACATATATATAATATATCAGATATAATTTAATATCTTCTTGATATTATATATATAGTATATATTTATTTTTTCATTTATATTATGTAATTATACATATAATATATATACAAATATATAATAGATAAATATATATTTAGGTTTCGATTTGGTGTTCAATTTAATCCAAAATCTAAAAAATCAGTTTCAATTTTAATTTAAATTCGGATAAATATTCAGATTTTTCAAAAGTTGAATACCCCTATCCATACTTACATCAATTGAGTTAAATCATAATCGGTAAAATGACCATCAATGAGTGCCCAACCGTATTTCCTTTTACTTTATTTTATTTTATTTTATATGTTTTTAAAGCAAAGGAGACCCTTATGAATAGGATGTAAAATTCGTGACCTCCTGATGCCCAAGCCCATCAAATCTACCCAACCGCAGAATTCGAATGATTGTATTGGGCCACTAGGAGGACTGGGCCATAAATATAAGTTGCCGGCCCGGCCAGGCTCCCATTTCCCGCCAAAAGCCCGCACAAGTAGCCACCCTCTCTACTGCATCTTTTTTCCCGCCATTCCTAAATACCCACAGTACTTTTGCAGTCTTCGTTGTCAAGAGCCTCTCCTTGTCCATCGCTCGGTCCAATTGTAAGCTACATGTTCTATATCTATGATGAAACTTTTGCTTGAGCTTGCCATTTGTTTTTCGTTCTTTAATTTTCAAATGGTATTTTAGGGGTTAGGGTTTCTGTTTTCGTTGTTGGTTTGTGAAATTAGTGTGATAAGATCCCAAGATGGCTCGGGGGGAAGTTGAGAATGAAAGAGATGATATGATTATTGATGGGTGTGAAGCTGAACAACAACAACAGATGCAGAAGAGTGTAGCGTTTGATGGGGTCAATGTGAACTATCTCAAAATTTATTATGGTAAAAAAAATTTATTATAAAAAACGCACATTTTTTTTTTTGGGGTTTGTTTGAAAATGCTTAATGCTTTTAAATTTGTCATTCTGTACTTGAAAGTTCCCATCTTTGTTTGCTGATTGTTTATCTAATTTATGTCTGTTGCAGGAAAGCTTTTTCCACATGCTGACATGTTTAAGTGGATGTCATACGGGAATGGTATATCGGGATGTTTTAAGACAGCAATTTCTTTCTTTATTTTTTTTTAAGAAGAAAAATGTGATCTTTCCAGTTTTAGTCTTCTTGTTAAAACACTGTTTTTGTTGATTTGGTTTAGATGGAAAGCATCCTGGATGTGACCATTCATACTTTGGCCGCAGAGAATTCTCTTTCACTTTGGATAATGACATATATTTGCGCTTTCAGTCTTTCAATGGCTTGTCTGAGTTTGAAAATGCTATTAGGGAGAAATGTCCATTCAAAATTGATATTGGGCCAGTTTACAGTGTGGATGTAAGATTTATTTTCTTTGTTTGCCTTATGTAATAGAATTCTGTTGTTGTTAATGTTTTGCACACCCATGATTGATGGTATTTGTTACGAGTGCAACATGAGAAGAGTGTAAATGGATCATGATTTTCTATGAACATGCTCAAGAGGTCGACCGAAACTTACGTGAGGAAAAGTAGTAAAACAAGATTTAATAGAGTTGGAAATAGATTGGCGGCTAGTTTGTAGTAGAACAGAGTGGAGGAGAACTATTAGTGTGGTGGAAGAGCAAAACTCTAATGGTCCCGACTGCCCTTTATAGTTTTAGCATTTTTATTTATTACTTTATCTATCTATCTATGTATTTATCTATTTATTTTATTATATTTTCTTTATTTTATGGATTTATGTCTTTGGGTTCATCGACTGCCGACCCCAACTAGTTTGGGATAAAGGTGATGATGATGATGATGATTCTCAAGGCTCCTCTAACTTGAGACTGTTACTGACTGTCATTATGCATGAATGAGTTATTGGCTTCCCGTTTCATGGTGCGTGTTACTATTTTTTTGCTTTTGCAGCCTGCAAAGAGGCATGCATATGCACAGTCGGGTGATAATGTTTTCACACCAGTTGAGAGGGAGCTGGTTTTTGACATAGTGAGTTGCTCAGAATTCAAATTTAGATTGCATAGTTGAAATTCGAAGTCTTTTGTATTTTTTTTTCCTCTCATTTGACGTTTTACCATACAGGACATTTCAGATTATGATGATGTAAGATATTGCTGCTCAGGGGCTGATGTCTGCTTGGATTGCTGGCCACTGATGACAGTTGCTATTAAAGTGATTGACACTGCCCTCAGAGGTATTAGATTAGGGACATTTGCTCTGTGTTGAAATAGAGTTCACTTTTTTTCTCTGTGGATACCAAACAACAAGCCAAAGTGGGTATGGCGTTGATCAATTCTCAACCTTAAAATGAATTTATTCCCCGTAGTAATATGGTGCTGGAAACTAAATTTCATCACAAAAAGGAATCTTCTGCATCTCTTTATTTGTAATTCATGCATGTAGTATCCATATTAACATAAGGCCTATTTTCACCTCCGCAAAGTTTGATCCTTTTGTCCTCTCCATCCCCTCCCCAGCTCTCTGCTTCTCTCTCACTTACAACCTTCTCTGTTTTCTGGTTGTCAATCTTTTCGGAAAGCTTTCAGTTTTCCTAGAAAGCTTCTTTTAAATTACTAAAAATGTGGATTATGTTTTCTTGTGCTTAGTTTCTGGATGTGTCTGCATTTATTTTCTCGGCAAAATGCAATACAATGGGCAAATGTTGGACATCAAAATGAATCAGGTTTGACAGGTTTTTTTTGTGCAGATGATTTTGGATATAACCACATTCTCTGGGTATTCAGTGGTCGACGTGGTGTGCATTGTTGGGTATGTGATGGTAGAGCAAGAAGGTAATCCTAATATCTAAGAAAAGTGAGGTAAGATAGATAATCAATATGCTGTTCACAACTGAAGCTATGACTGTAATTGCTGATACACCAGGTTGAATAATGAACAGAGGGCAGCCATTGCAGATTACTTTCGTGTCTACAAGGTAATTTTAATCTGTTCCTCTTATCAAGGATTCTGGATAATCTTAGAAAAAGGATAATCTTTTATGGCACGGATTTAACAGACAAGCATCTGATTTTTGTTTAGGGAAATGAGAATAGTCATAAAAAGGTTTCGCTAACAGGTCAAGTGCTTCATCCCTTCCTTGCGTAAGTGCATTATTATTATAATTCATCACCTTTGTTTCAGTTTGCTGATATTTTTGCTCGAATTAAGATACCTGATCATCCTTTTCTCACTTTATACCCAAATGTTGATGTGTTGAGAACTTTTGCAGGAGATCATATGATGATGTGTTGAAAACTTTTTTCGAGGAAAAACTTCTTTCCAGTCAAAATCTATTCTTACAAGAGGATAGATACGAGATGATTCTGGGAATGATTCCTGATGAATGTATGTGTAATTGGTTACATAACAATTTATTTTAACTCCCTTTGTGGTGTAAAGTACTTAGGTTTTCCTCTAAACCTGGAACTTTCAGTAAGACGGAAGTGATTTTTTGCAGCTGTGACTTCTGAGCTTCGGGGAAAATGGGGGGATAACAGGCGCTCAAAGGAAGACATTAATGTTGTCCGATGGCAGCAACTGAAGCAGCTTCTTCAATCTGGGAAACATAAGGTAGAACCTCTTGAAAGGGATGTTCTTGTTAGAGAATTATGAACTGTTGTGGGTGGAGGTGGAGGAAATAGAGTGCTACAGCTTTTCATTCTGTTACCTAATAACCGACACCTTATCTCCTGCAGGCACTTTTTAAACTTTTCTGAAGTTAGCACCATATATTTAACTCTTCTTTGAATGAAATCAAGATGTTACATTTTGTTACAGTTCCAAGGACTCCGAAGGTGCGTGAAAGAGATTGTATTCTCATTTACATATCCTAGGATAGATATGGAGGTTTGTGCTATTTCTCGACCTTTCTGTTGCTCTTTTTTGGCACATTTGGCACTTATCAACCATTTGCACTATGCACCAGGTGTCAAAACACATGAACCATTTGCTAAAAGCACCCTTCTGTGTACATCCAAAAACAGGTTTGAGATGTAGAAGTTAAAATTTTTACATGATAGTGTCGAATCAATCCAATTAAAATAGAAGAATAAATGTACTCTTTTTTATTTTGAGCTCTACTACATTTGTACTTATGTTGAACATCTCATAACATACAGTATCCTGGAATCTTTATTTATTTAAAATCTATTAGTGTTGTTTGCAGCACCTTGACATATAATTCCTCCATCTTGCTTCCTCTTTCTTATGCAGGCCGTGTTTGTGTACCTATTGATCCAAAAAACTGTGAGGAATTTGACCCTACTGCTGTACCAACCCTTTCTATGGTAAGCATTCACCCGTGATTGTAGTTTTCACTCAGTTAACTGAATAAAATTTAGCAAATGAGTTAATGGTGTCTGATATTAATGGAAGCACCATAATCGGTCAGAAATAATTTAGGAGAGTAAGAAGAATGTTGGTTCGTCAAGTTAATTTTTACACAAATATTCATAAAAGTGTCAATCTCTACATATGGTTAACATTACTTGTTGATGGAGTGAAGACAAATAGGCTACAAACTTTAGGTGTTGTCTTCGAACTAGTAGCATGGAAGACATGGTTTTAACACGTTGAATCGGCATAGCATGTCTTGAAAAGAGTATACTGTATTTTACAATGTGTCATCTTTCATTTACTTGGCACTTTCTGAATATCACCTGTTGGCATTTGTGTCTCATATATGGTTTTTTTCCCATTATAATGTCAAAAACTACTTATATCATATGAAGATGTAGACACCGGGTGCTGATGCATTTTGGCCCTATATGCTCATTCAGCCTATGGCAGCCCTACTTACAAAGAACAATCTCCTCTATATTTTTACTTGCCATAATTCAGGCAATGAGGTTGGCCTGATATAGGCTTGGCTATTTCTGTTTCCTCATATGGTGGAGCACTTCTCATGATATTATTGAGTTTCTGTGCTCATCTAGTTTATATCATTCTTGCAATCAAGGACTGGGAGGGCATGATATATATTGAGAATCAGATATTTGTTTTTTGCTTGCTTCAAAAAAGAAAAGGAAATTGCAAATGGAAGACAAGTTGAGTGGATGTATGTACGTTGGAGAGATGCAACCCATGCTATCAGAAGCTATCTTGGTTTTATTCATGTGCATGGACTATTGATGAGTTTCTCTTTTTATTCATTAACCCTTCATGAAATTCGCAGCTTCTTGAAGAACTCAATATGGAAAATGAACGAAGTGGAGGGGACAACGGTATGTTTACTATCTGATAAAGTTACTGATGCTAAGCTAGCATGCATTACAAAAGAAAATTTTCCTTTCGGTGATTCTTAGTCACCAAACGTCTTTGAAATTTGCCATGACAAGGTTTCATGTCTCTTGTGGTTAAGTGGGTCGCTACTTTCTTGTAGCTATTATAGAACTTCAACATTCTTATGCTGTCTAAAGCATCCTTAGATTTGAGTAATATTTCATTTTCAAGATATCTTCAGTAGGTTTGTCTCATTACCGCAAGTCTATTTAAACAGAATGTTATCGAACATCACTGGGAGATTCAATCAGATATTTTCAATCGTCTTTCTTGGAGCCCCTGCTGAAATCTTGCAAGGCATATCTCCAACAATCATTACATTTCCTTGTACTTGTATATCTACTGTTTTCGACACCTATAATCCTTCCTTAAAGTCTTCCATTTTTTTTCTAATACTTAATAAATAAAGCAAAATACAGTAATATTAGTGAACCAAAGCCTTTTGATTACTGTGCAGGAGGAGATAGAAAGTTTCTATGGTGCCAAACTACAGGAGTCAAAGAACTCAATGAACCTTTCTTTTTAACTCAATCTGTTCTTTTTATTTCTTTAAGATGAAGATAATGTATTTGTTGTCATCAATGATTGTCGGGTGTAAGATCAGATTGTCATGAGCCTAAAATAGCACAGGTCATACATGCACCTCTTCTTTTGTCCGCTGTTGTGATTTAGGGCCTTGTTTATCTCTCTACTATAAATTTAAGATTACTTGCATCTGAATGAAAAAAAAAAAAAGGACTAGTTCGGCTTTCTAATCAGCCATCAAGGAATTTCTATTGGACTAAAAAGTTTTTGCTGCAGCCTAAAACAAATTTGTCTCCAAGACAAGCAAAGCGAAACTCTAGGTCCCGAGTTCTTTCCACTGGTCTAAGAGGAATGCACTGTTCTTGTCTGTGTGATATGGCATCCCAATTCTGCAAAGCTAAATGATGGAATTGCTATGTTACGATTTGTGATTTTCCAGGAGGATTTATGCCCTGGTGTACCATTGATTACGAGAATTAATTATTCAGCAAAGCAA
Source organism: Gynochthodes officinalis (assembly GCA_020080225.1). Lineage (NCBI taxonomy): Eukaryota > Viridiplantae > Streptophyta > Magnoliopsida > Gentianales > Rubiaceae > Gynochthodes > Gynochthodes officinalis. The sequence continues at coordinate 36,580,489 of CM034622.1, read as the reverse complement.
AACTCTTAAGAGAATGCCAAGGATGAAGCCCAAGAATTTGGCAAAGAACCAAGCACGTGCTATTCTGACTCTCTCAAAGCTCAAACATGGGACAAACAAGTTGACGAGTGTCTTGGTTATGAAGATCATTTCTGACTTTCATCGTATGAATCACTGCTGCAAATAAGCAAAGATGGAAACTTCGATGGAGACTCGGATAATAAAAGGATTAATACACATAACAAGTAAACGATAACTGGACAGCTGATTGTCGAAATTAACAATTTACACTAACTACTAGAAATACCATATAAGACTGCTATCACTAAAACTCTGAACATGTTACCGACTGGATAAGTTAAAAAACATAGATGCCCTCTAAGATTATGAGTGCTAATTAGCAAGCACTTCCCAAATTAGCTCCGGGTCGAATGAGGGAAATCGAGCAAGAGAGCAGTCCTCCAACTCGGAACCCTCAGGTTTAAGAAAAAATTCACCCAACCCCGAGTTAGATGAGATCTCACCCTTCCAAATTCCATCTTCAGAAACACTAGGAGTCGGTGACACCATTTCGCTACTACAACTGGTATCATTACAGGTCACAGGCTGCGAGGATGACGATGAGGATGCATCCACAATATGCTCCACTCTCCTGCTCTCTTTAACTTTAGAAGCATCACAATTTCCACGGCCCTTTTTCTTGGCATTCTTATTGGCTTTCTCTCTTTTCACCTTCTGGCAAATTGCTTGGATTTTAGCATCCACAGCATTCTTCAGGGCTTCCAATCTTGCACCATCTCCAATTCCCAACTTGCTTGGATCGCGAACATCAGGGAAATTCAAGCGGGCATACTCCCCTCGAAGCTTATAAGCTGCTCTGTCATACGCATAAGCCGCAGCCTCAGCTGTGTCATAAGTCCCCAGCCAAACTCTCATCCTGTTCTGTGGAAGTCTTATCTCAGCTACCCACTTGCCCCAATGCCTCTGCCTCACGCCTCTGTATAGCTTTTTCTTGCGTGGATGCATGAAACTATGAGAATAGAAGGGGTTTTGCAGAGGTTTGGTTAGGAAAGTCCTTGAAATTGCAGAGTTTCCTCTGTTTTCTTCGTAGAATTTTTGGAGCAAGTCTCTTTGTTTGAGATAGACTGAAGAACCTAAAGGCCCAAGAACAGAGTCTACCATAGGATTTGGTTGTTGGCAGTGAGAGAAGATTGAGTCCAGGGTGTTCGCACCACCCGTTAAGATCAGTTCTGATAAAGAAGATCGAATACTAACACTATTATTAAACGCCAATGGCATGTAATTTTCTTGGATTCTGGCCATTTCCCTTTTAAGTATATTGGGATTTGCTTTCCACAAAACACGAAACGGGGGAAAAAGAGGAGGAAAAAGGGTACTCAAAAAACTGCCCCTTTTGTCCCTCAATATGAAATCTGGAAAGGATTAAGGAAGATTCAAATTCTTCCTAAACAGGAAAAAGATGAGCAAGCAAAGGAGACAATAAACTTTGTGGTTACTTGATGCCACCTGATGATCCAGAGAAAATGTTAGGATCAACTGGAAAACTGAATACTGGGATTTGGGAAATATGTGTTCCAAATTTTGATGTAGCAATTGTTAGTGATACTTATATATTGTGGAAAGGATTGAAGAATAAGAATGAAGAAGAGAGCTGAAGTTGGAGAATGGAAGAAGGAAAGTGTTCCCTCTTTCTTATAGAGATGGAAAGGATTAAGAATTTAACAGGATTGTTGGAGTTTGACACCCATACTTTCCATTTCCTATATTTATAGCTGCAGATGATTTTTCTTTCCTCCAAGGACTCATCTGTGCACAGAAGGTTCACATTTATGATTCAACTTTACCTCATCTACTCAGCTAACAGCACCACTTTGTCCTACAAGTGAGAAGATTCTGAAAATCATCCAAGTGTGCATAGCCCATAGGTAATATTTTAAAACACTTTTTGATATATATATATATATATATATTAAATGTGATTCAACTTTACCTCATCTACTCAGCTAACAGCACCACTTTGTCCTACAAGTGAGAAGATTCTGAAAATCATCCAAGTGTGCATAGGTAATATTTTAAAACACTTTTTGATATATATATATATATATATATATATATATATATATATATTATTTTATAATTATTATCTCAATAAATGCAAAATTATATTTTAAAATATAATTTATACATATTTTAAATATTTACTAATTTAACTTATTTTGTATTTTTATATTCTCAAACTAAATTTTAAAATATTTTTAAACAACTTTTATCTCATCATTTCTCTCTAAAATGTAAAAAAAAAGAAAGCAATATAAAGTACAGGTCATAATTTTCCCCCCTTTTTTGGAAATCGAAGAGGGGTAAAGAGGGGGAGGGGTGTAAGATTTTTTAACTTCGACTCAACACCCGTGTGGACCAAAAGTGGGCCGTACAAGAAGAAGTAGTGGGGTAAAAAGCTACTTTATGAATTTATTATATCGTGGAGTCAGCTATGTTAAAGTCCACAATGTACGCATTTAATTCTTGGCCATGCGTCCCATTCTTGTTGGGATTTGCCTTTGTTACCCATATTTACTTATGGCAGGAGATATTTGCTCCCACTTTTATTGAGTTATTTCTCAATTTCTTAATCTGTACGTCTTCTTTCTTTTCATCACTGCACTAACCCCAATAGCACTATGGGACATAAGCTTAGGCTGCTAACCTGGCTCCATGTCTCATAAGATTAATTGCTGGAAATGAACATTCCTTCACTCGACACAGTCGAATTTCTAAGACTAACTTACTCTAATGAAATGGTTAATTTGAACATTCATTGCTAAACTACTATTTGATGTCCTAGTTATTGCATATTTGCTTTTACTTGCCAAACAAATTTTTAGTACTAGTAGGAAGTTTATAGTTTTCCAGACAGGCAATGATGGTACATTTACTACGCCGAAATCTCATTATTAACACGGTACAAACGTGGAGCCGAGAGAGTTGACATTTATTGAGTCATTTTTTCCAAAAAATGATCTTGACAGTGGAATCAATGTTTAACGCATAATGTTGATTTACACAAAATTGTGCCAGCACAAATCTTGAAAATCAAACCCGCAATATATTTTGAGCTGGGAGGCCCCTACGTGTTCCTCCTTTCTAATTTAGCAGTTGCTTCATCCATGAATTTTGGTGTTTCACTTTCAGAGGGTTTATAAGTTTGCTACGCATCTTCAACATTCGATCATGAACACATATTCGTCCTATATCATAAACTGCATGTGCATCAAAAGTTTGTCTGGTTAACCATTCATTAGGTGAGTGTGAGTCCAGTTTGAGGCCGAAAGCAAGCAAACAAGCCAGCGTAGAAATGTTTTTGGCACACAAATTTTGAAAAAGATCATTATCAACAAGCAAGTGGTGAATGGTGAGAGAGGGATTAAGGGATTAAGGGATGGATGGAGAGGCAGCCAAAAGCCAAACATCAACAACTAGCCGAAATCTGAACGGTGGCCATAAAAGACCAGTTCCTCATCTTTTAGATAGGGTAGATCGATGGTAACACATTTGCAATGGGGGACCCCAAGATTGATAGCTACGGTTTACGTAAAGATAGTTCTGAAAGATTGAAATAATGGTGCTCAGAAGACAAGGCTCGTGATGGCCCCAAATTTTCGTTAAGGCCTGAAAAGGCACCTATTATTTCGTACCAGCATGTGATGCAAACCTAACCACTTGTTTTTTTCCCTCACAAAGTCAATTCATATCTTTCCTACTACACCTCCATGCCTCTCATGTGTTCCTGCACCCTTTAGGCCTTAGCTTTATCTGCATCGTCCCTTCTTGTACTCTTATGTTTTGACTTTGTTTTTATTTACAAAAATTTAAATTTTTTTAAATAAAAATAAAATATCTCAACAACTTTTTCAAATTTTTTTAACTACAAAAATAAAATATTTAAATAAAATTTTATTTTAAAATTTAAAATTTAAATTCCTTTTAAAATTATTTTTACATTATTTTTTTTAAAAAAAAATTCTTTCTAAGCAAGATAAACCGCTTTTTTGCGCTGCGCCATTCACCATCACTACGCTGCGCCAAGATTATTCACGCAGCCACTATAAAATAATTTACTCACGCTAGTGGCCTGGTCTGCACTATTCACGCAGTCATTATCAACTTTTTTTACATTATATTAAAATTAAAAATACATTTAATAATACAACTTTAATAATTTATTGGACCATTATTAAAAATATTTTTTGGCAAATGAATTTATATTACATGAAAAACTTCAATTTACATTACATTAAATTCGGTTTAATTAAATATAAAATACGTAAAACAATCAATAGAAAATAAATTTACATTACATTAAAATTAAAATTTAATAATACTCTTAAAAATGAAAATAAATACTCTAAATTTAAAATGAAATACGGAAAATGAAAATAAATACTCTAAAGCAAATATGAAATTCTTGACGCATGAAAATAAATGTGATAAATTAAAAAAATAAAATAATGTAAAAAACATTCATTACTTTAATGAAAAATTAATTTATATTACATTACAATACTCTAAATTAAATATGAAATACTTAAAACAATCAATGGAAAATAAAATAACATTACATTACATTAAAATTAAAATTTAATAATAAATGTTCACAATTATGCCTGTAAATGAAATATGAAAGACAAAAACCAATTTGAACTTAATAAAGTAACATTACATTAAATGTAAAATGCAATAATACACTTAAAAATGGAAATTATGACTCTAAATAATTTCTAGTCTCATGGCTGATTTCCACCAAAACGCTTCCATATGTGTTCAATCAAGTCATTTGTCAACTCATTGTGGATTTCTCTATTGCGAAGTTGATTCCTGTTCATCAAATAATTATTTATGTTGAAAACTCTCCCCGTCAAGAATTGCGGAGTATTACGATTGCTGCTTTCTGGTTGCTCCGCAATAAAGGTTGATGGATCAACGTAATGTTCATAGTTAATCCGTTCATCCTCGACGATCATGTTATGCATTATAATACATGCATTCATGATTCGATGCAATATACTCCCATCCTACGCGAAGTGCGGATTTTTAATTATTCGCCAACGTCTTTGCGGACTCCAAACGCCTGCTCAACATCCTTTCGAGCGCTTTGGCATTGGGAAAATAATCTATGCTTATTTGTTTGTGGTATTGGGATTGATTGACGCGCGCCATTTGGGATATATACCATCCATAAGGTAGTATCCTATGTCATATTCACGCCATTAACCGTATATTGGTATCGGTGTCCCACCAAGTAGTACATCATTAAACATAGGGGAACGATAAAGACATTTAGATCATTACGAATCGAGCAGAAGAATGCATGCCAAATCCATAAATCTTGGGAAGCTACAACGAGTATTAATGTATTACGCCATCACGCCTTGATACATTCCCTTCAAAGCCGCAGGACAATTTTTCCACTCCTAATGCATGCAATCAATGCTTAGATCATGCGAGAATCTCTGCATTTCACCAATATGCAATAGCCTTCTCATATCTACGAGTTGGCCTCCTCAAGTATTCACCTCAAACACATCGATAATGCCTTGACAAAATGGGAAATGCACTCTCTAGACGTAGTCGCACCAATGCGCAAGTACTCATCAATTGAATCCGCAGAACTACCGTAGGCCAACATTCGTAATGCATGTGCATTTTTGCAAAGTCAGTAAACCCCATTCTACCGGTGCGTCCGGGTTGTTGAAAGTAGGAGAAATTTGTAGTCTTCCACAATACGTAGAAGAGACTTCATCCATTCTGAATCGAAGTCCAATTGCCTAGCATCGTATATAGGATGTTAGTGAAATAATCATTCCAAAGACGGATTTGACCTTGCTCGATCTCTATCCGGACGACGATTAGGATTTTCGTTGCGTCATGCCTTCTAGGCCTTGTAGTTTGTTCTGCATTTTGCGCATTTACACTAGCCTCGAAAATTTGGACACAAGTTTCATCTAACAACCTGTCCATTTCTGAAAAAATTGAGTCAAAATCATAAGAATTTGGATCCATTTTTTGGGAAGAAAGTAGAGATTTTGAGAGAGTTTTGGAAATATGAAACTTGAATTTTGACCCAAAAATATGCAAAATGTATCTCATTTTATAGAGGATGAAATTTTATGACCGTTGGTGATTTTAAAAAAAAAAAAAAAATTTAGCCCCCAAATGGCTGTTGCAAACATGGGACGGTTTGCGGAAGTACACGTGGCGCGCCTCATTGAAGTGGCCACGCATCTTATGACAGCGACGACCCCTTTTTAAAAAAATTAAACGATGCCGTTTGGCGTCTTGAAGACGCCAAACGGCGACGTTTCGAATGGGCATTCGGCAAAAAAATAAGCGCGGTAGCGTTGACAATGTGTCGGCCGCTGCGCTTAGTCAACGATGTCGTCGGCCACGACATCGCAAAAACGACGTTTTGTGTCGTTTTGACGCAAAACGGCGTCGTTTTTGCCTGGTAAAAGGCAAAAATTTGGGGCGAGCTTCATTGCACGGCGTCGCTCACGATGAAGCAACGGCTTGCTTCATCGCCAAATCGCCACAAATTTGCTGACTTGGCTTTTATGCGGCCAGGCCGGAAAGAAGGAAAAAAGGGCCATTGTTGATGCCCTAATCTATTTTTTTTATATTATTATTTTTTTTTGTTTTAAAAAAAATTCCTACCAAAACTTTCATATATTATAATACAACAAAAAATTTTAAATACAACACAATCCAAAAATAGCGTTGGGTACGCTAACAAAATTTTAATGCATACACCAAAGTGGAATTTTGATGATAATGTTGTTAATAATATTAAGAAGAAACAGATAATTAGTAAAAGTTTATCTCAAAATAAGTCTTCTCTTATTTCGACTTACTGAAGATTAAAGTCTTGGGGATGATGATAAGTTGCAGTACATGCACTTGGGATTAAAACACATGGGATGTCCGTAACGCTATGGTCCAAACATGTGGAAGTGATTCAAGTGAAGTAATTGAGGATGAAACATATATTGACCTTCGAAAAAGTGGTATTTTGTCAGTATTAGACTGGGTCCTTCCAACGATGCAGAATGCACTGGCTGACGCCGACAGCAAATGCAAAACTTTGGTCCCACCTCCGAACGCCGACACGTCCCAACTACGCTTATCAAGATCCACCAATTTAGAAAATAACGTGTCCAAATATCACTCCTGAGAAAAGTTCAATTGCCCCGCCCATTACACCATGATTAATCAGCCGAAGGATGAGAAAAACTTATCAGAACCCCATTTCTCTCGTGATGTTTGTTGTTGTTGTTGTTTTTTTTTTTTTGGAAGGAAACAATAATGCAAGTTGAGGGTTGAGACAATAATAAACTTTATGAATAATTGTTGCACACAACATCTTTGTCATTTTTTTTGTCATCGTGACGCCTTATAAAGACTCCATCAAGTTGACCTGAGCATGCTGCCGTGTCCAGGGAGGCAATTATTAGAATTGGAAATTTCGATCGTATTTTATTTAAGAATTTTATATTAAAATATATAAAATTTTAATAAAATTTTTTTATAAAAAAATAATATGAAAAAGTATATTAAATTTTTTTTTTGAAATAATATGAGAAGAATTTTGAAGAGAATTTAAATTTTGAAATAAAAAATTATTTGAATATTTTATTTTTATAGTTAAAAAGATTAACTTTTTGTAAATAAAATTACAAACCAAACATAGCCAAGTGTAGAAGGAATTCAACAGATAAAACACAATGGAAAGTCAGATTTACATTGACCATATCTTGTTCAAATTAATAAGAGATTGTATGGTTAGTCATTCAAAATAAATTTTTATACTTTTTAATATATATTTTTTATTTTACAATTATTATATCAAAAAAATATAAAAACGCGTTTTGAAACGCTATCTATATATGCTCTAACTTTTATATATGTAGAGAATGAAGAAGTATGACCAAATTAATTAACAAAATAATTAAAAAATATCTTTCAAAATTTAAAATATTCAACAAAGATTCATACCAACATTAAAAGAATTTTAATGTACGGTTTTTAACTAGCTGTGTAACTTTTAAAAGGTGCATCTTTTTAGAATTGGTAACTTTCATATTTAGGGTTTAGCAGCTTACAACACAAAATTTTAATGCAATAGCTGAAAAAGAATAAGCATAAATTTTGTATTATAAGGCGCATCTTTTTCTTGCCACCGCCCACCGCCCACCGCCCTCTCTTTGTCTATCCTCTACCACCTAATTGCAAACACTGAAAACTTTCCTAGTCTCTACATTCATTGTACGGTTTTTAACTTTTAAGGGGGCCTCTTTTGCTATTCTTCTTGAAGTAGAGTAGGAAAAATTGCATCTTCATCAGAATGTGCATTATCTTATCTGCTTCTTTGTTTTAACTTAAAATAGCACAACAATTTACTACTACCTTCAACCTCCACTTTCTCGTCTGGTCACAATTGCAGATAAATACTAGCAATCAAACACCAAAAGAATTCGAATTAAGAACATGGAAAAAGAAGGAAAAAAAGGGAAAGTGAATTATCATCATTTTCTTCAACAATTTGATCAGTCAGTTTCATTGTATATGCTTCCACACCCCATGGAGCCTGCAGTGCAGACAATATTCACGAACTGATCACTGCTCCAGGAGACACATGAAAATAGGAGGATTCTTCAAAAGGGATGAGAAATTATGTTGTAGAAAGCTGAGGGATATGTATGTTTATGCATCATCAGATGGGGTCCCCCTCATCGTGATCTTCATGGGGACTGGCTTTGATGTTGAACTATATACGTGGACCTGATGTGTCTCTCGTGGCCTTGTCCCTCAACCATGTTTTGATCTGTACGTTTCATTCTTGGAGAAGAACATGATTTTTTTTTTGTTTTTTCTCTTTTTCATTTTTGTAAAGGTGGGTGATTGGCATTGTATGCACGATACGTGGAAGGCTGATATTGGAAAACTTTTATTTGGAAAGGGATGGGACTGGAGAAGAAGAATGGGTACCCAATCCAGTTCAATTACTCTGATACTGGATAAGAAAATTTGACTTCTGCGTACTCGATCATCTGTTAGTGATGAGGCATAATGATATTTCCAATTTTAAAAAATATACTCAGTGACTGATTGACATAAGATTTGCAAATCATCTATTGAATAAGGGAATAGATGTCGAAAGAGAATTTTTTTCATATTGTTCAAGGAATTGTTGATTGCGATCCCTTTATGCCAAATTATGTTGGTGTGCTTCTGTCAAACAAAACTCTTAAGCAGAACAAAATGAACATTTTAACTGAAAAGAAGAGATCCCAAACATGTATTGAAGCCACTTTTGTATTTGGGTTTTTGTATTTGACCATCAAATAAAAACATGCTTTTTCTAATGTTGTTGGCTATGTTTGGTTAGTTTAATTTTATTTCATTTCATCTCTCTCCAAAATGTATTTGGAAAATTTAAAAAATTGACTTTGTTTGGTTAGGATAGTAATACTGTCCTGTGTCAAAAAAAATAATTTAATTTGATATAAATTTTTAATTTACAATTAATGTATAATTAAATGTATGTTTTTACAATTTTTATGCTTACTTTTTAAATTAGATTATACATTGTCATTATTAGTAAATGTAATATAAGAATTTTACATAAAAAGTGCACTTTTTTTTAGATAGTTTTTTTTTTGAAAGTAGACTATTTTTTGGTTATGCTAAATTATTTGGTTGTACTAAAATTTGAAATTGTGTCTAACTCAAAACCCAAAAATCCAAAAAGATAAAGTCTTCTCATTAATTTTGTTTTAATTTGAAAATAATAGGAACCATAGTTCGTCTATTGAAGGAGTAGGTGAGCAGAATTAACTTCAATGTCAAATTGAAATATACATATGAAATTATGGTAGACAAATATAATTGGTGACAATCCTATTTGTTATATGTGTTTTATAATTATGATATTATTAGTTTGTTATATACGTAATATGTAAAACATGATTAACTTTATGTAATACTATTGATGATGTTGTAATATTATTTTGCTTTTGTTTTGATATTTTATAAATTTGGAGTTTATATTAAAAAAAAATTATGACTTGTAATTTTTCTACACACAAAAGTGGTTATTCATCCATTCCCATCAAGTTTAGAGATAAAATGGGCTATATGCTTGGATTATGACTTGTTTGAGGAAATTTTTATTGGAATGTGTAAAATTTTTGGGGAGAATTTTTTGTAAGAAAAATTATTTTAGAAGGAGAATAAGAAGTATATTGGAGAGAAATTTTTTTAAAATTATGTGAGGAAAGTTTGATGAGGAAGTTTAAATTTTAAAATAAAATAAAAAGATGTTAAATGTTATATTTGTTTTGTAAGAAAAATTACTTTTTATGAATGAAGTTTAATCCAAATATAGTAGTTTTAAAATTTAACATAACCAAACATTTGGTCAACCAAAATTCCCTCCACTTTTACAAAAATAAAAACAAAAACTATCCTAGTAATTTATACCCCACTAGGACTACTGGGATTAGATACCCCAGTAGTCTTAGTCGTAAACGATAGATATTAGACGATGTGCATATCGACCCATGTAATACTATAGCTAATGCGTTAAGTATCCCATCTGGGAGTACGTTCACAAAAATGAAACTCAAAGGAATTGATAGATAAGATATCCCAACATAGTGGCGTTTTGATATCGATACCATCAGGGTTAAGAAAAATAAATTCCAGGGGATTAAAAATTAAAATTATATTTTAAGTTAGTTTCAATTTTAATTTAGTCTGATCCTTTTCAAATCAGAGAGGTGACATGTGGTGAATCAGAAATATTAATTAAGAAATTAATAATTAAAAAACATTTACGCAACATACATGTCAATACGAGTGGATCATACATTCCATTCCACTTTTAATTCCTATCAACCAATAATGTAGAAACATTAATGTGGTTAAAGTAAACTGTTTGAAGTCTTGATACAGTATGGTACTCTTTCTACCACTATAATAATATAGAGATTTTGACAGGGGTTTGGCTATTATCTGAGGCAGGATTTATTCAAATACAAGACCATTAATAAGCAGGTGCCTTAGTCAAGAAAAAATAATATAGAGATTTTGACGATTATACGAATATCCAAAGTACAAAAGAGATGGGTGCTTGTTATCCCAACTATTCTTTTAGTCTCGAACCCTATAAGTAAGGGGTAATTTCTAACAAAGCACTCATGTTGTTGATTCTTAAATGTAGTGCTTCTTTTCCTATGCTATCTATTAGTACTAGTTGAGTCGTATTGACCAATAATTGAGCAACGGTGTAGGATCAAATCTCAAAAATAGTAAGTATTTTTCTTATATTGGAAAGTCTATATAAATTTTTATATGAAACCGAGATAGTTACTTTTCTGAAAATTCTAATGATAGGGGAATTTTGTTTTTCTAGCAATGAGATAAAAGATAAAACTAAATAAAATGGATTATAGGGAGAATTAGAGAAATCTTATTAATTTCAACATATCTAAACTTTTGAAAAAAATATGAAAAAAACTATTCAAATGATATAATCCTTGATCAGCTTAAAATGAAAAGGGTGATCTTTCAATTCTTGGTTTGTGAAAATGTTCCACCTCTGGCATTGTATTACTATAATAAAAAGAAAAAAATCACTAAAAAGAAAAAGGATATTGCTCTTGTGACTCAAAATGGAGACTTTCGGAAAGGAATAGACATGAATTTCTATAAAGCATCCACGAACAAACAAATTCAATCGGAAGACGAATTCTGTGCAGTCCAAAGAAATCAAAGGTCCGCTCCCACTCGTTCATACTGAGTCTCTTAATATCATAAATAGCTTATACCTGCAGTTGCCACACCTGCCGACTAACATTGGCCTGAACAAGAGAAATTTGGACCTTTGTCAGCTGATGACTATGTCTAAGCAACCCTATCTTCACATTATTGAGCTGTCCTAATCCATGAGGAATTTTTTTTAAAAAGTGCTATTTTTAACACTTTTGGACCATGGTCGGTTTGACAAATTCAAAGCTTATGACTTTATCCCAATCAAAATGTCTTGATTATTAATTTTCTAATCAGAATTATTTGAGCTGTCAATGATTGAGAGTTTTTGCCGAGTATATTCCACTTATGGTGGCTTTTTGTGAGTTTTGACTTTGTTAGCATCATTACTTAAGAGCCATTCCCACTTATGGTTGCTAGTCTTAATCTGAGGTTGTACAAGTAAACCCTAGGACGAAGGGAACTTGACTGGTTCTGGACCCCGTGGCAAACAACCAAAGCTCCACACCAATTCATATGTTGAAGTACTTAGCAAGTAGACAACCCCTTTTTGTCTTAATTTGTGATGACCAAAGTTGCCCTATAATATTAATCTGCTCCCTTCCCCTCCCCACTTCCTTCTGCTGCAATGGATCAGTAAATTTTTTCTTATTGGTATGCGAAATTCTACTCCTTGATACAAGTAAACAACTTTGAAAGAAAAATGAAAATAGTTAATAGTAGATTTTAGTTACAAATATTTTCAAAAATGCAATTGTGTGATCTAGTTTGGAGGGTGAATTACCTATCTCTATTCGTTGGAAACACAACTCAAAAGAGAAGAGTTCAATATCATATACAATTTAAATTAAAATCTCATAATTTCAATGTATAATTCAAGAACGCAACAATAAATTTGTACTTCTTGTACCACTAAGTTACTCCATCATAGATACAATTTGAGCGGTTTCATGATACCCCAATTTCAAATCGAAAGTTAAAAAAAGAAAGAAACTTATATAAAATTTTAATTAATAAATTACTAATAACTTAATTTAAATATTTTGGAATAGTGAAAATAAAGTTTAAAAGTTATTAGACCAATCTATTGGCATGAGATATTACAGTTACCATTAGAGTAGACATAATTTGAGAGAGATTATACAAAAAAAGTAATGAATTAGATCTTGCAAAAATACAAAAGCCCTAATAGCCCACCTAATCCAAGAAAGATTGTGCAAAAAAAGTAATGGAATGGGTTAGTGATGATAAAATTCAAAAGCTATTGAACTGCTTAACTATTTTGGGCTAGAGAATAAAATCTGAAAGTTATGAAATCAATTTATTGGCTTAATTGAGCAAAAAATTTAATGAGTTAGAACTTGCACAATGCAAAAATCCAAACCGGGTAAGAATGTGATGCCGCTCTTAGGGGAGATTGGACTGGGCTAGTGAAGACAAAATTCAAAAATTATTGGCCGCTTAACCATTTTGAAATAGTAAAAATAAATTTTAAAAGTTATTGGGTCAATTTATTAGTTTGAAGTGTTACAAGTTTACCACACCACTCAGCCATGATTTTAAGAAATTTAAAAAAAAAAATCAATCTAAAAAAAATTGAAAATTATGAATTAGAATGAAAATCAACATGAACTCATATAATCTCAACCAAAACTGACAAACATGCATGAATTGTTCATATAAAGTAAACTAATATGATTGACCAGACGTGAAATATTGGGCCTCTTAAGTGCTATGGACCCGAACTTCAGTTTATATGTTTCATATGATCATCATAAATCACTTGGGCTTTAATTGGAGGGACCAGAACATTAAAAATAAAGCCCCATGAAACCATTGGGGAAATTTCTAAAATAGCAGGCCCACGACCGTTGTTTACAAATATAGCAGCCTCGGTTTTTTCTTTTGAAACATGGCAGGTCAACTGTGTTTGACCATGTGAAAATACCACAATGTCCCTCAATATAGCAAACTGCATCGTTATTCTTCAGTAATCTTGATTCTTGATTCATTATTCTGAATTCAGCATTCGCGAGGATCATCGTTTCATCATCTCATTTGCTGCATTGAACTGTTTACAATGAATCCTGTGTAGTCCATACACTGTTTTCATCCTCATTGACGGTGTGTAGTAAGTTAGGACGAAAAACAAAACCCGATCGACGAACACAGAGTATTTCCTCTGGAAATAGGATGTTTTATGGACCTACATCTTATACAAGTTTCAAAGAAAGAAATTATACAGTTGTTTATGTACTTTACGATTTTGTCGACATTTCTGTTGATAAATGTATCGACATTTGTTTATGTATTCTATATATTGCTCGATGTTTAAGCCGACATTTTAGTCGATACTTTTGTCGACATTTGTGTCGATACTTTTGTCGACATTTTTCTAGAGAGGTGAAAAATACAAAAATGCCACCGCATTTGAAAGTCGCGCCCGTTCGCTTTCCCACTCTCTTTCAGTTATCCCTCATCATTTCAGTTACTTCCAAAAAGTTTCAATTCCTTCCAAAAGGCTTCCAGACCGATTCAGCACCCTTACCAACCATCCTTTGTAGTTCGAGTTCAAAGAAGTACCACACTACATTACACCATCAATGGCACGCACGAGTGGGCGCGTCGTCGGACACAATGGAGGAGAAATCAAAGAATGTGCAAAAGAAAAAGGTCGATTTTGAATGCATTGCCTTTTACTTATTTGAAGCTTTACGTGTTGGTGAGTTAGCGTGATTGTTGATTTGCTTATTTCTGCTTATTTGTTCACATTATATTTGAACCATATAAGTTAGGGTTTTATGACATAGTGTTTTTGTTCATATACAACAAACGGTTGAAAGAATACGCGTTTGCAAATGTTAATGTTAGCCATAAACAGTTTGAGGATCACTAAATGGAGACCAAATGCCGACATTTGTGTCATTGTTTACCTTAGACTAAACTCTCGACTAAAGTATCGAGTGAAGTATCGACTAAAGTATGGACGATAGTTTGGAGTACAATCTCGAGTGAATTGGCGACGAGACTATGGAGTAAAATCTCGAGTGAAGTGTCGACTCAGAGTATGGAGAGTATGGAGTAAAATCTCGAGTGAAGTGTCGACTAAAGTCTCGAGTAAACTCTCGAGTGAAGTGTCGGCTGAAGTCTCAAGTGAAATCTCGAGTGAAGTGTCGACTGAGAGTATGGAGAGAGTATTGAGTGAAATCTCGAGTGAAGTGTCGACTGAAGTCTTGAGTAAAACCTAGAGTGAAGTAATGGTCTGAGAGTATGGAGTAAAATCTCGAGTGAAGTGTCGACTTAAGTCTCGAGTGAAATCTCGAGTGAAGTATCGACTGAAATATCGAGTAAAATATCGAATAATGTGATTAATTGAATCCACACTAAAAACATATTGTAGTTTCATGGAAACATATGACAACAGACTAATCTGGGTGATAATGGCGTGGAACAAAATATCAACTGCTTTGTTGACGTTTCTTGTTATGTGCAGGAACACCTAAAGGATAGAATGGTTGTTCAAGGAGACTTTTTCAACGCCCAAGTTTCGCAAAGATCTTGCTATTATGAAGCAAATATGAAGATGATCCGGTCGAGATGACAGACGCGAAGCAAATCGCGAAGGGAGAGTTGTCTGTGCAATCGCTCTTGACCATGAGCACACATTTTGGTGCAACAGATCATACACTCCGTCTTGATGAGGCAAGCTGACGAGAAATCCACGGGATAATAGTATATACTTCAACCGCAGAAAGAAGGTGAAGTTCGGCGAGGAGTTTGCCATCATCACGGCCCAAATCGGGCGATTTTGACATCGCTTTTGGCAACTACCATGCCCACATGGTCGGCACCAATCGTCAAGTACATTAAACCATTGGGGTCAACCGAGGAAGCCACGTATGATGAAGTGTTAAAGGCTTACGATCGCATCAACTCAACTTATCCAGACGCTGATGTCGTTAGCCTTACGCTCTTGCTCTTGTACACATCAATCAATGGCCTGGCGAAGAGAACGAAAATCGAAGACAAGATACTTCATTTGGCATGCGATTGGCCTTGGTTTGATGCATTGCCGTGGGGTGAATTATCATATAGGCAGACCATTGATAGTGCTAGGAAGAGCATGATCAATGCCTTGAAACAAACTAGCCACCCACATCTTAGGACTTACACTCTGGGGGGATTCTCGCCTGCATTGGGGGTAAGGCTACCGATATTTGTCATATAAATCCATATTATGCCACATCATCTTCTTATGTATCTTTCAATGTCTCAGATATTTGCATATGAGGTTATGCCACATCTAGAGCGTCTGAAGATGGTGCAGAAGGTCCACATCGAAGGTGTAAAGCCTAGGATGTTCAGATGGAAGGCTGTGAACGCACAGCGTCGAGAACAAGAAAGAAAGCAAGTGTGGGAGAAACGAACTGCTGACGGGGAGGTAAGATTTGTGTAAATGAAAGTTTTACTAAGTTATTTTTTTATTTCAATTATTGTATACCGACTTAATGAAATGATTCCATTATTGCCTGAGGAATATGCTAATGATATGCAGAAAGTGGTAGTTACACGAATAAAGGCAACTGAGGAAGAAGAAGAACATTTCTTGCAGTGGGAAGATGAGACGGAGGATGAGGGGCCTAACCAATCAAGAGAAGAAGGAGAAGAAGGAGACGAAGGAGAGTCCTCAAGTTTTTTCGTCTCATATAGGAAGAGGCCCAGAGAAGAAGAAGTTTCAAGAGGAGAAAAGAGAACAAAGGTTCGCCATGAGGCCGGGGTTGAAGCGCATCCTAGAAATGTTAATGATACGCAGTTGCTTGAACGTCTGAGGCAGACTGAGTAAGAATTGTTCGATACAAGAGAGGAGCTCAATAGTCTGAGGGCGGATTTGGATTCTAAAGTGAATGGCTTGACTATTCAACTCGAGCAGATGTCCGCAAAATTCGAGCAGCTGAGTTCATATGTACAAAAACTTATTGGCAAGGATGCTTCTCCTCCCCGCCGATGCCGTGGTGATAGCAATGAAGAGAAGTCACGGCGGTGGTCCGGGGCAATGAAGAGGAGATCGGAAGAAAGGGTCAAGCCACAGAGACGGGGTTCGGGGTTTGGAGAGGGGATCCGGCCCGGAGAGGGGTTACGCTCTGGAGAGGGCCCCAAGTGAAGGGGTCTTGATGAAGGCCCCGGTGATGGGGACAAGGGCCACGAAGGCGAGCTAGGGTGATGCGGTAGAAGAGCAACCATTGGATCGGGCGGCGAAGAGGTCGATATAATGGATATTGTTCAACAACTAAGCTGAGCACGATACTCCATCGCCAAAGGCCGACCCAGTAGATAGTGCTCGCTCCGCCGATAAAAGAGAGGGTACAACATCGACGGTAGAGGAAGGCATTGTTGGGCAAAATTTGGCCACATCACTTGACTAGCGATGGTCAATGAGAGCAAAGATACCTTGTCTTTGCTGTACCTTTGCCTTTGCCGCCAACCGAGAACAAGAGAAGAAAATGAAGGAATGGATGACCGCCTCGGAAATCCGTTACTTATGGACCCCGCTTTTTTCGGTGGACTCGGAAATGTTGTCAATGTGGACCAAGGGTTTTTGGCTGTCGGATCACGTAAGATTTCACGTTTGATCTATTGTCCATACTAACTTCGTTTTGTATGGTCGTTTTCTCTTTCTAATGTTTTGTGTTTTGCAAAGAAATTGATTAGTATACTTCCATGCTGCGTAAACGGATCATGGATAATGGCGGCGGAAGAATATCGATAATGGAGTCATATTTTGATGTAAGTCGGACCTTTAATACTCTAGGAACAAATTTGTCATATGTTAACTCACTACTTCCATATGTTAACTGTTTTCCTTATTTTATAGACTGGCATGAAGATGATACACGACACGAATAAGGAGGTCGACGTCGATGACTTGGCGCTTAAGCAATTCGTTGGTGATACTCCATTTCCCCACGACCTCATGATATTGGATTATATTCTATTCCCTTGCCACATTGATGGCAACCATTGGATGTTGGTGAAGATGGACATATATGAAAAGGAATTCTATGTGTTCAACCTATCGCCTCAAGGGGACATTGTCATTAAGAAGTTGGACTATCTAGCGAAGACAATGCCCAAGATATTAAAGGCCTGTGATTTTTCCCAACACTACTCCAAATGGATTCCTCTGCGGGATAATTGGGAGGTCGTGGTGGAGCCCAATATGGTGCATCAAGAACCGGCGTAAGTTTACATTTGTTGGAGAGAAATGGTTACGTTGTTTAATCACATTGTTTATATACTAACTTCAATTTAAACGCGTAAATGCGGGAGGCGATCGTGGTATTTATGTTTTAAAATGGGCCGAGTGTATTATCCCGCTCAGCACAATCACACCAACGAATGCTTTGAAGGTGCGTCAACAGATGGCGTACACGCTTTTTGCCCATGCCTCCTAGCAAAATAAATTTCAACCGGATGATAGACGGAGAGCTAGGGCAGTTAGGCAACAACAGAAGAAAAAGGCTGCGCCAAAAGGGCGAAGGAAACCTCCAAAGAAGAAATGACATCGAAGATGTCGTATAGGTTGCTCTTACACACATTAAACAATGTAATTGGATATTTGATATGAGAAATACAAACATTATACAAATGTAAATAGATTAGATGATTACTTGTAAATATATACATTTACATTATAGATTAGATGATTACTTGTAAAACATACATTTGCAATGCAAATCTATACATTATACAAATCTATACACTACATATTATACAAATGTGCCATATTCCATGCTTAAATGTGTTAAATTCAGTGCAGTGAAGCTTCTGCTTCTAACTTTATTCGCATAATACTAGAGATGCATTTTAGTCTATATTTCTGTCGACAAATTGCAAGAGAAATTGGGATTGGGTTACTTAGTCGATATTTTAGTCGATATTTTAGAAAGTTGTCGACATTTCAGTCGATATATTAGTCGACATTTAAGTCGATATATTACTCGATATATTAGTCGATATATGAGTCGATGTATTAGTCGATATATTACTCGATATATTAGTCGACATATTAGTCGACAATTATGACCACCGTCGATAGTTTAGTCGATATTTTGATCGACATTTACTTAAAAAAATCGGGCGACGTTAACGCAGCGGCGTGCCGTTGAACGCGCGGGAAAATCAAAAAGGAAAGGGCCGGGGAATTTTTATATTAGGGCATAGGAACACATCACATCTGTACGCGTTACTCAGTGAAGTAATTGCTGTGGACTCTGAAACTAGTGATCGATCTACCACATTTCCAATTTTGTAGCAGTTTCATCGGTCGAGATACATTTCAGGTAAGGAGTATTTATATCCTCATTCTATGAAATTGTTCACCCACATAATTCTTCTATGAGTTTGTTCACCTACATTTACATTGGTCATTTGCATCGTGCATTGGTGACCTTCATCCATCTTTCTATTTTCATATGTCAGAATGGCTCACTGAACATTTGGGTATCCATGTGTTAGTTGGCGGCGAATGGATAGTCGATCCCGTCACAAATGAACATAGATTCGTGAACCATCAGAAGTTTGACAGTATTTTGTTGAAAGAGGACGCGAGCTTCTCGGAAGTGGTTGATGAGATCATGAGTATCATGGGTCTAGACCCGGCACTAAGGAATAACCTAGTGATTCAATACCTACCAAAGTATCTATCGAACATCGGTGTCTTGCCGATACAGAATGATCGCCAAGTCCAGTGTTTTTTGAATGACATTATAAAACGTTCTGAGGCCTCACGAGTACCATTATGTGTTACCGTCAAAGACGTTGGAGCAATGAACCTAGAAGATGGGGCTAGCAACTCGCCGATGAAGCGATTGAGCTCGGATAGTCCAATATGGACTAACAATGTCATTGTTTCAAGACAAATAGATGAGCGAATATTGACCATACCGAACGAAGGTGGGAAAGATAGTGATGAGGAGGAGGATCGGGTTGACCAAACATTTGTTGGGGAGGATCATGGACAACGAGTCCCCACGGAAACAAGACAGAAGGAGAAATTGAAGCAGATTACAGAGATCGGGCATTGTCTAGACGCAACAAATTCATCACATGCGGATGCTGGTACCTCGTCTGATAGACTATCCACATTGGTGGATGTTGCAGTAAAGGATGTGTTTGAGACCAGACATCATTTGTACATGAGGATGTCCATGCTAGCCGTGAAAAATTTCTTCGAGTGGAAGGTTATAAGGGCAAATAGCCAGTTCTGGTACCTACGGTGTAAGGACGACAATTGCAAGTGGATGTTGAATGCGGCTGCCATTGGGAATTCGGAAGCCTGGAGGATCACTAAATATGACAACACCCATACATGTCAATCATCTTTGGTCCGTGATAATCGAGCTATGTACCGTGTACTTGGCTCATGGATCAAGTGTAAGTACACGGGCGTGTGTCGGCCGTATAGGCCAAAAGAAATCATTCATGATGTTGGACGAGTTGGGTGTTAACATTACGTACCAAAAGGCGTGGCGATCAAGAGAAGGCGCATTGGGCGAAATTAGAGGAAATTTTGAGGATTCATACAGATGCTACCACTTATCTACACGTGATGAACGAGGTAAACCTGGATCATTTATTGAGATAAGTAGAGAAGGCGATGGTACATTCAAGTATCTGCTTTTCGCATTAGGTGCATCCATCCGATTCCGCACTCACTGCGGCGAAGTTATTGCCTTTGATGCTTGTTTTTGAAAGGAAAATACCTGGATCATTACTTGTTGCAACTAGCATGGGCGGTAACAACCAAGTCTACCGTCGGATGGGGAATTGTTGATTCCGAGAATGACGCATCATGGGGGTTTTTACAAAAACTTAAGATCGCAATTGGTAACGATATGGATGGGTTGGTGTTTGTTTCCGATCGACATAAGAGCATTGCAAAGGTATTGCCAATGTTTTTCGTAATCGTTCCACGAGTGTGTATTTACCATCCGAGCAACAATCTAAAATCAAAATTCAAAGACCGTTCAGGATCCAATTATTCTTTAAGGCCGCAGCGCTTACATCGCGTTGAATTCAATGAGATGTTTGGAAATCTTTCACTACAAAATCCAAGGGTGGCGAGTATTTAAGAGATGTTGGGATTGAGCGATGGTCAAGGCGCATTCGGTGGC
Source organism: Gynochthodes officinalis (assembly GCA_020080225.1). Taxonomy (NCBI): domain Eukaryota; kingdom Viridiplantae; phylum Streptophyta; class Magnoliopsida; order Gentianales; family Rubiaceae; genus Gynochthodes; species Gynochthodes officinalis. The sequence continues at coordinate 36,559,493 of CM034622.1, read as the reverse complement.
CGACGGTATACAATAATGACGAGCAACATAGCGAGAATGTCTAAATGCATTGTTGAAAGATGCCCGAATTACCTATCCATTCTTTGGTCGATTACATCCGCAACACTCTTCAAAGGTGGTTCCACGATAGCGCATCGCAATGGCGAAGTGAAAACAATGACAACCCCATACATTGAAGATAAAATCGGCTTTAGGATGAGAGAAGCACAAGCGTACGTTGTGGAGCCGGTCGATATGAACCGATGGTGTGTCCGAGACATTGCAAACCGTGCAACTACAGTCGATTTGCTTGAGAAAACTTGCACGTGTAGAGTGTTCGATATGGATCAACTCCCGTGTGTGCATGCATTAGCTGCAGCTTGGCGCCGACAAATTGACCATTACACCTTATGCTCACCACTTTATCACACATATGCACTTTCAGGTGCATATGCAGATCCTATTATGCCCGTTGGTGATCCTAAGGATTGGAATGTGCCCGAAGATATTGTAGCTTTTCAGCTATTACCTCCGGAATCGAGGGCTAAGAGTGGTAGGCGCAAGAAAAAGAGAATTCCTTCAACCGGCGAGCATGTGGTTCAAAAGAAATGTGGCCGTTGTGGACAACACGGACATAACCAGCAAACTTGCTCAAATCCACTTGTTAGTAGAGACAACCATTGATGACGCTATTTTCCTTTCCTCTATTGCATATTAAAATGTATTCAGCTTGGCAAGGAAATATGATGGTATATTACTACAACACAACAATTTGAGGAATAAAATATGTGCCATATTCCATTCCATTAATTTCTATATTCGAACCATTAAATATTGTAATAAAACCCATTTGGATCACAATGGCCATGTGGTTTTCTTTTTCAATAAGTTTTTTCGACAATTGAGTCGACAATTTGGTCGACAAATTTATAAAAAAAAGCTAATCAAGAATGAGCAATATCGATTAAAATATCGACTAAAGTATCGACAAAAATGTCGACAAAAGTCTCGATAAAAATGTCGACCAATATATAGAACACATAAACAAATGTCGACCAAACTGTGGACCAAAATGTCGACAAGATCGTGGAATTTATAAACGAATGTATAATATTTTACTTTGAAACCTATATCATATGCAAGTCCATAAAACAACCGGAGTTTCAAAGTGGAAATGGACCATGTTTGTCGATAGGGTTTTGTTTTTCATGCTAACTTACGAATGCTTATATCTACACAACGACGATGACATTCAAACTCGGAAATCGTTCAACCCAGGCAAATGAGATGATGAAACGATGATCCTCGCGAATGCTGAATTCAGAATAATGAATAATGAATCAAGAAATGGTGAGTTGAAGTGAAACGATGAGGGATATTGTGGTATTTTCACATGGTCAAATACAGTTGACCTACCATATTTCAAAAGAAAAAAGCGCGGCTGCTATATTTGTAAAGAACAGTCATGGACCTGCTATTTTAGAAATTTCCCCGAAACCATTCCATTGCTTTAATTTTGCCAAACTTGAGCCGAAGCCCGCGGATATATTCGATCCACCTACATTCTGAGGCTGTCTTAGTCATTTCACAAGTAAAACAGTCTGCAGAGACAAGTATCTGGTCGCGGCCTTCGTAGAAATCTTCAAGAGTCCGGCACCTCCGTAAACCGCCGCATCCAACTTCCGGGAGCCTTACGACGTTTTGATTTCTTCCACTTCACGAATGCAAAATTATTCATCAAATATACAAAAAAATATATATATATACTGCTCCGCTAGTACTATTTATTTGTTCGTATAAGTCTAAATCTTTCAACTTTTTGTTTTAATTTTTTTTGTGTTTTTTGCTGACTGCCGCCGACTTGGACAGTGAAGTGAAGTTGCACGGAGGAGCTAGGGAGGAAGCAACGGAGGACGGCGAGCGTTGTTGAGGTTACTAATATTTTGAAAGTTTTGTTTTATCTTCTAAGTAATTTTTTTCCAAGTTTTGAACTTTTTTTGTTCGTTTTATTCGAAAGAACAAAAGATAAGGAAACAACGAAGTTACAAAGGCTACAAGAGAGTACAGACTAGAGAGTAGATACTAGAGACTAGGCTTTTACTTTACGGCCAGAAAACATCGAAATGTGAAAACCCCGTGTCTTTCTTTTGTAAAGTGAAGCAAGAGCTTGTGAATACGAAGATGATGGGGACGCGTTTTATTGTGCTGACAGTTTTTCTAGCCTTAGTTGTTATCAACTGTTCCGTAGCTGATTCAGAGGTATATAAACATTTAATAGTAGTTTCTAATCTGTGTTATTTTTATTTTTTGGAAGATTTTGATTTCCTCAAATTGTAGTTTGTTATTGGTGTGAGTTGGTCGATTTTAGGTCCAGGGAGATTTGAAAACTGGTGAAAATGGGAAAGTTTTCGATGCGGTTGATACAACGAATAGTGAGAATGACAAAAAAACAGTGATCCCAGAAGAGAAAAGGGGAAAAGATCAAGTTGATAATGGATCAAAGAAGGGGACTGAGAGCAATAATAATTTGGGTACTAATGGTGAACAAGGAAAAGTGGGAGTTAAAGAAGCTGATAATGAGCAAAAGAAAGCTAATTATGCTGGGGCTGAGAAGATAGCAAATTCAGATGGTGGCAGTAAAGAATTGGGTTCCAAAGGAACTGGTAATGAGCAGAAGGAAGTGGATGATACCGGGGCTGATAACAAAAGCAACTCGGATGGTAACAGTAAAGAACTGGGGTCCAAAGGAACTGGCAATAAGCAGAAGGAGACGGGTGATATGGGTGCCGATAACAAAAGCAGCTCAGATGGTAGCAGTAAAGAATTGGGGTCCAAAGGAAGTGGCAATGAGCAGAAGAAAACAGATAATAGAGAAGCTGATAACAAAAGCAACTCCAGTGGTAACGGTAAACAAAAGGGATCCAAAGGAGCTGGAAATGAGAAAAAGGATGATATGAGTTCTGAGCTGAAAAAAACTAATGATAAGGATTCTGAGCAGAAGAAAACGAGTGATAAGGAGACTAAAGAGAAGGCAACACAGGACTCCAATTTGCAATCTAAAGATGGCACTTTGGTTCAAGGGAGGAACGAAGGGGGTGAAGCATGCGATTCTTCATCAAATAGTTGCACGATTAAGGAGAAATCTGTTGTTGCTTGCTTGAGAGTTCCAGGAAATGGTAATTCCTTTTTTTCACTTTGTCAGTTAAAGTTGTTAGGTTGTTTCTGGATCATATGATGGAATAGAACTCTGAGTATTTTAAGATTGGACTTCTATGGAACAACAATCCTAATTTTGTTGCATGCCAATATTAATAAAAAAACCAAATAATGCGTTCGATGTGTTGATTTTCTTTATTTTACTGACTGGAGATTAAGTTACTAGGGGGCACTTCTCTATTGACTGACTGCTTCTAGGCACAGAGTTTATGTTTTCTTGATCATAAACAATGTCAATCTTATTTGAAATTCTCTTTGTGGAACCATGGTGATGCACAATCTGTTTTACAATTAATTATCTCCTACTAAGGCGTTACACGTGGATAAAAGAAATATGTTGTATTAGAAAAGGTGGGGAAGAAGAAAGGTCTCAACTACGAGATGAAATTTGCATGAGGGGAAGAAATATTGAAGCAAGACCTTTTGCATATTCACGCCTTCAGTCAGTTATATACTGTTTCTTGAATGTTTGCAACATCTTGGTGCTAAAACTGAAATGCTAATAAAAGAAAAACTAAGTTTTGTTTCATTGTCCTTTCCATCTTTATCTGTTGAATTTCTTTTCTTATGGATAAAGGCACATGCATTTCTCATGACGGCTAACATGGTCAAGAATTCCTGATAGAATTGCACTACTACCTGTCAGCTTTTTTCTATGCACTTATCTTCTATTATGACTAATAGGCATAATATCTTGTTATCTCCATTTATTTACTCGTTTTTATAGTATTTTTGTACTGCATCAACATTCTGTAACCATTTAAGTTTATATTGAACCAAATTGTCATGGCAAAAACTTAAAATCTCATGATGGATATTGTTTAAGATTGCAACACTTTTTAATTTGCTGGTGCATAAAATCTACTAGCAGCTCGTGTTTTAAAGGCTTGCATTCCTCGAACATTTCATTTCTGATTAGGCTAATTATTTATAAATGGAGTCTGCTTTTGAAAATTAACTCTTTTTCAAGTAATTATTAATGTCAAAGTTGGATATGTGCTCTCTTCTGAAAATTAACTCTTTTTCAAGTAATTATTAATGTCAAAGTTGGATATGTGCTCTCTTCTGAAAATTAACTCTTTTTCAAGTAATTATTAATGTCAAAGTTGGATATGGGCTCTCTTCGTGATGAAGGTCTAGAAAGCAGCCCAGAGAAGATGCATTATTTTCTGTTGCTTTTGAAAGTGATTTGACATGATCAGTTGGTCGTTAGCGACCTACCTGGGAAAAATTCTGACACTTGTTTTGTTTTGTATTACACAGAATCTCCAGACCTTTCTCTTCTGATCCAAAACAAGGGGAAAGGACCTGTCACTGTAACGATTTCTGCACCTCATTTTGTTAAGCTGGGGCAGAAGCAAATTCAAGTGAAAGAGAACAACAATGAGAAGGTATGCTATGGATAAACCAGTTAATGCTCTTTTACCTTGTGTAGGGTGCACTATAGATGCCATTCTCTGTGTTCTAAAAGTTTTAAGATATATGTAAAGTCACATAAAAAAAAATCACTTCTCATTTTGTGAGGTTTGAACTGGTGTAGGCTAAATGATCAGTTATGAATGGGGTTCTTGCATTAACAGTAATTTATTCATCTACAAAAAGTAAACCATGGAACTTTTCCTGATCCCAAACTGAATTACCTTTTAAATAATTTGTGGCTGAAGCAAGTTCAAGAAATCACCTTGGATGAGAGGAATTGGCCTTTCATGGGCTAAAAATAAGCATATTGGTTAAGATGTGATGAGCTCAGTTTTTGATATCCTTTTTAAAGTTTGAGAGTTTTATATGTATAACATTGTGGAAAAGATCCAGAATCAATATATGTCTTGTCCACAAATTTGAGACTCATTATTGGGCTCCTTGCATTGAGACCATTAATCACTCAAGCTTAACAGGAATCTCATGTGAAAGTTTGAATTTTTGTTCATGAGAAATTTGACTGGTTTATCACCTTATGACAAGATACTTGTTGCGTTACTGAAACCTTGTCGTGATTTTTTCTGAAGGCTATTCCTTTTCAACAAAGCTAGCTTGTTTGACATGGACTCAAGAACTTGTCTAGGGTTCTAAGGAAGTTATTTTTGTGATCTAATTGTTTTAATTAATTTAAGTATCTAAAGTGAATGTGAAGTTTTGCTGTCTTCTGACTCCCTCATGTTGTGTTGAGGTCAGACTATTCTACGAAATCAACCTCTTCACCTTGCAATTAGAAAATAATCCTTCAAGTTAAATCTTGTAGTATTTAATACTTACTACTTTAAGTCCTTATTGACCCTGTGAATTTTTGATTGGATATTGCTGATTGCATTTGTCACTTGGTGATCTCCCTTATATTCTTCTTTCTTACTTTTGGTAGATTGATTGTATTTGGTTATCTTTAATTTTTTGTATTTGGGACATGACGCTGAATTATTTGAAGAAAGTTGATCCCTTATTTTCAAAGAGTGTTAGTGAGTGTTCTTGCACGAGTTGGCTTGAAGAAGAAGTGCTTTTTAAGCTTTGATCCTTCTGCCCCGCCCCACCCCCCCTCCCTTCCTCCCAAAACAAGCTTCAAAGTTATTGAATTTTTATGTTTTTTTTAACCCATGAATCTGATAAACCTTGGTTATCTCAGGTTATGGTTTCGGTAGGAAATGGGGAAACTGAGAGTAATATTATCCTAAAAGCTGGGAATAGCGGTTGCACTCTTGATTTCAAGGGAATGATAACACAGGGTTCTAGGAGGGATCCTCTCTCCAGCCAGTTGGCATACATCAACCTGCTTAAAAGCACGTCCTCTGCCTGGTTCTTATTATTAGTTGCAGTACTGATCATTGCATCAGTTTGGATTGGTATCACTCTCCAGAAGATGTACGTTGCAAGAAACAGCTCTAAATATCAGAAGTTAGAGATGGAGCTGCCAGTTTCAGGTGTAACCAAAACAGTGCCAGATTCAAATGATGAATGGGATGACAACTGGGGTGATAATTGGGACGATGAAGAGGTAGCCATGTCAACGTCAATGCCTTTGACTCCAACCTTCTCATCCAACGGCATTGCCTCAAGAAGGATCAACAAAGATGCATGGAAGGACTAGGTGCAGATGAAGTGAATACTTTTTCCTCTTTCTTTACATATATATAAAGTTCTTCTCAACAGGTTGTATTAGTTTTCCAAAATACTAGGTCAATACATATTTCCTCGAAAAAAAAAAGAAAAAAGAGAGAGAGATACATATTAACCTTGTCCCAAAAATGAGGGTGGAAAAATACTTTTGCTCGATCTCAGGTCCCTTTTATGCTACCTATTTTAGTGCATCAGTAATGAACTCTTTTGGTGTGGACCAACGGTTTTCCAATTGTCATGAACTGATGTATTTACGACATTGTTTAATTGAATCCATTTTCGTGTTCTGTGTAGGAGCTTTGTTTGCCAGCCCGCTTCGTTTTGGTTACCATGACTAACAATTCTCAGGCACTAAACTGGAGTGAATAGTTGGACCATGTTAGCATGCGATTTCAGTAATGTGCCATTTTCAATGGGTTGAGGAGCTACAAATCTAAATCTCTGATGGACGTATTGGGCTTATATGACTGATATCTATTTGTAGAAATGCCCCAATGAATTGGGTTAGCTTTTCTTCTTTTTCTATGCTTGTTATTTCTTGGCCCTTTTGGGAAGCCACAAGTGATTTGACTCTAAGTTTTAATACTGCAAAAGCCGTAACACTACAACAATAACAATAGCCAGTTTACTTAGAAAACCATAAAACTCTTGATTGATCAATCATAGGGTGTTCAGAGGATAAATTATTGCATAGACAATGTGCTCATATAAAAACTATTCTCAAGAGAAGATGGGGAATGTTCAACGAATAAGTGTCATTTCATAGCATAATAGGAGTATGGAACACCGCCCATTTTAGGGAGGAAGCCAGGAAGGATAGGAGGTTTTGTTTTCTCCCAAGTGACGACTCCACCACATGGACAGTTTAGGGAATTGTTAGCACACGTGCACCGGCACGGTGAGTTGTCCTCAATCTGAGGCAAAATTGAATTTTTCGGCTCTCCAATTCTGAACATTCACCCGCTAATACATATCAACATTATAGTAGTAAAGCACGGTCGGTCTTTTTGTTTTCAAGTAGCTAAGAATATAAAATATTAACGTTAAGCACAAGTGTCGACGGACAATCTTATATGCGAAATGGTAAAGGGCTAATGTGCAAAAGGGAATCAAACAGCGTAACCGACGATGGCCATTCTAATTAAATCAAAAGAAAGCAGCATTTGGAAAGGTGTCAGATCATAATTGTCAACATGAACATTTCTAATCTTCCTGTGATGACTAATAATTGCAATCAAAATGGGAATTATGAGATTTTGAGTTACTCACGTGCATGCGAGCTCACTTTAGTTCGCAAGTAATTTTTGTGTCTTGAGTTATGACCAATTTTAGTCTAGCAAAAGCTGGAACGTCACCTCTGTGGAAAAGGAAAAAAAAAATGTTATGGCCAATTCTATAGCTCATAAATATTAAGTTCACACTCGATACATACAAGATTTGAAAAACTTTAAATTAAAAGTGAAATATTTTGAAATAATTACAAAAACACTACTTTTTTTAACGTCATATTTTATATGATGTTATCTAAACTTACCTATAACAATGTAGAAGATCAACTATAAAATACAATGTTATGACTAAATGGCATTGTGGCAATACGATGTCAACATTAACAAAAACACCACATCAAAAAATACATAACTAAACTCTTATAAGTCTACCTTAAAAGTAAGTACAACAATCCTAATTATTCTTCTTTTACTAATTCTTTATGCTCACTATTGGCTTAACATCAAAGATTCCTTTTCAGTACTTTTTCCTGATACATTATTTCAAATATTTCTTTGTTGCAGATCATAACTCAACCAAAATCTCTTTTTTCACTTATAATTCAACACCACAAGGTCAGGCTAAAACTAAAATTGATACTTCCCTACATTGTAAATAAGCATCTAGCAACTGAACAATTAACTTCAACCCTTTGCCACCTTTGTTGATTTGAACAAATCCCGTACTAATGGCATATATCTGTTTGGGAGTAATTTTGAATGACATTAGTTCCATAGTTAATCTACATTACAAGTTTGTTGATCTTCCAAGTTATAAACAGCAATAACTACCACTTGGCATGTTTGGTACACAACAAAAAAACATCTCAACTCCATCGGATCACTTCTCTCTTCCAAAATCTTCCCCTCTTTGTCTCTATTTGGCACTCCCATAAAAGTTCGGAAGTCCCAACTTCCAAGCATGTGACTCTGGCCATGCGTCCTCTGGCCATTGCCATTGGAAACTTCATCCTCAAAGGACGTGGTCCTCCATTGATTTAAAAAAGAAAAAAAATGGAAAAATGCTTGTGGGGCTTCCATGTGGTGGTGGGGTCTTCTTTTAACACTGCCAGATCTTGCTGAGCTCCGGCACATGACTAAAGATTACCTTCAATTGCTGAGACTCTCCGCTGCTTCACAAGTGTCAACTGTGAATTGTTCGTCCGGATTAAACGGCCCCCAAATCACCGTTGATTGCGATTTTAGATTGGGCGTTTTGGTCCCACCCACGACGTTGGTTGCGGGAAATATGACGGCTGAGATTTTCGTTTTTCTCTCCCCAAAAATCATGTGCTTCTGCCCTAACCCCAACAAAAACACCCCCACCCTATACACGAAAAATTATTTTTTATTTTTTAAAAAATATAATAAATAAATTTTATTTTTTTTTATAATTATCACATTAATTATTATAAAAAATTATTATAATTAATCACTAAAAATATCATTACTTATATATATATTGAAATGAATCTTAAACAATTGACAAGAAAATATATTTTGAAATTATTTTTAAGATAAATACTGATGTTTAAACTTTCAAAATAACATTACTCTAGAGTAACGTCAGTTATTAGATGAGCATAGGAGCATGACTTTTAGGTTTTTTCTTTTTGGGTTAAAAGAGAGTTAATTTATGTTGTTAAGAATTTAAATAATAAACAATGAAGTTGAGTACCTAATTCAATCCATCAGTTCATGTAAGAACAAAAAAAATGAAATCCCTCTAACAAATTAGTATGAAATTTCTTCTCTCATTTTTACAAGAAAAAGTAATTAAAAAAAATATAAGATGGGTATGAATTGAGGTTTAAAATGATTTTTACATTTTAATGGATAAAATAAATAAAAATTATCTTTAAAATATAGAACGAAAACCCTAAAAATATGTTTTAAAAACAAACCAAAAAAAAAAACAATTATAATTAGTTAATGTTGGTTTTTGGCGAAAGGAAAGGATCTTACGAGACAGGAAAACTTGGGAACGGCATCTTCTATGCACTTCCAACTGCAGCCTAGGTTAACTCAAACAAACTAATTGCATCACCATCAGTTATGTCTCAACAAAGTACAAAAAGAAATGGGCCCTAAGATATCTTATGGGACGATATTGTATGGGATTTGGTTGTCGGCCCACTTCTTTTTTTTTTTTCTCTTTTATTTATTCCAATTTTCATTTTCTAAATATGAATTCAATACTCGATAGTATTTTTATATTTTTTAAAATATTTTTCTAATTTTTAATATATTTTCTATTTTACTAATATTATTTTAAAAAAACGTAAAAATATATTTTAATATTATTCTCCAATTTTTTCCATTTTGGTCTGATTTTAATTCCATTTCTCCAAAGGGTCCGCTTCTCTTTAATAGTTCTCCAACGGCCACAGTAATGGCCACTAGAACAGTACAAAGAAGCGTTGGATTTTGCGTGGGTTGTAGGGCTCTATGCCTTTAGCTTTCTCGTTCATCCCCATCTCAGTCAATAAACGCCTTTTCTTTTCCTCTTCCTCTCTTTTTCCGTTCCCATTTTAATTTACGTACAAAAATCGATGACAAAGAAGATGATTCATTTCCTGCACAGCCAATGTGAACCTTAAAATCTTTACAAATGTTAAATTTTGTGTGATGTTGCCAAGTTGCTTGTGCTTGTGAGAACTGAGCATAATCTTTAGGCTGAAGAAAAATGTAAAATGTATTAGGGACTCCAAAATATTGGATTTTAAATGCACTCACATGACAAAAAGGGAATGGGGGGCATTCTGACATTTTTGTACTGGTAAGATTTAATTTGACCTACTGATAATGGAATCCGAGTCCTAGGGTAGTGTCCAAGTTTCTCTCTGCGAAGCGGGATCTTTGGTGGAATCCACGCTTTTTAACTTTTTAGGGAGAGAAGTCCTAGGGTAGTGTCCAAGCTATGCATTTCCCGATTCCCTTTCCCAACCATGCTGGGCTGAACAAGGACATCTCAAAGATTTTGCTTCAAAGATACACTTGGAAACGGAATTCTTCCACAAAATATGTGAAAGTATATTACGTAACCGACAAAATAGTCTTCATAATTTTTTAAATAATTTTTTTTTATTTTTTTAAAATAATAAAAAAAATATTATCAATATTTTATTAATATACTTTTTTAATTATCTGTCAAATTAATTATCTAATTAGTCATCATATTTTATTAATCATCTAATTTTCTGTCAAAATGATATTGTTATTATGACCAAAATTTGACGAAAAATTAAATAGAACTGTGACGACTAATTAAAAAAGTACACTGATAAAATATTAATGATTTTTTTCATCATTTTAAATATGAAAAATAAAAAAATTTATTTACCTCCTTCTATATGAAAAACTATTTTGTCGGTTACCTCCTTCTATAATTCTTGTAAAAATGAAAATAATCCTTTAGTTGATACTGTTTTTAATATTGAACGCAACTATTGAATCATGTAATATAGTGAGAAAATATTTTATATATTTGTTATACTATATAAAATAGTGCATGCAGTTAAAAGCAATTAGTGAAAATAGTTCATAATTTAAGAGAACAGCCTATATAATAAGAAAGTAGCAAAAAAAAAATTATGTGATTAATTAGCATGTTATACAAAAAATAAAAGCACGACAAATGTATGAAATATTTTTTGACAAGATAATAAACATTATTAGTATTTTAGACATAAAAATTTTTGAAAAAACAAAAGGTCGGACAACGACAATATTGTGTAAAATGGGCTAAAATTATTTATTTATATTTTACTCACTTTGCTACAAAAACAATATTTAATTGTGATTTTCATCATTTAATGATGTAATTGGACTGTCTCACTTTGAAAGATCAAAATGAAAAATGAAAGTAAATGGGATGCAATTTAGTGATTCCCGATTTTGAGGCCGCCACAAGAATCCAAAACTCTTGAAGATTTTCGGTTGAGATATGGTCAAAAAATAGTCCACGAAGATTCAATCAAAAAGCAAGGTGAACTAGCGAACAAAGCAAGTTACGCCAGAGAGGCCATTCAAAATGCGTCCTGCTTCCTGCCATCTCTCTCAATGCAATCTTTAACAATATTCCATTACTATACTCCAGCAAATTAAGTGCAAGTTTGGCCCTTTTGGCTCAAAGATGAAAGATGATCTCCATGCGCATTCGTAAAAAGGGTAAAAGTTAAGTTTCATGCATGAACTCATGATCATGAATCATGATAATTTAACCTTAAAGTGGGTAGTGCTATGCAATATACTTATGAAAAGTTTCAACCATGGCCATGAGAGTGATATACAACCTTGGCCCTATGTTGCGTCTCACTCACATTCATTTGGCAAATACTTATGATATTTTTAGAAATGCAGCCATCTAAGTGGTGGTTGTCTAAATTAATTAAAATATTTAATGCTTTTTGCTGCCGTTAATTATGTTATCTAAAGCCAATATGTTGTTCAACAACCCATGTCTTTTTCTTGGTAAAAGGGGAATAATGTGGGATTTGTTACTGTTAATGTTTAATTTTTTAGGTTACATCCCATGAATTATCCAATTTTTTTCACATCGATTATGATGTAGTAGTCCCCATGACCTTTTTTCTTCTGTTTTTTTTTTTATAAATTTTAATGTTTTGATGGTATCCCGTGATTTTTAAAGCAACAGGAATTTGGCCGATTAAGATCTTCTTGTCGTTATATTCTCATATCATGCCTTTGAGAAAAGTGCATAAAATTTGTCATCTTTGATGTTAGATTCTCATGTCATTGTATTGAAGTTTCTTCGGTGTTTCTACATTTTTTTGGGTGAAAAAAAAATGATTTTAAAATTTTGGTTATTTACCTTGTGAAAAGCTAATTGCACTTAAGGCTACCCCATTTGACCTTCAAAATCACAATATCTGTAAAATCGATGGATTCAAAAAAATTTAAATCAGATCATATCAAATAATTTGTAATATATTTATTATTTTAAGTCAAACAGATCGGTTTAAACACTCAATTCGTATTTTACTTTATAAATATTTGAAATCGAACCAAAATAATTTGATTCAAATGATTCGAATTAATTTCGGATCGCAATCTTTCAATTACAAGTTGATTCAGATTGAATTTGGGTTTTACCTTTGAACAGTTGCACATGTAAGTCAAAAATTGCACAAAAAATATTTTTTCACATTTATAAAAAAATTAAAAAAAAATGATTCCTTTCTCTGTGGATTATCAAAATCGGAAAATGGAGTGAATGCAATAATCACGGAAAGTTTAGGTCCAATTTATTATTAATCCGTGACTAGGGCCCTGAGGGTTTCTAACTTGGCAGCCAATTATATATAATTTATATTCACTAAGAAACAACACGAACCGAACCATTTAACGGAATAGTTGTCATGCACTTAAAAAACAAGGGGAAAACAGTCAAAAGTGGAAGCTCCACAATTGAAGGAATGAGAGAATTTTCGTTAGCTTCTGCATCATATAATGGCCACAGGCTGGTCCCGGCTCGTTTAAGAAAATATTATATTACCTATCTACTCAGAAAAACCAAATAGAAAATGTCGAAAAAGGAAATAAGGATTGATTCATATGTTTAGTGCGAGATTTTTATTTTATTTTTGTAAATATAGACACACAAAGGAAATGTAATTTGTACGTAATTTTTTTAAAAAATTGTACACAAAAATAGGGATTTTTTTTCTTTTTTTATTTGGGTGCTGGGTGAGTGAGATGTGAAGAGATACGGACAGAAGAACAATGCATAAGACATGAAAAAACATTAATCATGGAATTCTTAATGACTCCCACCGATGGGGGACCATAATAATGTCATTCTCAATGATTAAAATTAAAATGGGAAAATGCATAAAATCCTATAATATCCAATATAGGGTCCGGCAGTCTTTAACCGACAGCGAGTAGCACGTGTGACGGGACCAAAAGCTCTCGGTAGGGCGCGCATGACCGGCTATTAACCCATGAGCTCTTATGGGCCAGTCTGCCTTTGCTTTTTCCCCCCTTAAAACAAGGTTAAATTTCTCTCCTTTTTTTTCCCTAGCTATATTTCTAATTTGATTGATGCCATTAATAATTAATTATCAATTGAATGAACCCGTTTGACCATAGGAAAAAAAAGGGGCAAGGTCAAGATTTCTCATGGCATGGTTTTCCAGAATGATTTCTGTATCATACTATTGCTATTTATGGTGTTTTGGTATGCAACAATAACATGGTGACAGTGGGAATCACTGCGAGAGTTGTTTCTTTGATTTGGAGAAAGTCCTTATTGCAAAGGCGAAACTCCTTCACCTGTACTAGATGCCCTTTAACCAGGCGATATGTAAATCGAGGGATGTGCGCGAATTGGCAAAGACTTGAGGGAGAGAACCAACAGACCAAACTCCCACAATATTTCAGCGGAAAGAATTGTTTCTTTATACCAAATACATGGTATATATCAATAGACTAAGTGCATGTATGAAATGCATTTTAAAATATATTTTTACATTTTTTGAAATAGTAATTATGTGATAAAAATATGTTGAAAGACGTGTTTGAAACAAAAATAAATTTTAAAATACAGACTAAACAGGCCCTAAACGTCTTATTAAGTCTCTAGCTTGAATAATAGCCTAAATGATTTTCTACCGAGCACGCAAGTTCAACATAACCCATTTAATACTTTTGTATACGAAAATTAATAAATTCGATTATTCATTTTTCACAAAATTTCGAGTCCTTTTTTTTTTTTTGTCTTTTTTGATTACGTCATAATTTTTACAAACACAAATTCTACCTTTAATAGGTTCAAAACATTTTCATAAAATAATCCATCTTTTTCTATCAATGTAAGGTGCAAGAAGAATTTCTCAAAATTTGAAGGGGTGCAATTAAGAGAAAAAAAAAATTCGAACTTCCAAAATTAGACAGGCTAGATTATGATTTTCTACAAATGCACACCTGCCCCAAACGTGGCTCTGCCCCTGATGTCGGCCTCTAAAAGAGATAGACCTCCGAACGGCATCGAGGGAGTGAATTATGAGAGGGAATGAATACGAATTGTATCCTCCAGCTCATGTAACCCCAGTAGTCCTCAACTCTTTCAAATTTGGCATAGCAATGGCATAATTAGCATTGCCTCCTACAACCACACTCACCAGTCACAACTACGAGTGCAGTGGTTGCCTTCTCTATTATTGACTGGCATCCAAATGAAACAGACAAGTGATCGGTTGGGGTTTTTCTTTGAGTTGGCTCATTTAATTTCCACATGTCATTTCCCTTCACACGTTCACTGCTTGGATGATTTTATAATGGCATGTTGTATGTTCTCAAGGATTACTCCAATTACTCCCCTTTTCCTTTCTACACCTAACAACTTTCCCATTTCTAAATTTTATCTTTTTTTAACATGCCAATGCCAAGTGAGTCAGTCATTAGAAATTTTATTATAAAAAGTTATTAAAACTATTATGGAGTAATTTGTGACACGAATAATTAATTTACAGTCTAAAATATCATTAGATGAAATGTAAATAATATTTTGAATCCAAAGTTTCTTTCCGTGCGTGGAACTTACCATTGACAATCAAACGTGTATCGGGAGATCCGCAGTTCAGCAACTCCAGAAGATTTGTGGGGATTGATTTGCTGAGCGTTGCTGCCAGAATTGGGCTTCCCAACCTCAATAGATCATGACTTCTGTGGAATATATATACTACCTCAGAAGCTTCCCAGAAAACATGCCGCTTTTAAATTCTTGTAATTTACAAATTACAAATGTGAAAGATCCAACTTCTAGTCAATGCTAGGCATCGTATCTAGTGAATTTTGCATCTTCAATTTAAGTGGAAATTAGCACGACAAATTTAATGCAAACTGAACTCATTAAAGACGAATTAGCTAGATTCTAAAAAGTATTATAGAAATGTGAATTAATCAATGTACTGCAAATCTCAGTCCATTTGAAATTTGAATGCCAAAGTCCCTTCCAAAGAAAAATCAGTCGGAAATATGACTTTTCTCTCGGAAAATTATTGAAATATGGTTTTGTGTTATTATGCCCTGACTTCAAAATACAACCATTGTATGCATGATTTGCAATGTTACCAAATGAATTGAGATGATCGTTGGGCATTGCATGAATATCGTGAAGCTTAGTAATTATACATGTTTGATCATGCATTTTAGTACAAGTGGACGCTAAATTTACGCAATAAATACGTGAACGTTTGACCCACGATACTAAAGGCTTATTTAACTAATAAGCTGTTGATTATAAGAAGCGAAAGCAAAATTTGATAACGCACAAATTTTATACTATAAACATACAAAGTCAATCAACCAAAAACATAAGAAATATGCACGATTGGTTTTACTATTATAATTTTAATTATTTTTCTTACTTATTCTGGGAAAGGATGGGAAAATCTAGGTTTGTTTTCAAAAGTTATATCAGTTGGTGAAGATTCAAGTTGCAATAATGTTTTTGTATATATGACTTGAACAACCTCACTATTTAGTCAATTTGAATGTGAATACAAGACCTTTGTAAGAGGACCGGAACAGGAGCTTACTGAAGGAAGAAAGAAAAGTTTAAGGTATTCCCCATTAGGTGACAAATTTAGGTCCCAATCGGACTATTGTCAAAGAGATGATAATGGGAAAACCTTAAGGTCAGGAGCATGACATCCACCACCATTTTGCCCAAAGAAATGGTGATAATCTGGGATTAAGGGATAGTGGCACATGGTGGCATTGGGATTCTAATTTCAACTTTCAAAATGTTCATGAAAAATATATATAGAAAGGACACGAATATAATTTTCACAAACTCTATCATTTTTTTTACAATTCTAAACTATTAATTGAATGAACTGATAAAAATCAAGAAAAATATAAAATCATATAACCATTCAAAATCCCAATTCATTCAAGAGCTAAAAAAAATCAAATTGCAGTGAAAAATCATTTCTGTACACCACTCATCGTATTAGTTGCGCTTACAAATTTTACTATATTAAAGTATAGAGTTAAAACAATGTTTTAAAATATTTTTTTATTTTATAATTATTATTTCAAAAAATATAAAAATACGTTTTAAAACGCTATTCATATATATCCCAAAACCAGTTGAAGTTGTGTTTTTCTTTTGTTAACAAAGGAACTTGCAGCCGCTATTAAGAATACGTACTGAATAAATTTAATTTTTACAAAATAATTCGTAAACTCAAGAGAAAAAATAAATCGCAATAGGCAAGAAGTTGTGTTTTTCTTGGTCAATGGACTTTTAATGATATTTTCAAAACCAAACCAAACCAAATAAAAAATTCGTGGATCAATACCAAACCACCAACTCAAACAGAATCACAAGGTATCATGCAACCGGTTGGAGTGGACCTCCCCGGTGGAGTTATAACGTGGGAACGCACGAAGCATCCCTCCACAGCCGGTGTCTGCAATAGTGGGACATACCGCCGTGATCGTACAAAAACCGGCGCTAGCCGATAGTTGCGGAAACTTGTCTCCTTTTAACGTTAGGCATAACGAACGTGTGGCGTTCTTTTTGCTTTGCAAATTTTACTTTGGTCACTTTCTTCGATAATTTTTTTTGCATTGAAAATAATAAGGATAAAAAGGATAGTGAAATGCTTATATATTGAACCTATCTCCCGCTATTTAATTTCAAGAATTAAGTGCTCATTTCTCGGTCGAATTCATTGTACAGCACTTACCCAGTGCGGATTATATCTCTCATGTGAATTACGAGCTATTACACATGAACGAAATTTATCCAGTGCGCATTCTTATTAGTGGCTACAAGTTCTTTAATCAACAAAAAAATTAAATGCTAATTTTTCCATACCAAACCCGGGTCCCAGATATAGTAATTGGTTAATTCATAGGACCGATATTTGATAAAATATTATTTGTCAACTTAGAGGATTAATAATCCATTACTACCAATTTAATTTGTGGGAAGTATAGGACAAAAAATTAATTCTCACCGGTTGCATTTATAGTAAATTAATAGTATATACACGTGATGAAATTTAAAAATCGATCATTAATTTAATTTGAATACTTTTGTAAAATAAATTTTAATAGAAAATTGAAAAGTAACTATATTAAGTGATTGAGCTTAATAATTTCTCATATAAAATTATTGACTTTGAAAATGTACTAATATGAATAAGACAAAATTATTTTAAATACTGACAAAATCAAAAGTGCCATTTCCTTTTAAAGAGTAAAGAAAAACGTGTTATTCACATTTTTAACAAAGTAGGAAGTGCTGTTTCTTTTGTTGATAAGAGAACCCGCAGTCGTTATTCAAAAGTGTGTACTAGGTAAACACCGCTTTTGTAGAATAACTTTTTTTTGTTGACAAGGAAGTGCTATTTCTTTCGAAGAGATGAGAGCATGTTATTCATATTTCATTTGATGATTCGAGAGGAATTGAAAACTAACTTGTTGTAATTTAAAAAATAGAATGTCTCTTACGTTATTCATGATATATGGAAGTATTATTTAAAAATTAAGTTAAATTTTTAATACGTGAATATACATATTCTAATTCTAAAACTAAAAAAATTAAGAGTTTTTGATAAAAATTCTTTCAGAAAAATATTTGCCAATCTATCCGTGCAAGAAAAGAGTCTAGATTGGGCTTACGCGCACTATAATTTTTTCAATCCATGGCAGAAAAGAGTATAGATTTGGTTTATATGCACTTTAATTTTTTCAAAAAAGAGTAAGAGATTGTATGAATAGTTTCTTAAAATTCGTTTTTATTTTTTTTAAATAGTGATTTGAGAAATAAAAAAGATATTAAAAGATAAAAAAATGTATTAGAAAATATTTTTAAAAACTGTTCAAACATGCCTAACAAAAATTCTAGAACTAATAATTATGGAATTTTTGGAAAGCTCCATCCGATGGGATGATGGAGAGATTTTTCAATTCGCTTTTTTTCACTTTAATAGTTTAGGAAAGGCCGTTGATTGCGGTTGGGAATAAAGCACCTCCTACCCGGACCCACTTTTTGACCCCATCTTCCAATCCTCTTCCCCCTCTTTATTTTGCCAACTTCCTTCCTCTTTTACCACTCCTGCAGTTCTCTACTTTTATTTTTTCCTTTTACCTAATTACTAAATTAGCCTTCTGTTCTGTACACATTCTCGACCTAGCCACAAGCAGTTTTGAGCTTTGAAGTTTGAACCCCCTGCAGTAACAGTAAAATAGTTCTAATCTCGTCATGTCGGTGGTCATGATTTTTATTTTTTTTTTTAAATTTGATATTCTCACGAATGACTCCTGAATCTTAATACGTATCTTACCCAAATGTTTGCAGTGATATTCTTTGTTTGTTTTAGGAGAAAATCCCAGACAAAACTTTTCTATTCGTGCAAAAAGTTCTTTAATCAGGTGATATGTAAATCGAAAAATGTGCACGAATTTACACTGGTAATCTAGTATGATATCACGTTGTCCATCTTATCGATTTATAATCCTTTTATCGGGGGGCCGGCCCGGTGAAAAGACCTTGTCAACAAACGATGTCCATCTTATCACTGTCATCTTTGCATCTTGTAGTTTGGCAGCTATCTCCAAATAATTTTATCTGGTTTATGATCGTTAACTGTACTAGACACCAAATCCAAAAGGAATCTCAAATATGTGAACTCCTCTCATATTTTCTGGTAAAAATCCCAATTGTTTAAACAATTAATTGGATCGTTAAGAATACACCCTCCAATTGTCCAGTTTCTCTATTCACCTAAACCTTTTAAGGATGCCTATGGTTAGTTTTTTAAAACATTTTAAAGTTTTTAATATTTTTTTTTATTTCACAACTAGTTCTTTCAAAAATTTTGCGAAAAAATAGTTTGACGATTTATTCAATCATAATAGTATTAAATACTTTTTAACAAAAAATACAAAAACACATTTTAAAAAATAATCAATACATGAGTTAAAGGTTTGCTTCAGGATACTATAGTTAAAGTTTCAAGTGAATTCCTTCTGGCTCTGGGCAATGAAAGCTTTGCAAATGATTACAGTATTTTATCTGCTTAGCTTTATCTGCTATGCATAGTTTAGCTAAAGTAAAATCTACCACCAATTTTTTTTTTTTCAGTCTGTCTTGGCACATGGCATTCAATAGGGAGTTAATTGTCAGGATAAAAGATTTTCAATTCAGCAATGGAAAGTGGGAAGCACTCGGAAGACACAATCTGAAACCTTTTTGACTCTTTCCCCTGCAGAACCGCCATTTCTTCTTTAATCTTCTGCTAAATTTTCAAACCTCAATAACTTGTACTGCATTGCCTTCATTAAATTCTAATTTCTAACAAACATAAAATAATAAGTCAGCAATACTTCCATTAGCCAGCAGCAACCCCTCAGTCTTCCCCTGATTTTCTGCAGTGATTTCTCCCCAAATTGCCTTACGACCCAAAACAAAAAATTCGGCCGACCCTTCCTTGTAAAAGCGCCGAAACAAAAGCACATGACCATGCTCTTTCTGTCTCTTCATCTCTCTCCTAACATCATCAATTCATTGTTGTCTTTCAAGAATAAATTAAATAGAAAACAACCAAACATTATTTACTTCACAGTAATATTAATAAACTAATAAAGGAAAAGAGAAAAAGAAAACTACCATGCCACATTTATTGATCCTTGCCTGCTTTCTCAACATTTTGGCACTTTCCCTCCTCTTCCTCCATATATAGTACCTCTTCCCCTTCCCCAAATCCCTACTTTCTTCACACCTCCTCCTTTATTCCTTCTCTCGTTGCCCATCTTCTTAGGGGCTTCGTCTCTCTTCTGGAGTGAGTTTCATTGCTAGTTTTAGCTCAAAGGCAAAGCCACATTGGCTTTTTTCATTCATAGTGCTGCTCTGTTTTAGAACAGATCTGTATTTACACTATTGCGTTAATCTTCGTAACCCTTTGAGTTTTAAGCACAAGGGTTTGCCTCACATTAATGGAGAAGTTTGTGAAACTTTGTTCAATTGCTCCTCTGTTTTTACTAGGGATTCTTCCCTTGGCATTTGCTGGCCATGATTATGGTCAAGCTCTTGGTAAGAGCATTCTCTTCTTTGAAGCTCAGAGATCTGGTTATCTACCAAGAAACCAGAGAGTCCAATGGAGAGGTAATTCTGGAATCAATGACGGCAAGGCTAGTGGGGTACGTCCAAAATCTTGGCACATTACTAGTTTTTTGCATTTTGTTAAACCTTTACTTCTACCAATGTCAATTTACTCAAACATTTTGAGTTGTTCGCAGGTGGACCTAGTCGGAGGGTACTATGACGCCGGAGACAATGTGAAGTTTGGGCTCCCCATGGCATTTACTGTTACTATGATGTCGTGGAGCATTGTTGAGTATGGAAGACAAATGGCTGCAAGTGGTGAGCTTGAGCACGCACTTGATGCTGTTAAATGGGGCACCGACTACCTCATCAAAGCTCATCCGCAACCTTACGTTCTTTACGGAGAGGTACCGACACTCTAATCAAAATTTACTCAGAACTTTCATCAAATTGCTGTTTATTTCTTAAATTGCATCGAAATTTTTAAATGAATCCCAGTTGTAGTTATAGTTTGTTGAACTAGTTTGGTCCGTTCTTAATTTCTTACCGTACTTGTCTTAACATTGAAAAGAAGTAATAAATCTCAAGTAGTTGGTCCAACGTTTGACTTCCATCACAACCAAAGAAATGATGAATTTTTCACCCTCGTGTCAGATTGAGCTTTCATCATAAAGATAGAAAATAACGTATGACACGTAATTGTTGATGGTAATCCGTAACCATCAATGGGATTTTGTCTCTATGATGGATAGGTTGGAGACGGTAACACAGACCACTACTGCTGGCAAAGGCCAGAGGACATGACAACTTCCCGTGCTGCTTATAAAATCGACCCAACTAATCCTGGATCTGACCTTGCTGGCGAAACTGCCGCCGCCATGGCCGCCGCTTCCATCGTCTTCCGCCGTTACAACGGCGCTTATTCCAATGAGCTTCTCCAGCATGCCTCTCAGGTAATTTTTCCCGTCCTCATAAATGCACCCCAATTTTTGGTACTATCATTATTTGTAGTCTTCACTACTTCACTGGTCACTGGCCACTGGTCAGTGTGTGCGCGTACTGCGATATAGAAGTAAATTGGGCCACGTTGGCGCAGTATAGCAAGAGCGGTCGAATTTGAGTAAATTACTAAAACGGTCGCAGTTAATAGGTAGTTACGCAGGTTCAGCTTTTGTCAGGCTGGTTGTTGTCGGTGCGTGGGCTCGCATTGATCATTTCATAATGTCCATTCTCAAGATTAATTACTTTCTGCACTCATTCTGTTCTAAACAAACTGAAAAGGACTCCTCTACATTTCCCTTTTGGACCATGGACTTATTTTATAATTTTCAAAAAGAAATTTCAATGTGGTCCTTCTTGCACATGTTACGTGTTACGCCCCATGAAAGTAATTTTGGTAAAAAATTAGGAATTTGTTACTTTTTGCCATGCAAAATAAGCCTATCATAACATTGAACCTTTATTGATTCCTTGACTACTTTAACCTTTAATATTCTCCAGCGTAAGAAATAGTTTTGGGAGATAGAAGTGTGCATTCTTGCTTGAGCCTTGTGCCAACAAGGGAAAATAAAAAAAAAGAAAAAAAAAGGGTAAAATAGGATGAAATATTAAATGCTTAAGCATATTTAATAAATAATTAAATAATTTTTTTATATTTTTTTTTTTATATTTTTTATTATTTATTTTTTTTTTTTTTTATTATTTTTTTTAAATTTAATAAAATAAATAAAAAAAAATTTAAAAAAATAATTAATATATATATATGGATAATTTTTAAAATTTAAATTTTTTTTTTATAATATAAAGTAAAAAAAAAAAATGTTTTAGGAATATGAAAGATTATTTTAATAAGCACAAAAATAAATTTGGAAATAAAACCTTACAAATTTTAAACGAGTTGATGCCCATAAAGAGCTATGAACAAAATTGTATTTTTTTTAATTGCCTTTTGTGGTCCGATAGTAGCGGCATAAAGGGTGAATTGATTCTGTTTTTTATTTATAATTTTGAACCTTTACCTGATAAATAAACAAAACAAAATAAAACGCCGGCAACCCATGCACACCCAACCATCCTAATGAAACTTCACGGCGGCTAATACGGATCATGAAAAAAAAGAAAAAGGGCGGGCCCAACATGGCTCTGTAATCACGGGCAGTGTTTTGCCACCGTACGGATAGTTAGTACCTTGAAATCCCAACCGTCAAAAAGGAAAAGTTTATGAACTTGAAAACGGGTCGGGATTGTCGGTGGGTCTGGTTGGTCCACCATAAAAAAATCCTTTTCTTTTTGTCTCCTTCCTTATTTGCCCTTCATTTTTATCATTATTTACTTAATTTAATTTAATAACAAATGTCGTGCTTCCTTCCTTTTTCAGCTATTCGAGTTTGCTGACAAATACAGGGGCAAATATGACAGTAGCATTACAGTGGCCCAGAAATACTACCGATCAGTCAGTGGTTACGCGGTATGTGATTCCTCGTCTTCCAACTGCTCTGTTAAAAGAAGTGCATTTCAACCCTTTCATTTACTGTGCATTTTCTGTCATTGACCGTAAAAACTGGTTGACAGGACGAATTGCTATGGGCAGCTGCCTGGTTGTACAAGGCAACAAACAACCAGGTCTATCTAAATTACCTAGGCAACAATGGTGATGCTCTTGGTGGAACTGGTTGGGCCATGACTGAGTTTGGATGGGATGTCAAGTACCCTGGTGTTCAGACCCTTGTTGCTAAGGTCCGCTTTGTCACTAATTATACCCTCTTGCCAACGTTAAATATGACACCGTTTGGACTATGCTAATACTATGATTCTAAGCTCATATTTGTTGCTTGGATTGACGAGTTCTGTTATTATTTTCTTACAGTTCTTAATGCAAGGGAAAGGTGGTCGATTTACCGGAGAATTTCAGCAATACCAGCAAAAAGCAGAGTACTTCATGTGTGCATGCATGGGAAAAGGCAGTCAAAATATTCAGAGGACTCCGGGAGGCCTCATTTTCCGCCAAAATTGGAACAATTTGCAATTTGTCACAAGTGCATCTTTCCTTATGACTGTTTACTCTGATTATCTGGCTTCTGCTGGCAAGTCTCTCAAGTGTGCTTCTGGATATGTATCCCCATCGGAACTTCTCTCATTTGCTAAATCCCAGGTAGATGAAGCAATTCCATGATCAAGCAATGCCCTTTTGTCTCATGCAATTAAAAGATATATCTTGTACCGGATTCTGATTTCTTGTACTATTGATGTCACAGGTGGACTACATCCTTGGAGATAATCCTAGAGCCACCAGCTATATGGTGGGATATGGAAGCAACTATCCTAGACAAGTTCACCACAGGGGTTCCTCCATAGTGTCCGTCAAGGTAGACCCTACATTTGTGAGTTGCCGTGGTGGTTATGCCACTTGGTACGTCAGGAAGGCAAGCGATCCCAATCTCCTCACAGGTGCTATTGTTGGAGGGCCTGATGCATATGACAACTTTGCTGACCAAAGAGACAATTACGAGCAAACTGAGCCTGCTACCTATAATAATGCTCCTATTCTGGGTGTCTTGGCCAGATTACATGGTGGCCAGGGAGGCTATAACCAGCTTCTACCAAGTAAGCTGAGATAAATGTCTTCCTACTTCTGTCAGTTTTGAAATTCCCTTTTTGTTTAACTCCAATTTTTGGAATTTTGGTGCAGTTGAACTTCCAAATCCAGTTCCAACACCGAAAACTACCCCAGCTCCAGGTAAATGTGTTTTCAGTTATAGGGCTCGAATTATAAATTTTGTTCCTTTGCATCTTGCTGGAACATTGAGCGTAGCAATTTGTAACTGTATCAAGTATCTGATCTTTTATTACTTCATTGCAGCTACATCTTCCAATCCCCTCACGATTGAACAGAGGATGACAGATTCATGGATTAACCATGGAAGAACTTACTACAGATACTCTACAATAGTGACTAACAAATCTGCCAAGACCGTGAAGAACTTGAAGCTCTCAATTTCTAATCTCTACGGCCCTCTATGGGGTCTTAGTAAGTTCGGGGATTCCTACACTTTCCCAGCATGGACAAACTCTTTGCCTGCTGGAAAAAGCATTGAATTTGTGTACATTCATGCTGCTTCTCCTGCCAATGTCGGGGTCTCAGCATATACATTGGCTTGAAACATCAAGAAACTGCATACTGATGAGAAAAGGTTCACTAGTTTTAAGGGATTGGTCTAAGAATTATGCACATATAGAAGACTGCAGCCCAGGAGGCCTATCAAACTTTAAATACTAGTGGTTCTGAGTAGAGTTTTAGTTACAGTTAGGGTAATAAGGTCGAAGCTTGGACAAAGAAAGGAGTGAAGAGACGATTTAAAATGAGTGCTCATCCTCTTTCTTCTCCACTTCATGCAAGAGTCACATAGGATTGAGGGATAGTAAACGAGTGTTATTTGAGAAGTGAAGAAAGTTTTACTTCTCAATAGAGTTTAAGGTTTCGATTTACAGAGTTAATTTTCAAGGGCTTTTCTTTTCCGTTTTCCTC
This sequence comes from Gynochthodes officinalis, assembly GCA_020080225.1. Classification (NCBI taxonomy): domain Eukaryota; kingdom Viridiplantae; phylum Streptophyta; class Magnoliopsida; order Gentianales; family Rubiaceae; genus Gynochthodes; species Gynochthodes officinalis. The sequence continues at coordinate 36,534,313 of CM034622.1, read as the reverse complement.
TTTTTTGGGTTGTGCTATTGTAATCTTCACAACACTTCTGGATTCAGTATTGAATATAGTTTGTGAAACATTGTGATCAAATTCTTGTTCTTGTTTGTTGAGAAATTAAGTCTATGTTTGGACATTGTTTCTATTTTAAAAAAAATTAATTTTTTTCAAACAAAAATAAAACATTCAAATAATTTTTATTTCAAAATTTAAAATTTAATTTTTTCCACTCAAATTTTACTTATATAATTTTTAAAAATTTTTCGCTTATTTTTCCCTTTAAAATATTTTTTCTATAAAAAATACCAATCAAATTTTTTCACATATTCCAATACAAAATTTCTCAAATAAATTACAATCCAAACAAAGCCTTGGGCTTTTATTGTCCGATTCTGATTATTGCCTACTTGTCATCATTAGTTCTAACTGCATACATGGACTGTTTCTTGGCAACTAGAAGATTAAGCCGAAGAAAATTGCTGGCGGAATCGAAATTTGTCCTTAATATTACAATGAGAAAACTAAAGGATATTTGCACCAAATTGAGTTTGCCGATATTTGCCTTTTGCTAGTAAGCTGCCACTCTCGCAAGCTGTATCGGTCAAACATCTCTCATTGGTCCAGCCACCTTTTGCCTTCCTCCAGTACTTTCGGCTCCTGATCCGTTGCAACAGTGACTCATATCTTGCTCCATTCTAGTAAACAAGGATTTAGAATGTGACTGTAGAAGGGGTGGACTGTGACTGTACATTGCACTTCTAAATCTAAAAAACACTACCATGGGAAAGCAGAAACGGAAATAGAAAAAACGAGAATTAGTGCAATCGGGTTGCCAAACTTGAAATGGGAATCAAGACAATCATGTTGCTGAGTCTTTGCTGCTTCCCTTCCTGAGATCAACCACTATAACACTTGTGTTGTCCCTGCTTCCCTTGGCAATGGTCAACTCTGCTAAAATAGCTGCTGCTGCTGAGCAAGATTCCCTCGAGAAATTCTTGCTAATTTGGCCATTGAGGCATCTATTCACTACATGGCAGGCTACATCATTGGACACCACATCCCATAGGCCATCAGTTGCTATAATTAGAAAGTCGTCTAAATCGGTTCTCTTGTTCACAGTGACCTCTGGCTCGGAGATCACAAATGGTTGCAGGTAGCGCTCCCCTGTTAAAATCAGTGGGTTGCAAAATTAACACTGGAACTAGGATGAAAAACTTTAGCAAAATTTTATAAGATATCCTTAAATTGAACATGAAAATCAAATTCAAATGCTACGAAAACTGAAATGTGTACCTATTGATCTTGAAGTTGCAAGAACTCCCTGTACACGGCAACCAAGCCAATTGATTACCCTTCCGCCGGCAGCTTTCACTCTCTTCATCTCATCAGGTCTATCGGGCTTTTTAATTAGACAAAAGAGAAAAGGTCAAAAAAAAAAAAAAATCAGTTGCCACAGTTCTGCTAGTGGCTCAAAAGGGGACTTAAGTATTGACCCTACTAACCTTATTGAAGGAAGTAACTCCCAAGAAGTTAAACAGCCATCCATGATGCCCACTAACAAGAACATGCAAACTCTTGATTCCCACCATGATGCCCACTAACACTAATTGCAAAGGCAGTTAGAAAGCCAAGAGTTTGTGAATTCTTGCTATATAAAGTGAGTGTGTGGTGAAATGGATGAGATAGTGTGCTGCAGAAAATTACAAAAGAAAAGTCTTTTTCTAATTCTCTCTATTGCAAAGGAAGCATTTTAATCTGTGGACAGTGGATATAGTTCATCGCGTGATTATATTCCGACCGGTGATACAAGTAAGTCATTCTTGGGCATTTTCCGCATGTATTTTGTATACAATAATTTGGAATATGTTTCCAACATTGGTATCAGAGCAAAGAATTACTTGTTTCCTGGTTATTTATCATGTTTAGAACATGTTCAAACATGAAATCTATGAATGGATTGAATGTTCATGTTTTCTTGAATGAATCCATTTTGTCAGTATGTTGAAACGACCACTGTTCCACGGTCTTTTTAAAGAAATATGAAATGATATAGGCAGTAACGGTTATAGTTTCTAAAACTAGACATTACAGGCTTCAAATCGGTATATAATATGTGTAATTTGGATGAAAAACGAAAGAGATATGAATCAATGAAGATTTAGTTCTCAAAATTCTAAATCTGGAAATTTGCTTTCCATAATCAGAATTTTCAAGTAGTCATGTTTGACTGCTTGTATCTTTCTCAATTTTTGTTTTCTATTTACATAACCTGTACAAATTGAAACTAGATATTACAGGCTTTATAATGATATCTTATATGACCGATTTGAACTTCATATGAAGGAGATTCGAGTCTCCAAAGTTGTGAGTTCATCAAGAATGAATCTGGAAATTTGTTTCCAGAAATCAGTATGATCAAGAGGTCATGTTTTGACTGAATATATCTCTCTTAATTTTTGGTTTTATATTACGAATTTTTACATTTGAAAACTAGGTACTTCATTCTTTAATATCATATATTAAAAGGCCAATTTGGACTTGAAATGAAGGAGATACAAGTCTCCAAATATGCACACAAAGAAATCCTGAATTGGTCAACTGTTGACAGGTTAGACCCATCTTTTCTGAAAATTTCAGTTTTATCCCTAATTTTTGGGAAATTGCAATTTGGTCCTAAAATTTTTTGAAAAATTGCAATTTAGTCTTAAATATTAAAGGATTTGTGTTTCTTATATTGATTTCCTATTACTTTGTTGTATCAAAGGATAATGAGTATCCGTTACTCTGTATTTGTTACAGAAATCATGGCTGTGTTCATGAGATCTCCAAAAATTGTAAGGACACCGGCACAAAGAGCAAAACTTGCAGAATGCAGAGAAGCATTAGCAATTTGCCGGTGGGATGGAAATCTCAACATGATGGATCATGTTATCATGGTAAATGAAATGATACAACAAGTAATATAGGAAGGAGAACTTATGCCTAATGATGGAAAAGTTCTCTGTCTGAGACAAACACTTCCTGAAGAGTGGCAAATAATGCTTGACAAAATTTGGGAAATGGAAAGTATGAATAATGAATTCCCTGAATATGATAAAACGGTAGAAGTTTTCTTTCATTCTTGAAAGAATACATAAAGAAAGGGGCAGCAAAAACATCACTTCTTTCAATGAACTCAAGCCTGTGCAAATCTAAGGGAATGGCGATGACTGCTCCTTGGCTAGGGAAATCAAACATAGAGTTGCCAAAAGAACTTTATGAGTCATTTCCTGTTTGGGTTAAATTGATTAGAATGTAAATAGTAGAATTCTTATGTAGCCAAGAATGAAACATGATTTCTACTGTTTATTTTAATTTGAGTATTTATATGAACCTGTTTAATTCATATTTTACTCGCATATTTATATGATTATGCTTTATTCACATATATATATATGTGTGTGTGTATATATATATATTTGAATATTTACATGATTATATTTAATTCATGTGGGAAGTTCTAAAAGTTTTAGTAACTTGAAAGAACTAAATTTTTACATAAATAATTATTTTAATAATAATTTCAAATTGGGATTTTAGGTGATGATTGGGAACATAGTGAACTTTCGAATCTAAAACCTTATGTGAAATTATTATTAATATAATTAGTTAGTGTAAAATTGATGCATAAATGATAGGCATTAATAGTATGTGCATATATGTCTGTAGAACTTTGTGTTCAAAGGAAATGGCTTCAGCATCTAAGAATATTGTAATGAATGAACAAAGGAGAAAAATTGACCGGCGAAAATTATGAAATTTGGAATATGAAAATCCAATATGTGCTAGAAGAGCAAGAAGTACTAGAGGCTCTTAACCAAGTTATGAAAGAGCCTGGAAGTGGGAATACTGCTCAACATCAAAGAGATAAAGAGGCATTTGTTGCATGGAAAAGAAAGAACTCTCTTGCTCGCATTACGTTGCTGAGTAGCATGGACAATGATGTTATGCGAGAGTTCAGGCGTTTTGATAATGCTAAAGATATGTGGACTGCTTTAGCAGCAAGGTTTGGTAGTACATCGGTTACCAAACTGAGACAACTCACTGTAAGGTTTGACTCTTATAAGAAACCTCATGGAGATACAATAAAACAACATTTGAGGAAGATGTCAAACATGATTACTGAGTTAAAAGATGCTGGCCACATATTGACCGAAGAGCAACAAGTGCAAGCAGTAATTCGTTCCTTGCCTCAAAATTGGGAGCATATGAAAGTCCACTTGACCCACAATGAAAATATTAAAACTTTTGAAGATACGGTGCGTCATATTGAGTTAGAAAAGGACCGCTTGTTAGCGGCCAAACCAGAAACTGACATATATTATGCAGATTCTAACTCACAAGGAGTTTCGGGCTCCAAACGCAAGTATCAAGGTGGGAAGAAGAAAGGCAAGGGAAAAGTTCCTTCAGACAAAAAGCAAAAGCTTAACCAACATGGGAAAGGAAAGCGTCTTTTCAAGAAAAACATTTCAAAAGTGAAATGTTTCAACTATGGTAAGAAGGGTCACTTTGCTCGTGATTGTATCGAGCCAAAGAAGATACAAACCCTTCGTACTTTTGAAAATACAACTTATGTATCAAGTTCTATTTTTCTTACTGAATCTAATCCTTTGTGGATTATAGACTCAGGTGCCACAGACCATGTAGCGAAGGAAAGAGATGCCTTCGTAGAGTTCCGACGAATTCCACAGGGAACCAAGTGGATATATGTAGCGAACAACTCCAAAGTGGAAGTAAAAGGAATTGGCACCTGCCAATTAAATATGCGTGGTGGGCGCACATTGTTCTTACATGATGTCTTATATGCTCCGGACATACGTCGGAATTTAGTTTCTGTGTTGGTTTTGGTTAAGTTTGGGTTTAATTAAACTTTCATATCAATGGTGTTGACTTGTCTTTGGGAATAAGTCATTATGGTTCTGGATATTTTCTGGATGGTTTTATTGTGTTGGATATTTTAAATAATAACATTAATGTATGTTATTCCTTATTCACGTCTTCTAATTCTTATGAGAATGATGTGAACATATGGCATTCTAGACTTGGTCACATTGGCCAACATAGAATGAAAAGGCTAGCCAAAGAGAGCTTATTAGGCAATATTAAAAGTGTCGATTTGCCTATTTGTGAAAATTGCCTGGTAGGAAAATCAATACGAAAACCATTTGGAAAAGGAACAAGAGCTGAGATTCCTTTGCAATTAATCCATTCTGACATCTGTGGTCCAATGAATGTAAGAGCAAAGCATGGGGCTATATACTTCATCACATTTATAGATGATTATACTCGATTCGGTAGTGTCTATTTGATTTCTCATAAATTTGAGGCATTAAGTTGCTTTAAGAAATTTATGAGTTTGGTAGAAAATCAATTGGATAAGAAAATAAAAGCATTGAGAACCGATCGAGGTCGTGAATATTTATCTGATCAGTTCAGAAATATTTGTGATGAAAAAGGAATAGAACGACAGTTGACTATTCCTGGGACTCCTCAACAAAATTGTGAGAGAAGAAATAGAACCTTGCTTGAAATGGTTAGGTCTATGATGGCACAAGCTAATTTGCCGATCACCTATTGGGGTGATGCATTATTAACTGCTGCCTATATACTTAACCGAGTGCCTACTAAATCGATTTCCACTCTATATGAGTTATGGGCGGAAGAAAACTGATTTGAGTTTTCTCAAACCACAGGGTGTCTTTGCCTATACTCACGATACCTCAAACAAATATGGAAAATTGGGTGCAAGAGGTAAAAAGAGTACTTTTATAAGATACTCTGAGCACTCCAAAGGACATGTGTTTGTAGGTGTACAAGATAGTGGGAGTATTACTGAATTGGAATCACGAAATGTCACATTCTTAGAGAATGAATTTCCTAAAGTGGGCGAGATAGGTAAAGACCTATCCTTATATGAAACTCTGGAACAAGATAATGAGATTACTCCAATAGTAAGAGTTAATACACCATCGTCATCTCAATCATTTGATGAGACGATACCACCATTATCTAATTCGAGTGGGAGCATTATGGAACATGATATGTTACAAGGTGAACAACCTTCGATACGACGATCAAGTCGTAAAAGCATTCCCCGTCGACGTTTTGACATTGAAGGAGAAGCTTTCATGATTGTTCCACAAGAAAATGATGAGCCAAAAAAATGCAAACGATGCTCTAACATGCCCTGATAAGGAAAAATGGATACTAGCAATGGAAGAAGAAATGAAGTCAATGAGATCAAACCATGTTTGGGAACTGGTTGAACTCCCAAAAGGACGCAAAGCCATTGGGAACAAATGGGTCCTCAAAGTAAAGCGTAAAGCTGATGGCTCGATAGAAAGATACAAAGCACGACTTGTAGCGAAAGGGTATAATCAACAGGAAGGAATTGATTATAAAGAAACTTTTTCCCCTGTTGTGAGATTTACCTCAATTCGCCTAATTCTGGCTATAGTGGCAAGTATGGATCTTGAATTACATCAGATGGATGTAAAGACTGCTTTTCTCAACGGAGAATTAGAAAAAGAAATATATATGGAACAACCTGTTGGTTTCATAATAAAAGGCCAAGAACAAAAAGTATGTCAACTTTTAAGATCGATATATGGCCTTAAGCAGTCATCAAGACAATGGTATATACGTTTTCATAAAGCCATAATATCATATGACTTTACCATGATTGATGAAGATCATTGCGTGTATATCAAAAGATCCAAGGATCAAAATGTGATCATATTATTATATGTTGATGATATACTTATTGCCGGAAACAATAAGGAGTTTATAACAATTGTGAAGAATTGGTTATCTTCCAATTTTGAAATGAAAGACATGGGTGAAGCTGCATATATTCTTGGAGTTAAGATTTCAAGAGATCGTTCAAAGAGATTATTATCTCTTTCACAAGAGACATATATAAATAAAATCCTTGAACGATTTCATATGCAAGATTGCAAACCCATAGATACTCCTATTGCAAAAGGCGAAGGATTGAGTCGTAGAATGTGTCCAAAGACTTCACAAGAACAGGAACGTATGAAACGTGTTCCATATGCTAGTGTTGTTGGAAGCAATATGCGCTATGATGTGTACAAGACACGATATTTGTTATGCGGTTGGAATGGTAAGTAGGTACCAATCCAATCCAGTCAAGCACACCTGGATCGCCGTCAAAAGAATCTTGAGGTATCTAAAAGGCGCCAACTATTCATTATGTTATCAAGGAAGTGATCCGCACCTTGAAGGCTATCGATCTTTGATTGGGAGGAGATTTAGATGAGAGAAAATCAACCTCCGGATTTGTTTTCTTACTAAATAATGGCGCCATATCTTGGAGTAGTAAGAAACAAACTTGTATAGCTTTATCAACAATGGAAGCTGAATTTGTGGCACTTTCAGCAGCAGTGCAAGAGGTTGTTTGGCTTAAAAGATTTTATGATCATTTAGGTGTTACTAAACGTGCTGCAAATTCAATATTGGTTAACTGTAATAGCCTAGCAGCAATAGCATACACTAAGGATCCTAAATTTCATTGTAAGACCAAACACATAGATACCAAATATAATTTTGTAAAAGACATGGTTGCACAAAAAGAAGTGAACGTACAGTACATATCTACACATAGAATGATAGCAGATCCTATGACAAAACCAATCCTTAGAGATGTGTTTCTTAAACATGTGAAATCTCTAGGATTGTGTATAAATTAATGTACTGAATATTTTGTATTTCCCAAAAGTTCACAATTTCTTGATATTTTTGCCTAAGAGTTTATTTAACATTTATGCATATTAATGCTTTGTGCATTAATATATAATGCTTTGTGTATCATATAATGCTTTGTGCATTATATTTGTTGTTTGAAAGTATGTCGGACAGATGGAAGATTAGCCCACTCACACGGGTAATCGCCTCTATTACTGTGTGATAATAGAGATGAGACAATTTTAAACTTATTATCTATGTGATAATTGAGAGCTCAAGTTTAAAATATGTATGTCGCCTTAACAAAATGTTAAGATGAGGTCGCAATATTGATTATGATCGAAAGTGAAATGACCCACACATTTCACTCTATCTGTTTTTAATGTTAGATGTGAGTTCTGATGGATTGATATTTAAAATGAGTAGATATGTGAACTCAAGTTAGACATGGTGAATGTCTGAACTATCATCTATACGGTATTAAATGTAAAGACATACGCTCCATGGGAAAGGAGAGAATACCGTAACACATATTTCATACTATGTGAGCATAAGACGACCAAATGAGTTGGCAAAAGTTTTGATCTCAACTTTTAAGCCGTGTGAGAGTCACGAGGATAAGTCCTCAATTGAGTGCCCTTATGACTTTTGTCTTATTCTTAAAATTTTTATTCAATGTTTGCTATCTTAGAATGTTGCCCACGATCATGAGTGATGCGATCTAACGGGACATTTCTAGAAAAGCAAATTGAATTGAAATTAAGAGATTGAAGAAAGAGGAAGATCAATTTGTTATTTGTCACATTTTATTTTGTATTCACTGGTCGACCAATTATGATTATTTTGAGTTTTAATCATAATTGTGAATACAATATGTAACATTTAATGAGATCAAAGCGAAATATAATGTGATTGATTGATCTGGGGTAATGCATACAAAATCTACTTTTAATAATAATGCCCAAATATGAGCTGCTATATATTCCTAACAGATGTATGGCAACGAGCTCTCAATGTATGCTGGTCGCATGAATTATTTGCTTGTATGAACTTTGCAGAGAAGAGAGAATTATAGTTTAACTATTATGAGCGAGTGGGAGATGAAGGAAGTAACTCCCAAGAAGTTAAACAGCTATCCATGATGCCCACTAACAAAAACATGCAAACTCTTGATTCCCACCATGATGCCCACTAACACTAATTGCAAAGGCAGTTAGAAAGCCAAGAGTTTGTGAATTCTTGCTATATAAAGTGAGTGTGTGGTGAAATTAATGAGATAGTGTGCTGCAGAAAATTACAAAAGAAAAGTCTTTTTCTAATTCTCTCTATTGCAAATGAAGCATTTTAATCTGTGGACAGTGGATATAGTTCATCGCGTGATTATATTCCGACCGGTGATACAAGTAAGTCATTATTGGGCATTTTTCGCATGTATTTTGTATACAATAATTTGGAATATGTTTCCAACGCTTATAATCATTCGACAGCGGCATTGTTACTCCCCACGAAAAAGAACCGCCCTTGAATCCCCACGATTTGCCACCACCAACTCTTCTGTACCCACCAACACCACCACTGCCGTTGATCCCACCCAGTTCTCCGCCGCCTCGCCTACTTCGTGTTCCACCCTTTCCCTATTATGATTATGATACATCTGCAGTTCCTCATCCATTTTCGAAAAGCACGCCTCCATGACCTTTGTCCAGTCAATCCCATTTTTGCCGTCGCTGGTGCTGGACTTATCTCCCTACAAATCTCTCCAGTTTCCCTCCAACTCTTTCTCAAGTAACAGGTGCAACAGTTCGCGGCATGCATAGGACACCATCGCCGTATCGTGTCCATCATATGCGGCAAAAAATTCGTACTCCCGGGCCAGGATCCCAGGTGCCACCGTTAATGCATCCTCCATTACCCTCCTTCGCCCCATCACTGAAATCGACCCGCAACTTAAACGGGTCATGCTATGAGACCCTTCTCCTATGACCGCCGCTTCTCTTACAGTAACATCCGCATTAGGCAGTTCACGGGAACTCTCAGTAAACTCCAAGGAATCATAACCTGAACAGAACGAGTCACCTCCAACATTTCCCACCAATCCTATAAGCTTCTTTTCACGTGTAGAATGTTCCTTCCCATTCTCGTGTACTGGAACATCCAGAGAGTCAAGTGATTTTCTTTTCTCAGTGCAATATTCGTCCTCTCCGGCAACGGCCTGACCAGAATGCAAGGGCCGTTTAACACCTCCTCTCGACTTCGTCATTTTCATGGCGAGCATTCCTGTCAGGCTTGGTACGGGAAGCACCAACCTTGGTCTGCATGCATGGGATTTAAATTTATGCCTGGTCCATGCTTAACATTGTTTTCTGGGATGAAAAAAATAGAAAGAGGATAACTATTAGAAGACTCTCTGCGTCTTGAACTGAAAATGAACAGCGAGGAATGAACTGGCATGCATGTTGAAACTTAAAAAGGGGCTCGAAGTAAAACTATAAAAGAAGAGAAAGAGACCAGCGTCGGGAAGACACGGTTCGAGAGTACGAGGACAATATGCCACGAGTGAAGAGGGGAGGAATTTGGAAGAGTGACGAGGGATGAAGAGAATCCGTGAGTATAGAAGACGTGGACGGCCTAGCTTTCAATTCCGTAACACGTAGCCGGGGTGTGGTTGAGGCCATCTTCCGGTCAGATCTAACACCTAAAACTATGGGCGCCTTTCACCAAAAACTACGGCGGAATACAGTTTCGCCAAAAACTACGGGCGGAATACAGTCTTTTATTTTTGTAGAGGTAGATTCAATCAAGGTATGAAGCAGGCTCTTTAGCCTCGAGAAGCCGGAGCGATCGGCAATTCACGGTGCTGCTTCGCATTTTTGTCGTGTAGTCGGAAAGCCGCAATTTCAGAGATAAAGATGAGCGTCGGGTTGAACATTTGATCTTAGTAAGGTCACGCTTGTTATAAATATTATAAATAGTGAGTTTAGAATGGGATAATAGTAATTATATTGGTTGGTATTATTTTGTAATGAAATAGAATAGATTTTATATTAAAATTAAAATTTAATATTAATATTAATAAATTTTATATTAAAATTATAAAAAAAATATTATAATTTTACATTATATGGTATTTAATAAATTATATCTTATTCAAAAAATAATCAAAATATATGTTAATTTGTAGAGAAAAGTGTTTTTTATAATTTAGTAAAATTCATTTTAAAAAAAAAGGCAAAATGGGAGTTTGCAACCCCCGACATGTGGCGCGCGACAACTGAAATTTTTTTTTTTAGTTTAAAATGACGTCGTTTTGAGCTTATTTAAAAACCCATATTAATGGGTTTTCAGAAAATGAGCTGATTTTGTCTAAAGACATCCTAGAGGGGTTTTGATAAACCTATCCCCACATACCAAACATCCATTTTTTGTTCACACCTTTTCATTCCCCTCCCATTCCCTGTAACCAAACTGTCTAAATTCATTTTCTCTGGTATTTTGGTCGGAGAAAGAGTCCACAATGCTCCCTGGGAAAACGTCCATGAATACTCGGGCGTCTCAGTCTTAGTATATTACGCTGCATGCAATTTTTAGGCTTCAACTAGACCAACCGCCCGTTACGATTCATCTAAAGGTGGAATCATAACCAAATTTAGAAAGTTCCAATTTTAGTCTGATTTTAAAATTACTGGTTTACGTTTGGTTTAGTTCTAATTTCAGTTATAATTTTACTTTTAATTATAAAAAAATTTTAAATTTAAAAGTTGTAAAGAAATTATGACGTAGATTTAAAAAAATATATATGTGACTAACACATAAAATCAAAAATAAAAATGAGAAAATAATAGATTTATTTATATTTTTAAAAAATTGTAAAATTTATTGTAAAAAGTTATAAATTGAATTTAAAAATTATAAATAAAATATAATTTAAACTTAGAAAAAATATAATTTGTACTTATAATTAAAAATTAAAATGACAAAAAAATATATTTTGCTTATATTTTGAAAATTGTATTTTGTTTCTTTAAAAATATAATTTAAATTTAAAAGTCCTAAAAGAAATATACTTTAAATTTAGAAAAAATAAAAATTGTATTTAAAATTAAAAATGAGAGTGAAAAAAGATTTAATATTTATATTTTATTTATATATTTAATATTTTTTAAAAAAATTACATGGTTTAGAATCAAAATCAAATCGCATGTTCCGATTCTCATTTCACATTTTGATAAACCGGAACCAAATCGCCAAGTATGGTTTCAGTTATGATTTTTGGAATTATTATCTATAGTTTCAGTTTATGAACCAAAACCGTTAATCTAGTTTTGATTTGAACCAAACCTTGGTCACCAGACTCACCACTAACTTCAACGGTGAATTCTCTATTGTTATTGTTGTTGTGGGATTCGGGCTCCTGGCCAGACCTCTTTCAAAGCTCTTGTATTTTTCATTTGTCATTCGTACGCGTGGGTTGGGTTAAGCCAGTTTTTGAAAGCCCAAGTGGGGTATGCGTAAAAGAGAGTAGGGGGATAACAACAAGAACAACTAATTAAAAGAAAGTTCTTCAAAAATTGAAAAACAGAAGTGAGGGAAACTAACTAAAACATTTTTAAAAAATTGACGTGTGTATATGAATTGTGGTTTAAAAAGTGATATTGTGCCGTTTTTGTAACGTAACAATTGTGAAATATAAAATATATTAAAAACATAAAAATATGTTTGATAGGATACACATATTGAAAAGTGTTTAAAGGAAAATTCACTTAAATTTTGTATTGAATTTATTTTTAATTTTTAATTTAAAATATTTATATTAATAATTTCATAATTAAAAAATAAAGATAAAAAGATAAAACTAAAAAGTTATATATTTAAAAATAGATTAAATACGTATTTTAATTTGTAATTAAAAAAAATAAATTCTTTTAAACGGAGGGAGTGTATATTAAGTGTGAAATTGCTCCTTCATAGTTCATTATAAATTTGATTTGCATTTATTGTCTTCTCATGTCTTCCTTTAAAATTAGTCCATCGTTCTTGCTTGCCTGTCACGTTCATCTTACAAATTCTATATTCACAGGATTTTTCAAAAAAAAAATGTCGTCAATATTCGGTCAATATTTCATCAATAAATAGCGGAAGGAGTGCGCCACATTTAACAAATCAACAGTATAAAACTATAAATAATTCAAAACTTCTAAAGCTCCGTTTCTCAGATCTATTCAAAAGCGGACCTCCAAAGAACAAAAAAAGCGATCGATCTAATTAGCGAAATTAACAAAAATCAACAGAAAATGGCGAACAACGTTTCACCGACGACAATCGAATCGGAGAGCGGATTGATTCGGATGTGTATTGAAGCTGCTACTCGGAGCAGCGACACGGTGGAAGCATGGCGGAGGCAGCGTCGCACTTTGGAACGTATGCCTTCTCAGCTCGCCGGAGCTCTCCTTCACCGTCTCCTTCGCCGTCGTCTTCTCTTCCCGTCATTGCTCGAGTAGGTTCACTAGTTTTCTTTTTTCTTTTTCAATAAACGGCTTTGAAAATAATAATTATAGTAAAGTCTGATTTATCGTTACGAGAGTTACGATTTACTCTGTCGATAACATAGATAACACTCCGAGAGTTGTTTTTGCTATATGCTGGTTTTAGATTCTCAAATCTCATGGATATTCTATGCGGTTTTTGATGTTGTTGTGAGTTTATATGAATGTTTGATTTTTGAGTACGCTTCACGTGACAGAGATGACGTTGACTTCTGGAGATGTTATAATTCTGAGTAACAGATGTTCATTTAGCGATTATGAAGTGATTATAGTTAGGAACGTGAATTTATATGTAAATTGGTATGTATCCTACACGTGCGTGTATGCCCTTGAGACACAGATTATGATTCGGAATGTGAACCTACACACAAATTTCTATATATCGTCAATTTGCTTGTGTGTAATTGAGGATAGAGAGACGAACAGGATGTGTACTTATTGATTGCTAATTGAAATGAAACATGTACACTGATTAATGCATTAATTTGTACAGCAAGATCGATTTGCATAACCATACTTAAGCTTGATTCAAGAGCAAACAGGAGGCAGAAAGTGAGAAGAGTGTTGTCATAACTGTACTTCATAATGCAATTGAAAAAATTTAGGCAAGTTTAGAGGAGCCTTGTCCTTGATTGTTTCATATGGCCTACTGTCTCTATATTAAAGGACACATAATTTTTACAAGATGCTTGGTAGTAGAATGCTGGAAATTAGGTCTCTTTCCCTTTGTACATAAAATTTCAGGAATTATAGATTATTTTGACTGCAGCTTTGGCATCCAATTTGTCTGGTGGTTGAGTGTTCTCTTGGCTGTATTGTGGTTATTAGCTGACTGCTAAATTCCATAATTCATTGTTATTGAATAATAATAACTGGATCAATTTGGCCTTTTTCCAGAGTCTTCAAACATAGTGTGGAGGAAATTGATCTCAGTGGTCAGAACTGTGTGGATGCAGAATGGATGGCATACTTAGGCTCATTCTGTTACTTGAGTTCATTGAATTTGGCAGATTGTTATAAAGTTAATAGTGCTGCTCTATGGTCTATTACAGGTGTGCTTTCTTTGATTGTTTATCTAATAGTCATGGATATATATATATTTTTTTGAATAAAAAAATTGGCGTCTCTATTTATACACCTATAGTGCTAAATCCAATGTCTTGCATCTGAAATGTTTTTATTTCTGGACAGGCATACCAAATCTAAAGGAGCTTGACCTTTCTAGGTGTTCAAAGATAACTGACACAGGCATTAGGCACCTTTTATCTTTTTTGAATTTGGAGAGATTATGCATCTCAGAAACAGGTGTTACTCCCGAAGGGATTATGCTTCTTTCTTCATTAACTAATCTATGTTATTTGGATTTGGGAGGCTTGCCGGTTAGTGATTTGGCTCTAAGTTATCTACAGGTAGGTTATTTATGTACCGTAATTGCTTTAAAGAACTTGATTCCACATTGAAACATCATTTGCATTCACTTTACCTTTCTTCTTTTTTTGAAGAAAGATTTTATATCTACTTTGAATATTTAACCTTGGCTATGTCATAACCAAAGGAAGACAAGATTGAATGTGACTATGGGTCCTGTAACTTCTGTTCAAATAAACTCTGAAATGTGTCTCCAATACAAACCACTGTGGGCATGTTTATAGAATTTTGCAGTACAGTGATGGTCTCTGATGCTACATATTTTTACACTTTAGACCAGTGCTGATAGTGACATTTCATTTATCCTCTTGTCCAATATAGAAGTTTGCATCATTTTAATCTCTGAAATTTGGTTGGAAAATCTTTAGTCTCCTAAAAGTTGACCAATCATTTATAATGCTGTTAGGGGCTCAAGAAACTTCAGTTTTTGGATCTCTGGGGAAGTGAAATATCAAATAAAGGGGCTGCTCTCCTACAATTTTTTCCAAAATTGAGTTCTTTGAATTTGGCTTGGACCAAAGTCACAAAGTTGCCAAATCTGTCCTCTCTCAAATTCCTAAACATGAGCAATTGCACTATTACTTCTATATTCAAAGGAGAAGGTGATAAAGCTCGTCTGGCAACACTTGTTGCCTCTAGTGCCATGTTTGCTGATTTATCTGGAGCACTCTCAAATGTTGAAATCAGTTTCCTCGCTCATTTGGATCTATCAAATGCTTGCATCGATTCATTCTACTTTTTGCCTCATTTGACTTCAATAACATATTTGGATCTTGGTGGTAGTTCAATGGCAGATGATTCAGTAGAAAAGATTGCACGCATAGGAGCAAAATTAAGATATTTGAACCTCAAAAACACAAAAGTAAGCTCTGATGGTATGGGAATTTTAGCTGGCCATGTTTCAAATCTTGAAACACTATTGTTGGGTGGCACTTACATTGATGATGCTGCTATCTCTTACATTGGAATGATGCCTTCACTAAAAGCTGTCAACCTGAGTGGTACCAAAATTAAAGGTGGTACATCCTATTATTAGTTTCTTCTTCTCTCGTTGGGTTTTAACTAGGTTTCTTGATAGTGTTGTTTCTTTTCCTAACTTTGTTATTTTTAAGGATATTTTAAATTGTTTTCTGAGATGCAACCTTCTGCAATTTTTTCAATTACCAATTTTTACATCAAACTGATTTACAGGATATGAAATTTTTTCTTACTTTACCTGTTTCCCTTTAATTATCCATAGATTGACCACTGAATTTCATTGATTTCTGGTTCCACTAGTGCGCTGCACTCACATGACGTACTTATGTTTTCAACCTTATTGATGTCAGTATTTCTTTTGCACCAGGCTTGATTATGCAGGAATGTTCTGATTCTTCTTGGGTACCATCATTTACGGCACTTCAGAATCTTAGCTATTTGGAAAGATTGGAATTGGAGGGGACACAACTCAAGGATGCAGCACTGTACCCTTTTTCAAGCTTACAGAGGTTGAAATATTTATCACTGCAGAGTGTTATCCTGACAGATGAATCATTACACCTTTTGTCAGCCATTCAGAAGTTGGAACATCTGGGCATACGTGACGCTGTGCTGACTAATGCAGGGCTTGATTCTTTTAGTCCGCCACCAACATTGAGAGTACTAGATCTCAGGGGTTGTTGGCTTTTAACAGAGGATGCTATCTTGTTATTTTGCCGGAAATATCCTAAAATTCAGTTGAGACACGAACTAGCTAGCATGTGTTCTCCTGACAGAGGTGGGTCTGATTACCCCTCCTCATCACCAGCGGCTCCAAAGACTTCGCATTTGAAGAAGCTGCAGAAATTTTCCTCATCACCCCTTGGATTTGATAAGAATACATTTTTGGGTGAGCCATTCTTCAATATTTTCTTCCTTGAAATTTAGAGGTGATCTTTTGTTTATTTAATTTTTTGTTTTGACGGTTGATTCAGCAACAGATCAAAGGTTAAAGTACACCAGAGAAGAGTTACTGGAATTGCAGTT
Organism: Gynochthodes officinalis; assembly: GCA_020080225.1. Classification (NCBI taxonomy): domain Eukaryota; kingdom Viridiplantae; phylum Streptophyta; class Magnoliopsida; order Gentianales; family Rubiaceae; genus Gynochthodes; species Gynochthodes officinalis. The sequence continues at coordinate 36,517,604 of CM034622.1, read as the reverse complement.
CTCATCTCCTCCATTTTTTCCTAGGTGAAAAAGGTAATCTGATTACTTACATTACGCAAAATAAACAGTTAGCGGTTATGTTGATTGTACTATATATATATATATATATATATATATATATATATATTTATATTTATGTTAATTACTTATTTAACTTTCAATGTTAATCATCTTTTATATGATGATTGCTACGTATTTGGCCTTCCATTGTGATTGAGGTTGGTCTGAATTTTTCCTTGTGCATATTTGATCATTTGTAGCTATAAGATTTGAATTTAATCTCCTCTACCATCAATTCCTGATCTAGGTGCTAATCCTGTTTAACAGGTTTTTTCAGACTATTATCTTCAAAATTTTGTTTCCATTAGTTTTTGTTCTAAGATTGTTACATTTCAAAGTCGAGGAAGCCTTCTTTTTGGAGAGAATAACTAGGGAAATTTCTTTTGTTAAACTTGCTCTTTTATCTTTGCATGAGAGCTGGACAATATTTTTCCGTTTAGAGCTGAAAAACTTTATATAAAAATTTTTGATTTAAAAGTAAACTCTTTTTTTTATAGGGACAGTTTTTTTATTTTTTATTCAGATCAATTTAGAGTTTAATCCAATTTGGTCTGAAATATTTAAGTTTATCCGATTTTAAATATAAAGTTATTCCGTTCTAAGAAGACCAAGATGACCACCCGTACTAGAAAGTACCATTGTTGAATTGGGATTTTGCTTCTAGGATTCTTCCACTCCTCAAAAGTAATTTAACCTGCCCACAAACTTGCTCGTGTTGGATTCCGGAATTGAAATCAAAATCATGGTTGATAGTCATTTTGAAATTTTTTCAAATCAAATTGAAATTGCTAGCTTGATTTTGGTTTTAAATTGTGAAAATTTAAAAAGAAAAATTATATGTATATATTATTTTTAATTAATTTTATCTAGATGCTTTTATAGTCATTTTCACTTTACATTCTTCTAAAAATGTTAAATGGGTGAATTGAATTACTCATAAATTGAGTCCTAGGGGGTTGAATTACTGAGTCATAGGGCTGTTCAAAATTCAAAATCCGATCCAATTGGATCCGGAATTTTTCGGATCGGATCGGATTTTGATCCGAATTGATCCGCTTTACTATTTTTTAAAAAAATTATGCTTTTTTTTTAAAAACTTTTTTCTTTTTCCTTTTTTATTTTTATTTTTTGCTTTTGTGCTTTTTGTTTTTGTTTTTGTTTTTACTTTTTTCTTCTTCCTTTTTTCTTTTACTTTTTTTTTTCTTTTCCTTTTTTTTTCTTTTTCTTTTTACATTTTCATTTTCATATATAAATTCTATTGCTTTTTGCTTTTTTTACTATTACTTTCATTTTTTTACTTTTTTCTTCTTCCTTTTTCTTCTTTTATTTTTTTGCTTTTTGCTTCCTTTTTTTTTTGTTTTACTTTTTTCTTCTCCCTTTTTTTTTGAATTTTTTTTTGCTTTTTGCTTCTTTTTTTTTTACTATTACTTTTATTTTCATATATAATGTTAAGTGATTTAATTTAGATTTAAAAATTTCATGTTAAAAAATTATTTATTTTTATATAAAGATAATAATTTTTTTTTATTTTTTATGTAAATTAATTTGTATATTTTCATATAAATATTTTAATTTATTTTATCACAAATTGACTAATTTTAATGAAAGAATTATTTAAATAATAAAAAAACCAATTTATATTTTATAATTAATATTAATTATTTTTTAAAAAAAATTCATTTGAATAAAAATAGATCGGATTAGATCGATCCGCTGATCCAATTGAACACCGCCAGTCACGATTTAATTTAATTAATATAATTATGAATTAAATTAGACTTGAGTTGAATTGAACTTAATCGATTCAACAATTAAAATTATTATTTTTAAAATTTTAAGTAATGGTTAGCCAATCATTTGTCATCGCCGAACCACTGACGATTAGTCAAAATTCTGCAAAAATTCGATTGCCGGTTACCAACAATGACGGATTGCCAACCAAAGTCTAACAATCATGTTAAAATCTAGCTAGTTGATAGTGGTTTAGTCACCAAACCAAATTCTAACATTAGGAACCATTGTTGTATCTTCACTTTGTTTTAACAAAGTTAATATATGTTCTTCACTTTGTTTTAACAAAGTTAATATAAAGATTGCCTTTGGAAAAAAAAGAAAAAAGATAGAGGTTTAGTCACCAATACAGCTAGTTATCCTTATTCGTGGGTTGAATGAATCTGGCTGATCTAATTTGAAATTTCAAATCAAATTAAAATACCTTTTCATTTCAATCAGATCAATTGGTTGGATTTAATCCGAGTGAGAATAAATAAATAAATATATATATTTATATAACTTTTTTCCTCTCTAACTAACCTATAAAAATAGAAATTGATATAGTTCTTAAGAATTCAAAAACAAATTAAAATTGACAAAAATGTACATTTTAAATATATATTTATGATTTTATTTAAACTAAAGAGTGAAAAAAAATCTTATCAAATTGGATCAAAAAATGATTCAATTTGATCCAAACTATACGAATCAATTTCGAATTAAATCGTGCAATTTGAACTGTGCTAATCACTAATGGCTATTATTTTTTTTCAAAAAAAAAAATATTTATTAATAATATATAAATATATTTTAAAATTCAAAAATAATTAAAATTACCATTATTCATTAATTACCCAAATTTATCAAACTCATTAACATTTTCTATTGAAACCTATGAGTATCCCAAAATTCACTCAATAAAATTCCTACAATTTATTCTCAATGAATATAGAAAGTTCAATCAGAATTAAGAAATTTTCACATCTCTCCTTTAATTGTCATTTCCCAAAAAAAAAAATCCACTTTAATTATGATTCAATTCATTTGATGTACAATTAAATACATAATTTTATATTTTTATCATTACTTTTTAATTTTAAAAGTATACATAATTATTATTAGTAAAAATATTTAAAATTTTTAGTTTAAAAATGAATTCTTTTTCTAAAACAATAAAAAATTTCGAAATAAACTCTTTTTTTAAAAGAGAAAGAGTATTTCTTTAACAAATAATAAAAATCTAAAACCATTTGTCACATTAATTAAAAAAATATAAAATAATAATAAAAATTTGTCTTTTTGAACATGTAAAAGATTCTTCATAATGAAAAGTCACTAACATCATTACTCTATTTTAATTAAATACAATATAACGAATTAAGATATATATAAAAGTATAATTTTTTAAGAGGATAAAAGTAAGTAAAAGTGGCCTGGCGAAGAGGGAATTTGATACCCAACCGAAACTGGTGATTGTAGTTCAAACTTGAAAGACTGCCATTGCCAAGAAGTTACTTGGCAGACTTGTACATATTGTCGATGACATTCTGCAGCAATTACACAAAAATGTCAAGCATATCTCTCTAGACATATCCTAGCTTAATAAATATTGTTGACAAAAAAGAGAAGAAAATAATTGTGATTATAATGAATATGATTGGAAGCCCAAAAATGACCCCTAAGAAAAAATCTAATGCAATCCTAAATAAATAGTTGAAAAAAGATTAGAGAAGAATAATTTCTGATTATAATGAGTACATATGCGTAGCCAAACCCCATCAAAACCCGTGAATATGCATTGATCTCCTTCTCAGCTAACATTTTTATATGTTTCTTTTCAGGGAAAGGAGAATAAATTGTTAAGAGTTTCAAAGTTGTGAACTTAAAAAGATGACCTTAATTCCATAGATATAACTCTTGACTTATGAGCACAAGTAATTAATGTTTTCTGGTGATTATGTTTATTTAATCCAAACAACTAATTAGTTTTGCACTAGACTATGTTCTCATAATTGTAGTTCAGTAATATGTTACGTTAAATTTTATGTAATTATTAAGTGAAGTTATCAGTACCTTTGAATGCCTAATAAGCAAATGGACCTACTGAGTCTCCAGACCGGGCCTACGTCCAAGCAAATTAGTACTGATCTTAGGCCTAGTGATTTCAACTTAGAAACGCGTCTGAAGTGGTGCATGTATACTTGCTTTAGGAGAAAATAAATTGTGCACGTAAAAGTTTTATGTGCGATTCTACGAAGGAATGCGACAACGAGCTCTGCGCCCCTGTAACCACATGGGATCAAGCACAGCGCATTTAAACTATATCGACCTCGAAGATCGATAAAACGGGCAGCGCGCACGCAAGCCCATTTTTCTCACAACTACACTGAAAACACGCAGTAACAAATACTTAAAGCATAGACCCCTCATAATAAGCAAATAAAACAAGAGTGTCATCAACGTGAAGGAAACAAAATTAGTTACATGCCCAATATAGGATAAACTCAAAGGACCTATGGGTGGGTCTACAAACATGACATCTTGCTATATAGAGACAATAACATATTAAGTCTGCATTAATTCATGACAAAGAAATCATTAAATGTCTACACAGGTAAAGTCCGAGTTAATTCATCAATGAAATCATTCCTATCGAGCATACAATGCAGCAATTTAGATAATATTCAGCAGTCTTGCTTTAGAGGCTTTATGAGGATATTTTTGTCAGGCTCATAATCCCTATGCTGTTCCACTTCCAAGCATGTGGGAAGAAAGTAAAGCGATTGTGTAGACATACATTTTGCAGGGAACACATTTTCTATCAAATGTTGAATCATGCTTAGTACTATAACGTCTATGACATGTTAGAATATTCATAAGATGAACACAAAGAAGTTATCAGAAACACAGCATCGTGTGATTCTATTTCTCTTGTTGTACGCCAATCACAGATTTCTCATATTTCAGTTTGTAAACCAAAATGATAGGCAGAGTGAAAACATAGCATTTTGTCCTTAGCTAAGAGAACAGGTGGTAGCAAACCTACCTGGTAGTATTTGAGCAACTGGGGTCTCTTTTTCTTAAATGTTGGCGTAATGAGGTCACGTTCCATGTCAAATGGTTCAGGATCAAGGTGCACAGCTTTTATGAACTCAAAGCCTTTCAACTGCCAAGAATGTATTAAAAGCTTAGAGAAAAATTTGGTGTACAACTTACATGTCCTAACAGTCATCAGCAACATCTAGACGAATAGATCATCAGTAAAAAACATTTAAAGAGAGATTCAAAGCAGTGTTAAAAGTCATTTGGAGAGAACCTTTTTTTCTTTGGCAATCTTAGTGAGCTCCCCAAGAATGTATTCCTTCACTTTGGGATTCTCACATAAAGAATTGAAATCACCAGATATTTCATGTTCTTCAGCCCATTCTTCAATTGCTTCCTTCTTAGGGTTAATAACAGCAACAAGAAAAGACTCAAAACTGTTTCCATAAACCCAGATCTGGAATTACAAGGAAAAAAGAACAAGAAGAAGAATTAGAAAGACATGGATTCTCTAATCAGGCACTAATGACCTTCCATCAGATTATTACCATAACAGAATACAGCACATGATGCTAGTTAGTTTCCATATCCTTTTCGTAAGTAATCTAACAAACTATCATGTCTTAGCAAAGCAAATAGAAAAACTTTGCATAAAACATATTCGCATATATTATGATTTGGAAAAAAAAAAATCAATATAGCATGTAGGAAGCACAATGCAGGGAGCTAAAGGTATTGCATAGGCTTAAATAATGGCACAACTGTGAGGGACATTTTTATGCTGTGAAAAATGTGTACAATAAAAAATAAATGCAAAATGAGAAATTGTAATCAATGAATTCAAAAGAAATGGAAGTTACTATAAAAAATCCAGACAGCTGGGGTTGCAAACTAGCATATCAGTGAAGCCTTTAGAATAGTACATATCAACACACTATAAAGAAAATGCTCTATTAGAGTAAGGGAATCAATTATGTAAAATCTCTAGATTTTTAAAGAAAATCCATAACATACTGAGTCAATAATGGGAGCAAGAGCATAAACATTCTCCAAGTTTTCAACAGCCACATATTCTCCCTGAGAGAGCTTGAAAATATTCTTTTTCCGGTCAATGATTTTCAGGCTTCCATTTGGTTGCCACTCACCAACATCTCCTGATAAAAGTAGCATAAAAACATTGGATAAGCATATGAAGTGGCAAACATTTAATCCAGTATAAAGGAAGAATCAGAACAGAAAAACCTGTATGAAACCACCCATCTTCAAAGACTTCTTTTGTAAGATCATCACGTTTGTAGTAGCCTGAGAATAAAGTATCCCCCCTTACGCATACTTCTCCACGTGGTGTGCTTGAGAGGGCATCGTATCCCATTTCAGGAACAGATTCCAGACAAACATCCACATTTGGAACAGGAGGACCTACTGTACCCAGCATACTCATTTCGTGTGGTAAAGAAACAAATGTACCAGCACACGTTTCAGTCAAACCTACACCATAAGGAAAGAAAACTTGCTCATCTCTTCATAATTTCAAGATTGAAAAAGCCAAATCCTCTATGCAAGCACCAAAATGAAACTCATAAGTAACAGATTCAGGCATATAATTTGACACCATACCATACATAAGAGCACGTGGATTTAACTGACAATTTAATTTTGTAATCCAGATTATTTTGAACATCTGAATAACCTTCGCAATCCACATTATGTTGATTCAGGATCTCTAATCTGCCACCATCTGATGCTATTTGATTTGACATATAGTGAACTGAAGTGGATAGTAATAGGTCCACAACTATAAATGACTATTAGAACTCTATCGTGAAAACCTCTGTTAGCCCTTATCATTGTATGTGCAGATGAAACTTGAATTTGTCTAACTAACAAGCAGCGGGGCAAATAAGAGATTGAAACTGTTGGAATTAGATATTTAGATAAGATCGGATAAATATATGTATGAATTAGATATTTAGATAAGATATATATAGAGGAGTCTTTGTAATCGAAACCTTCACCCCATATATCAGATTTTTATTCTCTCATTGTATCATGACAAACTGAAATGAGCTAAAAGGGAAAAAGCAATCAGGAAGTAACCAATGCCTAACATAGTCTATAAGCAAGATAACCTGACTTCCAATGAACAAGAAGTTAGCATTAACTAATAAAAGACAAAAAGCATTAAGGTATGAATACCATATCCTTGAAGCACATGAGCACAAGATACAACTCGTAGAAATTCTTCAACATGTGAGGCAAGGGGAGCTGCTCCAGATAAAATAAGCCGCACATTACCCCCTAAACCTTGCTTAACCTAAATGTTAAGAAGACAACAGTCATACTTCCACTTGCACAATGGAAAGCAAAAAAATAGAGAATCACGGTCAAGTGCAAGTTCCAACCTTGTTGAAAACAATTTTGTCAAAAATTTTAGCTGCCTCATTATGCTTAAGGCCCCTCCTCAAATTACGCAACTTGCTGCAGAAATTTTAATGCTTGAGTAATGAAGTGACAAGAAGCGATTGTTTATGCTATTGTAGTGTGATAATCAAGGTGACTGACAACATCACATCACATGAAATAGCAAATTCACAAGACAAAATACTAACAAAAGAAATGATCAAAGACTGCATTATCTGGATGCAAAATATGAAGTTACACTTTTGAAAAACTGTGCTTCACAAGACAAAATTATAAAACATATTTTAATTTCAATACAAAACAAGTGTGTTCAAAGCACAAACTTCATCCTCAAGGAAACTCAGAAACTTTTTTGCTAAACACAAAAATAGTCATATATAAGAAAAATGGTAAGGTACAAAAATTAGGGGGGAAAAGAAAAACTTACAATCCATATGCAAAATTAAACAATGTCTGCTTTACAAAACCTCCAGCAGATATCTTCTGTTGCAAGCCTGCATAGTTCAAAACAATTAATGCCACTAATATATGCTGGTGATTGCCAAAGTTCTGCTAAGAAAGAGAAGGAAGGGTAAGCAAGTAGTATTCTCCCAATGATTTAACAATTACGAACTGTGTTAAAAATTGTTAGGAAAAAGTTATCACTCATATGTGATAAGCTAATAAAGTGCCCCATGAATGAGATACACCTACTTGAAAAATGTTAATAAAAGGGCCTGACTAGACATTTCCAACAGCTCCATAACAAATTTGACTGTTGCAATGTCTAGTTGTTCCAGTCATTTGTTTATGCAAAATATGTAAAACAATACCTGCATAAATCCTATCTAATACCCGAGGAACTGCACAAAATATGGTGGGCTTTAGCTCTGAAATGTCATCCACCAATAATTTCACATCCTACAAGCAAGGCAAAATAAAACAGATTTACTTTCAGAACTCACTCAGTCTTATTCTGCAGAAACAATCTGTAAATTATCTTACCCCACGCCAAAATCCTATTGAAGCCCCATGACTGATAAAACATTCTTCAATCGCGCGATCAAATATATGTGCCAAAGGAAGATAAGATAGATAAACATCACTGGCAGTCAACTGTGATAAATACAGAGAGTCAAAAACTAGATAACGTGCTAAATTAGACAATGGATACAATTAAAATTCAGATACTGTTATTTCCAAGTGAAAGTGTAAAGGTTTAGTGAAAAATTAATTCAAGTATTTCTTACTGATTCATGCACGCTCTCTAGCAGGCGCTGAACTCCAGCAATAAAAGTCACAATGCTATTGTTAGAAATCCTGACACCCTTGGGGTCACCAGTTGTTCCACTAGTATACATTATTGTACAAATGTCACTTTTCCTCTTCACTGGGAGGTCAAAGTGCTTATTGTCACCCTGCAATCAACAGTAAGACAATCAGCTTGAAATGTCAAGGGAATCAGATAGACTGTATAATAATCAACAAATTAAACAAAAAGAACATAAGAAAAGCATGCATTAAAAAACCAGCCTCAAAGTGCCAGCCAAATACATGTTCACCAGAGGGATTCACAGGAACAACTAATTGAGCTGGTCAAAAAGCAAGATACAGCCTTTTCAAATATAAGTGAAGCATTCAAGGGACCCCTCATCTTAGAGTGACTTTGAAAGATTTGTGCTAAGAGAAGTTAACAAATCGACAAATGGACTCTAAATGCTAACACCAACAGCCAGTCGAATTGCCAAAGATGCAAGATCTTGAACTAAATCTGACTGCAGGAAATAAGAAGCAACTGTCCAAGACTGCTTCTGACATGGTCTCCAGAAGTTAAAGACTACTTGTTTAACTCCAAAGCAGTTGCTCCACCACTTACATTACGTCAAACATATGAAAAATAGCTACCTGAAAAATATAAAAGACAGAGCTCCAACAGCAAACCCACTATATTTCAATAGAATGAAGCACTAACAAGATGTAGACAATCAAAAGGATTGTAGGAAGGTTTTACGTCAAGATCACAAAAAAGCTCCTTGATTGGCCTCTCAAACAGGAACTCCAAGTAGACATCGTCTAAGCTGTACCATTTGTGGCAATCCAATCTTTTGATAATGGTTACTGAATATTGATCAAGGGTATTTTCTTCTCTTACGGCATTTAGCGCTTTTTCCATTCTTACTAAATACTAAGATAAATTACAATAACACGGTTACATAATGTTTGTGCTTATGAAGACATAAACACACTGGCCAACAGTAAGTTGGAACATAGTGCAATTTCATCCTTAGATTTTGAAGATTAACAAACCCTTGGAGCCCAACAATATTCACTCATATGACACTCTAGCTGCAGGCAAATTATTGAATCTACCCCAGAAACCATATTTTCTCTTTTTTGTTGGTCAATACAGTGCCAAGACCTACTCCCCAAATACACTATGAACACTTAAATTGAACCTATCCCCATATTTCCCCAAAATACATCATTCACAGGCAACATTAGAAGGCCAAAAGGTAAAACCACCAAAGTAGAAAGGCGGCCAAGTAAACTGAATGAATGTCATGTGGCCCACTTAAAGCATCATGAATGGTTAAATTGGGCTCATCAAAAGCAACAAACTACAAGTGTAAAAGCAATTATCATTTTAACACCGTAAACATTGGTAAGCCCAAATTGGAAACCACAGGCTTACCAGTAACAAAAATTCTTCCCAAGAATAGGCAGCCAAACCATATTTTTCAATTTCATCCTTCTGTTCGGCGGTAACTTTTTCAAAGCTCACGATTGCTGCACAGAGACAATAAACCAAATCCAAGTATTTTAGCTACAACTTTAACAATTTGGAAGGCAAAAGAAATATGATATAAATCACTTACTTTTCAAGTATTTTGTTGCACTAGGAAAAGTTTTTAGCAACTGAAAATGGAAAAACACAAAAGTTAGGAAAAATCGTACTACATTATCAGGTAAAAAATCTCAACCATCAAACAAAATAGCAATAACTGTTGCACCGTGTAAAACAGCAAACAGATTTGGATGAGTAAAAATTAAGGTATTAAAAGGAGCTCAAGCATTACAAAGATGGTCATATAAGTAAGGTACAAGCGAGTGTTACCTAAATTTTTTTTACCAAGATTGCAAAGAGTATATGCATATCATTTAATTAAGCAACAAGTACAATTAATAAGAAAACAAAATGATGGAGACTTCCATCACTTCTACTGTTACTTCAACTTCTGAATATATTCATACAGTTTGGGGCCCTCACAAAATCTGTTGAACGTTTTCTGCCGAAATCATGAAGCTCCAGAAGATGTAAATCTATTGTTTCTTTGCATTTTCTGAAACTTCTTGTTCAATCCATATTTATATCATCTACAACTTTCACTCAAGTTTCCAATTAAAGAGATGAAGGTATTTGGTCCAAAAAATTGGATTTCTAGTTAATGCTATTTGCTCTACCTAATTCCAGCTGGAACCTTTTCATTTTAAACCACTCTAGTTAGTGTTATGTATCTAAATCCATAGAAGACAGAAAACTATTCACCAAAAATTGCATGGATGTGATGTGCTACCAGAAGATATGAATTCATAAGCAAACTGAAATGATTTTATTTTCATTTCTGGGTAGAATGGTTTATCAATTTGGGATTCAGTTTAAATAGGAGGCCATGACCAACAGCCACATAACTAAATAAATATCATCTCCTCAATAACAATCCTTGAATTATTTTGACAAATTTGACATGTTTAGTGGTTTCTGCAACTAGACAGAAAGGTTAAATTTAATTCATTACCTGCAAGGGAAAAGAGTCAACCGTTTTCAAATAAACCAATTAGGAAAGAATAACACCTAGAATGACAACTAGAGCAAGTATTCCATGATACTGTTGGTTCCCATCTAGAACTGTAGACTGAAGCTGTACTACAACCCTTCACACGAATGATAACAGCAGAAACATTGTGCACTCCAACAAAGCAACAGTTTTGAAAGCCAGTAGTAAGCCCACTCCAAATTCTCCCGCAACCCACCAAATAAATCACCACATGAACATACCTCAGGAATTTTTTTCTCTTCAACAAAGGCTATGGTAACTTCAGCATGACAAATGATAAACTCCACAGCGCCAGCACCTAAACATACCGTAGGAGCAATCAAATGCCATTCACTAGCAGTGATTTTTGAAAAGAATACTTTCAATATCGTAATGCATTTAATAATGGTAGATTAAAGCCACTGCAGATTTTGACATTCAATGAAAAAACTTAAAGGTTACTAGAAGCACGAGTCCATGAGCTGAACATAAGTAAGAAGGATAATTACCTAGAGTGTCATATAAAGGAACACAATGGAGCCCATGAGCATTACATGCCTGCATCATTTTGTTGGTGTTAGAATTAGAGGCAGATAACTCAGTACCAATAATTCCTTTAATTCCTAGGAAAAGACATACACAATCATAAGCACAAAAGAGAAAAACAACAATGATAATTTTTACTATTTTGAAGGTGTTATTAAAACTCTAATGATAGCTGCACATGCTTGGATTGGTTTCTCAATAGTACTGTTGCATAAAGGCTTTCGCTTTGGACAATTCTAAATATTTCTCTTTCGGTTTTGGTTCACAAACAAAAAGAGTGAATGAAAATATTTATGCCCATATCAGCAAAATGGTGCAAAATTTCACAATTTTATAAGTCCTATAGTTAAGCCGTTGAAGGCAATCATGTACTGACTTGTTCAAAGAAGAATCCATAAATTTTTAAGACTAGAAAAAAGGTGAAATTGCAGCCCAGATCTGTTTCATTGATTCCTTTGTTTTTCCTTTTTTTCAAAACAGGAGAAGTCATGAAAAAAACAATAGATCAGCAAACTCATAGCCTCTCAACCATGTGAATTTCAAAGATTTCAAGAAAAAATATTTGCTGTCACATGAAACATTTCAGGTAGTAGCATATCTATTGACATAAACTAGTTCTCTTGATTAAATTAGAGAGAAACTAACACATGTTCTCAACAATGTTAATTATAACAAACATATATAACCAGAATTGGCAGCATCAAGAAGAGAATGAAGCATAAACTACTGAATATGTTGAAAAGATAGGATGAAAACAGTACCTCCATGCTCATGACCCATTCTGCACAATTGGCGCCATAAATACCACATCGTCCTCCCTAGATTATAGCAAATTTTATAGGTATTCAAACACAAAATTTCCAATAGAAAGTATCCCAGAATTTTTGTTATAATTCCATAAAAAACCATGTCAAAACTGCCCATGAGACTTTGATTTGCAATTACAGTTGCCTGAAAGAAATTGCCAATAAAACCTGAAACTGGAAAAAGTCATCCCAGATAGGATATTCATTTATAGATTTGATTTAAGGGCAAGAAAATGATAGATCCAGCTGCAACCACAACTATCTAAGAAAACATAAAGGATGCATAATGAATTACTGAATAATAAGCCTAATATGAGATATAGATTCTCAAGAATGGAAATGAGGCAGCTTGTTCTAAAATCAGTCCATTCAATGCTGAATTTCTGTAGTCAATTTAACTACTCAAAAAAATATCAAATGACAAGGTCTACAACTACAGAAAATAGATACAAGACATTTAATAGTCCACAGACAGCCAAGAAATACTCGTGAGGCTTTCTATTATTCTTTCAAAATTGGGAACTAAAATGTAGTGAACAAGGCAATCTACACAGGCTTGGAGAAGAATCCAGTTAAGTGTTAGGGTAATTAATTCACAACGAACATAAATAATCCTGCAATCACAAAAGCATTCTACTATGACTTACTTCCTCAATTCCACAACCGCGGATGGAATTCCCCAATTTCAGCACCAAGTCATAAACTTCTTTGTAAGTCTGCCATACATACTTACCTGGCTGCAGGAAAAGCAAGAAATGCAAACATAAGAAAACATAATAAACTAAGAGTAAAAAAGACAACAATGTATATCTAATGGCTCACACCATTTGAACTTTAGTTACAATTTACCTTTCCATTCACTACCTCTCGGCGACCAAGCATTTGGTTGTGAGGATATTTCTCCACTGCCATTCTGTAACATAAGTAAAACATTGATTTAGTATTTGTTTATTAAATTAAAAAAAAATGAAAGTTGCACTCCCCTCATATCCGCAACATCTCTAAAAAATACAAACATGTGCATGATTTGACCATAAAATGCAGCCAATTCCTTTCAAACCACATTGCCATAGCCAAAGGTTACATGATAACAGAATCTTACAGTGAAAGCACGCATGACTTTACAAATTTCTTGCGCATAGGTGCACAAAAGATGTGCATCTTCCACATTTGAAAAAATGAGTTCAATAGAGAAGAAAAAAAAAATTGAAAAAAAACTATTCATGAGCTTTCAAAATCATTAGAACAAGGACAAATAACTCATAACTTCATGCTCTAAATTGAGAGAGACTTCTAACCTAGGTGACTGTCTTCCAATTATGTTTTAGCCAATTTTAAAAACTAAAGCAGTTGGATCCAATTCAGAGTATCCAGAGAATTGAAGCAGTTCCTGCATATTAACAGTCTTTAATTCTGTTTTATTCATTTTAGAACTTAAAGAGCAGTTTAAATTCAACTATAAAGTTTGAAAAAGCTTAAGCAATTCATCACCAGGCTAAATTCAGCTTTACAGCATGTTACCTACACATAGTAACAATAACACAACGCGTTCGGAGATGTTCATACAACTTACAAATCAAAATCTGTTGAAATTTTATATTGTAAGCCAAAAAAAAAAAAACACACACACACACACAGACACACAGAGTTTCAGTTTTCGAGAGGTAAATAAAAAACACAACGACCGCTAATATAACACAAGTACCGATAGCAACAGCCGAAGCATTCAACCTCAAATCCAAATCAAATTCAATCATGCTCAACTTCACACATCGAAAGGACAAACACATTCTAACTCCAGGCATTCAACATCAAATTCAGATCAATTCTATAGCACTTTACTTCACACGCAAGATTTCTCAAATTCCGAACCAGAATTCACATAGATTCTAGTAAAACACCCAAAAACAAAAAAACAACGAAGATTCTCACCGGAAAATATCCCAACAACTATCTAAACCTTCAATCGGTAGCGGAAATCCATCCTTAGCAAACACGCTTCGGTAAACCTGTCCGATCGACGGCTTCCCGTCCTTAGCTGGCTTCGCCGGCTCCACCTGTATTATATACGACTTCTCCTCCATCTCCGCCACCGTACTTCTCCAAATCTCTCCTATAAATATAGGCCAAATTATATATATAGCGAGTTACGAGCGGAGAAACTAAGAAGCTGTGTGCTCGGAAGGTGGAGGCCTTTGGAGCTTTTGAACTTTGAAGTTAGTTGAATACTTGAATTTGACGCGGCGAATGGGTATAATGGGAAAAGCAAGTATAAAAAACAAAACAAAACCGGATAAAGAAAGAAAGAAATTGCTGTGGAGAGATTTACTCTCTCTCTCTAAAACCCTGCCAGATTTTGTTTTTGTGTGAGTTATAGTTGGGCTGCTGAGCGACAGTGAGCTGTTCGTGTGATTTCTGGTCAAACTCCTCGAAATTTCTGGTTCTCTAGAATCTCTGAAGTTAGATCGGTAGATACCAGCGTGGATTTTATGGTGGGCGCTGATTCAGGGATTTGGAACCTCTTTTGTTCTGGATTTATTTTGGATCGTCGGATGGTTTTGACTTTGATAACCTCGTGGGTTTGGAATCCTCCGCCCAATATTAATTTTCCTTTATTATTGATCACGATTATTGTGTATGAATTGTATTTTATTAATAAAATTATGTATCATGAATTTTATCTTTAACAAAATTATATTATTTCATTAATACAATATAATTGATATACAACAATTGATACAGAAAATCTCAACTTCTTCTCATTATTGACATTTTTTTTTTTGAGTAAAATTGCCTCATTAATTTTTTTTTATAAAAAAATTAATACAACATAATTAGTACACAATAATTGATACAAAATATCTCAATTTCTCATCTTTTTTCCTTGTAAAATTGCCTCGTTAATTATATTTTGTTGACAAAAAAATGAATGCCAGTATTATTATTAGCAATGAAAAATTAGTATATATTTGACTTATCAATACTCCATTTAATATGAACTTTTGACCAAAAAGTCACGTCAATTTTTGGAACGTCTGCCAGCAATTTTTGGTGCGATTTGCACCAAAATTGCATTGTAATTTATTGTTATTATTATTGTTTTTTTGCATGTTCTTTGCTATGTATAGTAGTAGTCGTCAAGCTATTCAACATTCATAGGGATCACTCCATAGGCATAGGCTGAAAGTTAGGAGTTTCAAGTCTTAATTTCTTTCAACATGTGTGTCTTTCGGTGTGCCGTTTGAACCAATAGTTTGTAAAGCTAGTCGCAGTTTGTCCCGATTTAGTCAAGTGTATTTATCAACCATCACGATCACTTTTGTAGATCCTTAGGGCCTTTAATATTGTTTGTTTTCCAGATTTAGTCAGGCATCATCTTCCGCCTCCGCAGAGGTGCTTGTTTTCATGAGTTCGATTTCATCCAATGCTCTGAAGCTCCTTTAGCAGTTTAGGTTATGTATATTTTGTCAATTTGGCTATGCATATAACTCTAATTTTGAGGGGAAAAAAAATACTCCATTTAATATCGCAATAGCAATTTATTTAATATTTTATTCGGCTTCATTGTTACTCCATTTATTATCAATTGCGTGAAATCGTCTTTGCATTTATTACTCCATTTATTGACGTTTTTGTGGGGATTTGTTACGCACCGACAGGGATGATTTGAAATATGTGTAGCAATTGGGTGATAAATAATGGGAATTTAATGGATGTAAAATTAATAGGAATGGGTGATTAAATACCCATTAATTTAAAATATTAGGTGGGATTGGTATATAATAAAAATGGGTAATCCCATTACTCATTGATATCCCAATTACATGATATTATTGAGTCCCTAATGTTTCCAATTAAATATCAATAAGTTAATATTTTTATTAAATTATTATTAATAATCAATTATTTAATATTATCCAATAATTACTCATTTAACAATTCTTATTGGAACCCATGGATATCTCATAACTCATCTAATAAAGGACTAAAAAATTTTAATTTTTAAAAATTTTCTTTCTTCCTATTTCTACAAAGATGAATTCTGTCTCCAAATAGTTGGGGAAATGGAAGATAAACCATGTTTATTAGAAATTTTGTTATAAGGCCATAATTTGTATTTGAACATTCTTTATGACCAAACGCATTATGATTAGCATCCACATAATTATGTTCATTAAAGTGTTGGTAGCTTGTTGAAACAGAAAAAATCACAATGAAAATGTCATCAATTTTCATTTATGTCTCAATCATTTAATGGCAACCATTTTGTTCCTCCCATTTTCTCATTCTTAGTTTTACTAGTATACACTAATTTGTTTGTTTCATTTTTTGGTTTTTTCATTTTCCAATGCTCATTCTCTCACTTGACACTCAAATAGTATCCAACATATATCACGTAGTTCTTTAAAAGAAAAAGAAAAACAAAAATTCAGATATAAAAATGAATTACTTATGATTCACAGAGTAGCACTAGGACCTCTCATGACAATCTATTTTACTCCTTCCCAATAAAATTGACAACAAAACATACATATCAACCTCTTAAGTGTCTGATCAACAAAGAGAAAGGAGAAAAGGAAGAAGATTTTCTCATTATGCTCACCAATGAGAGCCCTAAGGAGTTTGAAATTGCAAATTTGAGAAACTATACTATAACTCAAGCTTGACTTAAAATGCAAACAAACGAACACCTAACTAAAACTTGATTTGAAATGCAAACCATTACATGCACCTAATGATGGGCAAAATGCAAGTAACCAAATATAAAAATAAAATTAAAAAATAAAAACACATTCTCAATCAAGATTTGATTCAAATGCCAACTAGGAATACTAGAAGCAACTATGGTGACTAAACAAACCAAGTGAACATCGTTGTTCTTCCATACAACATAAGTTCCCAATTAACTTCCATTCCTAGATCATACCCATAATCTATTAAATGAATGTTGCTTGCCATCACTACATTTTTAACCTTGAAAACAAAGTAAACAAAGTAGCATAAATTCTTTACAATAATGAAATGTAACCCCAAAACTTGATAATGAAAAACAAAGTAGAGCTAACTTTGTTTTATAAAGTCAAAAGAACATGGATATGGTTTACCTTTTTAAGAACTATCTTGGGGTTGGTCAGGTTTTAGTATCTCAAATTAGTGATTCATCAACACTTAGCAAAGTATCAAACTCACCACCATAGTTTGGTGCGAAAATATTGTCACTAATCCTCTTTGGCAAAAACTCATATCCATCCTCCACCACCAAAAAGGAGGGTCGGGGCATTAGAAGAAAGAAATTTTTTGAGTTTAGGAATGAGAAGAAATTTTTAAATTGGTACAAGATGAAGAGAAATAGGAAGAAAGAAAATTTTCCAAATTGGTAAAAGAAAGAGGCAAAAAATTTAAATTTTTTGATGACTGGCTATAATTGTTACAAATTTAAAAGGGTTAAAATTGATCTAATAAATTTCCATACTACTAACATTCGTTCTATTTATTCTCAATTAGTATTTTTAATGAGTGTGAAAAACTCAATAACTCTTTATTTATTTGATTTTATTAGCTGGCATTGTGATATACCATAAGTTATTGATCTTTGAAGAGTTCAAATTGGAGAGAAATGTTATTAGTGTAAATTATTGATACTTGACAAGTTATTGACTATAAGTTATTGATATACTATGAGTTATTGGCTATAAGTAAATTATTCTCAATTAGTATTTTGAACATTAAAAAGAGAAATATTTCATTATCTTTGTCTTCGGAAGTGATGTTGATTATTCAAGAATCGAAGTTGATTTGCTTTATAAAACGAAGATATCAATGAACTTTTATGAAATGGTTTCATGGGATTTAGCCAATTGTCTTGATCGCGAAATATCATTGAAAAATAAGAATCCGTGTTATCAAAGAATTTTCTGCTATTATTTCTACTATGGAATGAGTCACTCTACCACTTTGGTATCTTATTGAACAAAAATAGTGATATTGTTCCTCCACCTATCAAAATTTTGGATTTTTGGGAAGTATTGTGATCATCCAATAAGAAGGGTTTCAATTTTTTCAAATGAACATTTTGAAGAACTGAGAAATATTTTATAAGATTTTATTGTCTTATAAATATTTTTATTTGTTAAAAAGTTATTGCACTTAACATGATTAGTTACATTAAAGAAATGTAATAGATAATTAAATAGAAATTAATATATAAAAATCAAACGATGGGAGTTCAGCATAGCCCCGCCCCAAATCCAATCAGTTTGATGCTGGAGTTTGCTTAAATCAGTGGGTAAATGAACTTCGGCTTAATTTATGTAGTTAGAGTTGGCGTACATCATGTGGCTACCGTGAACTCTATTAAATAATGAGATGGTTGCAATGCTCCATCAAAAATTTAAGTCATACAAGCAGACTTGTTCAAGAATTTTTTTCCTTTTATGTTTAAATATTATTTTTTAAAAAATTGTTCCTATAACTACATGTTGACGTGATGTTAGCCTTTTCCTCCATTTAGGCTACAACTGTAATTTCACATTTACCAGTTCCCATTTCCTGACTAATGAAGAAGATAATGTATTTAATTTGGAACCAATAGCTGTGAAGTGAACCATAAATATTTACTCAGCCTAATCCCTCTTGGTGGGCCTCATTAGGTAGAGTACGGCATAAATAGGTAGAAATAATGTAATAAAATAAGATTGTTGTAATAAGATAGATTCAGAAAAACATAGAACAGATGGCTGTAAAGTCAACCATAAATATTTACTCAGCCTAACTGCCTAAGCAATCGTAAACACACGCACGTACGCAGCCATGCTGGATTTGCTGTTCTTTTTCTGCTTGGACAGTTTCTTATTGCTTACGACTTGAACAGCAGCCCACATTCTTAACACATGCTAGGCCTTCTAGGCCCGGTATGATACTATGATTTGGCATTTCTTTTGCGATTTTGGCGCTAAAAATGTTATTTGCACTCCAAGAGATTGCGTTTCAACATCCCCTTGTAACTCCCACATCGGGTCAGAAAACAATCCCAAAACTTCAATTTTTACAACTATCTCATAATAATAACAACTGGCCATTCGGCCAGAGTTTACGTCTCGTTCTTCAGATGACATCAAATGTACCAAACGTATACATGCACTGCCTCTTCGCATTGTATAAAGGAAAAGGGAAAAAAAAAATCATCGATAGTTTGTTCACGAGAATCACCAAATCACAAGACAAAATTCTGATCATCAATTTATCTGATCAATAAAAGATTACATGGTGCAAAAATGTCAGCATAAAATCTATGTTCAAGATGCCGTTTTCATACTAGTTTATAAGATTTCTCAGATTATCCACCAGCTATATCATAATCCATCAGCTCAAAACTGCCTATAAGATGTGTTTTAAATTAAACTTTCAGGACAAGAATACTCTAATCGTATACCTCAATGATTCGTTATGTGGAGGATATTAGAATAATTATTAATGTCGTTCCACAAAGTGCTTACTAGAGTGAACCATATACTGAATTTTTCATACACCAAACATAATACATCACCTCTTTTTGCCCTTCTTTCTTCCTTTAACTTCTCTTTCCAAGGTTCTAAGTCTCTGGCTAATGACTGATGACGAGGGTACACGTTGCTGACTCATAGTTTGTTGACCTGTACGTTGCTGACTTGTGGGTTTTGATGCTTCCGATGTTGACGACAGGGCTTGCTTATGTTGTGCTGCTGCTTGTGCTGCAGCATATTTCTTAACCGCTCCAAAGAATGAGAAGGCAGGTTTTTGTTCATTCATAGGAGGTTGTTCCACAACTATTTTAGGAATTCCCAAGGCTTTTTTCACCGCATGATTCTTGATTACTGAAAGGATAGTAGACTGGAATTAAAATCAAACAATTTGTAGGACAAATTACCAATTTTACATCAAGATAAAAATGCAGAATTCCATTTCAAGTAATGAAAGCAAGAGCTTGATGGGATGTATGAGTTGATAAAAAAAAACTAAATAAACTCACCAGATCCATAAATGAGTGAGAAAATATTGGATGTAATCCAATAACAAAATATACCCTGTACAGATTTGTAACACTGGATGTCAGGGACTTACAATGGAGTAAAGAATCCAAGAATCCATTAAAAGACCAAAAGTGTGTAGAAACAGGTATTAATCTTTAAGGGGAAAAAAAGAAAAAAAAACAGCTAACGGCGTGCAGATGCAGGTGGCTACTTTCATTCCCATTCACCTAAAGCAGATCCAGGAGTTCACATTCCCAATGGAAGAGCTAACTAAACAACAACCCCAGATTTGAGAGAAGAGGGTGGGGGGTGGGGCGTGTGGGCAAAGAAAAAAGAAGGGTTCTGATAAACAAGATAATACATACGAACTGCAAATGAAAATAGCACCACGTAAATAAAGGGGAGACTTAGTAAAAGAAATTACACATGGATGCAGCCCTCATAAACATTTTCAACCAAACTGCAATGCAAGTATTGATTAAAAAAAAAGCAAAACAAAACACCAGGCGAAAAAAGAAGAGAAACATGTGCATAAATAACATATATGCTACGTACCTTTGCAAACCCTGCAGTGAGTGGAACAGTCAGAACTGCAAAGCCCCTTGAAACATTTTTCACAGTGTTGGCTGCAGGATTTCCTTCCATTCCTTCTTGCATATTGCACTAAAAGGAAGAACAAAAACTAATGAATAAGACTTGATAACCAATGTTGTTATAAATAAATAAATAAATAAAAGAAAGACCAGATATAAAACTTCTAACTGCATAATACCGGTAAGCATATCCTCTATATCATGATAAAAATAAGATTAGATAATTATGAAGTATTAGCATTGCTTCAACTTCTGTAAACATAGAAGAGAATACGTGCAAGGTTGTCATCAATTTTGTTAAGCTTCTAGGGCCCTCTCGAATATTTTATATGAGAAGATTCAGAAAGTTTAAAATATGAAAGTTCTTGGACAAAAAAATTCAACAAATATATGAATTAGAGAAATCTAAGTATACCTCCACTGTAATCCAGAATGTCAATCCTGTTAAAACTGGAAGGATGTACATGCTATCTGGAGTTGTCAAATCAGTAAACCAGAATGCTCCACCCTGCTTAAAAGATGAAACCTTTTCTACCATGTTTGTAACCTGCATCCATTTCGATAGAATGTAATGATTAAAATGAAGTATTAACCTATTGAACTACGTATGCCAGTTCCGACATAGAAAGAATAACTCTTACAGCAAGGAAAAAGCTGATAAAGATAGGGCCTTGAAATAAAAGTCCCCTTAATGGAGTGAATGGCGTAACACCATACCTGCAACATCCAAATATAATCCAAATAAACAAAAACTTACATACAACCTGTCAACCACCACTTAGGAAATGCAAATCAAAAAGTAAGATTTATTTTTTTTTCCTTTTGTTTTCTTACTAATAAATTGAAAACTGAATTTTTTACTCCAAAAGTAAATAGGAAAATGTATACTGGCAGCTTAACATGTACAAAATGACTTTAACAAGAAAAAGAACCATACTCCTTGAATAATTTCTGCATTCGTGCCTGACCGTCAGCCACGGCTGTAGGGCTCATTCCCTGCATAAATTTGACAAGCATAAGCGATCATCAGCAGCCAGATTATGGTTAGCAATTTGTATGTGTAACAACTTTAAATCTACATCAGGAAACACAAATACTATCACTGCCAAGACAAATTAAACATGTATCAATGGCAAAAACTTGTCTAAATCACAGGCCAGGTCTAACTAATGACATAAAAGTTCTCAATTTGTATCCTGTCAAAGGATAACAATTCAAAAACTGGAAGATATTTCAGAGTCAATGACTGGCAAGTTAATCCAATCACAGCAGATCAGAAAAAGAATTGGTTTCCCATACACTATTCTGCATCTCTTCCTTTATCTTCTCCAAGCGTGGCCTCAGTAGCTGCAATGAGAAGTCAGTTAAGAATAAGTACTCTCAAAAATTAGGAAAAGCAACTATGATCTAAGGTGCCAAAAAGTATTTAGAAACTAATTAATGTACATTACACATCGATAACCAAAAGTGACGGTGGATAAAGAGCTCTGAAGTAGCAGAAGACATTCAAGAAAACATTGAAACTACATAATAATTGAGACAACGGCTTGCTACAGGCTAGGCTACTAACAGCAAAACTAAATACATTCAGAATATGAACCTAAACACAAGTATTTTATGACCAAGTGATATGCAGAAAGATTGTTTTTTTGGGTTTAAGGTTACCTTCACTATGAAATTGTTGTTATTGCTTAATAATTTTGGTAAATTTGAGCGAAAAGTGTAAGTTTTCATATTGGCTAATCTAATGCAAAGCACCATATTAAATATATAATCTGAGCCTTAGTGCAAAGCCCAAGTGAATATTCAAATGAATTACTAGATTCTGTAACATAATATCCAATGTTAGAACTCAGGGATCAGGTTTCAAGCAACTTGGAAGGTATTTTTGTTGCGCTCACACACAATACTTTACACTAAACATAAGAGTCATCCTTACGTAAATGGGCCAAAATTTAGCACATCACATTGGAACCAAGATTTTAATGCAACTTGGAAGAATAAGCAGATCAAAATAATAAGAGATAGGCATGATACAAACTCAACCTGTTTCTCAAACAAAAAACACAATCGGCCTGGATTATACATGACTCTAAAATGCAAGCTTTAAGTTCAATTCATGTTAAGTTCGTGCTTTGGATATTGCTATCCAACCTTGACCTAAATTATGCTCCATTCCAAAATTCAACACATGTGCCAGGAAACTCCAAAACCAACAAACACAATGAAGCAAAAAAACTGTTAAAACATTAAGGACCAACAACAACTTACAGTAAATTTTGTCGTAGCTTTCAGCTGATTTATCAAAAGTGGAACAGTAACCAACCGAATAACAAAGGTTGTTAAGGCAATTGAAGCCCACCTGATAAAATGTACAGATGTCAAAAAGCCAAATAACTCAAGACAAATACACACAGATATAATATTATGATATATATATATCCGCCCATGCATGTTTGCATAGCCTGTCCCAAGCAAAGGTAAAGGAGGAGGGTTGCGTCAGGTGTAGCGAGCCAGCGTGAAACAAAGCTATCTATTATGATATATATATATCAGAAACAGAAACCTAACAAGTAAAACTTCCATACATTACCTCTAATTGCAGCAAAGACCAAACGAATAAACCAAACTATTCAAATTGACAAGATAATGCCTTTCAAAATATCAGACCTACGGATCATCCTACTTTATGAGTGAGATCCAAATCCCTACTTTTCCTGTGAAAGCCAAATGAAACAACTGTAAATGGCTTTACAGTTTATCTCAACAGACAACAAATAATTTGTTCAACATTTTCCTTTGTAACACATGCAACCACGTTACTTGATAAAACAGTTTAAAAACATTACTAAACAATCCAGTCAGAACAGCCATTCAAGCAAATCCTTAGCTTTCAATTTAATAAGATTAAAGAAAACAATAATAAAGAATGAACCAACTCAGAAAGTGGGAAAGCAGATAGCATTCAGGACTCGAAATAAACCACATTTCTTTGTAAAGAAGCAAAAAAAAGGAAAACAAAATCCAGTATTTACCAATTAAAGCCAGTAAAAGTGTGAACATAATCGATCAAATGCTGCAAAGCAGCCACCGGAAAAAATGAATCCGCTGCGGCAACTGCTACCTCATTAGCCATGGGAGCTGCCCCAGTAACAACAGTCTCAACCGTATTATCCGCCAAGACATCCGCGACGTCACTAATGTACTCAACCTTATCAGCTGCCCCTTCGCCAACCGCCGTGGACATACTTCTACCGAAATGGGATCCATAATTCATCGAATTCATAAACAGCGCAGATGAGAACGAAGATCTCCGGTCTTGAAAGAACCCCTTCGACCCACTAAAGCTACCGAATTTGGTACCTTGAAAAAAATAAGGGATTTTGGGAGGAGGGTTAGGAGTAGAGTTAGGATTGGTTTTGCAATCATCGTCGTTGTGGCGATTACTGATGAGGGAAAATGAAGGGGAAAATCGTTGTTCCTGGTAGAGATACTTTGCTCGAGATGTGATGCTCCGTCTAAATGCCATTTATTCCAGTCCCAAAAACATAAAATCAAATATTTATGATTGACAAACTGAAAGATTGAAAAGCATACTAGAGATGAAACCAAAAGCAATTGGCTTCCGAATTTGCAGAATTCTGAATATGAGCTGAAGCGAAGGGTTTTGGGTTGAGGGTTTAGTTCAGCATCTATTGAGGACGAGATTCGGATCCCGTTGGGAGTATCATGCCGTCGTGAAGTCAAAAACGTTTTCGGGTCATGAAGAGAACACGATTTTAGTTTTGCGATTGTGCATTGTAGTATCAATTTGCCAAAAATCGTTTAACGTGCAAAACATGAAAAAACAATTCTTTAACGAGCTTTAAAATGAAATTCTTATAATATCAGTGTTAATAATAATTACATATGAACATAATTAAAAATTAAAAATATAAATATAAAATTATATATTTAATAATGTATTATACTTAATAAGTAAAAAGTATAATTAAAATTTACATTTTAATTCAGAACTCATGGCAAGAGTTTGAGAATTTTTTATTTTTTTAAAAAACAAAAGAAATATCAAAATAACAAAATTAGAGATGAATAAACTTATTGCTGATGGGAAATAGCCTGGATAACCAACTAAAGCTCCTAAATGATCCAACTCTATGGTTTAAAAATTAGGTTAATTACTATTACCCATGTGATTTATGTTTATTACTAGTCGCACTTTGTAATTGTCAAAACTATTAATACCTTTCTATATTTTAAAAATCTTTAATATATAAATCTATTTTAACGGATTATAGTAGTCTAAAAATTTTGAACGAAATTACCCTTCTTACTCTAACTTTTACAACTGTTTTTTTTTTAAGAACGAAATTTTACAAGATATTATGACAAATTTTTGCAAAATATTATGACTAAATTTTATTTTATTTTTTGTATTTTATTTGTTGCTTTATTTCGCATTTGCATCTGCCTTGTATTTTTTTTAGGACAAAATTTTGTAAGATATTAGGATAAATTTTTGCAAGATATTATGATTAAATTTTTTTATTTTGTTTTTGTATTTTATTTACTAACTTGTGTTGCTTTTGCATTTGTCTTTTTCTTGATTTTTTTGTCATTTTGCTAATTAAATTCGATAAATATAATGAAAGTTATTTTTCAAGAAAGTATAAAAAAATGCAATTGGTAATAAATATAAACTACAGGGTATTAGAAATTAACCCTTTAGAATTCAATTAAACTCTTCAACTACAAAACCACGACTTTAATGGCCTCCCAGCTGCCTTGGCTAGTTGAATTTGGTGAACATTTAAAAATACCTCAAAGTTCTGTGACCTTAAAAGGGTACATCCTGTCGTCGTTTTCTTGAAGTAAATTCGACTACAATATATTTTATTGATTGTACAAAATACACTGGCTGTGTATGTTAATACGGACAGAATGCTTTTACTAATTCTCCTCCACAAACAAAATTGTCCACCTTCCTCAGATGGTTCCCCAAAATTTATGACTTCCGCGGCACTGCCAACTAGAACATGGCTCTTTCCTTTGCTAGCTCGTCCAGCAATAAATTACATAAATTTAAATCACATTCGTCTAATTATATACAGTAAAAATGTACACATTTATGCTTATTTTTAATCGGAAATTAACTGAATCCACCCTGATGATCTACGCTGCCGAGGATATGGAAAATGCTGAAGACGTAGATGTGCAAGGAGTCACTGAATTACTTTCAGGAGAATTTCTACACAAAGGGCAGGTGCCATTGAGCTTAAGCCATTCATCTAGGCAACTAGCATGAAAATAATGGTTGCATTCGGGTATACTCCTTAATGTTTCCTTCGGCTGGTACTCAGCTAAGCATATGGGACAAGAGCCATCGCACTGCTCTGGAAGGCGGCAACTCTCTCCGACCACTGTCTTTGGGTAAGACTCTATAGTTGGCGCATCAAGGCCAGAGATAGTCACCGATGGGGGTGGATATAGTGCAGCTGATGATGATGAACCAGTGTCGAGAATGTGACGTTGACCAAAATATCTAAATTTGCCAACAACGAAACATACAAGCCCGATAAGGCACACAAGTCCTGGTATGCCAACACCAAGTATAATGCCATATTTTGCACCCCTTGGCAGACCTACAAATGGAAAATTCGGAAGTGACTAAGATGAGTGCAGATAGAAAATACTCTGTGCTTTTCTTGGTCAATCAACAGTAAAAAATTAAATTAAATTAACTATTCTCCTGTGAATTGAAGGCCACTCTTCAACATAGTAATGCCTGAGCAGGGCAATCCCAGATATCAAAAAATACACTAATCAAATTAATCTTTGAAGTAGTAGATCTGATTTCTATTAATTTCCACATCCCAGCTCCCACACCATGGCAGCTTGAACAAGTCAAGTATGGTCCCACATGCGAGAATAAGTTGAGCAAAGTTATATTTCACTTTCCATATCTCTTGGTAAATGGAAGAAAACAAGCACCACAACATGTTATGAGAAGGGTTACCACATCCATGGAATCCTCAAGTCTTTCCTTGATTTTCCAATTTTTCTTCATAGTCATCAATCAAATGGCACTTCAATTTTTGGTTTTATCTCAACAGCTTCTTTGACAATTCAGTGGCTCAAAGTTGACTCCACTCCCTCTGATCATTATGACTCGTGAGTTCAACAACATCAAGTGAGTCTAACAGTTGAGATACAGACTCAAAGCTAGTCTATCTAGTCTATCTAGTCTATCAAGCTATGGTTATTCTCATCATGGGAAGGAACCACTTGTTGCGGCTTCTAATTTCCAAACTGATACCCTAAAAAGGCTGAAATTTTGTGTCTGTTTTTGGTCACTGGAGTAAAAGTTGTGTACCATGTAGTGAGGAGCAAAGTCCTGATCTTTGAGAAATTATTTACAATCGCTGCATCATATTATTTAATGCAATGAGCCAATAACAAAACCTAACGAGTTTCTAATTACCTATCTTGATTCGTAATGTTCATTCATTTGCTCTTCAAAATTAAGAGAACTCATTTCTTTATTTCGCGTACCTTGTTGAGCTAAATAAAGGGAATTCTTCAGGTTTGATTTTGAAGGGTGCAGGAGATCCAACAGGACCCTATCTAAAAAGACTTTCCCATCTGAGCCTTCTATAATTTATGATATGAAGAAGATGTTTATGAATTTTACAAAAAAGATAGCGCATCACGAATTTCTTATTCTGTACATATTTTTTACTTCCACACTGACCCTATATGCAGTCCCTCCAAAAAATTCTCAGCCACTCAAACAAAAAAAAATGGCCCAAAAAAGTTCTTGAAGCACTGGTAATTATTCATTTGTTCCATTGATTCTTTTAGGACTAACGCTAGACCAATAAATAACACCAAGACACGAGTGCTGGTTGATTACGCGGTATTACTTTGGGGTGGCACCATTGCTTTCGGTCCAGCACAGCAGTCGGACTATAGTATCGCTAGTTGTTAAATTTGTGTGACGCAGAAGCCGATGGAATCCACCGACCTTGTTGACTCTTTATCTTTTCTAAATTAAAAACTAATAGAATTGTGAATTATGTGGCATAATAGATAGTGACCATCATCAGCCACCGCCGGTGATCGTACCTACCCTTCCCGGGCCTTTTACTTTCCAATCTTTTTAGTTCTCAAAGGGAAAAGGGCATAACATTTGTTTCCAATGCTAAGCTAAAACCAAAAGAAACTATGGAAATCCTTGGCCTCAATCTTAGAGTTACTCCATTAATCGGGACTTATGAACAAAGTATGGCGCACTTTAGAATCAGTAAATAAACCTGAATTGAGAAAAGTAAGGAAGAATATGTTTACCTGGTCTTGGAGGCTTTACGCAGCCAATATCTAACCCGTTATCGCTCTTGAACCCACAATACAAGCCTTTTTGATCGCAGATTTGGCATTCTGGCTCGTTCCAGATCAACTCCAGAGCTTCCTCGATATAATTTTCAGAATACCGAGAAAATTCAATCAGCTGAAGGGGAACTGAAACATTTGGCATTAATCTACAAGTCGGTGGCATTTCTCTCGACGAAAACCGATTGGGCGGCGTGACCAAAATAGTAGAGCTGTAATCACTGGCACAAATTAGGGGCACTGACTTACTGTCCGAGTATGCTGACCAGTCCAGGGAGCAATTGAAAAAGTTGTAGTGGTCATCAGAACCTGCCGTGAACGCAGAACCTTCAACACTGAAGTTTAAGATTCTTGTGGGAAGGCAAGAATCCGGATCATTGATATATATGGCCTGTGTAGAGTAATTAATCCAGTTTACTACAAATTCGCCGGAGTGAGGAAGAGAAAGGATTGTTTGACCGGAGTTGTTGCAATAAAGATCAAAGCCCGGATAGCCACATCGTTCATTCTGTTTGTCTCTTAGCCGGAAAGGGAACCTGACTTCAGGTCCCAGTCCCGGATGATTACAGGAGGCAGGCTTGCAGACTTGAACGGAGTAGGATGGGTTTATTACGAGGAGGGTGAAAATGAATATGGTGAAGATAGAGGAGAGGCCTACTCCTGAATTCGAGAAGCCCATCTGAAAATTGAAGTGTCAGATCAATTTAAACACTGAATGCTCTTTCTGTGCAGATTAATAAAGCTCACCCAGATGAGAAGAAAGTTCTGGGAATTAATTAATCGGCCGCATGAAATTATTAGTCCAATTTAATACTAATCAAAGAACAAAAACGTCAATTCACTGAAATACAGGTCTGGATTTACTTTAGATTTTGAGTGTTTTTTTTTTTATCTAAAACGATAGAGATTTTATATCAATATGATTTTGTACAAAATTTAATCAAATGCTAAATAATTTTCATAATTATACAACTTATAATGTGACAATGAAAAAAAGTACACAACTTACTTTAGATTTTGTGTTAAACTTTGACATACTACTTTATATCAAGTAGTGATTATAATTAAGTAAATATTACTACTAATCAATTGGTTCATATGAACAATTAAAACCAATTATTTATTGTAATTTTAAAATATATTTTTATATTTTTTAAAACATTTTATATTTTTAAATATATTTTTTATTTAAGAATCAATATGTCAAAAGAATTAAAAAAGATTAAAATATACTTATATATGCGTACATATATAAACACTATATTCTAAAAATACTGAATATACACTATATATTTGCGATATCGATATTATAGATATCGATTTTCTATAAAAATTAGCATTTTTTTTAGTAATAATATTTATTTAATTTATATTAAATTAATTAATATTTTGAGAAAAAACTCATACTCGAATAGTCTTGAAATTTACGTTGTTATTTACGTGTGCATCTAGTATCTTATTGCCAGGTGGCATTGATAGTTTGACACTGTCCAACATGCTCTGGTCTTTTGTCCATTATTCAAGCTTCAAACTTCAAAATTAGGAAGTTTTACTATAGCACTAGATTTAAAATAAGAGTACAAAGATTTGCTTGGACCAGGTTTTTATTTATAAAAATTTAATTTTTTAAAAATAAAATATTTAAATATATTTTTATTTTAAAATTAATTTTTTTTTACTCAAATTCTTCTCATATAATTTTGAAAAAAATTTCCTTTCTATCTTTCCCTATAAAATACTTTTTCTATTAAAAAAACTTACTAAAATTTTTATACATTCCAATTCAACTTTTTTTAAATAAAATACAATCCAAACGAAGCCAAAACAATAAAATTTAGTCTAACGACCGAAATTTTATGGTATACAAGGAGACAACAGCGAGCCTTTGCAAGATTTTGATGCAATAATTGAAAGTTTTGGTTGGACTTGAACAATCTTTTTTCTTTGATTACATATGCTCTTGTGGCGAGCTGGATTTCTAGATTTATATACACAAAGCATTACGTTTTGCACTCCGTTATGCATTAGTGAAGCAATGCATTGACCAAGTTGCAAATGTCAAATAGTAGTTTCTTTTTTCCTACTAATAAATAATTAATTAAGACATAATGTGTCAGGTCATATGACTCAATTGGTAGCATGATTAATGAAACAAAAACACACTCTGAGGATTAAATATTGTGCCCATCAGCTACATTTTTTAATTTTTGCGTAACAAGCTAACTTTTTATATAAAAAACAACTTCAACCCACAATTTATGCATATTTTGTTTATAAAATTTATTTTGCTTACATATAAATTGCTCATGGTGTATTGTATGAAAGTTAAATAGTGGTAATTTTAAAAATTGATGAGAAGAAGTTTTAGATTTTGAACTCATTATATTTTGGGAGTTTGATGGCAAATGAATAGAATTGAGATATTTTGGGAGTTTGATGGCAAATGAATAGAATTGAGATATTTTGGGAGTTTGATGGCAAATGAATAGAATTGAGATATTGATGGAATATAATAAAATAATATCATTTTGAGGTTTCTTCTAAACTGAGGTATTGTAGGGAGCCACTATGAGAGTATCTTAATTTTTTTTGTTTTTTTTTCTGTCCAATTATTTTGGGTTGCTTAGGGGTGGCGGATGGTTTGGGTTGATCACTCATAAGTTGGGTCATTTATGAGTTATAATTTAGCAAGTCATAATCTAACACAATCCATTTAATTACAAGTTATGTTTGTGTTGGGTTAAACTCAATCAACCCATCGGGTTAATTCAACAATTTTTTATTTTTTTATTTAATTAAAGAAATTAAACTTACATTTTTCTTTTTTCTTTTTGAAACTAATATTATTTAATTTTTTATTGAATATTTTGTTTATAAAAAAAAAACTATTCTTATGTTTTTATCTAAACCAAAAAATAATCTAATTTTATTTAAATTTTCTGTTAACATGTGTTAGTTTCTTAATGGTCACTACACTTCCACTTTTTAATTAAGTTTTATAAATATTGTCAAAGTCATTATAACCAACAAGGCAATGATTGTGAAAGCCATTAGTGAGTTCAAAAAAAAAATGTAAAATCAAACTTATTGAGAGGTTTATTAAATGTGATGAGATTTATATTAAATATATTATGAACACTCAGTTTCCAATTGCTTTTTATATTAACAATGTATCATGTATTTTCTAAGTTTCTTAAAAAAAAAAGTGAAAATTTTAAAAAACGAATGGTGGAGTTATCAAATTAATAAAAAGAGTATAATTTTATTTTTATTTTTAATAAGGGTAAATATATTTTATTTTCTTTTTTTTTGCACCTTTAATTATAACCAATTATCTAATTTTAAAAAAAATCTTCCATATGAAAATAAAGATTTATTGGCCATCAAAATTCAAAATTTTTGAAGATGGAAAATTGAAAGTTAGAATATTCAAAAACTATCAAAAGATAGAAATTTATATAATTTTTTATTTTTTTTTTAGAATTTTAATATTATTTAATATTGAATTTCAAAAAAAGCTAAAAATAAAATATCAAAATAGTAAATTATTTTTAGTAATTTGTAATCATGTAACTATTTTGATATTTTTATTAGATAACATTGGTGTTCACAAAAACAAAAGGAAAATTTAAATTTTGAATCTTGAATAAAAATTTTAAATTGTGTAATTATTTATTTAAAACTTTTTAATTTTTTGTTGGTATTGATATTAATAAAATATTATCATTTAATTTTATATTTAGCCTTTTAAAGTTATATATTTAATTAAACATAGGTTTAAAAAATTCACCTAAAAAAATAAAGTTATGTCTAAAAGGTAAAATTACTTTGTCCTTTTAGAAATTAACAAGAAATTTTGCAATCTTTATTATTAGATAACTTACATAGTATGTTAGAAAAAAAATAAAAAAATATTTAACTCAACGAGTTACCTTATCAAACATAATTCAAATATTATCGGTCATTACATAACGTAATCAATTAATAACTCATGCCTTAAGTGACCTAATTTATTAAATTAAAATATTAATAGATTGGGTTAATTTATTAGATTGACTCTAATTTTGCAACTATAGGGCTATTTAGAATGTGAGTAGTTACATGCAATAGAGCATAAATCTCCTCTTAATTATTGAATAAAGGAAATGTGGGAATATCAGAGATTAAACAGAGACACAGGTTTAAAAAATTAGATTTAAGGGAGAGAAGGCGGCTGCAGCCAACCACCAATTTTGATCCCCACAAATGTAAATATTGATTATTGATTTTTTTTTTTTATCTATCTTTGTTCTAGTTGATTTCCACCGTAGAATTTGCCAAGATAGACCCATTCAACGTCAACTGCATCCATGGCGGCCAAAATTTTACAAACACAAACAATTCTGAACTCCACAGGCATACCAGGCGTGAATGGTTACTTCATCATGAATATATGATGTCATTTCACTGCGTGATTGATTGGGTAACGATTCTGAATTGGAAGCATGGGCGACGTCGGATGATAAGCCCAGAGAATTGGGTAACAATTTATTGGATATTTTTTTTCATTTTCAGGAAAGCCCAAATTGTCTTCAATTTATACTATTCGACTTTCAAAACAATCCATTAGGCTAACATGGTGTAAGGCCCCATCAGCGAAATGAATTGGGTTATCATTTTTCTAATTTTCTTTTTTAAAGATTTGAACTGGGGAAAAGGGTTGTTAGGTTTTCTTTGTATGACCAAATTTGAGTCACACCTTTGAGTAAATGCTTAAAGCCTTATTGTACTTCACTACCCAACCACAAATTTTTTTGAAGAGTTTCATTAAGGTCTTTTTAATAGGAAGTTTGAGTTATGCACCTATTGTGTTGGCTTACTTTTTTTAAAAAAAATTATTTTTACCTTAATGAAAACATTGTCCCTTAAATAATTGGGGAATACTGATATTGGATCAAATGACAAAATATTACACTACTATGAATTATTTGATGTAATTGGGATTTTTTTTTTTTTGAGCACTAGTGTTGACTGTGTTGGTTGGTTTTTAAGATGACCAAATGCCCGTCATTCCAAAAGTGGAAAGCGAAGGCATAAGGTATCGTATACAGAATAACATACAGTGGGTTCTTTGCTTTGTTTTTTTTTTCTTGTTTGTTTTTATTTTTTGTCAATTAAGTAATATTATGTTAGTCTCAAAATAAAAATTCGTTTGTAATTTTCTTCATTCTAAAAAAGAGTATATTTTTAGTGCAAATATTTTGTATTATCTTTACTAACAATAACCGTATATAAAAAAAATATCAAAAATGTATCCAACTTGTAGATTGATTGATTCAGAAAGTTTCAATTTTTATCCTATCATAGACCTTTTCCTTTAGACTTTCCATTTAGTAGTCGAAGTATTCATGTTCAAATGATGACTTGTATTTACTCCTTGGTTGTTCCTTGTTTTTTGTTATTTTATAAATTAACCCCATACGACAGGAAGCAGATTTGGTCCTGGGTGGCGATGAGGGGAAAGAATGCACGTATGGCAAAGGTCATCATCTGAAGAGGCAGGCAATTTTCTCATGCTTGAAATGAACTCCGGATGGGCTGTAGTTCGTGTTGCCAGGATGGACATGAGGTACTACGTTGCCAATCTAATTGACATCAAATGTTTATGATTGACAAACTGAAAGATTGAAAAGCATACAAGAGATGAAACCAAAAGCAATTGGGTTCCGAATTTGCAGAATTCTGAGTATGAGCTGAAGCGAAGGGTTTTGGGTTAAGGGTTTAGTTTCAACATTTATTGAGGACGAGATTCGGATCCCGTTGGTTGGGACTTGGGAGTATTATGCCGTCGTGAAGACAAAAGTTTTCGGGTCATGAAGGGAACACGATTTTAGTTTTGCCATTGTGCATTGTAGTATCAATTTGCCAAAAATCGTTTAACGTACGAAATATGGAAAAACAATTCTTTAACGAGCCTATGAAGGAGTGGGCTTTGCTGGGAAACAGTCTATCTTCAGGCTTACCATAAAAACTCTAGCTTTAAAATGGATTTTTTATAATATCGGTCTTAATAATAATTATATATGAACATAATTAGTGATAAAAAATATAAATATAAAATTATATATTTAATAATGTATTAAATATATTGTACTTAATAAGTAAAAAAATATAATTAGAATTTAATTTTAATTCATAACTCATGGCAATAGTTCAAAAAAAAAAAATTAAGAACAAAAGAAATATCAAAATAACAAAATTAGAGACGAACAAACTTACTGCTGATGGGAAAATAGCCTGGATAACCTACTGAAGCTCCTAAATGACCCAACTCATAGTTTTAGAATTCAATGAAACTATTCAACTACAAAACCACGACTTTAATGGCCTCACAGCTGCCTTGGCTAGTTGAATTTGGCAAACATTGAAAAATACCTCAAAGTTCTGTGACCTTATAAGGGTCATCCTGTCGTCGTTTTCTTGAAGTAAATTCCACTGCAACACATTTTATTGATTGTGCAAAATGCACTGGCTGTATATGTTAATACGGACAGAATGCTTTTACTAATTCTCCTCCACAAACAAAACTGTCCACCTTCCTCAGATGGTTCGCCAAAATTTATGACTTGTGCCGGCACTGCCAACTAGGACATGGCTCCTTCATAAATTTAAATAAATTTAAATTTAAATTTAAATCACATTCGTGTAATTATATACAGTAAAAATGTACACATTTATGCTTATTTTTAATCGGAAATTAACTGAATCCACCCTGATGATCTACGCTGCTGAGAGATGTGGAAAATGCTGAAGACGTAGATGTGCAGGGAGTCACCGAATTACTTTCAGGAGAATTTCTACACAAAGGGCAGGTGCCATTGAGCTTAAGCCATTCATCTAGGCAACTAGCATGAAAATAATGGTTGCATTCGGGTATGCTCCTTAATGTTTCCTTCGGTTGGTACTCAGCTAAGCATATGGGACAAAAGCCATCGCACTGCTCTGGAAGGCGGCAACTCTCTCCGATCACGCTCTTTGGGTAAGACTCTATAGTTGGTGCATCAAGGCCAGAGATAGTCACCGATGGGGGTGGATTTAGTGCAGCAGCTGATGATGAACCAGTGTCGAGAATGCGACATTGAAAATATCTAAATTTGCCAACAACGAAACATACAAGCCCGAAAAGGCACACAAGTCCTGGTATGCCAACACCAAGTATAATGCCATATTTTGCACCCCTTGGCAGACCTACAAATGAAAAATTCGAAAGTGATTAAGATGACTGCAGAGAGAAAATACTCTGTGCTTTTCTTGGTCAATCAACAGTCAAAAAAAATTAAATTAAATTAACTCTTCTCCTGTGAATTGAAGGCCACTCTTCAAAATAGTAATGCCTGAGCAGGGCAATCCCAGATCAAAAAATACACTAATCAAATTAATCTTTGAAGTAGTAGATCTGATTTCTATTAATTTCCACATCCCAGCTCCCACACCATGGCAGCTTGAACAAGTCAAGTATGGTCCCATATGCCAGAATAAGTTGAGCAAAGATATATTTCACTTTCCATATTTCTTGGTAAATGGAAGAAAACAAGCACCACAACAGTTATGAGATGGGTTACCACATCCATGGAATAAGTTCATTTTCCAATTTTTCTTCATAGTCGTCAATCAAATAGCACTTAAATTTTTTGTTTTATCTCAGCAGCTTCTTTGACAATTCAGTGGCTCAAAGTTTACTCCACTCCCTCTGATCATCATGACTCGTGAGTTCAACAACATCAAGTGAGTCTAACAGTTGAGATACAGACTCAAAGCTAGTCTATCTAGTTTATCAAGCTATGGTTATCCTCATTATGGGAAGGAACCACTGGTTGCGGCTTCTAATTTCCAAACTGATACCGTGAAAAGGCTGAAATTTTGTGGCTGTTTTTGGTCACTGGAGTACAAGTTCTGGTACCATGTAGTGAGGAGCAAAGTCCTGATCTTTGAGAAATTATTTACAATCACTGCGTCATATTATTTAATGCAATGAGCCAATAACAAAACCTAACGAGTTTCTAATTAACTATCTTGATTCGTAATGTTCATTCATTTGCTCTTCAAAATGAAGAGAACTCATTTCTTTATTTCGTGTACCTTGTTGAGCTAAATAGAGGGAGTTTTTCAGGTCTGATTTTGCAGGGTGCAGGAAATCCAACAGGATCCTATCTAAAAAGACTTTCCCATCTAAGCCTTCTATAATTTATGATATGAAGAAGATGTTTATGAATTTTACAAAAAAGATAGCGCATCACGAATCTTCTTATTCTGTACATATTTTTTACTTCCACACTGTCCCCATATGCAGTCCCTCCAAAAAATTCTCAGCCACGCAATCAAGAAAATGGCCCAAAAAAGTTCATGAAGCACTGGTAATTATTCATTTGTTCCGTTGGTTCTTTTAGGACTTACGCTAGACCAATAAATAACACCAAGACACGAGTGCTGGTCGATCACGCGTTATTATTTTGGGGTGGCACCATTGCTTTCAGTCCAGCACAGCAGTCGGACTATAGTATCGCTAGTGTGACGCAGAAGCCGATGGAATCCACCGAACTTGTTGACTCTTTATCTTTTCTAAATTAAAAACTAATAGAATTGTGAGTGGAGTAATAGAGAGTGACCATCATCAGCTACCTCCGGTGATCATACCTACCCTTCCCGGGCCTTTACTTTCCAATCTTTTTAGTTCTCAAAGCGAAAAGGGCGTAACATTTGTATCCAATGCTAAGCTAAAACCAAAAGAAACTATGGAAAGCCTTGGCCTCAATCTTAGAGTTACTCCGTTAATCGGAACTTATGAACAAAATATGATGCACTTTAGAATCAGTAAATAAACCTGAATTAGAGAAGTAAGGAAGAATATGTTTACCTGGTCTTGGAGACTTTGCGCAGCCAATATCTAACCCGGTATCGCTTTTGAATCCACAATACATGCCCTTTTGATAGCAGAATTGGCATGCTGGCTCGTTCCAGATCAACTTCAGATCTTCCTCGATATAATTTGCAGAATACGGAGCAAATTGAATCAGCTGAAGGGGAATCGAAACAGTTGGCATTAATCTACAAGTCGGTGGCATTTCTCTCGACGAATAACGATTGGGCGGCGTGACCAAAATAGTGTAGTTGTAATTACCCGAACAAAGTAGGGGCACTGCCCAACGGTTCGAGTATGCTGTGTCCACGGAGCAATTGAAATAGTTGTAGTTGTTATCAGAACCTGCCCTGAATGCAGACCCTTCAACACTGAAGTTTAAGATTCTTGTGGAAAGGCAAGAATCATCATTGATGTATATGGCCTGTGTAGAGTAATTAATCCAGTGTACAACAAATTCGCCGGAGTGAGGAAGAGAAAGGATTGTTTGATTGTAGTTGTTGCAATAAAGATCAAAGCCCGGATAGCCACATCGTTCATTCTGTTTGTCTCTTAGCCGGAAAGGGAACCTGACTTCAGGAACCAGTCCCAGTCCCAGTCCCGGATCATCACAGGAGGCAGGCTTGCAGACTTTAACGGAGGAGGATGGGTTTATTACGAGGAGGGTGAAAATGAATATGGTGAAGATGGAGGAGAGGCCTACTCCTGAATTCGAGAAGCCCATCTGAAAATTGAAGTGTCAGATCAATTTAAACACTGAATGCTCTTTCTGTGCAGATTAATAAAGCTCACCCCGATGAGAAGAATGAAATTATTAGTCCAATTTAATACTAATCAAAGAACAAAAACGTCAATTCGCTGAAATACAGAACTGGATTTACTTTTTTGTTACACTTTGACATACAGTGATTGTAATTAAGTAAATATTACTACTACTTAATTGGTTCATATGAAAATTTGATACTAATTATCTACTGTAATTTTAAAATATATTTTAAATATTCTTTTAGACAATTTTAATTTTTAAATATATTTTTTATTTAGCAATTATTATGTCAAAATAATAAAAAAAATATTTTAAAATATAATTATATGTATGTATACTATATTCTTATTTACGTGTGCATCTAATATCTTATTGCCAAGGGAGATTGACACTGTCCGACATGCTCTGGTCTTTTGTCCAGTATTCATGCTTCAAAGTTCAAAATTAGGAAGTAAACTGTAGCACTAGATTAAAAATAAGAGTCTAAACAATATAAGTTAGTCTAAGGTATGAGTATTAATTTTGATTCGGGGATTGGATTGATTTGTCGTTTCGATTTGAAATTTTATAACACATTATATCAAGTCAATACATTTTTTTATCAAGACAAACCGAGTTTGTTCGTTTTTTGTGATCGGTCCAATCCAATCCATGTAATCTAAATGAACAAAATTATAACTTTTTTCTTTCTAAAATAGTTAACATTAGTTATAAAATATAAATTAGTATTATTTAATAATTC
This sequence comes from Gynochthodes officinalis, assembly GCA_020080225.1. Classification (NCBI taxonomy): domain Eukaryota; kingdom Viridiplantae; phylum Streptophyta; class Magnoliopsida; order Gentianales; family Rubiaceae; genus Gynochthodes; species Gynochthodes officinalis. Next base: position 36,478,767 of record CM034622.1, on the reverse strand, counting down.
AAATAATTCATTAATTAAAGTTAGTCAATTTGTGACAAAATAAATTAAAATATTTATATGAAAATACAAATAAAAATATTTAGATAAATTTTATTTATTATTTTTATATAAAAATAGGTCATTTTTTAATATAAAATTATTAATTTCAAATTTAAGTTAAATCACCTAATATTATATATAAAGAGAAATGATTGGTAAAAAAAAAAAGATAAACTCATATAAAAAATTAATCCAATTCAAATTTAATCCAATCTAATTTGAAATATTCAAATCCGTAGAGTTGGATCATGTCATCAATTTTGAACGCCCTAGTCCAAGGATGACCGGAATTTATGGTATACAATGAGACAACCGCGAGTCTTTGCAAGATTTTGACGCAGTAATTGAAAGTTTTGGTTGAACTTGAACAGTCTTTTTTCTTTCATTACATATGCTCTTATCTTATGGCGGCCTGAATTTCTAGATTTATAGACACATAGCATTACGTTTTGCATTCCATCACGCGTTAGTGAAGCAATGCATTGCCCAAATGACAAATAGTATTTTGTTTTTTTCTTACTAATAATAATTAATTAAGACATAATGTTTCAGATCATATGACTCAATTGGCACGATTAATGAAACAAAAACACACTCCAAGGATTAAATATTGTGCACATCAGTTACATTTTTTTTTTTTGCGTAACAGGCTAACTTTTTTATATAAAAATAACTTCAACCCATAATTTATGCATATTTTGTTTATAAAACTTATTTTATTCGCATATAAATTGCTCATGTTGTATTGTATGAAAGTTAAATAGTGATCGTTTTAAAAATTTACGAGAAGACGTCTTAAATTTCGAACTCATTATATTTTGGGAGTTTGATGGCAAATGAATAAAATTGAAATATCGATGGAATATAATGAAATAATATCATTTTACGATTTCTTCTAAAATATGGTATTGAAGGAAGCCACTGTGAGAGTATCTTAAAATTTTTTTATTATTTTTGGGTCCAACTATTTTGGGTCGCTTAGGGGAGGCAAATGGGTGGCGTTACATCGCTCATGGGTTGAGTCATTTATGATTTATAATTTAACAAGTTATGACTTAACGCAACTCATTTATTTACGAGTAATGTTTGAATTGGATTAAACCCAATCAATCAAATGAGTTAATTCAATATTTTTTTATTTAATTAAGGAAATTAAACTTATATTTTTCATATTTTTGAGTGCTTTAAAAAAAAACTAATCTTATTTAATATATATATATATATATATTTTATAAAAAACTATTCTTATATTTTCACCAAAACTAAAAAATAAACTAATCTTATTTAGTTTTTCTATTAATATGTATTAGTTTTTTAATGGTCATTACACTTCCACTTTTTAATTAAGTTTTATAAATATTGTCAAAGTCATTATAACCAACAAGGTAATCATTGTGAAAATTATTAGTGTGTTCAAAAAAATAATTATTAGTGTGTTCAAAAAAATATGTGCAAACGAGTTTATTGAGAGGTTTCATAAATGTGATGAGATTTATATTAAATATATCACGAACACTTAGTTTCCAATTATTATTTGAAATACTAATGTATCACGTATTTGTTAAATTGCCTTAGAAACAAAAAAGGGGAAAATTTTTAAAAAATGACGGGGGAAGTTATCAAATTAATAAAAGGAGTATAATTTAATTTTTATTTTTTATAAGGGTAAATATATTTTATGTTCTAAACACAATTTCATTTTTTTAGATGAATTTTTGTTGTATTTTTAAATATAACTAAATATCTAATTTAAAAAAAAATTCACATGAAAATAAAGATTTATCGCCCATCAAAATTTAAAATTTTTAAAGAAGGAAAATTGAAAGTTATAATATTTAAAAAAGCTATCAAAAGATAGAAATTTTATATAAAGATTTTTTTTTGAGAATTTCAATATTATTAATATTGAATTTTACATAAAGTTAAAAATAAAATATCAAAATAGTAAATTATTTTTAGTAATTTTTAATTATGTAAATATTTTGATATTATTTTTTATTAGATAACATTCATGTTCACAAAAAAAAGGAAAAAAAATTAAATTTAAATATTTGAATAAAAATTTTAAATTGTGTAATTTTTTATTTAAAACTTTTTACATTTTTTTGGTATTGATATTAATAAACTATCATTTATATTTATATTTAGCCTTTTAAAGTTATATATTTAATTAAGCATAGATTTAAAAAAATTCATCTAAAAAAGTAAAGTTATGTCTAAAAGGCATAATTATTTTATTCATTTAGAAATTAAGGAAAAAATTTGTTATTTTTATTTATTAGATAACTATTATAGCATGTTAGAAAAAAATTAAAAAAATATATATTTAGTCCAACAGGTTATCATTACATATTCTAATCAAACTCAAATACTACTGGTCATTACATGATTAAATCAATTAATAACCCATGATCAATGTGACAAACACGTTAAGTTAAAATACTTAAATGGATTGAGTTGATTAATTAGATTGATTATAATTTTAAAATGTGAGTATTTACATGCAATAGAGCATAAATCTCCTTTTAATTATTGAATAAATAAGATGTGGGGAATAACAGAGACTAAAGAGAGACAGGTTTTAAAAATTAGATTAAAGGGAGAGCAGGCGGCTACAGCCAACCACCAACTTTGATGAGTAGATCCCCACAAATGGAAATATTGAATCAACATCAGTATAATTGAGTATCTTTGTTCTGGTTGATTTCCACTGTAGAATTTGCAAAATAGACCAATTCAACGTCAACTGCATCCATGGCGGTCAAAATTTTGCAAACATAAACAATTCTGAATACCAGGCGTGAATGGTTACTTCATCATGAATTTATGATGTCATTTCACTGCGTGATTGATTGGGAAACAATTCTGAATTGCAAGCGTGGGCGACGTCGGATGATAAGCCCAGAGAATTGGGCAACAATTTATTGGATTTTTTTTTTCATTTTCAGGAAAGCCCAAATTGTCTTCAATTTATACTATTCGACTTTCAAAACAATCCATTAGGCTAACATGGTGTTAGGCCCGTCAACAAAATGAATTGGGTTATCTTATCATTTTTTTAATTTCCTTTTCTCAAATTTTAACTCGGGAAAAGCGTTGTTAACTTGTTACGCTTTCTTTGTATGATCAACTTTGAGTCACAACTAACTCGGCCTAACCGAGTTGGTCGCCTATATAGTTGGGACTAAAGAAGGTCGAGAGTTTAAACCCTACTTCTAACTTTCTCCTCCTTTTGTCCCTTAGACCTATTTACTTTAAAGAATCTCACCTCTTAATGTGTAAATTAAGATTCTTCAAAAAAAAAATAAATAAATAAATTTTGAGTCCCAACTTTGAGTAAATGCTTGAAGTCTTATTGTCACTTTACCATCCAACCACCATTTTTGAAGAGTTTCATTAAGGTCTTTTTAATAGGAAGTTTGAGTTATGCACCTATTGTGTTGGCTTACTTTTTTTAAAAAAATTATTTTTATCTTAATGAAAACATTGTCTCTTAAATAATTGGGGAATACTGATATTGGATCAAATGACAAAACATTACACTACTATGAATTATTTGATGTAATTGGGATTTTTTTTTAAGATGACCATTTTGCCCGTCATTCCAAAAGTGGAAAGCTAAGTAAGGCATAAGTTATCATATATAGAATAACATACAGTGGGTTCTTTGCTTTTTTGGTTTGTTTTTATTTTTTGTCAATTAAGTAATATTACGTCAGTCTCAAAATAAAAATTCAGTTCCAATTTTTTTTATTCCAAAAAATAATTTATTTTTAGTGTGAAAAGTTTGTATTACTTTTACTACCAATAATAGTGTATGAGTCAAATTAAAAAATAATGATAAAAATTAAAAGTTATACATTTGACTGTGAATTAAATGTGTTGTATCTTGTAAATTATATTAAATTACAAGTAATTTTTTTTATACATAATAAATATTTAACATATTATATTGAATAGGAAAGTCCAACTAATTTGTTTAAAGAGATAAAAAATTAATTACTAGATTAAAAAAATGCATGATATCTCCTTTAAGGTTTTTTTTTTAATTGGTGATATTTGATCCACACGCAAATGCAATTTTGCATCAATATTAACACATTCTTAATGGTGAAACTTAGGGTCCGTTTGGATAAGTTTTTTTTATTTACAAATAAAAAAATTCTAAAGAAAAAAAATCAAAATATATTTTTATTTCAAATTTTAAAATTCAAATTTTTTTACTCAAATTTTTCTCACGTAATTTTTTTTAAAAAAATTTCTCTTATTTTTTCTTCCAAAATACTTTTCTATCAACAATTCAACAAATATCTATCAAAATTTTTGTATATTTTACTATAATTTTTTTTTTATGAATAAAAATACCTCGTTGAAACGGAATTTAGAAGGTAGATTATGAAATAACAAACCGCCATAGCCTCAATTTCATCAATCAACTGCTCAAATTCTCGTAGATTACAACGTATTCCTAAGAAACATTTGGGGGTCTCGAATTGGCGGGAAAATGTCCTTACAATCCCTCACACAGCCCGATAGTTATTTACGGCCATATATAAAACCCTACCTCTTACTCCACTGGCAGGTCACAAAGCTCCCAACTTTCCCTCTTCCCACATTTTCTCTCCCAAATTTTCAGATTTCAAAATAAGAGTAGTAGTGTATTTATAATTTGATCCATTATTGTTTGCTGTTTTGTTATCAAAATTTCTGCTTTTACAAGAATCTAGGGTTTCCAGAGGCGTCGAAATGGCTGACGCCTTTGAAGACGAAGCCGAGCCTACGATTTCCATAGACGACTATCTCAAGGGCGTTGAGGAACAGGAGCTTGTAAGTTTTCTCTTATTGCACAAAATTTTATTTTTTGGCTTCTTTTTTTTAAGCTGAATTTCGGTTGTTCGTTAGTACTGTCATTTCATGTAGAATTTCGGCTGTAAAATAGTTAATTTCTGGAGTTAAGGATTCACATCCAATGATTTAGCTTCATATCAAGAATTTATTTATTAATGTTGTGGTTAGTGTGAATTTGATACCCTGGTTTGGCGCTTTCGTAGTTATTAATTTCGATAGTCGAATTCAGCGGAATATTTGTATCGTTTGTGCCATTACACATAACTTATTCTGTCATATTTGAAGCCCTGAAGCTTAATGCTGTTGAAGGGGGTTGGATTTTGTGTGCCACAAAATTGTATCTAACTTGTAGATTGATTGATTCAGAAAGTTTCAATTTTTATCCTATCATAGACCTTTTCCTCTAGACTTTCCATTTAGTAGTCGAAGTATTCATGTTCAAATGATGGCTTGTATTTACTCCTTGGTTGTTCCTTGTTTTTTGTTATTTTCTAAATTAACCCATACGACAGGAAGCAGATTTGGTCCTGGGTGGTGATGAGGGGAAAGAATGCACGTATGGCAAAGGTTATCTGAAGAGGCAGGCAATTTTCTCATGCTTGACATGCACTCCAGATGGGACAGCCGGGGTTTGCACGGGCTGTAGTTTGTGTTGCCATGATGGACATGAGGTACTACTTTGCCAATCTAATTGACAGCTTCCTGTACTTTTTGTTTTTCTTTTTTCCTTTGCAAAGTTAGAGGAAGATGCTGTTAAAGGATAGGATGTGCAGTTGTTTGTACCAGCTGATAGCATTTGTTCAGTCAAGAGACAGCCTTTGTTTTAACCAAACTGCAACTCAATTATACCTTGGTCTAGTTATCTTTGGATTAGATTATCAGTATGAAGTGATGTTGGATAAAATTTGGTTTTTCTGTGTGAATAAATATGATCATCAACCTTTTTATATAATTTATATCTTCTTTTATCATGTTTCCACTTGGACAAGATTGTGGAACTTTGGACCAAAAGGAACTTTAGGTGTGATTGTGGCAATTCAAAATTTGGAGAGATGTACTGTAAGCTTCTGCCCAACAAAGATGTAGAAAATCTGGAGAATTCTTATAATCATAATTTCAAAGGTTTATATTGCATATGCAATCGGCCCTACCCTGATCCAGATGCCGAAGAACAGGAAGAGATGGTTCAATGCTGTATATGTGAGGACTGGTTCCATGAGGAGCATCTTGGCCTTGAATCTTCTGATGCGGTGAGTTATTTGTTTTTGATATCTCTTTACAGGGATTTTCCTGTTTCCTTCTTTATGTGTTCTTTGTGCCATACTTTGTGTTCACCGCAAATTTATTTTGATCATTTAGGAGAATGAAGAGGCTTTTTTGTTGTTTAATTGATTGAGATTCTTGTTGGTTTTGAGGAAAATAAACTGATGTGTTTTTGATGTACACTCGTGTTTACATGAAACCTGGAGGATTGTTGTTGTTTAGTTGAATTCAAAGTTTCCAAGTTTTACAAAATACTTTTATTTGGTGAAAGTCCCTTCTCCTGTGTGATAATACCTGGAAGTGGTGTTTTTCATGATTGGGTTCTCTGTAACATGCCTTTGGTAACATTGAGGTGTATTTTTATGCATAATTGCTCAAGTAAGGCTTGCTCATCCCACCTAATTTATGACTGCCCCTACATTTCTGTTTGTTGTGGAAAGTTCCAGGCAAAATTTAGCTGCTTGTTTTTCTGTCTTCAATATGATTCTATTATTATTTTTTCAATTTGTGCTTTTCTTTTCTATTTTCTTCTCTTCTTTATGAAGCAGGTACGTGCATATTGTCTTCCTTTTTGTTGATAAAAAAATTCCATTTTTCATCTTATGCAAACATGGTCTTCACTCGCATAGCAGCCATCCAGTTTGATACTGGGTATAAACTTTACTGTTCTGCCTTTGGTGACCACCTAATTGTTTTTTCAATGTAAATCTCCCATTCTTGTTTATGGGTGATGCTATTGAATCATTAATTATTCGCTTATCAATTGAAATGTAAACTACTTCTTTTGTACAGTTGATCAACTAAGCAATCTTTCGTAACTGTTTGCTGAAATGCTCTTGCTTTTAGTCATTTTATTCCACTGTTTTTCTGCATTTCACATGCAGATTCCAAGGGATGAAGAAGGGGAGCCCTTATATGAAGACTTAATATGTCAGGGTTGCTCCAACTTGTGCTCCTTTTTGACTTTTTATCCTCAAAAAATCAGGGTAACAGGCAAGCAACAGAGTGTATCAAATTCTTCAAAGGAAAAAGTACCTGAAAATGCTCCTTCACCTTTAGACTCCTCAAAGAAGCAGCAAGATGGAGATTGTTCACTTGAAACTTCTGCAAGAGATACTAATTCTGGAGATGTCTTTCTTGGGAAGGGTATTCTAGTTGAAGAAACTAAATCTAGCAATTCGGTTTTACTGGAAAGCAATTCAGCTGCAGGTCCAAGTAAGACATCATGTATTCTTGGTAAAAATCTACTTGAATCAGCATTTGAAGAGGACAAAAGTGAAACAATGTTTCTTTGCAAAAATTGGAGAGAAGTCCTCTGCAGATGTGAAAATTGTTCAGAATTCTACACCCAGAAGGGAATTAGCTTCTTGCTTGACAAAGAGGATTCAATTGCTGAATATGAGAAAATAGGAAAGCAGAAAAGGGATGAGAAGCTGGAGCAACAACAGGGTCTGGAGTTGAATTTTCTCAACAAACTTGGTCATGTTGAGAAAATGGAAATTTTAAGTGGCATTGCTGACATGAAAAGTGAATTTCAATCTTTCCTGGTACTCGTCTGAAATATTTAAAACTCTATTTGGTTGATAATGATTCGCAATCCAAACCCTGCTACCCTCTTTTGAGGAAATTGGGCCTTCATTCCTTTTGCAGGAGTCATTTGATGCATCAAAGCCAATCACAGCTGATGATGTTCACCAGGTGTTTGAGAATCTTGCCAAAAAGCGAAGGCGTATGCCGTAAGTTGCAAGGGGGATTCTTCTCTCAATTTGCAGACTGGTGTTGCTGCTGTCAGGCTGTTGGCTTTACCAGCATGGTTGCAAAAAGTGCTTTGTATAAGAAATTTGACTTGAAGTTGACAATTGTTTATTATGAATTTTAGGACTATGTAATTGTTAACATTTAACTCCTGTGCTCTTTGTTTGTTCCACTGGTTGCAGTTCGGTCTGATATTTTACTGCATCACTTTAGGTTGTACATTGACAATTTGAATTAGTTTTTGGCTATGTCTTTTAGGGTGAAAGCTCAGCACCGTCACAATTCTGTTCAGCCAGGTCTGCATCTTGTATCTATACATGAACATCATGAAGTGGAGTTTCTCTGGAATTCATTTCATGTGTGTAAGAACATGTGTTCATATCCTTGTATGGTTGAGTACAGTTTCATCATGCATGAACTAGTGAATTCAGTGAAATAGACAAATTGGTATATATTAAACTGTCTCCAAAATGGTGGGGCCTCCGTTTGTTACTGGAGAAGCTGAGCTGGAATTGTGGTCAAGTGGCCTTCTTGAAATTCATCCTTACATTTAGACCAGAATCATACAGGCTTGAGTGTTTTGTTTTCTCCTGATAAATTTTTCTTTTTGTTTGTCTCTGCTCAGTGGAATTATTATAAGCATTCTAGGTTCTGCAAGCATTTTTCAGATACTTGGTCTTTTTTATTTGAGCTGCCTCTGGTTTTATGGCTTACTATGTATATCTTTCAGTTTTTTGAAGTATGGTTGGACTGCTGTTTGTTATAATGAACGGTGATGCGGTTAATTGCTGTCCTGTCGTGTGGACTGTGGACTTCAAAACGTGCACCCTTTACTTGTAGTTGTAGATTGTTATCGAAATTATTTTCTTCTTAAACTCTAAAAAATTTACTTGGAAGTCGAGTATTATGAGATACTGTTGCGGTGGTTTCATACTTTCATGTGCTGATATGATGCTGAGTGGGCCGTGACCTGGGCAGCTAGACTCTGTACGAGTCATGAAGCTTCCCCCTTGCTTTTAACTGTAGAGGAAGCAGAAGGATAGCGAAGTTATAATCTGACTTTTTGGTTAAGTAGTTTATTCCACATACCCTGTTTCTACTTACCCAAGTGCTTACAAACTGGGAATGAAGAAGGATGGTGCGATCTCTTAAGAAAAAATTACAAAGCATTACTACCAGGAAAATATTATCCATGGATGGCTAGATATTTCTTAAGTTCTTAGCCGTGCATTGCTTTAGGCGAAGCCTAAAACCTTTTAATGGGAAGGTTATTATTGCAATCAAATATTTGTGGTTATCTGGCTAGCTTAGTTTGAAGTTTTTACTTCATATTATAATGAAGAGAAGAGTTCAATATGCATATTGTATTCGATTTTATAAGTAAATCAATTAGACGGTACAATACCTATTCAAATTCTATAGATACAGTGTCTATTAATTTCATCATGACGAGAGTTTTATTCATGTTAAAATCTATGAAGATTATTGCAGGTCAATCAATACTAGAAAAAGTCGGATTTATATAAGACATGTTCAAATTGCCTCATTTATCTTTATTTGAAAAGTTAGGTTTGGTTTCAAACTTAATCAAAGAAAAGGAGTATGCCACGTTACCATTAGATGTAAATTGGAAATCTTACACACAACAATAGAAAGTTTGATGAAGGAGACAAATGGCAAATTGCCATCATCCGACTTCTACAACGAAAGTTGTGTCTGAAACCATATATTAGAACATGGCTTGCCCACACCACAAGTGAGGCACCGGCTCAATAATTGGACCTGAAACTCACCACACAAATTCACAACTCACAAAGATTAATGAAGACTCGCAAATGCGTACGGACAAAAGGTAGGTTGTGGATGTTCCCTAAAACAACGGTAGCAACGTTGCCCCTGGGTTCCAACGGTCAGCAGGGGTCTCCTTCCTAATTAAAAGTACATTAAAATCGCACCCCTCACCTAACTCGTGGACTGTCGAGTGAACATCGCTTTCACCGCTCTACATGGTAAATATAAAAATAGAATGTAATAATAAAAAATAAAATATATAATATATAATAAGCATAAAGTACTCTATTACAGAAATGTGGAATAATCGATAAGAAAAAAAAATATTTCTTTCATTTCGTTATTATTTCTTCTTTAAGACTTTGTTTACAAAAAATTATGTATCACTTCATCGACCTAGAAAACTATTGCGATCTTGACATGCTCTTTTGTTATGTTTCCATGGGAATAACTATAAACGAAAAACTTAGAATAATCTTGCCGACAAACCTTGCCATTCACCATCGTCTTCTGCATGGCAAATTGGGACGTCAGATTAAGTCATGGTTACGTCAATTTTTCCTCAATTTTATATAAATATTTTGGTTGTGATTAAGATTTAAGAATGTCACCAATATAACCATGGAACTTCAAAGAAAATTGATTTGAGTCCCTACGGAATCAAAAGTGACGTAGGAGTAATTGCTCGCGAACTGTCCTGCGTTATTCTCATTTTGCAATGCTTGGACGTGAATGAAGGATACTTATGGAGAAAAAGGCACTGCAATTATTATTATAATTATTTAATTGAATAAGGGGGCGGGGAGGGGGAATGAAAGATCGAAATCGAAATCCAATCACAAAAACTTGGATTAAAACGAAATTTGAGGCTTGAACCTCGTGATACATATATGTCGGTGTCTGAACTTGGAAGTTGTGAAATTGAGCGTAAATCTTCTTATGAAGTTTGTTGTCACAGTTATGGGCTAACAAGAGCATTATCATGACCAAGCTGACATTTTGTTAAGGACAAAATCCTCATAATCGTAAGAACTTGAATTCTTATGAATTTCATTAGTATAGTTAAATGTACAATTTAATACTATATAGAATACAACTCACCACATTCATAAACTTTGAGTTTTTATTAAAAATACAAAATAACCAATTAAAAATGGCATGAAATTTTTTACTTTTTGAGATGTTCTCGATATCTAAAAATATGTATTTGAATATATGCGCGACTCGTTTTGATGAATTTTTCCTTTATTTTAACTAAGTTTTACTACAACACATTGGTAGACCCAAGTTTTATAGGCTTCGTTTAGTTTGTATTTCTATTTACAAAAAACTAACTTTTTTTTTATTACAAAAATAAAATATTCAAATAATTTTTTATTTTAAAATTTAAAATTTAAATTTTTTCCAAAATTCTTCTCACATTTTTTCAAAAAAAAAATTCCCTCCAATCTACAATTTCATATCACTTTTTCTTAAAAAAAATTCTTACAAAAATTTTCACACATTTTAATACAAAATTCTCAAATACAATACAATCCGAACGGAACTATAAATTTGTAAATAAGGTCGTGTAGATAGACAAACGCTTTATGAGTCAAATTTTCACACGTATTTTGAAAAAATATGGTCCTATGATCACAAATGTCTTTTGCCTCCTCTCAGTCATCTTGAATTTTTAATTACAATTGTCTTTCAAATTTCAATATATGGCAGCGATTTGTTGGGAATTACCACTCAAGACGATGCAGAACAGAAAGATAAAACCAAACATTACATGTTATAAAAACCAATCAAATCAAAACCTCCACATCAAAAGCTCTTCCTGTTTACTTTGGCTGATTAATTACTGAGAATCTTGTTGATTGTTGTTGGTTGCAGAGGATAATATTCAGAAAACGGGCAAACTTGAGTCGTGCAAAATATGCATTGTCCTAAAGAAACAATTTCTGTGGATTAGAAATTTTTCCCCAGGATAAAACAAGGCTTCCTCGTTTTGTTCGCGGGTGGCAGGAGCAGCAAGACGTAAATAATAAAATCAGCAGAACAAGGTTTCAGTGGGAGAGAATATTTCTGGACAGTTTAGCAATATAGAGAGGAAGTGTTTCAGAGTAAGAGATATGTTTTCCACTGCACTTTGAGGCTCGGGAGCAGCAGTATATATAACGTTGCAGTCAACAAAGTCTGAGGAAAATTTGTTGCATGTTGAGGTCGTTGAAGCAAATCCAGCAAGACGTGGTCAACAATCTAGCGTCATGCAAAAAGCTTCAGAAACGGTAAACCCACGAGCTAATCGGTCAAAGGAAGGATTGGGTTTTGACAAATTTGTTGCATGTTGAGGTCGTTGAAGCAAATCCAGCAAGACGTGGTCAACAATCTAGCGTCATGCAAAAAGCTTCAGAAACGGTAAACCCACGAGCTAATCGGTCAAAGGAAGGATTGGGTTTTGACTAAGGAAAATGACTGGACCATGTGTAACCCACGTGGGGGAAATCCATCGTTTTGAACTGGATTGGCCCAGTTTGTCCCTCTCTCATGGGCACGAGCCTACCATTCTTTCTCTTGGTCACAAGCCCACTCATAGGTGATTCAATGTAAAGTGCTATTATATTGTTGTAAACTTCCAATGTGGGATTGTCTTTTGAAATATACAACAATCCCCCACATATTTCAAAAGAATAAAACGGAGATAAAATTGTTCTGTTGGAATGTCTGGGTGCAAATGCATTTAGTTTGGTGTCTTTTGGACTATGAACCAAACTTAGATTGATAAAATATATCTTACTGATTTATTGGTGAAATGTAAAATTTCTATGAACCGATAGATCATTGATGTAAGATAGAGATCTTATCAATCACAATGCTACCCCCACTATCTTGCTGTTCGACGCGTTTTTGCGCTAGTAAGCCATGCGCTTACCTGGTTTATTCATGAGAGCTCTAAAGACTTTTAGCCATAATCTTATAGGAGCGGCATCACTCCACTCTCATATAGGTGAATTCATCAAGTGTGCACTGCTTTAAATACACCATCCATAAGGAATATGAATTCATTAAAAGTTTAAAACTGAACCTTACATTTAGTAGCAGTTATAACACATGCACCATAGAAGGGACAATATTATTAGTGTTTCATTGCCAATGTCGATTTGTTATTACCCATATGAACCTATTTCCTAGGATCACCAATCACATAGGTTGGGTTACCATCTCTATTGACAGCTTATTGGCTTAAGTCCCAATTCCCTCGATGTTTGAAGAATTAATTTTCTTCCCAAAGGTTTAGTCAGAGGATCGGCCAAATTCACTTCTGACTTCACATAATCAATGGAGATTATTCCATCTCTTAGCAGCTGCTTTATGACATCACGTCTCAGTTTCATGTGTCGATTTTTACAATTATATGATTTGTATTTCGCTATTGCGATTGCTGCTTGGCAATCGCAATGCATAGGCACTGGGGGCATTAACCCCTTGGTTATAGGAATTCCAGCTAAGAAGTTCCTTAACCAATCAGCCTCCGTACCAGCTAGATCCAGAGCTATAAACTCTGACTCCATAGTCGATCTAGCAATAATAGTTTGTCTGGATGATTTCCATGCTATTGCACCACCACCAAATGTGAATACATAGCCACTAGTGGATTTAGTCTCATCTGAATCAGAGATCCAGTTAGCATCACTGTATCCTTCTAATACAGTGGGAAATCCACTATATATGATACTATAATCAATGGTTCCTCTCAAATATTTCATTAGTCTAACTAAAGCAGACCAATGCTCATGATTGGGATTATGAGTATATCTACTCAGTCTACACACTGCGTAGGCTATATCAGGTCTTGTAAAATTCATTAAATGCAACAGACTCCTAATAATCTGAGCATATTTAGATTGAGCAACTGGGTCACCACGATTCTTTTTCAATTGGGAGTTAGCGTCATAAGGAGTGCTCACAGGTGTCACATCATAGTTATCAAACCTCCTAAGAAGTTTCTCAGTATAATGATTTTGTGACAGCATAATTCCATCGCTTCTCCTTATGATTTTAACATCCAATATGACGTTGGCTTCACCCAAATCTTTCATATCAAAGTTTGAAGACAAGAAACTTTTAGTACTATTTATAACATTCAAACTAGTACCAAATATGAGTATGTCATCTACATACAAAGAAAGAATCACATAATCACTGTTTATAGTTTTTGTATATACACATTTGTCCACTTCAATTGATGAAAAACCATCACTTAATAAGATTTGATCAATTTCTCATGCCATTGTTTAGGAGCTTATTTTAGGCCATAGAGTGATTTTAGCAACTTACAAACTTTATTTTCTTGTCCAGAAACAGCACAACCCTCAGGTTGTGTCATGTAAATTTCTTCTTCTAAATCTCCATTCAAAAATGCTGTTTTAACATCCATTTGGTGAAGAAAAAGTTTATGAATAGAAGCTAAAACAAATAAGACTCTAATAGATGAAATTCTTGATACTGGTGCAAAAGTATCAAAGTAATCAATATTTTGTTTCTGTGAAAAACCTTTTGCTACTAAACGAGCTTTATATTTGTCAATTGTGCCATCAGGATGATATTTTCTTTTGAAAATCCATTTACAACCAATAGGTTTTGCACCAGTAGGTAAATCAACTAAAATCCAAGTTTTATTTTTCAAAATTGAGTTCATTTCATCATTAATTGCTTCTTTTCAAAATTTTGAATCAGAAGAAGAAATCGCTTTATCAAAAGTTGACGGATCATTATCAATAAAATAAGTATAAAAATCATTTCCAAAAGAAGATTCCTTTCTAAGCCTTTTGCTCATTCTCAATTCTTCATCAAAATTGCTTTCTCTATTATTTTCAATAGGTGCATGAGAAATTTTTCAAGAAAGTGGAAAAATGTGTTCAAAGAATTCCGCATTCTTTGTTTCCATTATAGTGTTACAATCAAGAACATCACTTTTTAACACAAGAAATCTATATGCAGCACTATGTTCAGCATATCCAATAAACATGCAATCAGATGTTTTTGAACCTATTTTTCTTTTCTTTGGTTCAGGCAACATAACTTTAGCTAAACACCCCTCACACTTTTAAATATTTTAAATTAGGTGCATGACCTTTCTACAACTCATATGGTGTTTTTCCGGTTTTTTTATGTGGAATTCTATTATGCAAGTGACATGCTGATAAAGTAGCTTCACCCCATAGATTTTGAGGTGCATTAGAACTAATTAACATAGAGTTCATCATTTCTTTAAATGTTCTATTTTTTCTTTCAGCTACACCATTAGATTCAGGTGAATAAGGTGGAGTCACTTCATGAATTATTCCTTCTTTTTCACAGTAATCATTTAGTGATAAATATTCACCCCCTCTATCTGATCTAACTCTCTTAATTCTTCTACTAAGTTGATTTTCTACTTTAGTTTTATAAGAAATAAAGGCCTCATATGCATCATCTTTATTTCTAAGTAAATATAACTTAGTGAATCTAGAGAAATCATCAATAAAAGTAACATAGTATCTTTTACCACATTTAGTCATAGTTTGTTTTAAATCACCTAAATCAGTGTATATTAAAGACAATAGTTCAGTTTCTCTATTAACAGAAATACAAGTCTTTTTGGTGATTTTTGCTTCAGTACAAATTTCACATTTATCTATGCTAGTTGAACTCAAGCCAGAAATTAAGCCAAGCGATTGCATTTTCTTAATATAGCTAAAATTAGTATGTCCTAATCTTGCATGCCATAAAGAAAATGATTCAATCATATAAACAGAAGAAGCAGATGCATTTTCATTGATAACATTGGAAATAGAAAGTACATATAAATCCTAATTACTATAGCCCTCGCCTACAAACATGTTATTTCTAGTCATAACAATTTTTCCAGATTCAAAGAAAATTTTTATTCCGGCTTTGTCAAGTAATCGCACAGACACCAAATTAGCTCTAATAGTTGGAACATGCAATACGTTGTTAAGAGCCAATGTCTTTCCCGATGAGAATTTGAGAAGGACTTTGCCATTGCCATGCACTTTTGCAGTGGTAGAGTCTCCAAGGTAAATTACTTGATTTTCATCCCCTACCGAAGTGTAGGAGGAAAAAGCCTCTTGATTACCATAAACGTGTCGAGTGGCCCCTGAATCTACCACCCATTCATTGGCATTTACTACCATGTTCACTTGAGAAACAAATGCAACTATAACTTCATCTCCTTCGGCTAAATTAGCTTTAGGAGGATTTTCATTTCTCATTCTCTTGCGACATTGAGGAGCATGGTGACCTGGCTTACCACATACAAAACAAGAGCTTTTCTTTTTCTTAAAGTTAGTACTCTTAGGCTTGAAATCTTTAGATTTAGAGTTAGACTTCGCACCTTTATTGGAGCTACTCCCTTGCACCAAATTTGCCTTCAATGCTAATTCTTTAGCTTTGGCCAATTTTGTTTCCTTTCTGTTGGTGTCTTCAATGAGAATGTGGGTAACTAACTCCTCGATGGTGAAGGACTTTTGCTTGTGGTTCAGACTATTTTTGTAATCACTCCAGGAGTCGGGCAACTTTTCAATCAATAAACCGGCTGCAAATTTTTCTGGAAGGGTGATGTTTTCGGCCTTCAAGTCTTTGAGAAGCTTTTGATACTCATTGATCTTACTTTTGATTTCCTTTTCTTCTATCATTTGCCATTGATAGAATTTCCCAATGACAAACTTTTGCTTGGTGGCATCTTCAGCGGTGAACCTTTTAGTTAAGGCTTCCCATATTGCCTTGGCTTCTTTGTATGGACAGAATACATCAAAGAGTTCATTAGATAGAGTCTGCAAAATCGTACGGTGACATACTTTGTTGGCATGCTGCCATGATTGTTGAATGTTGCTAGCAGCAGTTGGGATAGGTTTGGATTCTAGTAAAGCATGTGCTACACCATGAACATCAAGTAAGGAGAAAATCCTTTCTTGCCAACGTTTGAAGTTTTCGTTAGCAAAGATATCAATGTTTGAAACATATGGGAATGGTTTGGCGTAGGGTAGATGGACGGGCATGGTTTGTGTGAGTTGAACTTCGGATTGGCTAGTTTGATTGCTGGTTGTGGGGTTTGTAGCATTAGCATCCGAAGCAGGATTGGTAGGGACTGCGTTAGAAGCAGTAGCCATATTGTTTCTTTAGATTGTTGATTGTTGTTGGTTGCAAAGGATAATATTCAGAAAACGGGCACACTTGAGTCGTGCAAAATATGCATTGACTTAAAGAAACAATTTCCGTGGATTAGAAATTTTTCCCCAGGATAAAACAAGGCTTCCTCGTTTTGTTCGAGGGTGGCAGGAGCAGCAAGACGTAAATAATAAAACCAGTAGAACAAGGTTTCAGTGGGAGAGAATATTTCTGGACAGTTTAGCAATATAGAGAGGAAGTGTTTCAGAGTAAGAGATATGTTTTCCACTGCAATTTGAGGTTCGGGAGCAGCAGTATATATAACGCTGCAGTCAACAAAGTTTGAGGAAAATTTGCTGCATGTTGAGGTCGTTGAAGCAAATCCAGCGTCATGCGGAAAGCTTTAGAAACGGTAAACCCACGAGCTAATCGGTCAAAGGAAGGATTGGGTTTTGACTAAGCAAAATGGGTAATTGTTAATTGGTAAAACTGAGTTAAACAAAAAATTGTTGTTTACAGATAGGCTGAAAAAATAAAGGCTCAAAATGAGAGGAAGTAAAACTTGGACTGGACCATGTGTAACCCACGCGCAGGGGGGGCAAATCCATCGTTTTGAACTGGATTGACCCAGTTTGTCCCTCTCTCATGCGCGCGAGCCTACCATTCTTTCTCTTGGTCACAAGCCCACTCATAGGTGATTCAATATAAAGTGCTATTATATTGTTGTAAACTTCCAATGTGGGATTGTCTTTTGAAATATACAACAAATCTTAGCATGGCTTGACTACTGGTAATCGTAAGAAAGCATGCATTATTGGAAATTAACCATGACCATGCACAGTCAACCTGGCTACCTGAATATGCGGCAATGTTCTTTTTCGAGAGTGACATCCGACAGGGCCACTCTCAAACGCTTAAAGTAAACCTTCGTGCCAAGGTTTGTCAAAAGTAAAAGAAACTTTTATTACCTTAGTTAAACCTGGATATTGACAAAAATTATTACTCCATATATAATAAGAAAGTAGGGAGCCCCAGGGGATAGCCTAACGGTAAGGTGGAGAGAGTGTCTTTGACAAATTTATGCCAACCAGGATTTGAACTTTTGCGTAGCAAAAGCTTTATAGCACTCTTAAATTTACATGCGACTGCGGGGTGAGATCTACCCACAGAAATCCCGAAGTTATGTGACTGTGGGGTGAAACCTATCCACAGAAGTCTCGGAGTTGGTGTTTGGCTAAGGGTCCAAAAGGTCATCTAGTAAAAGAGTCTTTGAATCTTAAAAAAAAAGGTAAGGAATTGACTCATTCAACAACGAAAGAAAATACTTCAAGATGCGTTTCTGGATTTGCGTGTTCCCTGGTTATAATCTCTGACGGGTCCAAATGAGTTGCCAAATATGACAAACTCAATACTCGAAGAAGAAAATTGTGAAGTATATATGCCGACTCTCTGGACTTGAAAAGGCCGAAACAAAGATGATTACTCATGGGTTATTTAGTCTTACAAACAATAAGTTAATGATAATAACTAGCAACATTTGCAATAGTTGGGAGGGACATGCATAGATAAAATGGAGAAATGAAATATTTTCAATAAATTTTGATGGCCATTCATGCTGTGTTTAAGTGGTAGAAAATTAGCGAAGAATTAAAGTGAGTGGTGAGATTTAATTGCGTGATCGCATGTCAAGTATCACCAATACTTAATAAAAATTTGAGACAGAGGAAATAACACGATGAGTAAGTTAATGTTATTAACTAACAAAAAGCTTGCTACTAACGAATAACCAATATTATGTGTGTATTTAACTGAACTATGTTAAGAAATATTAGAAGAAGATAATCTATCTCTAAATTAATTACTTATACTGGTATACATGTGGATTCACTTTTCAATGCAACACAACTAATATTGTAAAAATTCAAATGATAAGAGAGATCAATGCATTTGAAAGTAGTTACGGAAATATATAGGGTGTGCATGGTTAGTCGTTTTAAAATTTGTTTTTACTCTTTTTATAATATTTTCTATTTAACAACCACTGTGTTAAAAAATATAAAAATATATTTCGAAATATAATTCATATATAACCATAATAGCCCGGGGTTGCGACTTTGGGAAGATATTAGTTATGGGTTGCAAGTTTCCAACACGCAACCAAACTTGCCATTAATGTTTTCAGCATTGACGATCATTATGTATTGTCTGACAAGTACGTAGTAACTAGTCAATGTTGGGATTAATTGTATTAAATTCTTAATATATGTTCGAATATAATTAACAATAAGTAAATACTTGTTATAAGTTAATTGGGCAATAACTTATTGACAAATATAACCCTAAGCAACTGCTTATAGGGTCAGCCAGGGGTAGCAGTGATAGATATTTCACATTCTGATACCCTAGTTGTAATACTTTAAGCACCACTGTCTATTTTCTCTCTACAGAAAACAACATAACCCCAATAATTTAAGGTATTATATATTAACTTTTTGATTCGTTGGTTGTTTTGATTGAGTAAATAGTCTATCTTATAACTCTCAATAAGAAAAGTTCAACGGTGCGATTAGTTTCTCAATCGAAGGTCAGAGTTCGCCGGGATCTGGAAAAAGGTGTTCAGAAATCGCAAACTTTAAACTCAGATTCTGTTCACCTCAGGCGGTGTAATCCGGTGATACAAGTTGGGTTTTATTTCTTGGAAATAGACGAAACTTTTGATAACAATTTGTTCGAATTTGGTGACCGGACTGCAAAGTTCCGGTGAAAAGAAGTTTGGGGGTGAAATTCCAGCTAAGGGCGTGTTTGGCTAATCAAAAAATTTCTTTGGGCCAAAAATAAATCATTGGGCTGCTTTTTGAGTTTGAGCCAAAGACAATTCATTGAGCCTAACCAAATCAACCCAAACCCAAGGAACTAGCCCAATCTAAGCCAATCAGATCAGACTGAATCTATTTGACTCGCAACTGTTGACCGGCGTTGACTTTTTTCGACGAGCCATTTTTAAGTATTTCGAGCATTTTTGACTCATTTTTGACATTTGCAGCTGTTGATTTTGAGCATATAGTCACTTACAAAACAGTTGACTGGAGTTGAAGGTCATGTTTGACTGTGAGAACTTGTTGGACACCAGCACTTTTGAGAAGTGAGGATTACTGTAGGGATTATGAGATTATCTATTGAATTGCCTGTCAGACTGTCTAGCGAACTCTTATGCAAAGGTGAAGATAGCTAAAGAGATTTAGGATTCACTAGATGCTCAGTTCCACAAAAATGAGGAGCTATCCAAAATTTATTTGGGGGATAAGTTCTTCAATTTGATGTTCAAGAGTAATATGGAGATGACTCCTCAGGTCACAGACTTGGATAATATGTTGGAGAAGCTTAATAAAGAGGGTTTCGGAATATCCGATACACTTCTAGCAGCTGCCATCATAAATAAGCTACCTGTTACCTGGAATTCTTTTAGGACAAAAGTGTTTAGAAGGAAGAACAGAGTTGAGCTGGATGAGCTAAAGCGACTCATTGTTATTGAGGATGAGACACTTGCTGTGAACAAAAAGGAGTTAGTTGGGAAACTCAGAGTCAATCTTAGGTCCAGACTCAGGCAGTAGTTAACTCTGCATATCAATCCAAAAGGTTCACAAAGAAATTCAAGTCTGAGAAGAGTGAGCCTACTAAGTTGGAGGCCAAAAAGCCCATATTAAAAAAAAAGAAGAAGAGCAAGTGCCATAACTATCAGAAGTGGGCCACTGGGCTGCTGATTGCAAGCTTCCTAAGAAGCTGAAAAATGGTATACCATAGAATGAAACCAATATGGTTGCAGTACAGACTGAGTTTCAAGCCTTTGTTGGTATGATTGGGACTAGGAAGGCCAGTACTCTTACTGATTGGTGGCTAGATAATGGGATATCATGTCATGTCACTAACGACAAATCCTTGTTTACTGATGTTAATAATGTAAATGAGACCCTGTTGGTTCCTAGTAGAGTTATAGTTATGATGACTCACTCTGGCACTACAGAGCTCAACCTTTATTCAAGTAAGACACTAACTTTAAAATCTGTTAAAGTAGTTCCAGAAGTTCCTAAAAATTTAATTTCCATAAGTTTTTTAAACAATGCTGGCATGTGCTTTTCATTTGCATCTACTAGAATGACTTTGATTGTTAACTCTCATTATTTTGGATGTGTATTTATGATAGATGGTGTGTATAGGTTGAGTATGGCAAATGAAATTGTATGTCATGTAAGTTCAAAAATAATTGATTCTAAATTGTTACACAATCGATTAAGACATGTTAACTACAAGAAAATGGTTCAGGTTGCCAAAAATCATCACATTTCATTAAATACATATACTTGATTTGACAAATGTGAAGTGTATGCTCAGACTAAAATCATTAGGAGACCTTTCCCACGTGTAACTAGAAGCACACAACTTCTAGAGTTGATACATTCTGACCTGTGTGATTTTAAAAATTTCACAACTAGAAGTGGTCGGAAGTATCTGGTAACATTTATAGACGATTTTTCTAGATATTGTCATGTTATTTGTTAAAATTGAAATATGAGTTTTTCAAAAAATTTAAGCTT
Organism: Gynochthodes officinalis; assembly: GCA_020080225.1. Lineage (NCBI taxonomy): Eukaryota > Viridiplantae > Streptophyta > Magnoliopsida > Gentianales > Rubiaceae > Gynochthodes > Gynochthodes officinalis. Next base: position 36,457,324 of record CM034622.1, on the reverse strand, counting down.
TTCAAGTTTCGAGTCGAAAACCAATTGAACTTGAGAATTAAAAGATTTAGAAGTGACAGAGGAGGAGAATATTTATTGACAGAGTTCAAGGAATTATGTGCCATTGAGGGCATAATAGTTGAAACTACTGATCCTTACTTACCTTAGTCAAATGGTGTAGTTGAGAGGAAGAACAGGATTTTGACTGAAATGTTAAATTCCATTTTACTTACTACTGGCATGCCTTCTTGTTATTGGAGAGAAGCAGTTTTAATTGCTAATCAAATCTTGAATAAATTGTGACATTCTAAATTGAACATTACTCCTTATGAGTTATGGCATGAATATTTGTATAAGATCGATACTCTAAAGACTTGGGGATGTATTGCTTATATGAGAATACATGACTCTAAGAGACCTAAAGTGGAACCTAAAACAATCATCTGTGTATATCTAGGTAGTGTAGAAGATAGTGCTGTAGATAGTTTTTTGGATCTCTCCATTAATACAGTGATAGAATCTAGAGATGCAGAGTCCTTTGAGAACAAGTTTATCAAAGATCAAGGGTTGAATATTTCTGGATCTATAGATGTGATTACAGAATCTTCTGTAGGATCTGAAGCAGACCCTTCTGACACTAGAACCCCACAGCTAGTTGTTGAACCAACTCCTATTAGAGTATCCACCAGGGAGAAAATTTCCAAAACGTATAGTAGTGACTTTGTCACATACTATTTAAAGAATGATACACTTTCTATAAGGAGGCGATGAGATCTAGAGATTCTTTATTGTGGAAAGAAGCCATTGATGATGAAATGAGCTCCCTTTTTCATAACAACACTTGGTAGCTAGTCGATTTGCCAAAATGGGCTAAGATTGTGGGTTGCAAATGGGTGTTGAAGAAGAAACTGAATAGTGATAGATCAGTAGTTTGGTTTAAAGCACGTCTTGTAGCTAAGGGCTTTACACAACAAAGTAGAGTAGACTATTTTGATATGTACTTACCTATGTGTTATCTATCCACTATTAGGATTCTTCTTGCCATAGTGCCTATTGAGCACCTTGTAGTGCATCAAATGAATGTCAAAATAGCTTTTCTAAATGGTGAGCTGACTGAGGAGATCTACATGAACCAACCTGAAGAGTTTGTCATGAAAGGTTTAAAGAACAAGGTTTGTAAGTTAAACAAATCCTTGTATGATTTAAAACAAGTACTTAAATTTTGGCATCTAAAATTTGACAAGGTTGTAAAGAGCTACGATTTTCAAACCAGTTACTCAGATAAATGTCTTTACTTCCGTTCTGAGTCAAATAAGGTTGTGATTATTTGCTTGTATGTAGATGACATGTTGATTCTTGGTTCTGATCTTTCTGTAGTGAAGGACGTGAAAGCCAACTTAAAAAAAGAATTTGACATGAAAGATCTTGGTGTAGCAGACATCATTCTTGGTATGAAAGTAAATTTTGATGGGCAAATTATCTCCCTTAGTCAGACTCATTACATTGAGCGACTACTTTCTATCTGGGGATACAGTGAGCGTAAACCAATAGAGACATCATATGATTACGACAAGAGACTGAACCCTAATGATGGAGCCAGTATAGATCAGTTAGATTACTCTAAACTGATTGGTAGTCTTATGTATACTATGTGTTGCACTAGACTTGACATGGCCTTTGCAGTTGGCATGTTGAGTTGTTTCACTAGTAATTTTAGCAAAAAGCATTGGAATGGCCTTTCGAGGCTGATGAGATATCTTAAAGGTACTCAAAATTATGCTTTATGCTATTCTGGTTTTCCTCCTATTGTGGAAGGATTCTTTGGCGTTTCTTGGTGTTCAGATATTGGAGACAGTAAGTCTACTATTGATTATGTTTTTATACTGGGTGGAGCTGCTGCTGTATGGAGATCCAAGAGACAGACTTGCATAACACTGTCGCCTATGGAATCAGAACTTTATGCTCTAACTTTTGCTGCAGAAGAAGCATATTGGATAAAAAATCTAATTATAGATATTCCTTTAACCCGACTAAAGATAAATTTTTTAAGTCTATTATGTGATAATCAGGCAGTGGTTCACGTCAATAAAAATTTACTCTTTAATAGTAAGAGGAGACATGTTAGACTGAGACACGCTATGTTGCATTATCTTATAGAATGTGGGGTTATTACTTTGGTTGATGTGAGATCAAAGGATAATGTGGCCGATGCTATAACAAAGGGTTTAGCCAAAATTCGGATATTTCAAACAGTGGGGGAAATGGAGTTAAAGACTATGTAGACTTGTTTTAACCTACATTTTTGGTTGTTTGATATACCGAGTCTCCCTTTGTCGGCTTGGAAAGGCACTAGCTTATATGTTTCTACGATGTTCCGATCAATGTTATGTCATTCCACATTTGATGATATAGACTTTTCGAGACAGTCGTGTCATTCCACATTTGATGATTTCAATTTACTTTGGAAGGAATTTTGATACGAACATTCCACATTGAAGCATGGAAATGGTCCTCTATTGATCAGACTGTTCTAGTTTTGTTCTTAATTGAAACTTAATTAGATATGGCCCTCTAAAGAATAGACTGTTTAGGTTTTGTCCTTAACTGAGATTTAACTATGATGCCTAATACTGATGTCTAGCCTATATTTCGGTGCTAAGTTCTTTTGTAGAGCTAGATACTGATTTGTAAATTAAACAAATGGTTAGATTTATTTACATGAAATTCATATATGTTAATTTAAAGGAGTTGGTAAAGCAGGAGGAGCAAATATAGATTAGAATCCAAACCAAGATGACTTATTTGATGAGTGAGATCACCTAGAGATTATGAGGGACTAATCTTTCTTTGGATATGGAGGAGACAGTTCTCTATTGCCCATTTTGATGGAATCCATTTATTTGAGACTTACATTTTGTTATCTTTATTTGTGGACATCTATTATGTTTGTTTGTTGTACTTGTGAGGTCTTGGACTATTTTTTATTGGCTTACTTGTACCTGACTAATATGCACTTATTAGTTTTGAATTGTTTTGAGAATCTATTTAAAATGTTATGTTGGAATGTTGATTTCAAAACAGATTCAAGATATTTATGGTTCACTTATTTAGATTACAAAAGATGACTGAGCTTAGTAATATATTGCTAAAGTTTGTTGATCCAGATTAACTATCTTGGACTGAATGTGGATGATCTATGTCTGATTAGACATTACACTATTGATTGGAATGTGGATTATCCATGTTTGGTTGGACATTACACTGCTCATTGTATTGTCGAATTATATATAGAATATAAGAGGAGATTGTTGGGATTAATTGTATTAAATCCTTAATATATGTTATAATATAATTAACAATAAGTGAATAATTGTTATAAGTTAATTGGGCAATAATTTATTGACAAATACAACCCTGGACAACAAGTTACCTATAAGGTCAGTTAAGGGTAGCAGTGATGGGTATTCTACATTCTGATACTCTAGTTGTAATGCCTTAAGCACTACTGTCTATTTTGTCTCTACAGAAAACAACCTAACCCCAACAGTTAAGTCAGTATTAAACGACAGTAACCCCTTAATTTATTTGGTGGAGTAGAGGGTAGGAATTGGAAGTTGGGGAGCAAGGGAGGGAGTTTTAGTTTAGACAATGTACGTGCGTACGTAGTACCAAGGCAGCAGGCAATTTGTCATCTTTTGTACCAAAGAAGAAAAATGTCCTATTGGATGGACAGATTTTTAAACCTCAAAATGCAGTTTCCACGAAATCTAAGGAAATGTAAAATATTGTTGTTTACGATGGAAAGTGAAAAACAACAATATTACAATTGAAGACGATGTACCTACGACTGAGTAAACATAACCTTATCAAATTTGATGTCTTTATGTGGGTGTCTAAATGCTCTCATTGATCATCCAACTTGGCACCCCTCGGGTTGGTTCAACTGACTTTCCAAAAGAGATTAAGTTCTGTGAATCTAAGAGGGATCGATTCCCGCAACTATCTAGTAGCAGTTCTAGGGGTATTGACTGAGAATTAGTCCTACGCCTAGGCTTATGGGGTGTGTGTGCAAGTTCTATAGCCTTGCCTGGGCTTGTGGGGTGTGCACATCAAATAAGTTAAGTGAATGTAAGAATATTTATGGGGCCAAAAAAAATCATCCAACTTGGCCATATGATGGAAGTGGGACGCATTCATTAAATTTGAAGATGATGTACCTATGACTGAGTAAACATAACCTAAATTCAATAAATGTAGGGATACCTTGAGTGTCAAAAAAAATTAAAAATCATCCAACTTGGCCATATGACGGAAGTGGGACGCATCCATTAAATTTGAAGACAATGTGCCTATGACCGAGTAAACATAACCTTATCAAATTTGATGTCTCTATCTGGGTGTCTAAATGGGCCATTTCCGTAGTAGATTTCATAGTGATGCAATGCAAGTAAAAGTCTCGATGGTTTATTCAATCGCAAAGGTCTTCGCGTAAGCACAGTTGGGATTGTATGTCATGATCTTGAAGGCTTTGGAGTCAGATTGTAATTCTGAGTAAAATCCAGTCCAATGTTAAGATTGGTAAAGAAGTTAGTTAAGAAAGTTGCATTTCCAGTTACAAAAGTTAGTCCTCGAGTTGCAGGAGGATTCTTGAATGTAACAACTTTTGATGAATGGAATTGGGTTTTATCCCTCTTAATCATCTCTGAATCTCTCTCAATTCTCGTCTGTTTTCCCTCTCACTCTCCTCCAAAGTTCTTCTTTTCCTCTTGAACTTTCTCTTCTTCTCCTTCAGAATATTCAGAAACTGCAGTTAGGATTATAACAAAACAGAAAATGCTTGTGCAGTAAGATTAGAAGAAAAGTTGGTATTTGGAATATGAAAAAAAAACTCTGACTGAAAAACACACTCTAAAGATTACATAAGAGAACTGAAATATATAGACTAAGACTGTCCTGAAAATCAGAAAACATCCTACGGAACTAGAACAGAACATTACTGATTTTCTATTATTCTTTTCTCTTTTTTTTCGATAACCTCTGATCCGTCCTAGTTTCTATTGAACTAAAGCCTAAAAATGAAAATTTGAATCTTCCAAGCCTTGCCTATTTATATATAAGGATTCAAGATTCATTTTTTTTTTTTCTTTAATTCCTTTGCTTTTTTCTTTTTCTTTTCTTTTTTTTTTTTTTTTTTCATGCTTTCTTCTTGCTTCTTTTTTTTTGGCTTTTCTTTTTATAATTGGCTTTTTTTTTCCTTAATGGCCAACATTTTGTTGTGGAATTTGTGGCCTCAATTGTGTCTTTTCTTGTGCCACTTGTCTTGTGAGATCATATTATTTGACTAACTCTATCCCAAATAAATAGGAACAGATAATTGACTCAGCAACTTGACTTGGTCTTGGTAAGATGCACTAATTTGTGAGACTCCCCCTTAGTGCATACTTACCATCTGTAACTCCAAGAGCAACTCTAAGCCTTTCAAATTTATCCTTAGCTAAAGCTTTTGTAAATATATCTGCAACTTGGTCACTAGTATGAATTCCTTTCAACTCAATCTCTTGGTTCAACACTTTCTCCCTAATGAATTGATGACGAACTTCAATGTGCTTTGTTCACGCATGAAAGATTGGATTGGAAGCAAGTTTGACAGCACTCTCATTGTCACATTGAATCTGCACAACATAGTCAATCTTACCAAAAATATCTCTTATCAAACATTTCAGCCAAATGCACTTTTGCGTAGCCATTGTTGCTGCCATATATTCAGCTTCAGTGCTATAAAGAGCAACAGTAGGCTGCTTTTTACTGCACCACGCAACAGCAGCAGATCCAACACTGAAACAATATCTTAAAGTTGAACGACGGTCATCTGCATTACCCACCCAATCTGCATCGGTGAAACCTTTTAACAAAAAATCATTTTCTTTCCTGTACATGATACCATAATCAGTAGTTCCTTTGATATAGCGTAAAATCCTTTTTGCAGCATCTAAATGAGGAGTTTTTGGACTTTGTATGAATTGAGAAATGACACCAACAGAATATGCAACATCTGGTCTTGTGATTGTTAAGTAAATTAAGCAGCCAACAAGTTGTCGAAAGGGTTTAGCATCTTTTAACAACTTCCCTGAATCTTTCTTTAACTTTAGGTTATCTCCATAGAAATTGTAACTTCTTTTGACTCCCCCATGCCAAAATATTGCAAGAGGTTTACTGCATACCTTCTTTGAGATATAAAATAGCCTTGATCTATTTTTCTGAATTCTAGACCAAGAAAACATCCAATCTCACCCAAATTTTTCATTTCAAAACGAATTGACAAGTCATTTCTCAATCGAGAAATTTCAGCTTCATCACTTCTAGAGAGTATCATATCATCCACATATAATAAGACCAGCAAATGCATACTTGATTCTATTTTCACAAACAAACTAGAATATGAATCAGAAACTTTAAAACCACAGAAAATGAAGTATTGAGCAACTTTACCATACCAAGCACGTGGTGCTTGCTTGAGGCCATATAACGCCTTCTTTAACCGGCAAACACGATGTGGGAATTGTACAGAGATGAATCCTTGAGGCTGTTCCATCAGAATTTCACGATCCAACTCACCATAAAGAAATGCATTCTTTACATCAAGCTGCCAAAGCTTCCAATCTCTAAAAGCAGCAAGTGAGAAGATTGTTCTTACTATTACCATTTTAGCCACCGGACTGAAAGTCTCTTCATAATCTAGCCCATAGCTTTGAGAGAACCCGCGAGCAACAAGGCTAGCTTTGCATCTGTCAACTGTGCCATCTGATTTCTTCTTCAGTCTATATACCCATTTGCAGGTGATTGGTCTGCAATTTTCTGGTTTTGGCACGAGCTCCCATGTATCATTTTTCCTTAATGCTTCAATCTCTTCTTGCATTGCTGTTTCCCACTCTTGACTGCCCTTAGCTTCCTCGTAACACGCTGGTTCCTCTTCATTCTGTGCTCTAACAAAGAAATAAGAAGTTATAGTGCAGTTGTTCAGTTGCACTTCATAATCTTGAAGATAACCAGGTTGCCTTTTTTCTCTTGATGATTTTCGAGTTCTCTGCTCACCATCTTCTGAACTTGATGGTTCCACCCTCAATTCTGGAGATACATCATTTGTTTGTGTATTAACTTCAGGAAGGACTTCAGAATTATCTAAATCATCATTAAGAACTGCATTTTTGGTGATTACGTTTTGAGGCAAGCACCAAGATGATGCTTCATCAAATACAACATCTCTGGAAACGACAAATTTCTTTGTTGCTGGATCCATACATCTCCATCCTTTCCTGTTTGAATCATAGCCAACAAAAAAACATTTCTTTGCTTTCGGATCAAGTTTAGTTCGGTTACTTTTGGGAATATGAACATAACAAATAGAACCAAACACCTTAAAATAATTTACATTTGGCTTTTCATCAAATAATAATTCAAAAAGAGCTTTTTCTTTACCTGGCCATGGAGGTAAACGATTTATCACGTGGCATGCACATTGAAAAGCTTCTGCCCAAAGCTCCCGAGGAAGGCACTTATCATGTAGCCATGAAAGACTCATTGAAGCAAGATGTGCTAGCTTTCTTTCTGCAACCCCATTTTGCTGAGGGGTGTTGGGACAAGTCATTTGTCGTTTGATGCCATTTTCATAGCAATACTGAAAGAACTCATCTGACATGAATTCACCACCATTGTCACTTCTTAAGCATTGGATTTTCTGTCCGAACTCCTTCTCTATGAATCGATTAAATTCGATAAACTTTGATAATGCTTCATTTTTCTCCCTCCAAAAATATAGCCAAGTATACCTTGAATAATCATCTACCAATATCATGACATATTGATAGTTACTATAACTTGCTGTTCTTGTTGGCCCCATTGAGTCTGTGTGAATTAATTCAAAAAGAGTTGGCCTACGGTTAGATGAGCTTTCAAAAGGAAGACGGTGTGATTTGCCATATTGACAACCTTGACAAATCACACTTTCTTGTACATTCTTCAATGTCGGCAAGCCATCCAGCAATTTCCTTGAAGAGATTTGTTGCAGCATTTGATAGCCTACATGTCTCAATCGAGCATGCCATATTGCTGCACTATCAATCTGGCTTGTTTTCTTCACATTTGCCTCCCCAGCTGACATAACGAACATAGACCCTTTATTCTCACCAGCAAACACAACATCAGCGGCTATATTCTTCACATTGTCGAGCACCTTCACACTATTTGGACAAAATAAAACATATTTTCCAGAATTAGTAATTTGAGAAACTGAAACCAAATTCTTTTTCAAACCTGGGGCATGATAGACATCATTTAGTTTAACAGTTGTATTGTCAGCTCCAATCTCCACGACACCCTCATTTACTACAGGATGAGTTGAATTGTCAACAGTTACAATAACTCGATCTCCATCATGTTGTCGTAGCTCTGAAAATAATGAATCATTGCCAGTCACATGATGTGAGCAGCCAGAATCCATGATCCACTCCTCCTTGTAATCAACATGGTTGACATCAACTTGGTCTAATATTGATTTAAGAGCAATGTTGTTCCTTTCGTCAACAACTTCAGTAGTAAAACACTGCTCCCACTTGAGTTGGTCACCTTCCTCTTCATTTGCACAAACTGCATTAGCTCCAGAGATCTTCACACGACAATTCTTCTTAATATGCCCAAGTTTCCCGCATCTGTAGCACTTGATGGATTTGCTGCCTTTGGGACTGTTAGTCGTAATATTGGTCCTAGTAGTGCTGTCTTCTGCATCATTTTCACTTGAGTTCCCTTTTGAGAAAAGAGCAGTATCGTGATTGAGAAAATTTTTGGCCACTTGTCTAGCCAAAGCTTCTTGATTAGAGAGCAAGCTTTCTAATTCTTCGACTGATGGTTGTTTTTCCCACCCTTGAATAGAAGTAATAAAAGGTATATACTCCTTCTTGAGACCACGAATAAGAAATCTTCTTAGACGAGCTTCACTGATCTTCTCCTCCGTATCCAATTCAGAAATCTTTGCACAGATATTCTTAATCTGCAGGAAGTATTCTGAAATTGACATACCTTCTTGTGTTGTCATTGCCAATTCATTTTCCAAGAATTGCAGCCTTGCTGTATTCTTCTTGGAAAATAGCCTTTCAAGAGTTTCCCATACTTGGTTTGGAGAATTAACATCACGAACATGATCAATAAACTCTTTACTAATCGAAGTCCTCAAGGCAAACAATGTTTTTCCACATTTGATCTTCCACTTTCTTCGTGGTTCAGCATTCTCGGGAGTGTCAGTTGGAATTTCTGCATCTGAACCAGTGACCAGTTCCCATAAATCTTGACCTTGAAGATAGGCCTCCATGCACATTCTCCAATACTTGTAGTTTGTCCCTACAAGTTTCTCAACGCCACTTTGTGTGTTAACATTATTGCCTCCAGTTATCAGCTCCATACTGTAAAGAATTTTCCTTTAAAAGAATGAGAAATCACAGGACCTTTGTCAGGCTCTGATACCATATAACAAAACAAAAAATGCTTGTGCAGTAAGATTAGAAGAAAAGCTGGTATTTGGAATATAAAAAAAAACTCTGACTGAAAAACACACTCTAAAGATTACATAAGAGAACTGAAATATATAGACAAAGACTGTCCTGAAAATCAGAAAACATCCTACCGAACTAGAACAGAACATTACTGATTTTCTGTTATTTGACTAACTCTATCCCAAATAAATAGGAACAGATAATTGACTCAGCAACTTGACTTGGTCTTGGTAAGATGCACTAATTTGTGAGAAGGATCAAAACCTGACAATTTGGTATTAGAGAAGGCACAAATTGGGAGTTCTTGACTCGGGAAAATGGCTGAAAGCACAAGGTACAAAACCTTGGAGGAACAGATCAAGAAGCAAGAAGGAAGAATGCTGGAACTTGGGGACGTTGTAGCCAAACAGAATGCTGATTTTCAGAAACAAATGTTAGAGCTTCAGAAGCAAGTGGTGAACATGCAAGCTCAAATCTTTGAAACCAGTCAAAGGAGTGATTCCAAGTTTGATAACTTGATGAGATTCCTGAAGAAGGATAAATCATCCACAGAAGATGAGCCTAACCCTTGGGAGAATACCTCATTGCTACCCACTCCTGAAACTGGACTCAGATTGATTAAAGAAGACAAGGTGCAGACGGGTCCTAAGGAATATTGGGGAAAATCCTCAAATGAACACATTTCCTTATTCCCAAAAGTAGAGCTACCTTTTTTTATTGGGGAGAATCCTAGAGAGTGGATTCGGAAGTGTGAAAAATTCTTCGATGTAAACCAAGTGGACGAAAACCAGAAACTATATTTGGTCCTGGGTGTTGATGAGGGGAAAGAATGCACGTATGGGAAAGGTTATCTGAAGAGGCAGGAAATTTTCTCATGCTTGACATGCACTCCGGATGGGACAGCCGGGGTTTGCACGGGCTGCAGCTTGTGTTGCCATGATGGACATGAGGTACTACTTTGCCAATCTAATTGACAGCTTCCTGTACTTTTTGTTTTTCTTTTTTCCTTTGCAAAGTTAGAGGAAGATGCTGCTAAAGGATAGGATGTGCAGTTGATTGTTCCAAATGATAGCATTAGTTCAGTCGAGACAGCCTTTGTTTTAACCAAACTGCAACTCAATTATACCTTGGTCTAGTTATCTTTGGATTAGATTATCAGTATGACGTGATGTTGGATAAAATTTGGTTTTTCTGTGCGAATAAATATGATCATCAACCTTTTTATATAATTTATTTCTTCTTTTATAATGTTGCCACTTGGACAAGATTGTGGAACTTTGGACCAAAAGCAAGTTTAGATGTGATTGTGGCAATTCAAAATTTGGAGAGATGTACTGCAAGCTTCTGCCCAACAAAGATGTGGAAAATCTGGAGAATTCTTATAATCATAATTTCAAAGGTTTATATTGCATATGCAATCGGCCCTACCCTGATCCAGATGCCGAAGTACAGGAAGCGATGGTTCAATGCTGTATATGCGAGGACTGGTTCCATGAGGAGCATCTTGGCCTTGAATCTTCTGATGCGGTGAGTTATTTGTTTTTGATATCTCTTTATGAGGATTTTCCTGTTTGATTCCTTTCCATTTCCTTCTTTATGTGTTCTATGTGCCATATTTTGTCTTCACCCCAAATTTATTTTGATCATTTAGGAGAATGAAGAGGCTTTTTTGTTGTTTAATTGATTGAGATTCTTGTTGGTTCTGGGGAAAATAAACTGATGTGTTTTTGATGTACTCTCGTGTTTACATGAAACCTGGAGGATTGTTGTTGTTTAGTTGAATTCGAAGTTACCAAGTTTTACAAAATGCTTTTATTTGGTTAAACTCCCTCCTCCCGTGTGATAATACCTGGAAGTGGTGTTTTTCATGATTGGGTTCTCTGGAACATGCCTTTGGTAACATTGAGGTATATTTTTATGCATAATTGCTCAAGTTATGGCTTTCTCATCCCACCTAGTTTATGACTGCCCCTACATTTCTGTTTGTCGTGGAAAGTTCCAGGCAAAATTTAGCTGCTTGTTTTTCTGTCTTCAATATGATTCTATTATTATTTTTTCAATTTGTGCTTTTCTTTTCTATTTTCTTCTCTTCTTTATGGCGCAGGTACGTGCATATTGTCTTCCTTTTTGTTGATAAATCTCCATTTCTGATCTTATGCAAACGTGGTCTTCACTCGTATAACAGCCATTCAGTTTGATACTGGGTATAAACTTTACTGTTCTGCCTTTGGTGACCACCTAATTGTTTTTTCAATGTAAATCTCCCATTCTTGTTTATGGGTGATGCTATTGAATCATTAATTATTCGCTTATCAATTGGAATGTAAACTACTTTTGTACAATTGATCAACTGAGCAATCTTTCATAACTGTTTGCTGAAATGCTCTTGCTTTTGGTCATTTTATTCCACTGTTTTTCTGCATTTCACATGCAGATTCCAAGGGATGAAGAAGGGGTACCCTTATGTGAAGGCTTAATATGTCAGGGTTGCTCCAATTTGTGCGCCTTTTTGACTCTTTATCCTCAAAAAATCAGGGTAACAGGCAAGCAACAGAGTGTATCAAATTCTTCAAAGGAAAAAGTACCTGAAAATGTTCCTTCACCTTTAGACTCAAAGAAGCAGCAAGATGGAGATTGTTCACTTGAAACTTCTGCAAGGGATACGAATTCTGGAGATGTCTTTCTTGGGAAGGGTATTCTAGTTGAAGAAACTAAATCTAGCAATTCGGTTTTACTGGAAAGCAATTCAGCTGCAGGTCCAAGTAAGACATCATGTGTTCTTGGTAAAAATCTACTTGAATCAACATTTGAAGAGGACAAAAGTGAAACAATGTTTCTTTGCAAAAATTGGAGAGAAGTCCTCTGCAGATGTGAAAATTGTTCAGAATTCTACACGCAGAAGGGCATTAGCTTCTTGCTTGACAAAGAGGATTCAATTGCTGAATATCAGAAAATAGGAAAGCAGAAAAGGGATGAGAAGCTGGAGCAACAACAAGGTCTGGAGTTGAATTTTCTAAACAAACTTGTTTATGTTGAGAAAATGGAAATTTTAAGTGGCATTGCTGACATGAAAAGTGAATTTCAATCTTTCCTGGTATTCGTCTGAAATATTTAAAACTCTATTTGGTTGATAATGATTCGCAATCCAAACCCTGCTACCCTCTTTTGAGGAAATTGGGCCTTCGTTCCTTTTGCAGGAGTCATTTGATGCATCAAAGCCAATCACAGCTGATGATGTTCACCAGGTGTTTGAGAATCTTGCCAAAAAGCAAAGGCGTATGCCGTAAGTTGCAAGGGGGATTCTTCTCTCAATTTGCAGACTGGTGTTGCTGTTGTCGGGCTGCTGGGTTTACCAGCATGGTTGCAAAAAGTGCTTTGTATAAGCAATTTGACTTGAAGTTGACAATTGTTTATTATGAATTTTAGGATTATGTAATTGTAAACATTTAACTCCTGTGCTCTTTGTTTGTTCCACCGGTTGCAGTTCGGTCTGATATTTTACTGCATCACTTTAGGTTGTACATTGACAATTTGAATTAGTTTTTGGCTATGTCTTTTAGGGTGAAAGTTCAGCACCGCCACAATTCTGTTCAGCCAGGTCTGCATCTTGTATTTATACATGAACATCATGAAGTGGAGTTTCTCTGGAATTCATTTCATGTGTGTAAGAATATGTGTTCATATCCTCGTATGGTTGAGTACAGTTTCATCATGCATGAACCAGTGAATACAGTGAAATAGACAAATTGTTATATATTAAACTGTCTCCAAAATGGTGGGGGCTCCCTTTGTTACTGGAGAAGCTGAGCTGGAATTGTGGTCAAGTGGCCCTCTTGAAATTCATCCTCACATTTAGACCAGAATCATACAGTCTTGAGTGTTTTGTTTTCTCCTGATAAATTTTTCTTCTTGTTTGTCTCTGCTCAGTGGAATTATTATCAGCATTCTGCTAGCATTTTTCAGATACTTGGTCTTTTTTATTTGAGCTGCCTCTGGTTTTATGGCTTACTATGTATATCTTTCAGTTTTTTTTAAGTATGGTTGGACTGCTGTGGCACTTGAGCTTCCTGTTTGTTACAATGATCGGTGATGCGGTTAATTGCTGTCCTGTAGTGTGGACTGTGGACTTCAAAACGTGCACCCTTTACTCGTAGTAGTTGTAGATTGTTATCGAAATTATTTTCATCTTATTAAACTCTAAAATTTACTTGGAAGTCAAGTATTATGAGATACTGTTGCACTGGTTTCATACTTTCATGTGCTGATATGATGCTGAGGGGGCTGTGACCTGGGCAGCCAGACGCTGTACAAGTTATGAAGCTTCCCCCTTGCTTTTAACTGTAGAGGAAGCTGATGGATAGCGAAGTTATAATCCAACTTTTTGGTTAAGTAGTTTATACCACAGACCCTGTTTCTACTTACCCGAGTGATTACAAACTGGGAATGAGGAAGGATGGTGCGATCTCTTTAAGAAAAATTACAAAGCATTACTACCAGGAAAATATTATCCATGGATGGCCAGATATTTCTTAAGTTCTTAGCCGTGCATTGCTTTAGGCGAAGCCTAAAGCCTTCTAATGGGAAGGTTATTATTGCAATCAAATATTTGTGGTTATTGCAGTATGGCCAGCTTAGTTTGAAGTTTTTACTTTGTATTCTAACGAAGAGAGGAGTTCAATATACGTATTGTATCGGATTTTACAAGTTAATCGATTTGACAGTACAATACATATTCAAATTCTATAGATACAATGTTTATTAATTTTATCATCACGAGAGTTTTACTCATGTTAAAATCTATGAAAATTATTACAGGTCAATCAATACAGAAAAAAGTCGGATTTATATAAGATTTGATCAAATTGCCTCATTTATCTTTTATTTGAAAAGTTAGGTTTGGTTTCAAACTTAATCAAAGAAAAGGAGTATGCCACGTTACCATTAGATGTAAATTGGAAATCTTACACACAAGAATAGAAAGTTTGATGAAGGAGAGGCAAACGGTAAATTGCCATCATCCGATGTCTACAACGAAAGATGTGTCTGAAACCATGTATCAGAACATGGCTTGCGCACCACAAGGGAGGCACCGGCTCAATAATTGGACCTGAAACACACCACACAAATTCACGACTCATAGAGATTAATGAAGACTCGTGAATGCATGCGGACAAAAGGTAGGTTGTGGATGTTCCCTAAACAACGGAAGAACGGGACGAGAGCAGCAAGATGATGCTGATGCCTCGTAGTAACGTTGCCCTGGGTTCCAACGGTCAGCAGGGGTCTCCTTCCTAATTAAAAGTAACATTAAAATCGCACCCCCCCACCTAATTCGTGGACTATCGAGTGAACATCGCTTTCACCGCTCTACATGATAAATATAAAAATAGAATATAATAATAAAAAATAAACATAAAGTACTCTATTCCAGAAATCTGGAATAATCGATATGAAAAAAAATAAAAATCTTTCTTTCGTTTTGTTATTATTTCTTCTTTTAAACTTTGTTTACAAAAAATTATGCATCACTTCATCCACCCAGAAAACTATTGTGATCTTGACTTGTTCTTTTGTCATGTTTTCATGAGAATAACTATAAACGTAAAACTAAGGTGGCTCTAGGTTTGTTTAGGGGAATAGGAATAATAATGGAAATAATAATAGATTTTTTTATTATAATTATATTGTTTAGTTTGTAATAGAAAATAATAATAATAATGATTTTTCTAAGTATGTAAAGTATTACTTTTACAGGAGAAAAAAAATTTTTAGTAATTATTTTCATACTCCCTAAAATGAAGAAGAATGAAGAATACCCCAATTTTGATATTTAAAATTAGTGTTCAAATAATGATACCCTTCAATCAATTATCACATTTTATTCCATTCTAATTCGTTTTTCCCGTACTCCTAAACCAAGTACACCCCGAGAATAATCTTGCCGACAAACCATGCCATTATCATCTTCTGCATGGCAAATTGGGACGTCAGATTAAGTCATGGTTACGTCAAATTTTTCTCAATTTTATATAAATATTTTGGTAGTGATTAAGATTTAAGAATGTCACTAATATAACCATGGAACTTCAAAGAAAATTGATTTGAGTCCCTACGGAATCAAAAGTGACGTAGGAGTAATTGCTCGTGAACTTGGCCTGCATTATTATCATATTGCAATTTTGCTTGGACGTGAATTAAAGATGCTTATGGAGAAAAAGACACTGCAATTATTATTATAAGTATTTAATTGAATAGAGGGGGGGAATGAAAGAAAGAACACGAAATTCAATCACAAAAACCTAGATTAAAACGAAATTTGAGCCTTGAACCTCGTTATACATAATATATGTCGGTGTTTGAACTTGGAAGTTATGAAATTGAGCGTAAATCTTCTTATGAAGTTTGTTGTCACAATTATGGCTAACAAGAGCATTATCATGACCAAGCTGACATTTTGTTAAGGATAAAATCCTCATCATCGTAAGAATTTGAATTTTTATGAATTTTGTTGGTATAGTTAAATATACAACTTAATATTATATAAAATAAAACCCGTCACATTCATAAATTTTGAGTTTTTATTAAAAATACAAAACAGCCAATCAAAAATGGCACAATTTTTTTTACTTTTCAAGATGTTCTCAATATCTAGAAATATGTATTTGAATAGATGTACGACTCTTTTCGTTGAATTTTCCCTTTATTTTAACTAGGTTTTACAGACCCAAGTTTTTTAAATTTGTAAATAAGGTCGTGGGGATGGACAAACGCTTTTCTCTGTTATGAGTCAAATTTTCCCACGTATTTTGGGAAAAAATGGCCATATGATCGCAAATGTCTTTTGCCTCCTCTCAGTCATCTTGAATTTTTAATTATAATTGTCTTTCAATTTGCAATATGTGGCAGCGAATTATTAGGAATTACCACTCAAGATATACGATCGATGCAGAACAGAAAGATAAAAACAAACATTAAATGTTATAAAAACCAATCAAATCAAATCCTGAATCCTCCACATCAAAAAGTCTTCCTGTTTGCTTTGGCTAATTAATTATTGAGAATCTTAGCATGACCTGACCCCTGGTAATCGTAAGAATGCATGCACGCAATATTGGAAATTAACCATGCACAGTCAGTCTGACTGCCAGAATATGCGGCCATGTTCTTTTTCGAGAGTGACATCCGACAGGGTCGTTCTCAAATGCTTAAAGTAAACATTTGTGCCAAGGTTTGTCAAAAGTAAAAGAAACTTATATTACCCTAGTTAAACCTCGATACTGACAAAAATTATTACTCTGTATATAATAAGTAGGGAATTGACTCGTTCAACAACGAAAGAAAAGTCATGTACATGTTAAGATACAAGACCGAGACAACAATTAGCTTATCTCTTGATTGATTGAGTTATGTACATGTTTCAATTGAAATGAAAAGTTTAACGTTAAAATTTTAAAATAAATACTTCAAGATGCGTTTTTGGATCTACTTGTTCCCTGTTATAATCTCTGACAGGTCCAAATGAGTTGCCGAAGATGACAAACTCATTACTCGAAGAAGAAAATTGTGAAGTATGCATGCCGACTCTCTGGACTTGAAAGGGCCGAAACAAAGATGATTACTCATGGGTTATTTAGCCTTACAAACAATAAGTTAATGATAATAACCTGCAGCATTTGCAATAGTTGGGAGGGACATGCATAGATAAAATGGAGAAATGAAATATTTTCAATAAATTTTGATGGGCATTCTGCTGTGTTTAAGTGGTAGAAAATTAGCGAATAATTAAAGCGAGTGGTGAGATTTAATCGCGTGGTCGCATGTCAGATATCACTAATATTTAATAAAAAAATTTGTGACAAAGGAAATAATATGATGAGTAAGTAACTAACAAAAAGCTCGCTCCTAATGAATAGCTAATATTATGTGTGTATTTAAATGAACTATGTTATCAAAGATTAGAAGAAGATAATTTATCTCTAAATTAGTTACGTATACATGTGAATTCACTTTTTCATGCAACACAACTAACATTGTAAAAATTCAAATAATAAGAGAGATCAATGCACTTAAAAGTAGTTACCAAAATATATAGAGTGTGATGACCAGTCGTTTTAAAATGCATTTTTACTCTTTTAAAAAAAAATTTATTATTTTAAATATATTTTTTATTTAACAATCACTATATCAAAAAATATAAAAATGCATTTCAAAACACAATTCATATATAACTATAATACTATGGGGTTGGGACTTGGGAGGGTATTGGTTATGTGTTGCAAGTTTCCAACACCCAACCAAACTTGCCATTAATGTTTTCAGAAATGTCGTTCATTCCGTATTATCCGACAGGTAGTCACTAGTCAGGTAGGTATTAAACGGCATCAGTCCCATAATTTTTTTTGTGGAGTAGAGGGTAGGAGTTGGAAGTTGGGGAGGGAGGGAGGGAGGGAGGGAGTTTCAGTTTAGACAATGTACGTACATACGTAGTACCAAGGCAGGGGGCAATTTGTCATCCTTCGTACCAAAGAAGAAAAATTTCCTATTGCATGGACAGATTTTTAAACCTCAAAATGCTGTTTCCACGAAATCTAAGGAAATGTAAAATATTGTTGTTTACGATGGAAAAACTGTATGCCCTGTCCTAAAATGCTCCATGTGCTCACAAGCGCATGCCTATAAAATTATAAATTTGTTCATCGCGTGGTGGTTCGCTAACCAAAGAATCTACCAAAATACGCCATTTGCCTGCAATAATTGCGTTATTGAATTGTATAAATGCTATGCTTACATATTTAATCACGTATGTGTATAACAAAAAGCTGTGATACTTGATCGATCAAGGAAATTGATAAGAGATGCCAAAATAAACTTTACAAGATTGCTCAATTCGTACGTAATCAAAACAAAAGTAGCCCTTTTTTTCTGTGTATATAAGCACATAATGGGAATGATGCATGTGCTGATGTGCATCAATTTCTTGGTAATTAAACAAAGTGGTTCACTCCGCGCAAACGCGATGTTACGATCTCTTTATTTGCACCAAAAGTTAATGGTATGATTTCACTGTGATTTTCGTCAATCATAGGAGGTAAGAATTTGGTTGGCTGGTTCATTTGGGCAATATATCCATGCATTACCATGACCAATCATCCAAACGATTGTATTTGGACTTCTCCTGAATCAGTCTGAACAAATACATATCGTGCCAAAAAGGATGGACACATCTTCCCTTTTACCAGAACATGCAATTTTTGACTGCCTTGCCCATGTTGAAATCCCTACTAAACCATTTTGTTTTCTCTTTTCTACCATACATTTGAAAACTGAAATGGCATTACTTTTCTTCGGCACATATGCTCTTTATTAGATTCTTCCTTGCTGAAAAATCAGATTAATTGAACTTTTGTCCCATTAATTCTTTGTCACCCAGCAGCCATCGTTATTTTTATCTCTCCTCGGTCCTAAATCCAACAAGAATTCCACAATTTTAAACCCCCTATATTCCTTCCCCTAAGGGAAGCCTAAGAGCTTTTGCTGTGTATTTGTCCTTTCGTAGCTTAGGCAGTTGTAAATGACTATGACATAATAACATGGCTGACACTCTCATGTGGATGGAGGCGGATCACATGGACACTGGTTCTGTTGATCATGTGAACTTGAGAAAATTTTTGCTTTTAGGGGTTGAAGATATTAAGATACACCGTGTTACATTTTGACAATGATTACGTGAGATCACTGCTGCATTTTTAGACGTTTCAATTATTTATATTTCTGTAGATCATAATTAGCATCTATAAAAAAGTCGGTACCCCCGCATTCACATGCACTAGTTATAACAACTCCTAACAACTACTACTCTTCCTTTGTCTCCCACTCAATTTAGTAGATAGCTTTGTCTTCTGCATCACACAAATCACCAAAACAACAGAGGGGATATACCCATCAAAGCTACTTTCTTGGAGAGGAGTTTTATTGTACGGCAGTGCTCCGAATTCATGGGAAATTGCATTGAGAAATGCGTATACAGCCCAAAAGATGAACAGATTGAACGGCAAAAGCAGCAGGAGGAAAGTGTGTTGGAGATACCATCATTTCTAGTCCCTGAGGAAAATGATGGTAATAAAGATCTATATCAAAAAAAAGCTGCTACGAGAATAAAGATAGTGTTGACAAAGGAGGAGCTACAATTGTTATTGCTTCAGCTGAAGAATAAAGAAGGGAAGAGATTGGAGGATGTTTTGGATGAGATTGAAAGAAGTAGATCACGAAGATCTGTTGGATCATGGAAGCCTTCGTTAGACAGCATTGTTGAAAGCCCTGAAGTTCCTGACCATATGGACAGATACGACTGAACATTGAAAGTTTGTAGTGGCCATTCCTCTCTTCTCTTTTTCTTCTTCTTGTTTTGAGAGTTTGCTTTTTATTTTTCTCTCTCTCTTCTTCATCTCATGTACCAAAGTTTTTATATTGTATAGTAGCCTCCTAACCAGGATTTGTAATCATGGTTTTGACTTGCTCGATTACTTCATTATGTTTTGAGATGGCTACATTATGCACAGGTGCTTTAACAGCATTAATCTTGCATTTTCCTTGGCATTGCAATGGAAATTAATTAGGAGGACAATCTTGAAGTCTTTTACATGAAAATCAAAGTTGTTTACTATAAATTGGATGACCAAGATACAAAAAACTCTAGATAAACCTGCATTTTTTATATTTGAATCAAAATTTTTGTAACTTTAGGATTTTGTGTGACCATACTGCTATGGTTTGATCTCTACCGGAAACAGTAGATGAATTGACCATGTCATTATGGTATGACTCATTCACCTAATCAGGCCTGTGTTGGCCTTCTAAATCATATCTAAAGGACGGGACCACCTTTGAAGAGGGGTTTGATTTGACAAAAAGGAAGGGTAAAAAACATATATATACAATTAGTGGTGGTGGAGGTGCTTCCCTAAAGGTTAAATTCTCTGATAAATAATACCAATCTTTTTGAATGTCACTTCCGATTCCATGGCCTTCAACTTTGAAATTTGGCATGTGATTGTGCCTAATTTTGTTGCGCAGATAGCGTTAAAAATCAGAGGACGCAGATAACGTTAAATTTGGGATGTGATGAATAATGAGAATTTCAGCTCGTGCAAGCTACCGAGGTGTAGACTTATGAGAACTTTATAAGAAAATTGGCAGTAATATTAATATTTGTATGTAATTTATTAATTTATTTTTTATTTTTTATTTTTTTATTCTGGTAATTTTAAACTTTATTCTTAAGTTAACATTTCTTTGTAAGAGTACATTGGTAGTAAAATTAAGCCAGTATTCATTTCGAATTAGATAACAATATGGACTTCATCACATACGTGCAATCAGCCTAATTTTGTTGAGTAGATAAAGTTAAAAATCATTGTGTTGATCGATCAAAAAATGACTTGTATGATTATGCCTAGAAGTGTTTTTGTTTGGTACAAGAAATAAGGTTCATAGTCTTTTCCTTCTTCATTTTTACCTGCCATCATTTGTATCTGTAGTGATATCATTCCTTTTTGTTTGGTTGAGTGAAATGATAATAAAATTTACCTTATTTTTGGGTTTGCAATTTGCACGAAATTTGCAACAATGTTTGTCAATGGTTGACCTAAACTAGATTTTTTTTAAATCTGCATTTGAAAGAAATCAAGATCATAATTGAGAAAAAAAAAATTAGGGATAATTACCAATACCCTCACGTAATTTATATTTATTACCAATTGTGATTTCTCAAAACTATCAATACTCCTTAGATTTTAAAAATCTACAACATATAAGTCCATTTTAATGGATTTCATTGTTACTGTAGAAAAGTCTAAAAATTTTGAATAAAATTATTCTTCTTACTCCAGTTTTTGCATATGCCTTGTATTTTTTTAGGATAAAATTTTATAAGATTTTTTCATGAAATTTTACAAGATATTAGAACTAAATTTTGCAAGATATCGACTAAATTTTATAATTTTATTTGCTGCCTTGTGCCCTTCTATATTTTTTTAAGGATAAAATTTTGCAATATATTAGGATTTAATTATTCTTCTTCCTTCTTTTTTTTTTTTTTTGGCTGTCTTGTACTGCCTTTGTAGCATTTTTCTTGGGTTTTTTTGTCATTTTGCTCATTAAACCAATTAAATATAATGATTTGGGGTATTGATAATTTTGATAAATATAAACCACGTAAAAGTATTGATAATTATTTCAAAAAATGAAGAAGGAAACTAATTCTTAAACAGCCCAATGGGCTGAGCTTCTTGAATTTCAGATTGTCATGATGGGTTGGCTAAGTGCATTAAAATAACGTCCATCAAGACAGCCTAAGTCATGGGTTCAATTTTCTCTCATTCTAATTGTCCATTTGGATATATGATGCTATCTTACTTTAAAAAATTATCATTCATTATTTTCCTGCTAGGCAAGCCAAACCAAATCCTAAATAAAATCTTACAGACCATAGCGGCCGCCACTTGGCTATCCGCTATTTTATTCATAAGCCAAGACAAGCCAAGTCAAAAAAAAAATTTCTACAAAACAAATTCGTTGTCAACCCAAAAAAAAATTATTCCACGAGTCATCACCAATTCAAAAACTAATCATCTTCTTGTGATGAATAGGTTAAATTATAGTTCTTTTTCTTTGCAAAAAATAAATTTTGGTGCATTTTATCAGATTTTAGGAGCCAAAGTTATTGTGGATAAACCACACCTTTGGTTTCTAGATTTTTTTTTTTATTAGCAATGGTTTTGATGTGTAAAAAATTAGTTTTTAGAGTTAATTGATTTGTAGGAAAATAGCAGATAACAAAGTGATTTTTTCTTTTTTTTGCGGCAACAACGGTTTCACTTTACAGGATTTTATTTGGCTTGATATGTAGGAAAATACTGAACCTAACTACTTTGTGCTATTTTTGACTGAAACAAATCGTATAGTAAATTGGCAGAGTATGATAGGAAAAAATTAGACAGAGAATCCTAAGTGCCAACAAGAAGATTCATTCAATCTCGGCTTCATTGAAAAAGGCCATTCCATCGCCGTAATGGAAAATCAATGAGATGGGTCCTCTGTTTGGTCAAAGAAATCTTCACAAATTACCGTCAAGAAAAATAAAGGATCATTGAGATATAGGTAGAAAAACACCTTTAGATCAACTCAATAGCCATGATATTTTCTATTTTGATACTATCTTGTTACTACTGTCTCTTAATTTAGTTATTGATTGTTCTAAACGTTCACAATTATCGTGAGATAACAATGATAAAGAAGAGGAAAATAACTTAGTTACAAGTAATATGTCACAAATTTTAGGCCAAAAATTTAATCACATACTATTTCAGCTTTATCCCATTGAGTAGAACAGCAAAAGAATAGTAACCAACTGAAAAATTCTCACATATAATCGTCCACTCAAAAGGGCAAAGATGGAGGTGTTTGGGATGACAAAACTAGTCACCTACCTAAGTTTAATGCACTAATAATTAATCTTCCTTATCAGTAACATTCTGAATCCTGCAATCACTCGATCTATGGCTAGAACAAGATACCAAGCTGACACGATTGATTGGGATCTGGACGAGTTCACGAGCCACGTCCTCGAGTTCAAGAACACCACCATCTTTGCATTTGGAAAGCAATCGAGCAGCTTCTTCTTTAGTCATCAAAATCTTGAGCTTAGCACCTCTTTTCTCATCAACACCACCATCAAAATGGTACTTGTCTTCCTCAACAAATGCTTCTGATGATTCAAACCGGACCCTTTTCTTCGGCTTGCTCTCCGATGGCTTCTCCTTTGTATCCAAATACTCATATTTATACACCCCAACTTTATTCAATTTTGAAGAATCCACAAATCTTCCATCAAAGCCACTGTTTTTGTTAAAGAAATAACTCAAAGAGCTCAACATTTTTTCCTTTTTTGGGGGTGGGAGAGAGTTTATGAAGAGTGAGTGAATGATAAGATAACGAGAGGGATGGATTGGAGAACCATGCATGTATTGCTCAAACTATATAGAGGGAATGAGTATATATAGGGGAGGACTTGGCATCAAACCGGAACCTTAATTTGGGACCTTCCTCAAGAACCAAATTGAACGTAATTAAGTCGAGTATTAAGTCTTTGAGTTCGTTTTCAACTTTTTAGTCAAGTCATTAACTTGTATCAAACTAAGAAACACAAAGTTGAGTCATTTATGTAACTATAGTTACAAGTTTAAATTAATAGAATTCGAGCCATATTTTCGATTGGCTGCCATCAAATTAATGCAAGATTTTTTTTAGACCCTAAAATTTTCCATTTTCAAATCTGTAGGTGATTATTATTTGCATTAATTGTGTCCGCTAAGTACTTTGATGATTATTTTGAGATTTCATAGCAACAACAGTTTTTGGTTGCTTGACCGTCCCATCCAAGTCTTCCAAAGTTCCAATTTGAACGTTTAATAAGGGTAATGTTTACTTTTCAATTACTCAAGCACTCAAACATGAACATAGTCACGGAATCATCTACGATACTACAACAATTTTCATGTGTCCTTCTCTAGTCTCACTCATATGAGAAAATACCAGGAATATTTCATATCAGTTCTAAAATTTTTAATTAGTTACCTTAAAAAATTAATAAATCAAATTTATGTTTTGGTAAATTTGTCAATTTAATTATTCTGCATCAAACTTAAGGGCCAATGCTTTTATGGGGAAAAGGCTTTTTTTTATATATACATATATATATATTTAAAGGTATTTTTACATTTACTAATCAAATATGTCTTGAACTTTATTTATTTTGTGATCCATAAAGATGCTTTATTACCTAGTAACTACCATGTATGATATAAGGGAAAAAGGCATATTAAAAATGTAGAAATTGTTATCATGATGTGGGCTATCCTAAGAGTTAGGATACTGAAGAATGGAACAAAAAATGAGGACTCGGTCATTCTATTGAGGAGAGATAAAAAAACACATGAGGACTCGGTCACGATTGGATTGATTTGACCCCTAGTTGAACCCAATCAGACGAAAGGTTGAATGTTGAGTTATTGTCATTCAAATCACCAATTAGAAATGACAATGTGTATTGAATTATTGTCATTCAATTGCCAATGAGAATTGTTATCAGTCAATCGCCAGTGCGTAGCAGTTAGGTAACCCCTTTGCCCAATGGAGTGAAGAACGGTGTAAGACTATACATGTTGACTTCACTTCATCTGATTTTTAAAAATCTTAGGAAACTCAACGAAATTTCATTTATAAACAAAGGCAAAAAAACCAATCAAGTCTGGTCGCCAGACTCGTTATAGGGGCGATTTATGGTGTAATTATAAATATATATATTTTTTTATTACGATTTTGATTGTCAAATTATTTAACATATATATAAATCACCACGAAATACATAAAAAGAGAGTTAGAAATTTTAAATTTAATTTTTTTCATTATGTGTATTTTTTTAGTATGCCAGTTGAGACAACTACCTTAGTTAATAGTAATAGTATTTCTCAATTTATTTTGAATTTTATTAATTTAAATACATAAAAAGAGAGTTAGAAATTTTAAATTTAATTTTTTTTCATTGTATGTATTTTTTAGTATGCCAGTTGAGACAACTACCTTAGTTAATAGTAATAGTATTTCTCAATTTATTTTGAATTTTATTAATTCTTGTGGTCGCTTTTGTACTATATGACGAAAGTGGAACGCATCCATTAAAATTGAAGACGATGTACCCATGACCGAGTAAACATAACCTTATCAAATTTGATGACTCCATCTGGGTGTCTAAATGGCCCATTTCCGTGGCAGATTTTAGTGATGCAATCCAAGTAAAAGTCTTGATGGTTTATTCAATCGCAAAGGCCTCTGCGTAAGCCATTTAGTCCACTTGGGATTGTATTGGACTTGTTCCGGTCTGCTAGGTCCATTGCTTGATGATGGAAAATCTGAAGGTAATTCTAGGAAAATGAGGGGAAAAAAACCTTAAAATGTCTCACCATTTAAAAAAGTGTATCATTGTAATTCATCTCCATCAATTGTAATACTTAGTAGTGTTTGTGCATTTTCTATAAAATAAAAAAGTAAGAAACATTGTTCATTTATAATGTTAACAAACGATTAATTTTAATTATTTCTTTTTATTTTTTCATTCAAACAAGTATATTTCAATATTTAAATATCAATATTTGTGAGATAAATTAATTAAAAAATGAGAATTTGGAATGAAAAGTAAAAACAAAATAATTTAATTTTTAAAATTTGTAAGTAAGAAAATGATGAGAGAGAAAGAAGAGTGAGAAAATGATGAGAGAGAAAGTAGAGTGAGAAAATGATGAGAGAGAGAAGAGTAGAGAAAATGATGAGAGAGAAAGTAGAGTGAGAAAAATGATGAGAGAGAAAGTAGAGTGAGAAAATGATGAGAGAGAAAGTAGAGTGAGAAGAAATGATGAGAGAGAAAGTAGAGTGAGAAGAAATGATGAGAGAGAAAGTAGAGTGAGAAAAATGATGAGAGAAAGTAGAGTGAGAAAATGATGAGAGAGAAGAAATGATGAGAGAGAGAAAGTAGAGTGAGAAAAATGATAAAAGAGAAAGAAGAGTAAGAAAATGATGAGAGAGAAAGTAGTGTGAGAAAAAATGATGAGAGAGAAAGTAGTGTGAGAAAAATGATGAGAGAGAAAGTAGGGTGAGAAAATGATGAGAGAGAAAGAAGAGTGAGAAAATGATGAGAGAGAAAATAGAGTGAGAAAAATGATGAGAGAGAAAGTAGAGTGAGAAAATGATGAGAGAGAAAGTAGTGTGAGAAAAAATGATGAGAGAGAAAGTAGTGTGAGAAAAAATGATGAGAGAGAAAGTAGAGTGAGAAAATGATGAGAGAGAAAGAAGAGTGAGAAAATGATGAGAGAGAAAGTAGTGTGAGAAAAAATGATGAGAGAGAAAGTAGTGTGAGAAAAGATGAGAGAGAAAGTAGTGTGAGAAAAAAATGAGAGAGAGAAAGTAGAGTGAGAAAAATGATAAAAGAGAAAATAGAGTGAGAAAAATGATGAGAGAGAAAGTAGAGTGAGAAAATGATGAGAGAGAAAAAGTAGAGTGAGAAAAATGATGAGAGAGAAAAAGTAGAGTGAGAAAAATGATGAGAGAGAGTAGAGTGAAAAAATGATGAGAGAGAAAGTAGAGTGAGAATTGTAATTCTTAAATAAAATTAGAAGGGCAAAATTGGAAAAAAAAATTTTGGCAAATTCCTTGGTGCAAGGAATTGCAATTCAGCACTAAATGGGCTGAATTGCAATTCACCCTTCTAAAGGAATTGGAATTCCTTTGGAGTTTCAATTCCTTTGAACCAAACAAAGGAATTCTGGTTGACTAAATTGACTAAGGAATAAGGCTGTAAGTAATTGCCAATTCCCTTCAACCAAACATGCCGTTAGTAGTGTTTGTGCATTTTTTATAAAATAAAAAAGTAAGAAACATTGTTCATTTATAATGTTAACAAACGATTAATTTTAATTATTTCTTTTTATTTTTTCATTCAAACAAGTATATTTCAATATTCAAATATCAATATTTGTGAGATAAATTAATTAAAAAATGAGAATTTGGAATGAAAAGTAAAAACAAAATAATATAATTTTTAAAATTTGTAAATTAAAAATTTTAATAACCAAATTGATTAATGGCCACATGACGTTTACATAATAAATTTTGTCGTTTTATATTTTAATAGCTATTAATTGTATTAAATATGTCAAAATATAAAAATTTAAAAATTAAATGTTTTGGATTTAAAATATTAGAACTAAAAGTAATATTAGAGAAAACATTGATGGACTAAAAGTGTAGTTTTTTTCCTAAAATTAATAAAGGTCTATTTTGACATTAAAAATTACAATTCGTAACTTTTTTTAAAAAATTATCACTGATATAGGCCCGACGCTTTCCGATTGATATTTCGTATAAGGCTATAAGCGATTATTCTTTTGCGTTTTCTGCTTATTCCTTATTTTAAAAAAAAATTCATCGTGAACAATCTAAAAAAATCTTGTTATTCGCCTCCAAAAAAAAATCATATCAAACTTGATTTAAATTCTCCAGCTGAATTCTGATCGAGACGATTCCAAAGCCGAGAAAGATGGGTGGTGCAGCGCACGGTCTGAAGAGAATCCCCCGCATCAAATTCCCCCAGCGACATCCTAAACCTTCCGGTAATCTGTTCGTTCCTTTTCTTATCTCTGCCATTCTTTATGTGAAAGTTCTTGGAAATATAATCGGCTCTTTTTTTGTTTCGAGTTTGGATTTATTTTTAGAAATATTAGTTTTTGTTTGCTTCAATTCGGTTAATCAAGAAGAATTTAGTTGAGCTGTCTTTAGTATCCACATTGCAATATATTGTTTGGGTAGCATATATTGTTTCTTTTACGTAAAGATGGATTTTTTGGTTCGAGTTATGTTGGGATTTTGTTCAAGTTTCTGAATCGGGGAATTTAGGGGATAAGAGTGGCTGACTCTGTTGTGCAAGTACTACTGGGTTAGAATCATTTTGTAAATTTATGTTAAAGATGCCAACTTGTTCGATCTGACACTAAAGTTAATTTCCATTTAGCATAGGAGCTACCTAAGAGGGCTGGCACCTGTTTTAGAATCAAGCTTCTATGGCGCTGCCTTTTGTTTTTGTTTCCCGTATTGCCTGTTGCGTATTTTTCTGTTTGCATTTCTTGTATAAGCTACGTGAAACTTCTTAAGGAATGTTTCTGAGGTATCCAAGCCAGTATTCCATCAGAGAGATATACTTTTGAGAACCCTGACCTATTACTTTAAATGCATGTCTTGTTTGCCTTTTTGGTTTAATCTTCGTACTTTCAGCGTTAAGTGGTTACATTATGGATACACTTGTCTTCTTTTTGGGAATGCAATTTGCTAGAAGACCTTAGCAGGATGGTCTTATATCTGTTAGGTGAGAGAGTTAGGGGTGGGAAGACCGGAATTTTATTTTTTTAAAAATTCAATGAACTTCAAAACTTTTTGTTTTTTTGGAGGTTGTTGGGGTTCTGTTCCTTTCTCCAGATCTGCCATTGGTGGGTTTTTACGATATAATTCCTCATTTCACACCTAGCTTTCGTTCCCCTTGTTCTTAGCACTAAATTCAAATCAATTCAGTCTAGGCTTTTGTGATTTCGAAGAAACCATGTCATGCCTGATATAGCAAGGAGAGAGACACCATGTTCCGTGCAGATTAACCAAGATAAAAAGTACAGAAGGTGTTTGTATGTGGGGTTTTGTATGTGAAGGAAAGATTCTTGTTGTAGCTTTTTTGATTATGGAGAACTGGTTCCTTCATCTGTTGTTGAACTTTGGTACGTTTGGATGAAGCAAGTTTAATATACTTGGACTGAGCTACGATTTCTCCTAAGAGTTACTCTTAAGTCCAGGGGTATCAATTCTATGTGTCAACACCACGGAATTTCAGTACCTTTTTCATATGTAATAAAAGGGTGTAGTTATGGCATTTCCTATCTACACTTTACACAACATAGTGTCACTATTTTTGCACTTAAAATACATATGCATGAAGTACACATATCATTTTCAATTTGTAGCTTTGATCTCTTCTTGAAGCTTTAAGTATAATTGGTGAAAACTCAAAGATTTACTTATTTGTAAATGATCTCGCATTTGAAGACAAGCTGATGCATTCTCATTCTAAGTAATTCAACTGGCTTCAACAATTTGACTTATTACTTAACTGGTTGTTTTCAACTTCCACTCAAAGAGTTATGCCAGTTCTGTTCTCCGATGACTTTCTCTGTCATTGCAATCTAAACTCATTGTTGTTTTTCCTTGCAACCATCGTGGGATACTGGGGACTATTCATACTGTGCTGAGCATCGAATTTGAGCTCAAATTATCTGCAGTTTTAAGTTTTTAAATTTAAAACAATATGATTATTCTGCAGGTTCCGCATCTGAGACTCAAGCAACAGCTGCATCAGTGGATGTTACTCAAATTTTTTTGTCAAGGCCTCCTAGCATGACTACTGGTGGAAAGGCCTCTGACCAGCCCAAACGAACACCAATCTCTCCTGAGGAGATTGAGACCATCCTGGTATATAATATTTTCCATGGAGATAATTGTGGGAATTTTATGATGTTATTTTGACTTTTCCCCTTCCTGATATGGTTATCTTTTGCTTCTACTGATTCCTTGCATTAATGTGTATGCCAAGCTGCATTTCATTCATACACTAGTTTGTACCTCACTGTGGCTCTAAACATTTTTAAAAAAGGTGACAATATGGAAAATTATTTGACATTCATATTCTTGAGGAAGCTAATAACTGAAGAGCAGCTTCTGAATACACCACTATACGGCAAGAATCCTGACATTTATGCACGCTACTTTATTCAAAAAGAATACATATAGCAATGTTTACTATGTGGCTTTTCATTTTTTACAATTACACCTTTTATCTGTTATGTAAATATTAACTGTTGATGCTCGCCCTGTTGAATTTTACCCTGTTCAGCTTGTATGCTTTTGTGTCGGTGCTGCTCTTTGAAAAATCTGTGTTCTAATCTTTGGACAATGTTTTCATATCGTGCTTAGTTGTCTAGGTTGTGGTAGACTATTTCACTATAGAACACATAATCTGGGTATAAGAGCCCTACTATGTGTCTCACGTTCTATTACATAAATTCGCTGCTTAACATATGTAGTGCTTATGTTTGGCAACTGCTTTCTTTTCATTTCCTTTGTTTGATTGTATCATTTATTTTGCAGTTGGGTGGCAGTCTGTGAACTAACACATTTCCCTGCCAAAGGAAATAGCTCAAGAACGTTTTTGCTGATTTTTCCTTGATTTCCAGGGCAATCGTGCATATTCTGTTTCATTTAAAAGAAATGACTGCTTTGCTTTACGAAGACAAGTGACTGCTTAGTTTTGTTGTCCCTGGACATCGATACGTGCATTTGTGAATCGTGATTGTACTTTCTAGTCCATGTTAGACGTAATTGGCTCTTGTGGAATGTGATCATAAACCATTTGACAGGGAAACTAGTTTAGTTATTCTGGAAAATTTGTGCCAATATTGTTCTTAAGCAGTGAATTATATCTCTCAAACTTGGATTTGGTGAATGAAAACGGTGAAGTCAGGGCAAGTTGGAGTTCATAATTCGAGTATTACCAGTACCTGCAGCTGCAACATATGTAAGAGCAATAACAGTTCAAAATGTTCTCATACCCCATAATTTACAGGGATGATTTATATATACGGATGCAGAAGAGAATTAATTCGAACTTGAACTCTTTTCTAGTATGGTCTCCAGTATGGCAGACCTGGGATTTACCATGGGTGGTCCCTTCTCCCGGCGTTCAAGTTCTTCAAGCCTGAAAGTGATCAGTCGATCCCAAACTCCGCCTTCAAAAAGAACCCCAGCTTTGCCATCAGTAATCCTCTGTATAATCCCACAATACATGTAATATGGACTGTTAGGATTCTTGATAATGACTATCATTCCAGGCAATAAAATTGGCAATTCCGGTGGTTTCGGCTTCTTGACGAGACTTTGGATAAACCCCACTGGTAATGTTTCAGCTTTTGATTTTTTGGGAGGTGGGTTTTCTTCAATGAATTTTTTGAGACCTTTTTCACCCCCTGGAAATCCACCAGTCAAGCCTTGTAACTCCTTCTCATATCCATCTTCTGGGATACTTACAGCTGTGGAGAGTTCAGAGATTTCTGAATTTTTTACTGGGGTTGTTGATGTTTCCACTGAAACATTCTTCTTCAGTTCTTCCGTAAGGCCTGCTTCTCCATTGCAAAGACCTCTGCCCCCCAGGATCTCAAAAAGGTTGAACTTTGCCGTGGGATTAAATTGAACGCTTGGTGCATGTCTTAGAAATGTAAAAGAACAGTTTCTGTGGGCGGAATTGGATAAATTTGTATGACCAAGAAAGCTGGATTTTTTAAGGAGAGCACCTTGCAGGAATGAAGATGCCATGATTTTGTTCAATCAATCACTTCCTTGAGCCTGTGAATGGGGAAGGTGGAGGATAGGAGAAGATTAACACAACAGATTACAGAGACTTTATACTAGTAACTCTGGCCGCATGATCCGTTGCTGTTGTCCTATCGTTTGAAATTTTGACAATGTGCCATCGACGTGTCACGTGTTGCTGGCATTCAAATGGCAAAACAAGCCCTTTCAAATTTTTGTGGTGGGCTGGATAATGGACTTCGGCATATTGTGTGAAGCCCAGTAATGTTGATCGTCTGCTGTAGTTGTGTGGGTGGGTAACTGGGTATTAGAAAGTAAGAATATCAAATGGACTGGGCATGGAACAATTTCTTGTAGTTTTTTCTTTGTAAGAGTATGCTACAGTCAAATTTCATCCCCCATCTGCATCTTCAATCATTGGCCTCAAGACAAAAGATGGGCTAACACGTACTGAGCTATAGTAAGGTTCAAAAATGTACGAAAATATCACTCTAGTTTTAGCTGCAATGTTTACATAATATTTCTACAGAAAACCATTGTGAATTTTAGTCTTGATATTTGTTCCATCCCAAAAGTCTTGATATAAGGACCTATTGATTTCATAGAAGCTTTTTAAACAAAGTAAACATCATGGATTCTTAGTACTAACAAGTACTAGTAACACTATAGTTTTGTGTTGCTGTTGTTGCTTGTACTTGTCTCGACAAGTCAAATATGTTAATCTTTAGTTAGTCTTCCTAGAACTGCAGCACATAAAAGCGTTAATATTCAATGCAAACTGGTATTATTTCCATGCCAAAAACATCTTATTTCAAATATAGTTGAACTCCGTTTCAACTGCATTAAGGGGCTGCAATTAATATGTAGCGTGACTAAACTCAGCATTCAGCAATATGCATTTCAAGTGGATTCTCAAATTCTAAACTTGGTTTGCTAACAACACCGGCTAAGACCATACAAGTTCTGTTTCTTGATCAAACCTCATGGAGGATTGCGTGATTTTCTGGAATATGCACAAGAATTAGTAGACCAAAAATGTAAAACATGCATCAAATCTCTGTTGATTCCATTAGTCCATCTTAGGGAAATATGAATTCAAAGAATATAATACACACTATTATTGTTCAATAAGTCATGTTACATTTGTTTTAAATCTCAGCTCATAACATTATTACTATCATCAACTTTCACTTAAAAATTTGACAAGAGATTTTAAAAGCTCATTCAAATATAACTTTATGTTATACAATTCGCACTCTTTTTTTTATATATATAGTGACTAAGTATGCATTTGAGAATCACAGTGATTATTTTAGAATCATATTTTAATAGTTTTGACAATACTTAATTTGATTCGTATCAAAATTAAGTATGTATTTAAGAATTAGAGTGACAGTTTTAGTACCGTATCTTAATTGTTCGGACATCATTCTCCTTGACCCCATATTTGTTATTGTAGAATTTAATACAATTTTAAT
The DNA here is from genome assembly GCA_020080225.1 of Gynochthodes officinalis. Taxonomy (NCBI): domain Eukaryota; kingdom Viridiplantae; phylum Streptophyta; class Magnoliopsida; order Gentianales; family Rubiaceae; genus Gynochthodes; species Gynochthodes officinalis. The sequence goes on along the minus strand of CM034622.1, from coordinate 36,424,314 downwards.
AACGTTTTATTTGGTTGCCAGAGCCCAGAGGTCATGTCAACTTCGTCGAAAGCCCCCTCACAAACCCGGTCGCCGGAGACCTTGTTAATCCCAACAAATGGCACCTTTGGTCGTAAGACGCCCCGGCAACTCTACGGAATAGCATTTCGTTAACTCGTGAACAAATGAAAGAGTCTAAGCACCACTATATTTTAAATTTTATTTTTGTTTTATATACAATTTTTAATATATTTTATATCTTATAACTATTATCTTAAAAAATATAAAAATATAATTTTATATTATAAAACACTTTTTAATAACACTGTCCATACAATATCTAAATTGATATTTTTGTTAAAAATTACCATATATTTTCAGAATTTAGTAAACCACTTATTAGCCTATAAATTTTTCAAGAAATTTAAGACCCGTATGGATAGTAAATATATTTTTGAAATGCGATTACGAGACATAAGTTGTATTGAAAATTAAAAAATCGCCTGTTTCACACCGATAGTATTATTGAGCATATTAATGCATAAGAAATGAATAAATTTTCATACTATTAAGTCTTAATAAATCTTAAGTAAATGAAAATAGATAAACTATGTTTATTTCATTTATTATACTGGATTTTAAGGAGTCGGTTCATGTACAACATGATGTGGACTTGATCATAGAAAATTTTTTCTTCAACCGAACCATTTTATCTTCTGTATGACTGTATAAGACTTACACAGTAGTTGAAACAAAGATATATTTATCTGTGAATTCTAATATCAATGTAACAGATATATAAATACATAGACTAATCAAAAGTTCGAGTCATACACTCTCATAATTCATTTTCTATTTAGGATATTCTCTTCAACTAGTTTTATGTATTATAAAGTGTAAAAATGTATTTTAAAATATAAATCATGCAAAGCTTTAGTAAATCGCGTATTAGCCTTTGGTTGATGGTTGATTGATTAACTTTAAATATGCAATTTCGATCATATGTTGACCAACTTAAAAAATGATTGAATGATACTCTTTTTTTCTCAAAAAAAAAAAAATCTCTAAAAATTTTATTGTGTTAAAAAAAAAACTTTACAACAAAAATTTTAAAATATAATTACTAATAATAACATAAAATAAAAAACAAGAACATAAATGAAAAATTATATACTTAAAAAATACATGTACTTTATTATTAAATTTAAAGTTATATTATTATTTTAAAAAATATTATATACATCCACATGAGAATAAATTCACGTATGATTAGATAACTGGTGAGGCAATAATTTACCAAATCAATGATAGCTAATTGGTCTGAAAGAATAATCAACCACAGTAGTGAAAAATAAATAAATAAAAAAATTATTTATATATCTCTAACATAAAAAATGTAATGAATTTACTGAACTAAAATTAAAAATATGATAAATTTATGATATATATATATATATGCATATTTTAATCCTAGAGATTGTGAGATTGTACTCCTCAATCGAAACACGAGTGATAAAACCGTTTCGTAATTACTTGAGGCCCTTAGGACATTATGGTCTTTTGACAAAAACTATCCCGATGCCCCTAGCCAGTCCATATGCGAATCGCAGTTTAATTTCGCAGCAAACATCAAACAATCGCCTCCGATCTCTCTCGCCCCCTCTGCTGCTTACTCTTTCTCTCTCTCAAAGAAAATTTCCCATTTTTCTTCACATTTTCGTTCTATTTTCCCCCGCTACACAACTTTCCTGTTTCTCCTGCTTACTATCTCAGTGTATACGATTTCATTTGATTCGAATGGACGTGTATTTTTAAAGACTCGAGTGTTGCCCTAATAGAGCGATCTGATTGATAAAAATCGGCGGAAGTTCAACCGTAAGGTTTCCGGTGACCGGAATTGGCAGATTCCTTTTTTTTTTTACTGTCGGCTGCTTGTTTTAACAGAATCGATGTGGTTTGAGCTGCAACATTGAAACCTGGAAGACTAGGGTTTCGAGTTTTCAATAACGGCGTGGTGTGGTGTGTTTGGGGCTGGTCGGCGTTGAATTTTTAACTGAATTAACCGATATGCCCCGGAGTTCGCGGCACAAATCGCATAAGCAAAGTAAACACAGTTCGAAAGAGGCGAAGGACTACTATTCGGACTCGGATGAGGATGTAAGGATGAAGGAGAAGGAGAGGAGTAGCGGTAAAGAGGATGGGGGCGGGTCTGTTAGGGTTTCTAAAGATTCAAGCCATTCGGCTTCAGGGGAGAAGCGGAAGCTTTCTTCCTCTTCATTGCTGAAAGAAATCAAGGATGGAAAAGATCTGGCGGGTAATGGGAACGGGGATGCCATGGAAGAGTATGTTTCATTCAAAAGGCGAAAAGATAAGGCTGAGGGCGGTGGTTGTGATAGGTGGAATGGTGGAGGAGATGGGAAGGAAGATGGTGGGGCTACAGAGAAGGAAAGTAAAGGTGAAAGTTTGAAATTTGATTCAGAGAAGGGTACAAAATCAAAGGAATATAAGGGATTGGGGGATTCAAAAAATAAGAGTAGTAAGAGGCACGAAAGTGGTGGTGAGAAGGAGGAGAAGAATGTAGGGTTTGTGGAGAAGGAGGAGAGTAGGAGTGGGAGTGGTAGGGGTGAGTCAAAGAGGAAGTCTGAGAAGGAGTCTGGACGGAAAGAGGGAAAGGAATCGAGGGAAGTGAAAGAAAAGGATCGTGGGTCTGAAAGGGAGAAGAAGGGCCAGGAGAGTAAGAGGGACCCTGATGTTCGTTCAATGGACACAACTATTTTGGTAAAGAAGCAAGGATCACAGGGGGAGGATGGTGAAGAAGATAGACAGGGTAAGAGAGGGAGAGAAAATAATGGTAAGGTAACTTTTTTTAGTGGTTTATGTGATGGATAATGTGCATTTATCCTTGTCTTCACATGTCTAGCTACTATTTCTGTGATCTGTTGAGGTTTTATGTGTATGTTCACCTTTGGTGCATCCTTGTGTTTGGGCTCTTTGTCCTAAGAGAAAATGGAGTTTTTAATAGCAATATCTAAACCATTAGGAACGAGATTGTTAGAAATTTCCTAGTAAGGAGTCCTTTTTTGGTTATATTGGACGCTTGAGATTACTCTTTATGCTATTAAAGGGAAATTGTATCATTGTGACTATTTGAATGATATGTGAATAATTAAGTCTTTGTTTTTTAGCTTCAATGCTTAAGTTGAGAACCAGGTTTTTATTGGCATTGGTATGAGATTGTTGCTGGATTGATTTGTGCTCCACAAGTGATGATAAGTTTTGTGGGAGGGTTGATGTGCTATTCAGCGATTGTTTGTAGCCATTACTGTGTTTTTGAGGATGCAATGCTAAAAGATGGAGTGAAAAGAAATGGGGAGGGTAATGAGGAAGAAGGAAATTTTCTTACTATTAGAGCTTAGATGGAACATCATGATTCTTTCTGAAAATTAAAAGAAATAGAAATCTTAGATTTTCACTGGTTATTTTCACTAGCATTATGTTTTCAATAGACCTTTGGCTACTAGTTGCAAAATAAAAATTGCCGGAGTTGTTGGTTCAGTACAGCCCTTAGGTTCTGTCATTGGCAATTGTATATCAGCATAGGCTTTCAGCTTTCTAGTTGCAATAGTTTTCTGTAATTGAGTGGAGGAGCATTGTTAATGGGGTATATTATTATTGCAATTCAATTGAGATAGGTTGAGTAAAATATTGCAGTGGCAATATATTAAACCTTTTGATCTCTATTGAAATCTATTAAAACATAATCTGTGTAGGGGGGCATATATTTTCTTTATGACTGGGTTTTTTGAATTGTGTTTTCTTGGCTTGATATATGATGTAACTAATCTAATAAATTATGTGATCTTTTGTCTGTTAATGATTTTCTAATTTTTGCAAGGATTTTAGTGAGTTATTTCCCTTTTTTATTTTAATTATTAAAACTCTAGCAGCTGGTCATGGATTTTCTTGTTTCCTTGCATGATTGTGTGCAAATGGAAAATTATCTTTGCTTCTTCCTGTCTGAAATGTTCTGTACTACTGTTTTTCATGCAAAGAGTGAAAGAGCTATAGTTTTTGCCAGTAAGATTTTTATTCTCTCCAACTTTCTTGCTGATATTTATAAAATAAATTTGTTGTTCCTTCAGTATATTCTGCTTTATATTTTAATTCTTCACCCTCGAAGGACAAATGATGTTAATTTATTTTATTGGTTTGTATTGGCTAATTATGTTTGTTTTTGTGGTTTTCTGTTTTCCTGTTTTTTCTGGCAAATTATCTATGTTTTGTGTTCTGAGTTCCCTTGTTCTTGTGGTGGATAAACTGTTCATTGACTTTATATCTATTCTTTTCCAAATTCGCAGAGTTTCCTATACAGGATGACTACCGAAATTTAGAATTAGAAAAGGAACTTGAAAAGAGGATCCGGAGGAGAAGAGAGGGCTCTGGTGATAGGGATAAAGGTCATGATGGAAGAGAAAGTGATGAGAAGCATGTCTCCTCAAGGGGTGACCGTTCTAAGGACGGAAGACACAAAGATGAAAAGTACAAGGATGGAAGTTATGGAGAGAAGAATGAGGATGAAGTGGAGAAAGATGATAGACACCGTGATATAAAGTATCGGGAAGATGCAGACAAGGACATCAAGTATCGGGACCATGGTGATAGAGATAATAGGTATAAGGATGATAAGTACCGTGATGATGGTGAGAAAGATAGTAGAAGAAGGGAGGATAAGTATCGTGAAGATGGTGACAGAGATACTCGACGAAAGGATGATAAGTATCGGGACGATGGTGAAAGAGATGGTCGGCGTAGAGATGATAAGTACCGAGAAGATGGTGAGAAAGAGAACAAACGCAGGGATGACAAGTATCGTGGAGATGGTGATAAGAATGGGAGAAGAAGTGATGAAAAGCATTATGAGGATGTGGAGAAGGATGATCGGTACAGGGATGACAAGTATAGAGAAGACAGTGAAAGATGCAAGGAAGATAAACGCCGTGAAGATTATGAAAGAGACATCAGACACAAGGATGGTAAGCAGGGAGATGATGTTGATAGAGAGAAGAGACTTAGAGATAATAAATACAAAGATGAACATGCCTCAAGAGACCGCTCTGGGGACAAGTCTGATGTTAAGCGTTCAAGGGATGAGGTTCATGCTACTGACCATTCTTTGAAATCAAGCACACGTGATGTTAGTCCTCCTTATGATGATCGATCCAGGCTGAAAGATGATCAAGGCAGAAAAAGAAAGTCTGATAAAGAGGATCATGGTGATGTTAAATCACGAAGTGCTAAAGATCAAAGATATGATTTGGAGAAAAGGTCAACAAACAGTGTCAGGATTGACTTAACTAGTGATAGAGGGAGGTCTAACTCAAGGAATACTGATTTAGAACTTGTACCAAACCGCAGTAGACATCAAGGTTCACCTAGTTCAGGACCTCATATTACAAGGGAACATCACAGGTACTTTTAATTTCGCTTTCAACTCTTGGTATACCTACTTGATTAGTACAATGTTGGCCTTCTATCTTTGATCTGCATTATGTGCTAATCAATTTGCCAATTTGTGGTAGATGTGTTTGCATGGCTGTTCAGCTTTTTCAGCCTATTAATCACGTCACATAAGGTTCCCAGTTGACAAACAACGTGGGCTTTTGTGTTTGCATTGTTGCACCAGAAGAATGTTATTTTCTGTCTCCTTGATTCATTTTATTGTATATATAGGTCCATTTTTGTATCTTAAATTTTAATAACTCCACAAATTTAGAAGAGAATTTCAGAAGAGGTTGACTACGTCATTTAACAAGGGGTGATCTCTTACCGCCCATTACTCCAAAAGTTAAGAATTTTGTGCTAAACTTGGTTCTGATAGTGGTATGAAATCTTCTCCACTTTGTCCTCAAGATACTTTATTAGTTGTTACTTGGATATATGTTTGCAGAAATGTTTATCATCCTTAAATGAGGAGTAACAAAGTTACATTTAGAACTGTCTGGACATTTAATTATGGTCGGTTGTTCCATATGACTTGATAAAGGTAATTGTCTCTTAGGTGCCGTCTTTTTGAGTGATATATTTAATATGCGTATTTGGTTCATTCTTTTAGGGGTTCAAAGCAAGATGAGTCAAAGTATAGGGAATATGCATATGAAGAGAGATCTAGGCATGGTGTAACTTCGGCTAGAGAGTATACTTGTGCTGCTGGAGTGACTGATAAAGTTTCATCCAGAGTACTGGAGAAAAATGTTCAGAAGGATGACAGCCATTCATTAGAGTTGTCAGCTGAAAGGCGCCTCAAAACTGATGCTCGAAGCTCTCCTAGACAGTTGATTGACAAGTCCCCTTCATCTATAAGTATGGATCGCAGGCATGTGAGCAGATCTGATGTTAGACGTAGTATTGATGTTGAAGAGTCGGGACAGAGGAGTGGTGGTTCTAGGGATGCAAAAGATTACTATGGCAAGGAAGGCAGAGGAAATCGTGAACTGACCAGGGACACACTTCCAGGAGATGACCTTTCCCAAGCTGATGGAGAAAATTTGTCTGTTTCTTCTCCTTTTGGTAGGACTGGTCATTTTTCTGGCAGTTCCAAGCCTCTCGTACCTCCTCCCTTCAGGACTGGGGTTGACAGCCCTTCAAACTTTGGATCTTCTGAAGATGATAGTAGAATGAAGTTTAATAATCGTCATAGAAGGATTAGTGATCCTAATATGGGAAGAGTGCAAGGAAGCCCTTGGAAAGGTGTTCCAAGCTGGCCTTCTCCGATGGCAAATGGTTTCATGCCTTTTCAACATGGCCCGCCTCCTGTTGGTCTCCATCCAGTGATGCCACAGTTCCCTCCGGGACCTTTATTTGGTGTCAGACCTTCAATGGAGTTGAACCATCATGGGGTTCCATATCATATCCCTGATGCTGAGAGATTTGGCGGGCATGGGCGGCCAATGGGATGGCGTAATCCTGTGGATGATTCATATCCTCATTTTCATGTATGGGATGCTAATAATGCTCCCTTTAATGAAGAACCTCATGTCTATGGGAGGCCAGATTGGGATCATGGTAGGACCCTACCTGGTGGTCGGGTCTGGGAAACTAGTGGAGATATGTGGAAGGGGCCAAAAGTTGATACTAGCATGGAGATGCCATTTACCTCTGAGAAGGAGAGTCGATATACTAATGCCCCAGTGGATGCATCTTTGGCTGGCCAGTCAGTTCAACAAGCCCAAAATGAGGAAATTCAAACTGATCTTCCAACTGAAAGCATTGAAACTAGGCAGTCAAGTGATGTCTTGGAAAAGAAATCTCCTGAAAATGCTAACATTACTCCTGCGGTGGCTCTTTTTCCAAAAAAGTCAGAGAAGGATAGTGCTAAACTTTGTCATGTTTATCTTTCCAAGCTCGATATTTCTGCAGATCTTACTGACCCTGAGTTATATAGTAAGTGCACAGGCTTGATGGATGTGGATGAGAAAATATTTTCTGATGCAGAAGACTCCGAGATTTTGTATGTGGAGGTAAAGATGATGTCACAGTTGGGCCTATTTTCAAGTTCTCTCTTCTATTATTATTGAAATGATTGATACCCTTCTAACGTCTGTATATATTTTTCCCCCTGTTTTCTGGCAGGAGGTTGCAGAAGCTAAAAGTCCAAGTTCCAAATCAAGTGCTGTGCTTTTTGCAACCATTAATGACTCAGTTTTTCAGGTATATGAAGTTATAATGGCATGCTCATTGAAGTACCATTCTTCTACATAATATTTTTGTTTGGTTTCTTAATTTTCCTGGACAAACATTGTCTTCAACTTGGTGAATCATAACCGCTGGCGGGTGGTGTATGCTTTGTCATTTTGTATTCTGGTAGCAAATGTGTAGACAGATTGTGGTTGAAGGGGTATATAAAGTATGTTGCTTGAGTGACGGAAGCCCTTTTTTTTTAGGGGGGGGGGGGGGGTTGGTTTGGTGTTTATACTAGGACTTACGTGAGTGGGGTGACTCCTGATTGTGGTCATTTGGCTTTTAAATTTGAAAATGCCCTCTACTTTCAACATATCTCTTGTATTGAGAGTTTACTTGGTTGTTAATATCTCGGTGATAAATTAATTGCAGAAAGCCATGACACTTTACAAAAAACAGAGAGAAGAGTTTGTGGTCATAAGTGGAAAGAACCCCATGTTAACTAAGTTGGGCATCAAGACCGGAGTGGAGTCTGATCAGGAGATGCCTCTTTCTGATAACCACGAGACTGAGCAACTGTTACCAGTTGATAATGAGCAACAGGTGGGGAGTGTATATCCAATTTGCGATGAGGAAGTTAAGCAGCCAGTTTATGAGCCAAAGTTGAAAGAAGTTTCTGTGGAGGGACATCAGGAATTAGATGAACCAGCTGGTGCTTATGTTCTGGAGACGCCTGACAAGACGGCTAAGGTGGGCATGAATGAAGACGCCTTGACTGAACTGGAGTCTCTGGAGCATGTTGTCGGCAACTCTGTGCCCCAGAAAGATGTGGAATCCTCTGATGTTTTACCTACTAGCGGCAAAGAGGTTACTGTGCCCACCAATTTGATGGGCAATCAGTTGGCTGGTACTGGTGAGGGGGGAATGTTGACTGATACTAAATATGATTCCTTGGTTTTGTCGGATGTGTCCTCTAAGGCATGTGAAGTAGTGATGCCAGAGTCAATTGAGTCAGGATCAGTAAATTTAAGTCGGATACATCATTCTCCTGAAAGTACACATTGAGACAATTTATTTTTGGTTGAGTTTTTGAAATGCCGTTCGTCGCTTTTAATTACCATCGTATCTGTGCTGCTCGTTCTAGTTAAGCAATAAACAATTGAGAGTTTTCCCTACATTTTATGTGGGTGTCTTTTTTGAGACAGAGTGGTTTTCCTTCTTTCCAGTTCCGGCAGTGATCTGTTGGCTTTTCTGGTCACTTCTTGCTACTGATTTTGGGAATGCTCGTGTCCCGAGCAAGTTCGGTAAGATCAGGTACGCACCTTTTCCTCTACTTATTACTTGTCACGGTGAAGTTTATGTTTGTATCCTTCCTTTTTCCTACCCAAAAAGTGAAAAGAGAAAAGGATAAACTGGTCTGCTATTGCAATTAAGAAGAAAGTGATCTAAGAAAAATAAATGGTAGAGAGTGGCTGCATGCGAGAACGCGTTGACTGTAGGTAGGTTGGGCGCATCGCAGTGAATTTTAGTGAATTTCTTTTTGTTTTTACTGTTCGGATCTCTTTGGGCTTTCCAGTGTGATCATCAGCGTTATAATTAATTGATTTCGAGCTCTCTGTTGCATTGTGTGAACCACAGGGTTTGAATAATTTTACAAATAAACATGCAAATTTGATTCTTGAAAATTTTTAAATGCTACTACCCTTGTCACCTCAACTTCTCCTCCCTCCCAACCAAACAAAAAAAGAAAAGAAAAAATCATATGTAGTTGGATATAATTCTTTTTAGTTATTAGATATAATATAGTAATATATCATGGAATGTATAATTTTTTATTTTTATTTTTAAATTATAAATTATACATAATTATTATTAATAAAACATTATAGGAATTATGTATAAAAGTAGATTTTTTTAGACATAAAAAATTTTTAAAATAGTTTTTTTAATTTTATTTTTTGGTTGGAGAAAGTGAGTATATGCATATGAGCGGATGAACAGATACACGGGACAAAGGGAGTATATGCAAAAAGCATCAGTAACAACAACTATTTATTCTTTCAATAATAAAATCAGCATTGATAAGAATAATGCAAAGTAGGTATTATTTTTTAGGTATATTTATTAAAAAAAAAATTAGGAAATGATTTCTTTTTTTTTTAATGGAGTAGATAATATATCTTTTTATGAAATATTATTTGCTTACTGACATTAAAGATTGAGTGTGTATAAATTTCGTTTCAAAAGTCTTAATATATTCAAAAACACAAAAATAAATTATACACCAATCATACATCAATATATATATAATATTGGGCCCAAACGGAAGGAAACTCGCCTATTTGTCATGACCAAAGCCAATTGTAATAGTAGCCAATTACAGAAAGAAAAACTTGGGATAGGACGACGGCTAAGGAAAGAAGAAAGGACAGGAAGAATATTCGGGAAGATCCAGAGAGAGAGTAAAGAAATTGCTAAGAAGAAGGGAGAGAGACCGATTGAGAAATCAATCAAGACATCACCTACATACTCGGGTGCATGGATTGGGGGAATAGAATGGATGTTTTGAAAATTATTTCATTCCTTGCTTGGTTGGGGAAATGAAATGAAGATGTGATTACCCCATATGGGTAATCTCTTATATCCCCAATATTAAGGTATGGAAATTAGGGAATGTTTTTTTTTTTAATTATTATTATAATTAATTAATGATAATTAATTAATTAATTAATAATTATAATTATAATTAATATAAAATAATTTATTATTAACTTATTATTATTAAAAGTAATAATAAACTAAAATTAATTAAATTAATTATTTATTTACTTAATATTATAAATTAAAAAATTAATTAATCTCATTTATTAATAGTAATTATTATAATTAATGTGTAATTAATATATTAATGTATAAATAATTAATTGATAATATTAATTAAATACTAATTATTACTGACTAATTAATTAACTGATACTAACTAATTAATTAATATTAGTTATTATAATTAATATTAATTAATTAACTAATACTAATTAATTAATTAACTAATATAAATTGTTATAATTAATATAAATTAATTTATTATTAACTTATTATTATTAAGTAATAATAAATTAACTAATTAAGATTAATTTAATTAATTATTTATTTACTTAATATTTTAATTCAATAATTAATTAATCTCATTTATTAATATTAATTATTATAATTAATTTTATAATAAATAAATAAATAATTAATTAATATTAATTATTATAATTAATTTATAATCATTTCCATTGTTCAACACAAATCAACCACCATTATTAGTAATCATTTCCATTCTTTAGTACAAACCAACCAATAGAATTATAATAAAAAATCACTATAATTTAATTGCCTCCAACGGTCTCTAGAATGTACGCAACTTCAGAATCCTCCATAGCCATCAAACGGTGTCGTTATACTAATCCTCCCAATTAGCACAATTAGGGATTTGGTTAACTAGAACGACAACGTTTTTAAGTATTGAAAATAAACGATGTCGTTTTACCTTAGCTTTCCCCACACTCTTACACTAGTTAAAGTTCAGCCCAACTCATACGGACCGACCTTTTATTACATTTCGGTAGATGTCACTAGAGTAGCCCAACCAAAACGGGCCGAACTTGTATTACATTTTGGTTGATGCCCTCAACTAGAACAAAAGGGGTCAGATCGTCATCATACGCTAATCACTTCAACTCAAACTCAACAGCTACAATCAATATTGAATAATAATATAATGTTGGCACTTCGATCCAATCTCAGTATACGCTATAACTATACTATCAACCAATCATATCATTAATTCCCACGTGTCCAACGTAGACGACTTTTTTTTCTTTCTCTTTCTTCGAACTAAAAGCAAACTTTTCCTTAATCACCACTCTTTTTGTCTCTCCTCGCATTGCCATCTGTGCAACGAATTTCAGCTCATCATCATCATTATCATCATCGGCATCAGCAAAATTCAGCATCATCGTATGGTACAGGCTCCTAACTTCAAGCAACTCTGTTTTACGTTGTCTGATTTTTCTTGTCATGTACGGACTCCAAATCGTCTAACGTATGGTTTTGATTGTTTTTAAGGTTTTCAGTGGACGGATTGTACTTTAATCTAGGGAAAATTGGGAATTCTTGTGCTTTTTGTTGAGATCATGTGAAATTCCACAATTGTAGTGATCGACTTATTTTAATTTTTACCTTTTTTTTTTTTTTTTGCCTTTGACAGTTATTTACTGGAAAATAGGCTATTTAGCTTATATGGAATTGTAATTTGATCTGCTTTACTGGCATATATGTGAACTCGGCAGGAACTGTTTAATTTCGTTTTGTAAGTTCATTAAAACTATGTGTGGGTATTCTCTGCAGCTGTTTATGGATGTTGATTAAGCTAATTAATGATCATTTGGTTACTGTAAGACCTAAAGAAGTGGATTTTGGCAGATGCTGGTATTGTTTAGTTGGTTGCTTTTTCTAATAAATTTGGAATGTTTATAAGATTGTTGTGTCCCAATTTATTTATTTTGTCTCTAATCAAGTGAATATTATGAATGTGATGTTCATAATGTTGACCTTTCAATTCTCTCCATTATGAGAAGGATAGTATCTTAAATGGCTGTTTAGGACTATGATCTAGGTACAAGGTGTGTGGATCACGTATGAAGTCTTTCTGCTGTTGTTATCGGTGATCAACTAGTCTGCAAAGCAGCAGAAGAGCTGCTGTGCTTACTGACATTAATTTTTGATATTTTTGCCCTTAAACATTCTCTTTCGGCGTCAAAAGGGTAGGTTGAATTTAGTGTTGTTTTCATGTCGTCCTTGGAGTTCGGACATTTCATAATACACGAGTTCCATGTTCTTCTATGTCTCTTGTTTTATCTTGTTTACTTTCTTCGAGTTAGCTTCAGTACTACAATGAGGAAGCTGATAAAAGTTTGTTTGTTTGGTACAGATGAGAATGTTTTGTCCTAGTAACTGCTTACCTGGTCTAATGAAAGATTGGCTGTTGCAGCAGTCTATATAAATGGCTATATTTATGTGTGTGTCTTATGCAGTTTAGAGCAGTTTAACCTGGGACGTTTGATATTAAATGTTCCATGAGTGTAATTTTTCATGTTTTTCTTTCCTGATAAATGACATTATCTTTGTGTGGTGTCGATCTTGATCACGAATTTATTGATCATAGTTTTGGAATTACAGTACCTAAATTGTCAATGTTACTTTATCTCTAAGCTTTAAGCTTTTTGGACTCAATCTCTTTACTTGAACTCCTTTGTTTCCATAGCTGTCTTAAACGTAAACTTGAAATCTTAGAAGGATTATTTGATGACTTTATCAATGTTCATAGATGTTAGTGATTGAGGGGAATACATGATTCTGAATTTTATGAAACCTTGAGGTGGACAGCATGATTCTGAATTTTTCTTGGAGGTCCCCATGACAATGGGAAAATTTTAGGAATCGATGGTTTTGTTATATCTCATTCTAACTTGAATTGCATAATGCATAGTTTTGGTGACCTAAAGCAAGCTTCATGGGTGATGGCCCTCGAGGAATAGAGGTTTTTCCTGATCATTTTCAAGCTTCTACTTCTGATGCAGATACTGATAAAAGTCAAACTTCATCAGTCACAGATTTACGAACTAATAGTTATTCAAGGTACATGCTCATGAAACAAATAATAATATCATCAACTACTTGGGATTGGTTTATATTTATTTACTTTTCCCTTTTCTTAGGATAGGCCGCCCAGTCGTTTGTGGGCTCGAATTCAGTGGAGGAGTGCTGCATCCATGTTGAATTTGTTTAGTCTAAGAGGGCTGCCTTGGGGAGAGGGTCAGGAAAAGGTTGATTATGAATGCTGTAGAATTTCCACATTTGTTGATTTCATGTTCTGTAGTAGTGATAATCATAAATACTATGACTTGTAGGTCGTACTAACTGCCACACAGGTTGCATCTCTTCGATCAGAGATAGCCGACTTAGAAGAGAAGGAAGCTCATTTGAAGGCCCAGTATGTAATTCTGATAGTAGATTCTTTATCAGTTCTGTTAGCACATATTACTCTTTGTTTTGGCCAATATTTATACTTAATATTTAAGCTTACTGGAGTTTTGTTGATGCTATTGAAAAACAAATTCAGCACATGTTGAACTTTGTATTTTCTATTGCTAGCTCATTGTATAAGCTTGTTTCAGAGAGGATCTTGAGCCATTATGTAATCCATATCTTTTGGCTTAAACCAAACAAGTTTTCCACCCATTCTTTCCCATCAAACCAAAAAATAGACTGTTTGGCTTGAGTGTGTGTTCTCTTTGGATTACATGTACGGTAGGAGTGAGTGTATTTGAAATTGCAACTGACTTCCTTTGCATGGAACATATAACTATTAAGAGCATCCTTTGGAAACTAGATTCCTGTTTCACCATTAATTTACCTTGTACTTCTTTGACCAGATTAAATTTGGTGTTCTACTATTGAATCAGATGTTACTGTTTGATTTAGGTTAGAACATATTGATGAAGTATTGCGATCTGCTCAGCTGTCAGGCTACTTATACACAAGAATGGTATGGATTTATAAAATTCATTTTTTCTTCTAACATGTTTCATTAAAAAGACATGCACTCCTTCGCACACTTGTTTCTTAATTAAAAATTGTTATTTCTTTTTGTAGAGATGGGCAACGTTACCAGGAGAACCACCACCTATTGATGATACAGAGGTTGATGACTGGCTTCCGCGCTTTTTCGTTCTCCAAGGATCTTGTATTTTCCTTTATTTGACGTCCACAGGTAAGCAGTATAGTTTAACTTCCTGGTTTTGTACAAGTAATCTATTTTCTCTTCACATGCATTGATATCATATCAAGCTTTTCAATGTCATTGCACTATGGACTTCTCTGTATGCCGTTGACAAGATCTTGCAGCTTGTGAAAATTTAACATCTACCAGATCAATAAGATTAAAGTGACAATTTGCAGAATTGAGCCCTCAGGACTCCACACTTCTTTCTGACGTGGTTGAAGTTGGTCCTCTTCCAAGCCTTACAAGAGAAGATGAGGAAGTCTGGTATTGCTTTTTCATCTTAACTTGTCATGGTCTGCGGTACGAGTGCTCAAGCGCTTCTAAAGTACAGGTAGTTGTATTCTGTGTACATTGTAGAGTATTTCGATAACAACTAATTGAAATCTTCTTGAGCATATTAGTTAACGGAAAAAAATAGGAAATTATTCAGAGAGAATGGATTGAATAATCCTAGTCAATGATAAAATATCAAGCCTGGTTATGGAAATTTTAATCTCTGGATAAGGTGGTGATTTAACAGTGTCTCTTTGCTTTATTGCTTTAGGTGGATTCTTGGTTGGAAGTGTTAAAAACGCGCAGCAAATTGGGATCTGAGTCAAAAGACCATGATGATTTAAAGGAAATTTGATAGTGTTATAGATTCTGATAGAAACTGTAAATAGTTTGCATCATAGAGCAATCTCTGTTTGCTTCCCGACGTAGTTATTGGGGAAGTGTTTTGCATGATTTGTATATTCCATGTAGTTCCTTCTAGAATTATAATGATGATGATTTTTCTAGATTTATTTAACAGAAGTTTTGACAAAGGGCTGCAGTTATCCTTGACTTCTCTAATCTTTACAAGCCTTGTGAGCCTGGCAGGATTTTAAGAGCCATTTATATCTTGATTGATTTACCAGAACAACGTTAATTTGTTCTGCATTGAATGGTATGCTAAAAAATTTATTCCTGTCCGTTAATTCAGTTGTCACTGAACCATTGTAGCTTAAAAATGGATATTTTCCTGTTCCAATTATGGCAATGTACACCCTTTTTGCTTTATCCTGGTCAAGTTGAAGCTCATAAATAATTAGAAAGAAATGCTCAATAAAGTCACCCAAAAAAATCTTTTAGATTGTAATAGTTGAGATCTCATATATGCATGCGAATACTCATCATATCATCTATTACAAGTAATCTTTTCCGTAACTGCCTCTAAAACGACGGACTATAGTCTATCACCTGTAGTCTCTCTCCTTTGTGAGCAGAGTGCCTCCTTTCTCTTTTCAAGAGAAGTCTAGTCTCTTTTGAGTGCACTGGTTTCAGCTAGGTCTCCTCAAAGTGACAATACAGGTTTTCTGGTCTTCACTTGGTGGGTGTCTCTCTCTGTGTTTCTTTTCCCTACCCTCCAGTGACAATGCAGTTTTTTTGGTTTTTATGATTTTTTTCTGGAGCACCTCAAACATCTTCTAGCAGTCCTGTACGTTTTTTAGACTTTTGACCGTGTTTCTGGTCCTACTTCCAGCACCACATAATTTTTTTGATAGTGAGTTACGGTTCCTCTTTTGCTGGCAGCAAGGGGGAGCTTCCTAGTTTTCATAGGAAGCAGGGGTTACTATCCAAACCAGCACTCCATCAGCGCAGCTCTGGATCGGCCGACATACCACCGTACATCTAGTATGGCGGAAGAGTTAGTCGCTCAGTTTAGGCAATGCCAACTGTCTACACAAGAACAAGTAGGAGTTGAAATTCAAGAACAAGATGTAAAATGTAGTAAGGAGTTGTGTGAAAGAAGCCTAGCAGGTAAAATCCATGGGGAAAAAATTGTTAATTTTACGGGATTGAAACTCACCTTGTCAAGAATTTGGCCAACCTTATGTTCCTTTTCGGTTATAGAGCATGGGCCCAATCTTTTCCAATTTGTTTTCAATAGCCAAGCCGACAAAGAGAAGATTTTAAAAGGTAAACTCTGGTCCTTTGATCAACAATATTTGGTTTTAAAAGATTGGTCTATGGGAATGAATATATTTTCTGAGGCTTTCAACCACATTGATATATGGGTTCAAATTTGGAATATCCCCACCCACTGGATGTCTAAAGAAACGGGTTTGAAAATTGGAAAACTGTTCCCTAAAACTTGGGATGTGGACATTCCTAGTACGGGTAGTAAACAAGGTAGATGTCTGAAGCTGTATGTTACACTAGACTTGGATCAGCCGTTGTTGCGGGGTACTCAAGTAAATCTCCAAGAACAACAATGTTGGGTAATTTTCCGATATGAACAACTACTCAACTTTTGTTCCTATTGTGGTCACATTGGCCATCTAGAAAATACCTGTGGGACCCGAAAAGAGGATTGTAAGAACCGCACGCTGAAAGAGAGCCAATTTGGTGAATGGTTGAAGGCAGATTCAGTCAAGAGAGGTTTCAAGCCGAATACCCACGTAGATTCAAGACCAAGAAGTCAAGAGGCCAAACAAACTGTGGTAGTAGTTGACAACCCTCAATCAGGGGACAGTATGCCTTCCCTCACCCCAGGACTTGTTCAAAGCAAAGGATCCACGAGCAAGGATACACGACCTTCTCCGCAACAGGCCTTGGATTACGAAGTTGTGACACCAAAGGACCTAGTCCATCTACAAATGGAAGAATTCAGCGTGAGATCACCCATATTAGAGGTCATTCCAGCAAACAATTTGAACCCCAAGGCACATAACCAAGAACAAAATAAAATGGACTTGGATGGGGTCAGGCAGGAAAATGTAAACGAACTTGCGGAGAAGCAAACTAAGAAGTGTGTTACTCCATATTATGAAGATGATTTTTCTGCCCTAGAGCAAAACCTTGTTAATGTTCCAATGAAGTTGGCAGCTGCTTCAAACCCTCCGCAAGATGCCTCTAGTTTTTTGGAGCTCGAGGTAGAAGAAATGGTGACCAAAGTTCCGGGAATTCGTACTAGAAAATGGCACCGCAAAATTGTTTCCAGTCCTCAGCAATCTTCCGGGGTCCAAACTTTGGTACATCCACATTATAGTGCAGGAGAAAAACGAAAAGGGAAAATTCAGGACGACAATGAAATGTCCGAAGGTGAGAGGGAACATGAAGGCAGCCATAAAAGAAGGAATAAAGGCATCATCATTCGAGATTTACAGGTGGAGGAAGCCCTAAATGGCCCCAAGTTAATCAATGAAAATATGTGTCTGGAATTGTAGAGGTCTAGGAGGGCCCTCTACTATTTCTCAACTTAAGGAAACCATTCGGTTCCACCTCCCGGATATGGTATTTATTAGTGAGACTAAACAAAAGGCACCCTTCATCAAAACTTTTTGCAGGAATTTTCGTCTTCAAAACCGATGGAAATATGTTGACCCTTGGGGTACAAGAGGTGGCCTTCTACTATTTTGGAGTGATGATATGGAAATCAATCAAGTGCTTTCAACAGAATTTTGTTTTGAAGTACAAGTAACTAAGCAGGGAGATCAAGAGCCTTTATGGGCTATTTTTGTATATGCTAGTACGGATTCTAAAATCCGTAGACAGCAATGGGATTACCTTCAACAGGCCAAAAGCAAATGGGGGAACAAGTGGGTTATCGGTGGGGATTTCAATGATATAGTTGATAACACAGAGAAGAGAGGTGGACATCCCGTTCGAGACCGCCAAGATTTCAGGACTTTATCAAAGTCATGGGTATGGCAGATCTAGGCTTTAATGGGAGTCCTTTCACTTGGGCCAATAATAGGGAGCAGGAGGGTTTTGTTGAAGAAAGATTAGACCGTTTCTTTGGTTCAGCTGAATGGATACTCCAGCATCCTATGGCGGCAGTCAAACATTTGGAGAAACAATCGTCTGATCATTCTCTACTTTTACTAGTCACTTCTATGGACAAGCCGTGAGAAGAAAAGGTTTGTTTTTGACAAAAGATGGATAAAGCAAGAGGCAACCACAATGATAATAGAGCAAGCTTGGAAAAGGACACGAAGGGAAATCCAATGTTCCAACTTACTTGCAAAATCAGACAATGTAGAGTTGATTTGCTGAAGTCGGCCACTGCTGCGCATACTAACGCAGCACAAAGGATAAAGGAGATCAAAGAACAAATGGAATGGCTAAGCAAAGCAGGGGGTGACCGAGACTGGAATTTTTGGAAAAAATTGAGAGAGGAGTTACACAAAGCTTACAAAGAGGAGGAAAAATATTGGCACCAAAAAGCACGTTTTCAATGGCTAAAAGAGGGAGATAAGAACACTAAGTTTTTTCATGCCTCTACAGAGCAAAGAAGAAGAGTGAATACAATTAAGAGGCTGGTGAAGGACAATGGACGTATTTGCACCAATCCTGAGGAAATCAAACAGGAAGTTTCTGATTTTTACTCTTTACTTTTTACTACTTCTTCTCCAATGACTGACCCATCTTATTTGCTAGGTATCCCAACTACGATTACAAGAGTAATGAACCAAAGACTAATCAGGCCAATTGAGGATGCTGAGATCCACCACGCTTTATTTGGTATGCATCCAAACAAATCACCTGGCCCGGATGGTATGACTCCACTCTTTTTTCAAAATTACTGGCATGTAATTCAAAAGGATATCATCTTTGCCGTTAAAAGTTTTTTTATCCATTCAAGAATGTTAAAGAGTGTAAACCATACACTTATTACCCTTATCCCGAAAATAAAGAACCCAACCCACACAGCTCACTATAGGCCTATTAGTTTATGCAATGTTGTCTATAAAATAATATCTAAGATTCTGGCCGAGAGACTAAAACCATGTCTCAATGTCTGCATTCACGAAAGCCAAGCCGCTTTTGTCCCTGGTAGACAAATCACGGACAATGTTGCCATTGCACATGAATGCATACACCATATTAAGAGTCTTAACAAAGCAAGAAAAGGTTTTATGGCTTTGAAATTAGATATGGCCAAGGCTTTTGATCGAGTTGAGTGGGGTTTTTTATCCCAAGTTTTGCTTAAGATGGGTTTTGCCACAAAATTCATAGACTGGGTTATAACTTGTATAAGTACCTCTTCTTTTTCTTTTAACATTAATGGTGAGGTTAGTGGCTATGTGATTCCCTCAAGAGGTATTAGACAAGGAGATCCCCTATCCCCTTATTTATTTATAATCATTTGAAGTCTTCTTTTTATCGTAAAAGTCAGAACGAGGGTGCTTACAGGGGAATGAGAATATGCCGTCAAGGACCACTCCTCACTCACCTTCTTTTTGCAGATGATTCACTGCTTTTTGGTGAAGCGACAGTGGAGCAAGCTCAGGACATTCGAAGGATCATATCAGAGTATTGTGAAGCATCAGGACAGAAGGTTAACCTAAATAAATCTTCTGTCCTCTTTAGCAGGCACATAGCAGATCAGGATAAAACAGCCATTATTCAGGTGTTAAATGGGATCAAGGAGCAAAGAAGTGCCCGATACTTAGGTTTGCCACTAGGTATCGGTAAATCCAAGAAAGAAGTATTTGCATATGTCATTGATGCGGCCAAAAGAAGAATAGGTAAGTGGAGAAATTAATTTTTGAGTCAGGCAGGTAAAGAAACCCTCATCAAATCAGTCCTAAATTCCTTACCTATCTATGTCATGTCATGCTTTAAACTTCCAGTTGGGATTTGCAAAATCTTGAGTAGTGAGACAGCACAATTTTGGTGGGGCTTCAATGCAAACAATGGTCACAAAATTCATTGGAGAGCATGGTCCAAATTAACTCTTCCGAAAGATTTGGGAGGGCTTGGCTTCCTAGATATCCAAGTCTTCAATGATTCCTTATTAGCAAAGCAATTATGGAGATTAA
This sequence comes from Gynochthodes officinalis, assembly GCA_020080225.1. NCBI lineage: Eukaryota > Viridiplantae > Streptophyta > Magnoliopsida > Gentianales > Rubiaceae > Gynochthodes > Gynochthodes officinalis. The sequence continues at coordinate 36,404,037 of CM034622.1, read as the reverse complement.
TCCAGTTTCCTAACTTGCTCCTGAGCCGTGTAATGAAAGCTAGATACTACCCCTAAGGCACGCTTATGAATGCAAACGTTCAACAAAGCGCTTCTTGGCTGTGGAAATGTTGGACGGGAGCAAAATATATTTTAGATATGGGGATGCGATATCAAGTGGGAGATGGAAAAACCATTAAAATTTGGGAGTCTCCATGGTTGACACATAGACCAAATTTCAAGCCACTACCCAAAGAACAAACTCCAGGGTCACTTGTTTGGTGTAGGCAACTTATGGCTCAGGAGGGAACACAATGGGATCAAAATCTACTTGAGCAACTTTTCCATCCTGAGGATGCAGATGAAATTTCTAAAATCCCATTAAGAAAGGAGACTGGTCCGGATAAGCTTATTTGGCATCATGATAGGAACGGGATGTTCACAGTTCATTCTGCATACAAGTTTGCTATGGCACAGCACAGAGCCCGCTCGGATATCAATACAGCTACGAGTAGTACCAGTTTGACAACTTCTAAGCGCATGTGGAATAGAATTTGGAATTTGCAGGTCAAAGGTAAACTGAAATACTTTCTATGGCGCTGCTGTCAAGGCATTTTGCCAACCAAGTTAGAATTGAGCAAAAAAAAAATACAGCTTGATCCCATTTGCAGCATTTGCGGAATGCAGGAGGAAACCATTGAGCATGTCCTGTTTACTTGTGCGAGAGCGGCGATGGTTTGGAAACTTTCTCCGGTTTATTGGGATGGTCTGCGTGCTAAACAATCTTGTTTTCGATATTGGTGGGAAGCATTAAGTTCCATGAGAAAAAACTCCATTAGTAAAGACAGGATCAACCTTTCTGTATACATCCTCTGGATGTTATGGAAAACAAGAAATCTTTGGCTCTTTGAGGGAATTGGTAAATCAGCAAAGGAAGTGGTAGATTCGGCTTATTTGGAATGGAAAGAATACCAAGATATTCTCAATGGTTTCCCATTTTTTTCCTAGGATAGAATCTAGCTCTCTTAATTTTTACTGAAACAATTGCTCTTGGAGTTTCTAAACTCTATGTTAAGCTTTAGAACTTTCGGTAGTACTTCCCCAGCTCTCTATTTGTCACAAGTCAGTTTTTAAAATGTCTCCTTTTTAATCTTTGTTGTAGTTTTCTTTTGGATATGGTTTAGTTTTTTCAAAGTTTCCAAGCTAACTAGTCTGTTTCTCATATTAGGTGACAATGGTGGCTCAGAGGAAACTCAATACATGCAAAGGAGACAGAAAGTCTTGACCGCTGCGGCGGACTTGTCACACCGCCGCTGCGGTCCAATTTTGGACTGCCATGTTGCTGGACAGAAACATTGGACCGCCGCGGCGGTCATCCACACCGCAGCAGCGGTCCGAATCCAAAAGTTTTCAAGCCCGCTGGGCAGAGTTTTATGAACGCCGCGGGTTTCTCTTCACAAACTCGCTGTGGTCAAAACTCCTACTTTGCGTTTTCTTTTGACTATTTTGCTGCTCTTTTTCGTCTGCCTAAAGCAATCTCCAGTTGGTATTTTTTGTCCATTTTTTCCAAATTTGGTACCCGTAAGTAGCCTCTAGAGTTTTTTTCTGCTCTTTGCATATAATTTGCACTTTGGTCTATTTTTCAATAAATGGTATATTTTGAGAGGGTAGAAACAAAAGGATGTCGGGTTGTCAAGCAACTCCCTCTTTTGGGTCAGCTATCTTTTAGCGCCACTACAAAAGGAGTTTCCATACACCAGATCGGCTTTGGAGACACAATTTTAAAAAGGGTCCCTCTTGGGGAGGATCAAAAGTCAGCTATACTGGTTTTCTCATGGAAGGTACGTTTTTCTTGGCACCTTTTACGGCTTTCATGTTTTTCTGTTTTAATAAGGGCCGACTTAGATTTTAGTGTGTAATGATATGTCGTGTCTTGATTTTGCTTGGAATATGGGTTTGCTGGTATCTGCTGTTTGGAAGTTATTTGCACTGATGTGAATTGATATGTTGTTCTTACTCATCTGCTTGGCACTTGTTCTGGCTGAACTGATAACTTGTTTCCTCAAGTGTGCATCGAGGGCCAAAACCTGTTTGGTAAAATGCCTCAAAGAATTTTCCTATAAGCTACTGCTAGGATAAGTCCTTCGAAGCCTGGCAGAGTGATCTATTGGGGGTTTGTAGGTGTCTATTTCTCGGGTCTTGCTCTTTCAACTTGGGTGGTAGATTGTGGCCACCATACTTTCTAGCCGAGCAAAGCAATCTAGTTTCACTATGGTTTGCATCTTCTTTGTATCTCCCACAGAAAAAGCCAAATTGGAAAAAGGAAAGAGGAAGTAGAAAAAAGAAAAAAGATGTAGAAAAAGCAAAAACAAAAATATCAAAAAGAAGGAATGAGGAAAGACAGTCGGTAGAAAATAGAGGAAGCTGGACGAATTTTCCAAGAGGCAAGGAAGATGGACGAATCTTGCCTGGTACTATCCAATCAAAGGGTTCTGTTTTTGTACCCGCCTCCAAATGTTTCGGTCTAGTGAACCCTATGCATTGTACAGCTGGTTCTTGCACTATGATGTTCCTCTTTAATATCTTAGCAAAGTTAGGAGTTTGTACAAACACTCATACACTCCTCCAGTAGTCTTGTTACTTGAACAGAGTTTTTTCATACTTCCTATTAGGTAGTTGTGGCCTCTTGATCGGTTTTTTCTTAGTTGTCCTCTTTAGGTAGTTTTGCAATATCAGACAAGAGGAAAAGGAGGAACAATAGGTCATAAAGTTTTTTCAAAAAAAAAAAAGAAAAAAAGGAAAAAAAAAAAAACCCCCCCACAAAAAAAAAAAAAAGAAAGAAAGAAAGGAAAAAACAAAAAGAAAAAGGAAAAGCCAGAGGATATAAAAAATAAAAATAAAAAAAGAGGAAAAAGGGGGAGAAAAGGAAAAGAAACAAAAAAGAAGAAAAAAAAAAAAAAGGCAAAAATACAAACACAAGAAAAAAGAATTATTGTGGCTCTTAATCAGATTTTTAGCTCCAGTTGGAGTCTTAGCTCCAATCTCCAATTGGAGTTTTAGCTCTTAATCGGATTTTTTCTTCTGCTCGCTCTCCCCATCCCCAATATCTTTTTCTCATCCTAATTTTCTCTTATCTTTTTCTTTATATATCCCAACCTGATATTCCTTGCTTTTTTGGCTTTCTCTGCTGCCAGTTGCTTTTGCTCTCCCTAAAAGTTATATCATACCTCTCTTGGTTGGGATGAAGTTTCCTTTCCGCTTTGAATGTAGGAACTTTTCCATGTTTTCTCTTTGTTTTTTTATTTTTTTCTGTTTTGTGGATTTCTATCTCCAGAAGATATTTTTATTTCCTCGGCTGTTTGGGGATTGTTTTAAGTTTTCTTCACGTTTGAAAGCAGGAGAAGTCTACATTTTTCCCCTTTTGTTTTTTCTGGTTTTCCTCTTGGAAAGTTCCCTATCCAGGCATATCTCGCCTCCCTCTAATCTCTCTTTCCGTCTAAATGCTGGTTTCTTTTTTCTCTCTAAATGCTGGTTTCTATTTGTGAATGACTGATCCTCCACTCAATACCCTAGCTCCATTCTTTGTTGGGATGTCGTCTCTCATGTGATGGCAATCTTTTCTTATTGCTTAGTTGTGACAAACTACCTCATCTATTATTGATCTGACTTGACAGCAGCAATGGTCCCTTGTTTTAATTTTTTCTGGGCTACTATAGTTTCGACGAAGTTTTTTGGAGAACTGATTTCCATTTCAAGCCGGGACTTTGATCAGTTCCCCTGTTTGAAGAATGGCAGCATGAAGATGTGACAGTTCTATTTTGATCATCTCAACGGCTTATATTGTTTTTGTAGAAGTTTCTATATAATTCGTGTTAAAATAATGACTTCCAATTTTTTCTTTTGTCCCGAGATATAGTGGCTAAGCTTAGTCATTTAGTTGAAGTTAGCTAATTCCACTATATCTCACATCTTTTAATCTGTTGGCAAACTCTTTATTATTATAGGGTTCTCTCAGGACTCAGGCTACGATCCATGTTTTCACTAGTCTAAGACTAGGGTTTAGTATTGTAACAAATGAGATAGGGGTCAACATTCCACTATCACATTCTCCTCCTTGGCATTTAATTAAGACCAAGGAGATCATGTAAGCCTTCATTGGCAACTATTTTTGTACAGTTCCTTTCCCAATTTCAATGAATTTTAACTATCGTTTCAGAAAAAAAAAAAAAGTAATCTTTTCCGTCTTTAAAGTGAACTATTTTTCCTTAACAACACTCTTTCACCCGAAACACGTTTTTCTCGTACCATCCTTATTTTGGCCAATAAACTCCCTCTCCACCCTTTCTCCACTTTTTAAGATAAAAAATTATTTAAAAAATCTAAAAAATTATCTCCAAAATTAATTTTAAAACACAATCCAAACAACCCCAGCCAATGTTTCAATTTGACGTTTATTGCATCACATGATTAAATTACACACGACGACGTCGTGGGCAGCTGCCAAAATTTCCTGAACCCAATGATTCGGCTAGGGCTTGAGTAGGTATTTGACTGATAACGAACACCACCCCTACCCTCGTTGCGTGTGAAATAGTGCCAGATGTCAGTATCAGATTCACTGTACGATATCATGAAGTACAATCCCATGCTCATCATCAATCATCATCATTTTATACTTTACCAACGCAAAATTCATCACTCGTTATATTCTCACTGTGTCGTCACTCACACTGATTCTCCCGACGTCTCATCTCAACTCTGACCGAAGCCAAAGCTTTGAAAAGGAAAGAGAAAATGAGCTCCCAGATTTACAGATCCGCTGCCCGAGCTGCAAGGACTCTTCTTTCTGCTTCCTCTAAGCAGAGCGCTCGAACCTTTCCCGGTAAACTACTGGGTGACTGTGTACGGCTGCAATTGAGTGGAGAAAAAAAATGTGATCTTTGTGTTTGTATTATGGTGTTTTTCTTTGGTAAATCTGTGGTTAGAATATTTTCTGGCTTTTTGGTTTATGACTGAGTAGAACGCAGTATTCAATCTACAGATTGGGAGATAATTGATTCACAAAATCTCATGTTTATATAAGACACAGGATAGAAATGATTGTATGGTTGTTTACACATCATGGATTAGATGAACAGGGAACTGTTTCATTTGAAAATTTGATGCACATTGCACTGCTGATTGCTAATACTAGTTTCTTCTCTCTGATTTGTCTGTTTGTTGCGTATTCTGTTATCCCTTCATCGAATGAGAGCTTGTCATTTGCATCTGGGAAGAATTGTCTGCTTAGTGGAAAAACAAATTACTCCTCGTGCGTACATTTTAGGCTATATGTTGAGGTGGAAAAAACATAGTAGTAGTTACTGAATTTCCCTGTTTGCAGGAGCGCGAGCAGCTGGTGCAACAGCAGTTTCATTTAGGGGAAGTTTGGCTTCCTTGGCCACATATGGCCGGGAGGAATCAGCGAATGCTTCTAGAAATTGGATTTCTGGACTTCTCGCCCTTCCAGCAGCAGGTATGAATTTGCAAATTTATCTTTGTGGAATTTTTTCTCGTTGTGCCAGAGCTTTATATGTAGATCTGTTTTAGAAGGGTAGAAGTGGGAAGGTTGATGGTGTTACCTTTGTGTGCTTTTGAGGTGGATAATTTATCTAGAATGTCGATGAGTCTGATTGTCTCAGATTCATGTACCGTCAATCAATTTCTTGAGCAAATCTGATATTTATTATCACTGCTATAGTCTATTACGGCTGTAACTCAGTCATTAAGAGCACTTTCAACTGATTTGCAATTGGAGTAGGAGGGTGGTTTTTCTTTGATTATAAGTTTGAGCATGTTAAAGGTTGAGTGAAAAAGAAGAGGAGCCTTGTCCCTTGCTTAGTATTAACACTGTGGCATTCGGAACCTCTTCTAAAGTAAATTACATCCAGTTTTATGCATGGAATGGGGTGAATTCTTAGCTCTGGTTGTACTCAATTATGAACTACTGCCTTGCTTTCTCCCCTACAGCATGAAATTAATCACAAAACATCATCAATAGCTCCTTGAGTTTTCCAAATTGTTATCTTGATGATTCTTCTCAAGGGGGTGGAGTTTTTCTGGAAACTGTTCCAAATTCAGATCCTTGTTCAACTTGTATTGTAAAATTTATGACTTGAAGTGGCACTGTCTGTTCATCTTTCGTGCGAGATCAGTTAATTTGATTCATTTACTTTTTAACCTTCAGCCAAATGCAATAGACTTTTTCATTATGGCTTCTTCTGATTATTCTTGATTTTGTTTGTAATTTTGCAGCTTACATGCTCACTGAGCATGAGGCATATGCTGCAGAGGTACATTGTTTGCCCTCTTCTTCCCCAAACTCATACGCATGCACAAGTAATTTTCCAATAATGTTGTACTTATTTATTTGCTTGTGACTGATGGTATTCTTCTTTTTCTTTAGATGGAACGTTCTTTTATTGCCATCAAGCCTGATGGAGTACAGAGAGGACTGGTATGATATATCCATAAAAATTTTCTATTATTAATGGTGACCACTTCTGCAGTATTTCAAATTTCAATTACATTAGCAATCAGTTTTCTGTCGCACTTCATTGAAGCTCCCATCAAGGTTTTTTCCTTTTCTCAGAAATCCCTTTGCCCCAATTCTTTCCATGTCCCCTCTGAGAATAATGTCGGAAACTCTTCTCATTCATCTGTGTTACCTAGGAAAAACTGCATTCAGAGTGTCGGTATCTCATTGTGCAACTGCCTGATCTTAATAATGTCTGCTTGGATTCCAGATTTCAGAAATCATATCTCGGTTTGAGCGCAAAGGTTTTAAGCTTGTTGCAATCAAAATTGTGGTTCCTTCAAAGGACTTTGCGCAGCAGCATTATCACGATCTCAAGGATAGACCATTCTTCAATGGTCTCTGTGACTTCCTAAGCTCTGGTCCTGTTGTAGCAATGGTTAGTGAACCTAATTCTAGGTTTCGTTGGTTCTACACTGTTTTCGAAGGATATAAAACTTAAATACTGTTTTACTCATTCAGGTTTGGGAAGGTGAAGGAGTAATAAACTATGGTCGGAAACTTATTGGAGCTACAGATCCACAGAAATCAGAACCAGGAACCATCAGAGGTGACTTAGCTGTCGTGGTTGGAAGGTAATGTCAGTGTCTCTGTTCTTTTAGAACCGTTTGATCTATAGTTTGTAAATGTGCATTTCTCTGCTGGCTCTATCTGTTCTTTTAGAACAAGGGATTTAAGTCCAACATCATCTCATTTTGTACACAAACGTTTGATATAATCACTCTTTACTAGTGCTTGTTCCCTCATTGGAGCATCACATTCATGAAGTTGCCTTTTTTCACTTTCAGAAATATAATTCACGGTAGCGATGGACCTGAGACTGCCAAGGACGAAATCAGCCTATGGTTCAAACCGGACGAGTTGGTTAGTTATACAAGCAATGCAGAGAAATGGATCTACGGAGCCAACTGATACTATTGAGCCCCTCAATTTTCCGATTCTCCAGTTACTCAAGCCCCTTAAGAGTGGGATAGACACAAAGCTATAATAATAATGTGATTTTCTTTGGGTGGATGATGAACAGAAACTTCCATCGAAAATCACTGAAATAATTTACTTCCCCACATTAGCTAGTCAGTGACACTGGTCTATGCAATTTTTCCTCAAAATTTCACATTTGGGAAGGCTTATATCTGTTCTGTTAATGAAATACCTTATGGCTCACTTTGCAATAAGTAATATTTGAGGCTTGCATGGTTTGTCATTTTCTACATTCTCAAACAACTTTTACATTTCTAATGCAACTTTTGTTCAAAAATGGAAAAAAAATTATTTTGGAAAGATAAAAAATACAGAATTAAATAACAAACCGCACAAGCCCCAAATAACCGAGTCAAAAGTAAAATTTCAGAAAAAAAAATGTTGACTGTGGATTAAAAAATAAAATTAAAATAAATTGGCCATTAAAATTTCTAATGTTGTGCTACCAAAAATATTCGTGTGACACTTTTCTCGTGATAGTTCACGTATACATTTTTATAAGTTGACATAAATCTCATAATCTATGTTAATATTCATATCATTTATTTTCATCATATAAATTTTAATTTTAAGAATTTACTTTTTTTGTTATTAGATTGTATTTATTTTAGATTTTTAGTGTGAAAATGATAAAAATATTATAAAATTTTATTAAGATATAGGGTTAATGCAAAAATAGAAAACTTAACATCAAACTTGATTATCATAAAAATTGATACTAATAATATATATCATTACAAATGGTTGAAAATGGTTTTGCAAAATTCAGTCAATTGTTTTGAGCGTGAAATATTATTGAAAAATAGAAATTCATATGATTAAATAATTTTATATTATTATTTTTAATATAGAATGAGTTATTCAATTATTTCAATATTGCATTAATATATACTACTAACTCATTAAAATATACAACATAAAACAGAAAAAAAAAAAGAAGCATAATATTAGATTGAATTGAATGCGACTAAAATGGCAAAATATTTAGCAACTACATATAAAAGTGATGTGATTAAAAAATAAAAAAAAAAAAAGAAGCATTCTCCCTTCTCATTTGTACACTTTTACATTGAAAAAAAGGGGGACAAAAAAAGTTGTACCTCGACAGTATTTCTCGAGAAGCAACACGTACACCTGGGCAGCACGTTGCTACCGCCGGATTCCAGCTGGCAATTTAATCCAGTTGTATTACTGCTAGCAAAGTAACTTCCTTTAGTTTTAAAATCCGCCAATCACACTGTCTTCTCTAAATCCTCACATCTATGCGGCAGCAATATAAGTCGGTTTTGGGTTTTACTTGCCGCTTGCCTAGAAAAATCCACCTCTTCTTCCTCGCGATCTCTCCCTACTTTTTCCGGCAGCCAAACCCTAGCAATCGAAAGCATTCACATTTGAGCTGTATTTCGGCATTCGTCTCAGCTTAGTCTTCGTTAAAAGGTAAATTTTTTGGCAAATTTTAATTTTTGTTTGTGTTTATGTGTCGGATTGTGGTTTTACTCACGTTAAATTTCTGTACCTTTTTCGACGTTGAATTGAATGCTATGAAAATTTGATATATGGAGCATTTAAAATTGTTTTTGGATTGGCTTTGGATGAAATTGTCGTGTGGAAAACCGTAGGTTAAGTTTTAAAAACGTGAAAACAATGTATTAGGCCATCTCAGCTCTAAGTACGGTATAGTTTCATCTGTTCTTAGATTTTCCTTATGCAATTTACGTGGATGAGATTCACGTTTATCAAATTTGAGCTACTGATTATGAAGATTATGTGGTAACTCTGTGTTAACAAGTAGGATAATCTAGCTTGACATGGGGCATTCTTGTTGTATTTGTAAGTATCGTGTTAGTGGTATCATGTGGGGAATAAAGAGGTAGGGATATTAGGATTTTTGAACAATGAAATACTTAGTTGGATTCTGGCTTTTTTGTTTTCCTGGCTAAGAATGGGATTGCTTCCTTCCTTCGCTATTACTTAAAAGTGTGTTGATGGTTATTTTATGTTTAATAATGTTTCATGATCATCTTTGATAATAAAGTACACTGTTCTCATGTTTTTCTTATATTGTTTTTCTGGTGCCTAAGCTCCTTCTCTTTGTGCAATTTACCGTTTGGTGGTTTTGCTCCTTTTCTATCTTGACTCTGGATCTGGAGTGAATACTGGAGCCACTTTCCCTTTCTCCTTATTATTATTATTTTTTTAAATTACATTATTACTTTTATTTATCTTATTGTGGTTTTAAATTTTGTTCTCTTATTTATTTAAATCTTAATGCAGATGGCTACCAAACCACTTACAGATGAGGCAATTGCTCTGACAGAGAAGAAAATGGATATGACTTTAGGTTTACTTATTAGCACTGACAGATTTAATTTAGTTTTGTTGTTTGTTTCTTAATTTTTATTGATGTTAAGTTTTTTGATGTCTTTGTGCAGATGATATAATTAAAATGTCCAAGAATAAGACAATTAAACCTAAGAAACAGAGACTTTCAGTAAGAAAATTGCTTGTTTTGGAGTTTGTGATTAGTTATTTATGCATTGTTGCAATTGTATGCATCTGGTGCTAACAGACAGTTTTTGGACTATCCAGAATAGAAGTAAAAATTTTGTGAACAATGTTGCCCAAGATAATAAAGCTGCAAAGATGCAAAGGTTTATGGAAACAAGGTCTACTCTAAGACAGGTATGCTGCAAAAATGAAGTGATTAGTGATTCATGTCATCTGTGCTGGTCATCAGTTGTAGATAAATAGAGCAGTTTGCTATTTTGTACATGATCGTGATGTTTGGTTCTTTCTATTTATATTGCTAGGGTGCACTTGCTCAAAGGAGGTCTAATTTGCAGAGGAATCATTTTCCTTTGGCGACTGAGGCTGCCAGAAAAGCTGCAGCTATCCCCATTCGTAATAAACCCTTCAATGGGATCAGAGCAGTGAATATGAATACACCGAGGTACTAGCTTTATTGGAAGATGCAAATACTGTCTGACATTCAGTGGCTTTATGTATATGGTGCTATTGTAATTTGTTTATATGATAGTTATGCTCTAGTGATAAGAAAAGATTATATAAGTTGCTGCAAATTGTGGGGATTGCTGATTGTGGTAAACTTGTTGAATCTGTTGCAGGTAAATTGTGCTCCTCACTAATCTTCATGGCTTTAGTTGTGGTTCTACTTGTTAGTAAGTTCGAAAGAGCATTGATATTGATGGGGTTTTACAGTAGTGTGTTAGAGCAAAGGCACCGATGGAATACTTTTATCTGTGTAAAGTTGATTTCTGCTGTTAAAAAGACATGCACTGATGGATGGCAAAAAGTTTTAAGTATTGTGGTAGAATGTTTGAGTTCTTGAAATGGAGTTGTCCTATTTGGGTTCTGCGTAGCCAACAAGAAAAACAGCTTTTTCTTGTTGAGGTGGAACATAGAGTTTTTTTGGGGCAAGTGACAGTCGAAGAGGGCTACATGATGCTATATAATATTGTGTTGCATATAAGTTACTTTTTGCATGGTTCGCCCAGGGTTGTTGACTATTTTGCTGTATTTTACGGGGCAACTTCTAAGTTGGTTTCCTGCCTTGCATCATTAATAGATGTTTCTTCAGTTTGTACATCAATAGAAGGGGGATTATGCTTACAGAAGCTTCAATGAACTTCCATACATTAATGAAGTCTGTGAATTGTCCTAGAATAGCCCTCTTTAACAGCCAATGATGTATTATTTGTGCAATTGACAAGGTCAAGTTCCTGTTGCAAAATCAAGGGTGACAAAAGCAGGATACTAAATTATCCCATTTTCTCTCTGCTATGTGCTTCTGGGGATGCGTAGAAAACTATTGATTATTTTTTGGCTGCGAAGTGTATCACCAAGATCGCATTGCTCAAAATCTCTTTCTGCCTCATGTACAATAGACACTTGCAGCTTACAAGCAGGATTTTTAGAGTGAGATCAAGATATAGGCTGCTAATGTTCCTTGAAGGGTTTTGTGATTGTTGGTGCATATCTTTAATACTGATCATGGGTGTTCTAGATCAACCTTGATTGGATCATTCTGCCCAAGTGTTGATTGGAACATCGGCTCAATATGGTTCAACGTCTGTTGTGAAACTTTACGTGAATTGCATTTTTGTTCATCTTAGGAGGGTTGGAGCTGCATGAGTAGTGTCATCAACATTTTAGGTGAATTAGAGGATGTTGCATATTTTAAGCTTGGAAAGACAATCAAATTTGCTTCTGGGTTAACATGATAATCCTTGAAGAGTCTGGGAACTAGCTTAGTTTTTCTTCTGTTCTTAGCAGCTCGGATGTATTTTGGTTGAGTTCTGTTGCTTTGTTGAAGTTTTTACATTCTTGGTGTGACCCCATGTTTGTTATATTTAGATCACATTCTTCTGGAGGATAGATTGGGGGAAGGCAAAGAAACAGGAATGAAAATGATTGTAATTTTTTAAAACTCTTATGGCTTACTTTTTTGGAAAATGAATTAAAAAGTGAGCATAAGTCTCTGAACTCTGAACCAGATGTTTGGTATTGTTGGCAGGCCTTGAATCCACATCCATTCATGAAAAGGTTCATTTGATTAATATTTCCTTTTGACCCATCAGTTATAGTTTGTATATGCGCAGGGTTGGTGCTCCCATTGTTAAGGAGAGAGCTGTGAATAATGAAGGTGGCTTTAATGGGAAGGTATCATTCTGCTTCTTACATTTTTTTGTTTGATGTGATTTTTGATGTGGTGGGGTAGCAAAAGTTTGTGGTATTTCTGGAGTGTAAAATATTTTGATGGATTTAGTAAATTAGTTGATCAATGGTAAGAGGAGAAAGAAAGAAAGAAGAAGGGGGTGGGGGGGGGGGGGGGGCATGTGACCTGTGGTCATGGGTTTGAGTCAGTGAAATGGCCTCTTATAGAAATATAATGTAAGGTTACGTATATTAAGGCATAATGGCCAGACCCTTCCCTGGACTCCGCACATGCGGGAACTTCTATTTATTGGGCTACCCTTAGTAAATTGGTGGATCAGGCTGTGATGTGTAACTGGCAGTTTTGTTTTATTGCAACTGATTGTTTTAATCAAATCTGATTGAAGAAGCATTTATGGCTTGATCAGTTATCACGGACTTTATTGAACTTGCTAAATTTATTATTGGAATTGTATTTGGTCGATGTCAGGGGTCAGTTCCTTTTGGTGGTCAGCAATATAAGCAGCATGTCAATGTGCCTCCCAAGCAGAAGCCACAAACTCTAGATTCATTGTTTGCAAACATGAAAGAGGAAAGGATGAGAGTCATGTCGCGACAGAATAATCCAGGAAGAAGAAATGGTGGTGGCCAGCGATTACCCCCTTGGCAAAGAGGCCGTTTTGGCAAGTAATGCCCTTTCTAATACTAGAGCATCTAGAATTTCTGGTTAGAGCACAAGGAATACATTTGTACGGTTAAGTGAAGGTTATGATTTGGGAAAGAAACTGCTTTGGTTTCGATTTGAAATCCTTTTGTGACCTGGTATTATCTGGCTTGAAAATTACAATGTTGTATAGCATATTTCATGTGAGACATGGTTCCTGTTATTCATTATGTTCGTCAATGCCGCGACTTGCACATGGTTAATCCTTTAGTTCTCTGGATGACTTTCGTACTGGGGTTCAGGATTCCGTTGTTACTGCTTATGTACTAACTTGCGACATTGTTTCCTCTTAGGGCACTTAAGCAGGCGATACGGCTCTGTAGGCGATACGGCAGTCGGATCATTTGAGTTATACTCGGGTTTTTTTTTTTTAAACAAACAAATCCTTGGTTATTTGATTCTTGCATTAATATGATGCCTGCTGTGCTCCATGCAAGGCTCTGGTTAAAGGCCGGCTAGGGGTCTTTCACTGCATCTGATTTTTGGTACTATTAGTGGCCTGGCAACAGCCTTTTATCGTAGTAACACTTTTTGAGCAATGGATTACTATACTACTTTTTATGGTGCTGGCGATATAAGTAAAAGTAATTAATGTTAATTATCTTACAGCAAAACAAAAACCTCTAAACAAAAATGGGGAAAATATGCATTAAGGGCAGTCCAAGATTGAAGATAAATAAAAAGTAGTAGATGTTTTCTTGATTCAGAATTTAAGTCAATTTAAGTTCTGGAAAATCTGGATCTAAAAGTAAAATTATCTAGAATTTGGAAAACTACATTGCTCGTCGTGAGGGGGTGTAGCTCATATGGTAGAGCGCTCGCTTCGCATGCGAGAGGCACGGGGTTCGATTCCCCGCATCTCCAGTTCCTTGCGCAATTTTCTATTTTTCTTCAGTCAGCAAGCACGACATCACCAGTTCACCACCACTAGCGACCTCTCATTCCTCATCATCAAAACACCTCCCGCGCCCCACACACACACACACTCACTCTGAAGTAAACACAGACATACATGGAGAAACAAGAACAAACGCCATTTTTGAACACACAACTCACAAGTGATTGCAGCACCTCCCTAAACTCAAAATAATACTAATAATTAAAAAAACCTTCGACTTTTTTGGTATCTTAAATTATGAGCCTCAATTTGTTATGTTCCCACTTCCCTCTCCCTCTCCCTTACTATTCTTCCCACAAGTTTCCATTTCCCTACTCTTTAACTACCTCCCCTACCACTCTCTTCTACATCTGCTTCCACAACTCCACTAAAACCCCATTTTTCTCCACGTTGGCCCCTGCTTACTTCACCTCCAAAGCGTCTTCGAATGACTCGCAGACAAACGGGAAAATTCTTGTTTCGGAATTGCTGGACGAGGAGCTCGTTAATGCCGTATCGGCAGCTAAGGACGCCACTCAAGCGCTTCATATAATTACTGAGAGAACTAACACGAGTAGTGGAGTTGTGGGTTCTTCTGATTGTTGTTTGATTCTCTCCGCCGCTATTGGTCGTGGCAATGCTGACTTGGCTCTCTCCATTTTCTATGCTATGCGTTCTAGCTTTGATTCAGGTAGTCCAAGATTTGTTTTTCCAAAAAAGAAAAAAAAATTAAAAAAATCCACGCCTATTTTTACTTTGGCCCTTTTCACAATGTTAAACAATCACTTGTTGTAACTGATTTTAATTCTATAATACTTCTGATCTGTAACGTTTTCTGTCTTTTTGACATTGTATTATGAGCATTGCTCCCAAACTTTAACTTAACGTCCAGAGGTTGGTGAGAAAGATCATTCAGTTGAGAGATGGAAGTGGTCGAGGCCAGATGTAAATACATACACATTACTAATTCAAGGTCTTGCATCCTCATTGAGGATTTCAGATGCCCTGGGAATAATAAGGAGTGTTTGCCGTGTGGGAGTATCTCCAAGTGAAGAGGTATAGGTTTTATTCTGGCAATTTGTCTTTGCTTAAATTTGCAATGTTTCATAATGCGTTAGTCTAGTTCCATGTGGCAAGTGAAGATTGTTTGCAGTTTGTCCCATTGTGTGGTTCTAGAAAAATCTGAAATTTGCTCACTTTTCAGGTGGAATATAGGTATAGGAGTTCATTCTTCGGCTTATCATACTTTTATCTTTCAGCTAACAAGCAGTTTATGTTAATGTAGGTACCTTTTGGTAAGGTTATCAGGTGTCCAAGTTGTATGGTCGCTGTTGCTGTGGCTCAACCACAACATGGTACTCAGGTTGGCCTATTTAAAATTGATTAGGTGTCCAATTCTTCTGTATTTCGCATCTATTAGAAAATAGCTGAGCATTTATTTGCTTTGTCAGACACATTAAAATAATCATTTCAAAAAAACCAAAAAGGCTCCTGCATTAAGGTAACAGATTTGTTGATTGAGATTACTTTGAACATGACTAAAATTAAGACAACTTTCTCTGTTTCTTTTTCTTTGCATTTTGTCTTTATTGTGCTACAAATTCTTGGAAGATTAGATTTTGTGGTCTAGGATTAGAAAGGTTTTATAGATAACTCTATAAATTGGAGATGTCCGTGAAATTGGATAATAAAATGGAGCACGGTCAATAATAGGTACTGTTGTTGGAAGCTTGTATTGATTCACTGGCAAAGTTCTACTTGGATATTATAGTACCTCCTAATCTTATCTGAAGAGTCCTCATTAAATTTCTGACTTTTCGCAGTTGTTGAAGTGCAAAATTTGGAATAACAGAAAAAAAAATACTATGTTTCATGTCATGGCGATTCATTTCAAAATTTTGCATGAGTTTAATGACACTTATCTGCCTACTCTGCAGATTGTCTCCTGTTCAAAGTGCCGCTATCAGTATGGGCTCGTTTCTGGCACCATTTGTAGTATAGAGTCCGAAGAAATTAGGTTGGTTTTTTTAATATGTTTAAAATCTTATTTTATAGTGTTAAGTTTTATGTAAAAGAGATTGTGAGTTAATCCTCACTTAATGCATGTTTAAACGATAACTTTGCAGTCATTGTTATAGCACATGTACATTATGTATGGCAAAGGACTTATGTCATTTTGCTTCATTGTTTAGGATTTTGTGTTTGATGTTGATCTTGGGATATTTACTTCTTCTAAGGATCTCCTACTACCAAACGCAGCATGGATGTCCCAGCATGGAAGAGGGGGCTGAAATTTTTGCAAATTATGAAGCAAAACATTCCAGCTGCTGTTCACTCCATTGTGGTAAAAATTCTCGTAAGCCTGAGTATATTTAGATTGGTGATACATTGATGTTGAAGCCTAATAAAGTTAAAATATAAACTGTGTTTTGATCTGGGACGACCTAGCACTCTTTCACATTTAGAAGCAGACCTGCTAAGATCAATACTCTACCATTTTCTTTGCAGGTTGAGACACCATCTGGTCTGGCACGGACACACAGGTTTGCTACTGAAACAGTTGATCTCCCTGCGCAAGAAGGAGAAAGAGTAACCCTTGCTTTAGCAGCTCCAAAAACTGTTTATAGAGAGGTTGGTCCTTTAAAGTTTAGTCCAAAAGTCCCGAACTTCTTTCCTGGAGAGCCCATGTGCCTTACAAATCATTCGGATGGCCGGGAATCAGCATTATTAAGGGCCCCAGCAAAAGATAAAGGGACATCCTTGACAAATCCTTCTGTACTCTTTCCTCTTCTTGTGGTGCTTGCCTCTGGAGATGCTGCCACTGGAATCATAGATTCCAACTTGCCTCAGTTAATTTTAGCTGCGGCAGTTTCTTCGCTTGCTCTGGGAGCCACTTTTAACAGTCTGGTTTACCCACAATTAAGGAAGGCAAGTGTGTACCTGATTGCATAGTCCTTATTCATAACTAAGACTTGCTAATTATTTAGGTTCTAAACACTTTGACAAGGCTATTATTTGCTGGACTATAATGAAGTATTTCATCATGTTTTTTTCTAAACATCTTTGTGCACTCTGTGATTAGATGGTGTATGTTTATGATAACCAACAAGCCTTTCTCTCTCTCTCTCTCTCAATTTGACATGGATATGATCAAATTGAGAGTTTCTAAAGGCTTTGATCATATATTTTCTTCCTGCGTGCTTTTTTTTCACTGTAGCTGTAATGAAAATGTATATTCTCATATAGCATAAGATTTCATAACAAAAATTGATGTTTTGGTTCTATTGTTTGCTTGTTTTGTCCCGTTTTTTGCCAGCTTCCTCAGAGACTAGTGGAAACAATTGCTATGAAGCAGCAGCTTCTATCTCAGTATGATATTCTCCAATCTCGGATCAAGGAGTTAAAGGAAGCTTCTGAAAATGAGGTAATTTTACTTTATATATAGACAAGATTTTCAGTTATCCAAGTATCTAAATCGATGGCTTTCATGATTTTGTCTCTTAATTTGGTTCTTAATGCTTATTTTTTCATTAGGGAGACACTAGTTTTGTGCTACTTTGACATACATTACTTATGGTAAAATACTTTTGAGGCATGTGGAAACAGTATCAGTTTTTTCATCTGATACCTATTGATTGAAGACTGAGCCGATTAGATCCTTTCATGAGAGTTCTAACAGGATCAAAACACTTAAAGAATTTACAGCTAACAAAGAGAATTGAGAAGCAAATAGTGGACGACAACTCATTAATATAGTTAGGCTTAGTAGATTGCTTATGGCGGTAGTGTTGCAATGGGAGAATTGTATGGCTCAGATATCAATATCAATTATTTGCTTATTTTTACCCAATATTTGCTTACTCTGGCTGATTTAATTGGTTATTTAGGTTTGGATGTTGGCTCGCATGTGTCAACTGGAGAACAAAATTTTTGCCGTGGGAGAACCATCTTACCGGTAAATATCTCAAAAATTTTGTGTGCATGTGCTGCGACAAGAAAGAATACCTTATTTTTGTTTTTCTGTGTTAAATACCATTTCTTTGCGTCATTAGAGCTCGGAGAAATAGAGTGAAAAGGGTTCGTGAAAACTTGGAGAGTTCTCTTAAGAAAAGGATTGAATTGATTGAAAGCTACGCAAGAGTATGTTGTCTCTGTGAGAAATCTGAAATTTTGTTATATTAGACAATTACAAGAGCAATTCACATCATCATTCATATGACGTTGAGCAATGCTGGTGTAAATTTGCAGATATCTTCCATGATAGAGATTGAGGTGGAGATGGACTCTGATGTTCTTGCTGCTGAAATAGCAACCAATGCTGTATGCATAGTTAAACGAGAAAATTTTCATCACTGAGTTCCGAATACATGCTAGCTTCATTTGTCGTTTTAAAGTTCTATAAAGTACTATAATATGCAAAAGCTCCTTCCTGTTGTCCTCTGCTCAATGGAAGCTACCTTTTGATGTTTCTTCTGCTTATTGGAAGTTATTTCTGGATGCAGGAAAATATTGCCGAACAGATACAGCAGATTATGGAAATTGAGAATCTTGAAGAGGCATGTTCTAATTACTATGATACATTCATTCTTATGTCTTATGCTTGGGTTTTTGTTGTAAACTGATCGATGCTGTTCAATTTGACTGAAAATGGAAATTTAAAAGATTGCTTCTAAGGAGTGTTTACTTATAATCAGAAGATCAACCAGAATTGGCTGGATGTTTTGTGGCTGTATAATTTCAGTTCTGTGATGACACCTACATAGTATTAGTTGCTGCTATATGGCAGTCTAACTATTTGTGATTTGCAGAAATGGAGGCTCCAGGCTGAGGCCAATGATGAGGCCGAAAGACTCCTTAGCACTGAATACATATCTGTGGAACAGGCTGTAGACAGATAATGTCTCACAATTAGAATCACATGGTTGCACATCGCTTGGCTAGCCCATATGTGTTGTGCAAGCGCGATAGACTGTTTCACTGGGTTTTGCTATCAATTCCTGGTGCATTACAAATATTTGCCTTGGCACCCAAGTAAGGCATTCTCCTCTAGATTGCGTGATTGAAAATGTCGTATCTTATTTTATCATGGCTAAAGGCTGCAGGTCGTACATAATACCCCCATCAGCAGCTAACTCTGGGGAATACTGTAACAAATTTGTGATTCTATGTTAATTCAAACAGCATTTATTTATCGATCCATTTGTACATAGTGTCAATATTAGGTTGTATGGTTTGAGTTAGATGGTAGTTTTTGGTTCGTTTATCTGTCAGTGACTTCCATATGGATGATCTTTCTTGTGGGCTCTCAGCTTTCTGATCTCAGTCGACCAAACGTTTGTTATGATGAGGGAATCCACTTTTCTTTTGGTACTTCTTTTCACTTTTGGAGAGAGTTTTTTTGATGATTGCCACGTTAGAATCTCAAACATGAAATTGCAGGTGACAAGTGTGTGTTTACCAGACAGATTTTGGTTTGTCAGGTTGCACCGACCAACATCCCGAAGTTTCATTGCAAAAGTGGGTCCTGATTCGTTAAGAAGTCGTCTGGAAACTGTCTGTAAGACGTGTCTGGGATCTGATATTCTGAAAGGCAAAAATGATTTGGAAACATAATTACAATAAAAAAAAAAATGCAAACATGGTGGTACAAGTACAACTAAACCAAGCTGGTACAATTAAACCTAAGTAGATAATAGTGGGACAACTATCAATAAATTTTTAGTTCATTAATGTTTGTATTGAGTAGTGCTATATGGACACCTCTATGTGGAAGAGAGGAAAATGCCATGTGATGTTAGGTAATTGCGGAGTTAGCAACCATAGGTTGCTGCCAAATGAGGTAAAGTGGGCAATCAATGAGGTGAGTAATATTATCTGGTAATCTTTTTCAACCTTTTGATGGGAAAACCAAAAGCCTTTTGGCCCTGTCAATTTCCTTCTTCTGTATATTCCGGATATTGTAATTTTATATTCTGATTCCATAGGATAGGATGAGTGGAATATGCCTTGATTGATGGAGAATAGTAGTAACCCTTCAAAATGTAATTGATGAGAAGATAATGCATGGTATAGGATTTCTTGTGATATATTTTTTTTTTGTATCGTTTTATGTTATATAATGTAATAAGTTAATATTTTAATTATTGATATTAATTTTTATTGTACAAAAATTAATGTTAAGTATCTAATTTTTTTGTTATTAGGTTGTATTTATCTTAAAATTTTAGTGTAAAGAGATTAAAAAATACTCTAAAATTTTATTAAAATATAGGTTGGTAAAAAAATAGGAAATTTAATATTAAAATTAATTAATACAAAAATACATACTTTTGAATTAATAATATATGTTAGCATAAATTATAAGATTTATATTAGCTTATTAAATTAAGTATAATAAAAAAAATGAGTAATGATTAAGATAGTGACAAATTATAGTGACATTATACAGCAGTACTTTTGATAGAAAAATCAATTTGATTTATTTCATACCTTTTGTTCAATGAGAAATGGGTCAAATTTTACATGATCAAACCGCTGGGACTTAAGGAATGATATAAAAAAAAGAAAAATAGTAAATAAAAATGAAATAGAATAACCTAGATTCCAAATAAACAAATTCAATTTGGAAAAGAATCTTTTGTTTCATATTATTTGAAGCAGAAATTAATTTGTTTTTTCATGAAAAAATAAAATTATACCTCTATTTCCATTACAAAAGATAAAATTATGCCACGTTAGTCGCTATAAAAAGTTGCCATAATTTATCACTATATTTATCATTATTCATAAAAAAATATAGAGTAATAATAGAAATAGTGACAAAATCATAGTGATTTTGTATAGTAACTGACAAGACAACTATAAAAAGATAAAATTATTTTTTATTATTTTATGTTTTGTAACAGAAATAATTTTATTTTTTCATAATTATCACATCACTGTACAAAATCACTATGAAAATATAATTGTATAACGCATTCAAATAGAAAGAATGGTAGAGCTCGATCAACGCAAAGACGTTGTAATTTTGTTGGTCAAAATATACACAAAACAAGGGATAAAAATTCTCTTACTCTCTTTTGATTGAGTGAAAAAAAGTGGGTAAGTGGATGAGAGATGATTTAGGGAAGTCATCAATTCTGTTGTGGCAAAACTACCACAAAATTGATGGCGATAGAATAGCCTCCGCCGCCCACTATGAGTCCAAAGCAAGGCGGAACGGACGCCGTCCCGACTCACGACTGCATATGGTCAAATGGGATTAATATGTATGCCACAGTACTCAGCTGACAGACACCTCCAGAGAATTTAGAAATCCTTTGGAAGCATCATCATCATCAACTAACAAATCAGCAATCGCCACCGGTTCCAGCACCGCCCTTACGAGACTTCCGTGATTTCATCCGACAATGGACAAATAAGACCCCGACCTTCACAGCTCCCCACGTGGCACGTGAATCCCATCTCCTCTTTCCTTCTCCTACTTATTTTTTTACCAAATATCAATTTTTATTTTCAACTTTTGTTCAGGGGTAATCTGATTCTTGAATTTTGGCCCTCGTATTCGTGACACCTAAAAAGCCCCAAACTTTATTCTTATTATTATTTTTGGGACAACCCAACAAACCAGCCACGCTTTCCCCACTTGGGTTAGGCCTACTAGGATTCTTCCGTTCTCCGCTTATATGTTTTTGTTTTTAGGAGAAAGTCCTTCGAAGGCGAAACTCCAACCTTATATTCTTATTCTACTACTGCAACTATACCTGTATAACCAACCGCCCGTTTAGATTCCCGGGACAGTTCCCTTTTTGTGATTATAAATAAGTACTTTTTTTCTTCATTCCATCTCTTCTGCAGAACAGAGGCATACAACATATTGGGTTTGTAGAACGATTACTGTTTGAAGATTAAAATGCCGGAGAAGATGAACATATTGGTGACAGGAGGAGCAGGCTATATAGGGAGCCACACGGTGCTTCAATTGCTCCTTGGTGGGTACAAGACTATAGTTGTGGATAATTTGGACAATTCTTCCGATGTTGCAATCAAAAGGGTCAAAGAACTCGCTGGTGAACATGGCTCCAGCCTTACTTTTCATAAGGTCTCTTTCTGGGTTCCTATTTCGATTTTCCCCCCGTTTTTTTCTTTTCTGTCCTTTTGGGTTTCTCTATCTAATTCTGTTGTAGGTTTGTCAACGTTTTTTTTCATGTGTTTTTGGAGTTCATGGGTTGTTATTGGACGTGTAGTTTTGAACTTTTGGGAAATTTGTTGAGAAGCTTTAGCATGCAAAACTGAACACCTATGCGTTGTTTTAATAAATATTTTAAATTGTTGTTTCCGAATAAAGTTTCGATTTTTAGGGGAATTGAGTGGAGATGAAGAACCGGGACGCTTAGATTTTAGAATTTGCATGTTAATCTGCTGGTTATTAAATGAGCGAGTAATTGATTGTCGTGTTTGGAAATTATATTAGTTCTAGAAACAAGATTGTTATTTGGGTTACACATTAGGATACTGATAAGTTCAAAATTGGCCTATTATCCGAGCATTTAGAAATTTACTCATTGGAAATGTGTTCAGTTAAGTATTTTCATAATTATGCGTTTAACAATGTGAAGTTGCTAATTTCTTCTTTCTCTTTTATATGGGGGAAAAAGTTTGACCACCTTATTTGAGGGCTCTATTTACTCTTTTCTTGTTTTCACTGCAGATGGATCTTCGTGATAAGCCTGCTCTTGAAAGACTTTTTGCTTCTGAAAAGTAAGTCTGCATATGTTACTACTGGCATTGTACTTCATTAAGGAAGCAATTTGAATTTATCATTTGTGTTATTTAATATCAAAGCAAGTTGCTTTCTCAGTTCCTTTTTTATTTTAAGTTTTAAACATTTGGTTTTGATGGCATTCATTCTGTTTAACATTTCATCTTCAATCCAGGTTTGACGCAGTTATACATTTTGCTGGACTAAAAGCAGTCGGAGAAAGTGTCCAGAAACCGATGATGTATTATGACAACAATCTTATCGGTACAATCACCCTTTTAGAAGTCATGTCTGCTCATGGATGCAAAAAGGTACTTTTCTTGACTATTGTGATCCAACTCACATAGACTGGGTTTCAGGGCACTGAATTCATTTGGAATTCATTATCTCAAAGCATATATGCGGTGATAGTTACATTTTGAGCGTTTGAATTGTTACTGATCTTCCTGGCACTTTGTTAGGCTGGTGAGTCAAAATATTTTCTTTTTGAAAAAGCTGATTTTCAACTCTTTTCAACTGTATTTCAGCTTGTGTTTTCATCATCAGCTACTGTTTATGGTTGGCCAAAGGAAGTCCCCTGCACTGAGGAATTTCCTCTATGTGCTGGAAATCCTTACGGACGAACCAAGGTACGTTTGTTGTGCCATCATGTGTGTACCTCCACTTGATAGAGGAACTTGTAAGATGATGAAGAGTATTATGTGTTGCATACTTTTTGCTTAGCTCCTTTTACTGTGGGAAAATTTTTCTTCTCTTTCTGATAAGTTTGGCTTGTCCAGCTTTTCATTGAAGAAATGTGCCGTGATATCTATGCTTCAGACTCTCAGTGGAAAATCATACTGCTGCGATATTTCAATCCTGTTGGTGCGCATCCTAGCGGTTATATTGGTGAGGATCCACGTGGAATTCCGAACAATCTAATGCCATTTGTGCAACAAGTAGCTGTTGGTAGGCGACCTGCTCTGACAGTTTTTGGAAACGATTACTCAACAAAGGATGGTACTGGGGTATGTGCCCATTATCAGCTATGGAGTTTGATATTTAAAAAAAAAAAAAAAGTGTCTACATGCATGGCAGCTAATATTTACTCCAAGATTGAAGATATAGTGATATGTTAGCTCTATACTGCTTTGGCTTTTCAGTAGAAAGTATGAAAGTCATGGGTCAATGTTCTGATTTTCTCCATGATCGGTCAAGGTCTTACCCCCTCCTATTTTCTTTGTAACTCAACAGCCTCTAATTTTTTTTATCCCTCAGGTGCGTGATTACATCCATGTTATAGATTTAGCAGATGGTCATATAGCTGCAGTGAATAAGCTGTCTGATCCTTCTATAGGTACGTAATCTAAAGAGACTTACCGTTTCTCACTCACTTGTGGTGGACGAAGTGTTTCATTACCTACGGTTTTTCACATTATGTTGTTTATGGTCTCCATTTTTGTATCTTATTGAGGTAGATTCACCAAATTCATTTCGAGGTCAATTGCTTTTGGTGAGAAAAGATGTTCTGTCTGTGGGTTTTTTTTTTTTTTGAGGATGGGGGGGGGGGGGGGGGTTGGTGGTGTGGTAGGGGAGTGTCACAGAATTGTGTCATCATTCTCCACTTGCTTGTATGGTCTTTTACTGATTTTTATACTCATGGATTTTTCACTTTCAGGCTGCGAAGTTTACAACTTGGGAACTGGAAAAGGAACATCTGTTTTGGAAATGGTAGCAGCATTTGAGGAGGCATCTGGGAAGGTATGAAACTTTCATATGCACCATTTAGCTCGCAGATCTGGATACTGGATGTCTGGGAAAATTTGTAAACATATATTTTATGCTTTCGCTTGATACATGAACAGAAAATAAGGTAGCAGAAATGAGACTGTTGAAATGGATGTGTGAAAACATTAGACTAGATAGAATAGATAATGAATGCATTAGAAAGAAATTAGGGGTAGCCCCAAAAGATGTGAAAATGAGAGAAGCATGCTTAAAGTGGCTTGGACGTGTGCATAGAAGATTGCTAAATGTACTAGTATGGCATATGGAAAATGAAGAATTATTAAGTTAAATTAAAAGGAGAAGGGGAAGATCCAAAAAGATTTGGAGAAAACTATTAAAAAAAAAACATGAATTATATTCATCTAAACTTAAATATAAATATCTGTTTCAATAGAACATGATGATGAGATATGAATTCATATAGCTGATCCCGTATAGTGGAATAAGGCTTTAGTTGTTGTATATTATGTTCTTAATGGTTTCTGAATATTTGATTTAACCCAATTCTTGTTGGCATGGGCTACGATATAATACTAAATTGAAACCGGCTGGTTGCCAATATTTTATGGAAAAAAGAGAAAACTATTATTGATGCATGCAGAAACTTTGGTTTAATTCCATCTTCTACTTATTTAGAAAATTCCATTGGTGTTTGCTGGTCGCCGGTCCGGAGATGCAGAGATTGTATATGCATCAACCAAGAAAGCAGAAAGTGATTTGAACTGGAAGTAAGTTTTAAGCCATAGTTTTCTGCTCACTTACAAAAAATAAAACCTCAAGAAATAGTCATAGTCGTTAAAAAGTATTCGGTTAAAAGTATTCAGTACGTGAGATATTTCGATTGTGAATGCTTAGGCGAGTTAATGAAATTCTGCAGGGCAAAGTATGGAATTGCTGAGATGTGCCGTGATCAGTGGAACTGGGCTAGCAAGAATCCTTATGGCTACGGTTCACCAGAATCTTCTTCTTAATGATTGAAGGCTAACATCGTACACTTGTTACAGTCACGAGTAGAAACAGCTGTTTCCTACGTTGTCATGGACCTAGTTGTTGGGAGTCGTCTAAGGAGAGATTGTTTCGAGCTTCCTGTCGCAATGTGCAGATGGAATGCTGTAGTGATTGTGTTATAGGATTACTAAGTTGCTATGATTTAAGGGCAGTCAGTCATATGCATATATTCTAACATGGACCATTACTGAATATATGATAAACCTATCTTTGAAAAAGTCTAAAGAATAAAACTTGACTCAAAAATCTTGAGCAGCAGCAGCTAGTTTAGGTACTTTGTATGACGTGTTCTTGGGGAATAAAAGCTTCTTCAGAATCTCTTATTCCAGATTCATTGTTTATAACATGGTGGTGCTGGCATAAATTATCTTTGTTTATTTCAGAGTACTGAACATGATGCTGGTACACATGATCTAACATGCATGGAAAAGATTGGGACCTGCAATATTTATTTCATTCACGATTGGCTTTGCATGGCAATATTTATGTTTGCATTGTGCCTTAAACAAATAAACCAACGGTGATGGGGGATAAAATCGATTCCCAGAGTTAATTTAAGGGAACAAAAGATGTAACCAGAAATGTTACTTCCTCTGCACTTCCAATTTACTGTTATGGTGGCAGGTTTGACCATCTTTTGTTTGATTTCAGTAAGCAAGGGAGGGCCATATAAAGGGTAAAAATAAAACTTTATTACAAAAACAAGTTAACAATTCTAAAATGTCAGAACGAGTAATAAACATCACAATTGTAATGAGACCGAGGGTGTATTGCCTTTTAAAGTGTATTTTTTTTCCTTCTAATTTTTAGAAATTATGTTCAAAATATGAAAATTATCTTCAAAAATATTAAGGAAAAAATCATACTTTCAATCCTTAATATTGAAATGCATCAAAATATAAAAATTTAATAACTAAATATGTCAAATTTAAAATATTAAAAATTAAAAATAATATTAGATAAAATATTAAAAACTAAAAATATTTTTTAAAAAAAATATTAAAAAATATTTTAAATATAATCTACTCGCGCTCCAAATATTTTGCGATAATATTGAAAGTCAAATCGCTCACATTTTTTCATATTTTTACTAATTCTCAGTAAACAAAACACGCACACACACAGTGGATCGATTATTTTTTACACTAGATCCACCTGCGCGTAATCTCTGACAACGACATCTGACCCATCTAACTAAAACGATACTATAATACTGTCTGTTGACAGTTGCGGAGGGTGGAAGGAAACTGGAATCTCTTAGGAATCAAATTCAGGGATCCATCATCCCTCTTCTCCGAAATCGATTCCAGAGCCTCGAGCTCAGATCCAAACCTCCATTTCCATTCAAACATACTTCCTCGTGCGCTGTCTTCTCTCCCTCGGCACCCGGTACCACCGTACTACATCTGCCCTTTCATTCTCGTATCCTTTCTAGTGCTCTGTTCTGTTTGTCGGTGGAGATCTTGATTTGATTTGGTTACCTTAATAAATGGAACTTTCTAGCGCTTTTTTTTTCTCTGAATAATGCTGTCATTTTATGGCAATTGTTCTGTGAATTTTTTCTCCCTTGATTTTTCCGATGGGATGAAGGGGCTTTATGTGAATGTGCAATAAAGTTAGTAAACTACAAAAGTTTTTGGTGGTTGTCTCCTTAAATGAAGCAAAAGGCTCAAAGGGAAGGAACAAGCAAGGGGAGACGGCTTATTGTCATGTGAAATGTTGTCTGTTTTGTTGTTATTGGATATAGAGGTTTTGCTGGAGCATTCTCTGAGTAATTGGTTCGTTTTGGATGTCATCTGTTTTTATTAAGTCGTTGGGCTAATAACAGCACAAAAGGATATGGTTTTTGAAGTTAAATTAATTAGTATTAATTAATATGAGCTTCTTTGAGTAGCAGATTATTTGTGTTACTTTGATTGCTGCAGTTTATTGTAGAACAAAATAAGAAGAGATACGTGTGATGGGCTTAGAAAGAGAAGACTTTCAGCTTTCTGGACCGCTGCATCTAACTACTATGGACTGGTATGACTTCTGCTCTAATGGTGGTCTGTCTCTATGAGATATTCCATACAAGAACACTAAAAGCTGCAATGCATTACGAATTGAAATTCCTATTCAATTAATGATTTTCTTTCTTGATTTCGTTTAAATCATGCAAAAGCATATTCCTAAACTTTTTGGGTTACTGTAGCGCTGTATATATGCCCTTCTGTTATCCCATTCTCTAGTCCCTTTATCCAAAAATATTTGCTTTTTTCACATGAAGAGTTGGTAAATTCAAAACTGGTGCAGGAATATATAGTTGTGTGATTTTCATCAAGAAAAAAATGGGAGAGTTCACTCAAATGATAATGTTAGTTGCTGAGTTTTTTTATTCTCTGTAAGATAATGTGATCCATCGTCCCTTCAAGCAGGAGTAATGCAGATTACAGAAGGTCTGTCGCAGCTTGTTTGGTTCAAGGTGTTTACATTTTGGCACGTGATCGGCAGGAAAACAGGCAGGGAGACGAAGCCCTTGCTCCCCCTTGGTGGAAATTCTTTCATTTTCAATTACGGGCTCCACTTATTGATGATGCTGATTCATCTACTTTTGGTGCCATCTATGAATTTATAAAGCCGAATGATAATAATTCAGCTGATGACAGCCCAAGATATGTTATTGCTTTTCGAGGTACATTAACAAAAGGTGATGCTTTTTCAAGGGACCTCCAATTGGATGTCCACTTAATCCGCAATGAACTTCATCGGACATCTCGAGTTGAAATAGCCATTCAAGCTGTTCGGAGCATTGTTGCTGCATATGGAAGCTCAAATATTTGGTTAGCTGGCCACTCTCTTGGATCTGCCTTGGCAATGCTTGCTGGGAAGAGTATGGCCAAAACTGGCGTCTTTCTTGAATCTTTTCTTTTCAATCCTCCATTCGTTTCAGCTCCCATTGAGAGAATTAAGGATAAAAAAGTAAAACATGGGATTCGAATTGCAACTAGCGTCATCACTGCCGGACTTGCTTTTGCTATGAAAGATAAACACTTGAAGAATCGTTCAGTAGATACATTTGTTGCATTGTCAGAGTGGATGCCGTTTCTGTTTGTGAATCCTGCTGATCACGTCTGCTCCGAGTACATTGGGTACTTCGAACACAGAAAAAATATGGAGCAAATGGGAGTTGGAGTTATTGAAAAATTGGCAACCCAACACTCAATTGGTGGCCTTGTTATGTCTGCAATGGGTAAGGAGTCAGAAGAGCCTTTACATCTTATTCCTTCTGCTGTTGTGATAGTTAATTTATCTCCTTCACAAGTATTCAAGGAAGCCCATGGAATACACCAATGGTGGAATCCTGACCTACATTTGGATTCAAAAATTTACAAGTACTGAGGTTCTTCAGCTGTTCAGGTATTCAGAGTGTGCCTCCATATCATTCCTGATTCCTTTGTAAAAGTGGCAACCAGGATTCTATGAAATTACATAGAACGAAGGCGATCTCCATTATCATTCTCTAACCTTTTTATGCAATGTAATATACCATGTAAGACATAAAGGCATATAATGTTAACCAAATACGCGTTTATTGTGATTGTTTGAGGAGGAGGCAGTCGGGCACTGCTGGCAAGGGACAGAAATGTTTGAAGACAAGTTTTTTGAACATATAAATAGAGTACATTTTCAGGGAAGTATGGGAACTTTGCAATGGCGGAAAGAAGTAATCAAAAACTTTTCTACTTCAGGTGTGCTTTGCAGCTTCAGCCATGGCAAATACATGGACAACTTGCAGCAAGCCAACTTAGCCACAGTTTTCTTGTCTAGAGAGTGCTATCCTAGTAGTGCGTTGTGATACCACTCGAGTACATTCATGGCTGCACCAATTTAAGTGCTAGGACATTGTGACAATTGCTACCTTTTCACAAATTTAAGATAGAAATTGAAACTTATGATTTGCATGTTATACTTGAGCATGCAAAGTAGCGGTGGAAGCTACATGTGGGGAGGTGTAATTTTCTTCATGTTACTGTTTTTATTATGATTTCAGTCTGAATTATAACATTCTTAATAAAGCGGTTATCTTAAAATGACAAAGCTAACAATCAAAACTTGCTTGAAACTTTTTGATTTGTTATTCCATTGCAACAATAAATCGTCCACATTTGGCCCTGAAAAAAAAAATCCCTTTTAACTCATAGGCCTCGTCCATTTCAATTTTTTGTTTTTTTTCTCACCTGCCTGTGGGGCTGGGGACTAGAAATTATGCCATAGAGACGAAGCAAAAGATAAAAGCGGGTCCTTGTTTGAAGGAAAGGCACCAAAGTATAAAAGTCAAAAGGAAGTAACAGTAACTTTCCTCAATCCCTAGAAAGCAGAAATATATTTTCGCACGATCCAAGCCATTGGCGCAGCCACTTTCTACCGATTCAAGACCACTTACGCTTTGCAGTTGCACTGACACATTTTTGTTTTCTTTTTGTCAAAAAAAAAGAAGAAAAAGATTGGTACCTCTAAATTGTTGGCATTTTTTAAAATGAAAATAGCAAAATAATACAAATAACAAACAATTTATAAAAATTCCAAAAGCTCAAAACTGGTCATCATATTCCTTCAAAACCATTTTCATTTAATGGTGGATTTTTTTTTTTAAACAAAAAAGGTTAAAAAAAGGGATAAAATTACTAACAGTGGAAGCCTAACACAGATCCGTCACTTACAGAAATGGCCACCCTACAATCAGCACTTGCATCCACATGATGACTAAAGAAATGCAGGACCCGGACCCGACCAGCCATCTCCAACCTCGACTCGATCTCCATTGTGGCCCCAGTGCGAACCCCGCCTACCCCGTCAGTAACAGTCGGGCCCCCGCCCACAGTCATGGGTTGGTTGGCAGACAACGGGAATGACTGAACCGAGAACGTCGCTTCCATGTACTGCCTCCTGCCGGCGGGGACCTTTCCGGCCGGGATGAACATGAATCCCACTTGACTCCCGGCGTAGAGGAGCTGGAGGGAGCTGTCGTAGTGCGAAAACTCAGCCCTGTTGGGGTTCACGACGGCGACGTATTGGGAGAAGGTGAAGTTAACGGTGTCGTTAGCGAGAGAGAAAGTGGGGAGCTGGATGGCGTTAACGATGAGGCCAACGTCTTTTGGTTTGAAAACGGTGAAGTAAACTATGAGGATGACTATAACTACGAATATTAAGAAAACGGCGGCCACAATGCATGATGCGAAGTTTGTTCGACCACTCGGTGGTTTATTATGATGAGGCTTGTTGGACTTTCCCATTTTGTTTGTAGTGTGTGAGTGTGTGAGAGAGAAAAAGAGAATGGGAGATTATGGTGTTGTTTGGAAGGGAGATGGAGAATGTTTGAAATGAGATGGTGGGAAGTGAGAGACGAAATGGCAGTAGAATTGAGAGTGCTGGGACAGCGCCGGACAGAGTATCAAAAGAAAGATTCTTTTTGGTTTGAATTCCGCAAGTTTTGTCTCAGTTATGGCATTATTTTTCCCTAGTTTCATACGGGTCCATACTCAATGGTACATGCTTTTCCCTTTTTTTTAATGTATGTTTCATGTTGTTTTACATTGAGTAATGACACTTACTCCATTCACTATGAATTCTTACAATTATTGAATTAATATTTACTTGACATGCGAGTAATAGAAAAAGTAGAATTAATATTTTTATTACATAAATATTGTAAAATAAAAGATATATTAAAAACAGTAAAATTATATTAAAAAAAACGCAAAAATGCTGCAATCCGTGCACACCCTTAATATTATCATTTTCTGTTTAAGTATTCTCAATTTTGAACATGATTACTAACAATTGTTGAATGGTTTCTATTATATAAACATTACTTAATTATTAAAAAATTTCATAATTTTTTTTAATTGAGTGCATCATCATCTAAAATACTTTTAATGCCACACCATTCTGTTTATGTCTGTCTTGGACATGAATCACCAGAGTTTGCTCATATGTATATCAGCAAACTTTCCAACCTTTTTAGGACAAAGGAAGACAGAAAGAGGTTGAATGGAGAAGACAGAAAGAGGTTGTTCAGGGGTAAAGATAGTGATTTATAAATTTCATGAGACTGAAGTATTGAACACAAAACACGCACCATATCCTGACTATTTACTTATTGCAAAGGAAAACATATTCACATCTCTTCTAATGCTGCTTAGCATTAGGACGCAGACAGAATTAACTACAACACAAAAATGACAATGACAATGACAAAGACAAATTTCACTAGCCACTGCAAAGTTCACCTTACCCACTAGAAAGGATCCTCGGATCCTGATTTAGCCTAAAAATGCATGAAAAAGCCAAGTTAAAAGACTAAATAGTACCTCTTTATTCATAATTTCTGCTTCTGTTCAATATGGAGCTATAAGCTGACACCAATCAAACAGAATTCAGAAAAGTAATTATGAAAATTTTGGTATTTTTGGTATTATATCCATCCATATCCATCTGTATGGACGCATGATTCTATACATAAAAACCAGAAACTTTATAGTGGTGATTTGATGAGCTTGTCAAGCTGAATATCCATAATCTCGGATACTATTTCAAGATATCCTGCTTCACTCGTGTTTGGGAGCATGGACTCTTGAGCTTCATGAACAATCTTCTCAATCATGGCTTTCTTGTTTAAGGTTTCCCTGCACATTATGCTTCCAATGGCAAAGGGAGTGAGTCCTCTCTCAGCTCCTTTCTTCAGAAGCATAGTGGAGATGCGGAGTGTTCTAGCACACTCAAGGGATATGTTCCATCCGTGAAACTTGAGAAGTCTAATGTCCAGTTCAGCATCAAGAGAGTTTATATAGCTAATGGTCTCCTTTGAGTAAGGCAGGCGTGCTTGTGGCCAGTAGAGCCAGTCAAATGTGCAATCTTCAAACTGCCAACAGGAGAACAGGAGTCAACCGATTATGTAAAAAATCAAACATGATCACTCTGTGGAAAGGAAAGAAAACAAAACAAAAACAATGATCCAAAATATAACATCTCAGCTCCTTCAAAAAATCAAACCATCCCAGCTCAAAACTCTGGCTAAATTATACTAGCCATTCATGCATATGAGCTAAAGCAATTATCACACTGTATTAGAACAATCAGCTTTAGGAAAAAATCATATTAAAAGATATAGATTTGGGAGCTAGCTAAATGATTCGGGAATTTCGTTAAAAGACGCATTGAATTAACAGAAGAAATTAAACATTCTAACGTAGAAATCCTTACATTCTCAGGCAAGCAGTAGCCATGATCAATCGGGATAAGCACAATTTGTCCTTGCTCCCCTTTGCTTATCAAAATATTTCCAGCATGCCTGTCTGCATTTGCAGTTCTAATGTCTAGGACACTTATTTTGTGAACATCCTCAACGGGAAAATCTTGAGGACCCATGTCCTCACAGCTCCCACAATTAGTCATGAACATTTGCAAAGATCCCATCTTTGTATTCGAGTTTGAATACTGAACTCCTTCTGGATAATTGAACTCCTTGTGCGAGCAGTGGATCATAACAGTAGGGGGCACACCTGCAAAACCAGCTTCCCAGTTAGACAGCCCACGTGTTCCATTCTTTGGGTGATCGAGTATATAGGCTGCAACCTCCCTCACTGCTCCTTCCCCAACTCTGGTTCCACTTTTCAACCCCTCACCATTCAAAGACAGAGGAAGACCATGAGGATTGTTCACAGCCATTGGTTCTTCATCAGTGGGCTTAAAAACAGCAATGATTTTATCTCCTGATGCATCTTGCATGAAGTAAGTTCCTCCTGTACCATCAGATGATCGGAGAGGCGGTCTACCTTTCTCCAATCCATCCAATACAGAATCAATCATATGCTGTAAAGCAGGAGGAATTTTTATCACCGGATTTCCAATGACTGGTTCGAGGAAAATGTTTTTATCTGGCGGCTTTCTCGAAATGACATGGAGTTCACTTGATTGATCCTTTTCATCAGTTACTTCTCTCCAATTAGGAGCCACAATTGAGAGTTCAAGATCTTTCTCAATAGGCTTGGTCCAAACTTTGGCAGATTTTTGAACCACCAAGTGTAAAATACCATCAGCGTAGTTGCATACGTCATTGATGAGTCTATCTTCCTCAAGCTTCTCACCATTGTGGAAAACTTCCTGATCCTCAAGATCAGTAAATCCTTTCCCTTTCCTGGCAATGAGACGCTTGAGATACCCAACATTCCTATGCCTATCGATCCGAAATTCAAACTCACTCCCGCAGATGGTCGTAACCGTGATCAAAATGAGATCAGAGACCTTCACAACCAAATGCAAAACATTTCCACTCGATATTCCATAGTCCTTGATAAGAGAATCAGTCCTTGCTAGTTCTCTCCCACCAAAAACCAGCTTTTGCTTTTTTGCAACAAATCCCTTATCCGATTGGATCCTGAGTTTAACTGAACCAATTGAATCAGAATCTAAAACCCTCATGGGAGTGACAGAACCAGCAAGAGTGAGGTATATTACAATGGAATCACTACGGGTGAGGTTCAGCCTGCTGTTGATATACCCACTAGACCTCACTGATTCTTCACCAAATGAGCTTAAAGCAACATCAGTAACAGTCATTTTATGTTTATCAGCCTGTCCAGGAACCACTACCTTCATACAAATCTAACACCTTTTTTATTATCAACACACAAGCAAAAACCATAAATTTCCTGAACCTGCCTAATCAAATCAATTCTTGTGAAATAGTAGACAATAATAACAATCTAATAAAACCCCAGAAAGGAGTCAAAGATACAGAACTTAATTAGAAGTATTGAGGTTCTCTTTAAATATATAATAAAAAGAACCCCAAAGAGCAATCCAATCGTGCTAAGTAGATAGATAGGAAATGCCCTTACAGAATCTTTCACCACCCCTGAAAAAAGAAGGTACGAAAACAACCGAAAAAAACTCAAAGATTCAATCTTTTTAGCCTTTTTTAGCTTTTCTTTTCCTCAATTTATAATCTAATCGTCCAGTTTTCACAATGCAAGTCCTCCCCGAAGATTTGAGAGAGCTTCACTGCAGAATGAAAATGGAGAAAGTCTAATTTTTTGGGAGCTGAAAATTCTTTTCCAGAGAGAAGTGAGGATTCTACCAAGATGGAAAGAATCAAAGGGTAAATGAGGTAGTGAATATGAGCTTATATACGGGTGAGAAAATAGTGGGATTTCTATGAATGCGAACAACTGGGGAAGAAGAAGGAGAAAATGTCGATTTTTTACAGGATTTTCCGGAATTATCCATTGGTTTTATCAGTATCTTGTGACTGGATGTGAATCAGTGTTCAAAACGGGTCCGATTTCCTCGGCAGGTTTTGAAAACTCCGGTAAAAATGTCGAGAGACCGGAGAGAAGGAGATAGAAGAGGGAGCGGAATTGTAGCCGTTGGCTTTTGGTTTTTATGATTACTTCGTTTTGTTTTAGTTAGAGAAGTTCACTCTGATCAAAAGGTACTGCCGCTTTGACTGACGACGTTAACGGTTACATGGAAAGGACTCAAGAGGGAGCTTCCTTTCGAGTTACATAAATACCCTCTTTATTTTAATGAATTTTCTTCAATTTGAAACCACCATTGTTTTTTGTCTCGCTCATACTACTAATGCATCGTCTTATCCAAACGATATTGTGGTATTAATATTTTAAATAAAACAATACTTTAATAGATTGTAATAAAACTAACAAAAAAAAGTCTGTCCTCCATGACCAGGATAAAGTTATCAAATCCATTGATGTTAAAGAATCAGCCAATGAATTATAATTAGAAGTGAAATGTTACTCGAATGTAAAGTTAATCAGTTTCACTCGATCAAAATAGAGATAGCTTTCAAAATGGTTATTTACATATTGGTTAATGATCTTTTTAATTCCTTACTTTTAAAACGGGAGCAAATGGTCTTTCACATTTTATGAATATACTATTTTGGTCATCTGTCATTATTCTATCACTATTCCGTCGTTATTTTGACACTATTCCGACAGAAAAAACAAACAGAATAATAACGGAATACCAAAAGAGTATATTAATGAAATGTGAATAACTATTTGTTTTCGTTTTAAAAGTGAGTGATTAAAAAAATTATTGATCAATATGTGAAAAACCATTTTTTGAGTTATCTTGTTAAAATAAAAGTATTTTATTAATATTTTCAATGCAACAATACCTTAGCATATTGCAATAAGACAAAGAGGGAATATGATCACCCTCGCTATGGTTTTGGATTAAGACTTGTTCAATTTTGGTTTCCAACCTTGAACCTTTCAATATTGGGAGTAATAGAATTATGGTAATGCTTCGCTCACGTAAGTAATTTCAGTTATAATTTATAGTATTTTAGTTAGAAACTATTGTGACATTCACTTATAATCATGTTATTCACAAATGTATGTGTACTATAATCACATAAAAACTCGATAAGTGAACGTAACTTTCTTTATTGTGAAT
This sequence comes from Gynochthodes officinalis, assembly GCA_020080225.1. NCBI lineage: Eukaryota > Viridiplantae > Streptophyta > Magnoliopsida > Gentianales > Rubiaceae > Gynochthodes > Gynochthodes officinalis. The sequence goes on along the minus strand of CM034622.1, from coordinate 36,368,229 downwards.
TTATTACTATAGATATCATTATTATTCTTCCTTCATTTGTCTATTTAGTTATTATTGCTAGAGTGAATAATTATATCGTAGTCTTCATATTTACAATACATTTAGCATGGATACATTAGAAACCAACGTGTAAATATTGAAAAAACTAGTTCATATATTCGCTGTACTATATAAAGTGATACAATTAGCAAAAATAACTTATTCGTTATACTAAAAACAAAAATACAAGGCCTAATATATTAAAATGGCCCGAACTTAGACACTTGTAACCATTATGTCCCGACCTTTCAATTGTAACAGCACGGTCCCTGACCTTTAAAAGGGGTAACAATAATGTCCTCCGTCTGTGTGCCGTCTGAAGATCCGTTTAAATGATGACGTGGCGGACAGCTAGTGTACACGCGACCGCTGGGCCAAATTTCTAAACTACCAAACGCAGCGTTTTGAATGAGTGAATAAGAAACAGAAAAACGCAGCCAACTTCATTCTCTTCGTCGCGCACAATTTCCTCCATCTCCGCCCGCAAAATTTGTCCCATCTCCGTCGTTCTTTCATCGCCTCCACCACCTCCACGACCAAACCCCCATTTTCTTCCCCAGTTTCAGAATCCCCCAATCCGAAAACCTCAATTTCCGCGACCGAACCGAACCCTAACTTCATTGCCGGTCGATGGAACCCTACTTCGACTGAAGCCTACTTCGGCTAAACCTTATTTCGACTAAACCGGGTAAGTGAATTGAGTTACTGTAAGAGCATATTGAATAGTACGTTCTATAATTTGGACCGACTGAAACCGAACCCGTTGGATTTTTTGTTATTTTTGTCCAATTTTCTGTTGGATTGTTTTGTGCATTTCCTTCTTTTTGCAATTTTTTGGCTGAACTTTTGGCTCCCTCAATGACTGGATTGAACTTTTGCTATTTTTATGTGTAGGAATTTGGCCCGACTGAATTTGGCATCATTTGTGCATTTCTGCGCCGCCGCCGCCGCCGCCGCCGCAAGGTAATTGTATTTGGAATTCTGGATGCTGTGTGAAGTAGTTCTGGCTTTTTTCTAAATTCGTGGACTAGATTTTTGGAACTAAATTCAGAATTTGAGACTGAATTTTGTACTGCATTTGTTGTGAACATTGCATTGAATTCTTACTGTATTTTTACTGAACTGTGGACTGAAATCTGAATTTTTTTGACCTGAATGTTTGTAATTTGGATTGAAATATGAAATTCTTAGACTGATTGTTATAGAATTTTGATATGATTTTTTTTACTGAATTTTGTACTGAAATTTTTTTGAATTTTGCACTGAACTCTTACTGCATTATGGACTAAATGTATGCTGAACTTTGGACTGAATTTTTACTGAATTTTGAATTGATTTTTTACTGAATTTTGGACTGAATTCTTACTGAACTTAGACAGAATTTTTACTGAATTTTGAACCGAAACCTAACTGAACTTGGACTGAATTTTTTTCTCAAAGTTGGACTAAATTTATGCTGAATTGGAACTCAATTTTTACTGAATTTGGACTGAATTTTTTCTGAATTTTGGACTGACTGGACGCTGAACTTGGACTGAATTTTTACTGAATTTTAGATTGAATTGTTACTGATTTTGGACTGAATTTTGGATTGAATTCGCACTCAGCATTTGAGACTGAATGGTGTACTTTGGACTGAACTTTTAATCTGTGGTTGGATTGAACTTTGGACTGAATTGTTATAGAATTTTGGACTCATTTTTTTTTCCTGAACTTTGCACTGAATTCTTACTGCATTTTGGGCTTAATTTTTTCATTACTGCATTCTAGACTGAATGTATGCTCAACTTTCGACTGCACTGAATTTTGGAAACTTCTACTGAATTTTATACCGATTTTTTTTTTCTGAACTTGGAATTGAATTCTTACTGCATTTTTACTGAATTGTGAACTGAAATATGAAATTTTTTGGACTGAATTTGTGTAACTTGGACTGTACTTTGGACTGAATTAATGCAGAAATTTGGACAGAATTTAGTAATAAATTATTTCTGAACTTTGCACTGAATTCTTACTCCATTTTGGATTGAATATATGCTAAACTTAGACTGAATATTTGTAAGTTGGACTGAATTTTGGCCTGAATTGTTACAAAATTTTTGACTGCATTTTGTACTGATTTATTTTCTGAATTTTGCACTGAATACTTACTGCATTTTTGCTGAACTATGGACTGACATATGAAATTCGTAGGACTGAATTTGTGTTCCTTGGATTGAACTTGGACTGAAATTTTTCTCAAAGTTGGACTAAATTTATGCTGAATTGTACCTCAATTTTTACTGAATTTGGACTGAATTTTTACTGAATTTTTGACTGAATTTTGACCGATTGGATCTTGAACTTGATGAACTTTTCTGAATTTTAGATTGAATTGTTCTTGAATTTGGGTGAATTTTGGGTGATTTTGTGGATTGAATTCATACTCAAGATTTGAGACCGAATTTAGTACTTTGACCAAATTTTAAACTGTGGTTGGACTGAACTTTGGACTGAATTGTTATAGAATTTTGGACTGATTTTTTATTCTGAACTTTGAATTGAATTCTTATTGTATTTTTACTGAACTATGAACTGAAATATGAAATTTCTTGGACTGAATTTGTGTAACTTTGATGTATTTTGATCGAATTGTTGCAGAAATTTGGACAGAATTTAGTACTAAATTATTTCTGAACTTTGCACTGAATTCTTACTCCATTTTGGATTGAATATATGCTAAACTTAGACTGAATATTTGTAAGTTGGACTGAATTTTGGCCTGAATTGTTACAAAATTTTTGTACTCAATTTTTCAGAACTTTTTACTGCATTCTTATTGTATTCTGGATTGTGTAATGAATGCCGAACTTTGACTGAAATCTGAAATTCTTGGACTGATTTTTGAAACTTGGATTGGATTTTATACTGAATTCTTTACTGATTTTTTTTTAAACTTTGCACTTAAGTTTAACTGCATTTTATAAAGTGTTAAAGGCATATATGTTAAAAATGTATTTTACTGAAACTAACAAGGAGTTAGTTGTCGTATGCAAAATGGATGAATTATTCACAATGAAGTTGCACCATGGTGGCGTATTCGAAAATGGACCAACTGTTAATTATGTAGGTGGTATGATTCAATATGTGGATAATTGCGACCCTGATAAGCTATCTATGCTCGAAATAGAAGATGTGGCCAACAGACTAGGATATGTAACAGTCCAAAAAATGGCATTCAGAGATGGAGTTGACTTGAGGATTATTACAACTGATAGTGATGTCCTCAACATGGCAGCAGTCGGATTAAAAGTTGGTGAGATTGATGTGTATGTCGAGTGCGATGAAAGGGTTGGTGGTGGTTGTAACTGCACTAGTTTCGCCAGTGCGTAATCAAGGTATCGTGATCGGTTAACAATACAGATTCTGAACTCCAACTTCAGCCGCACCAGATAGAAAGCGAAACGGAAGCAGATGATCCTACTTATGAGCAAGAAGACGATACAGAGAGTTCCTACAGTGTAGGTAGTGAAGACATTTTAACTGATGATGATGAGTTGCATACAGCTAGAGATAACATTAGAATTTATAGAGAGAATTTGCATGATGAAAATACTGGCATAAGGCAGCATGATAGAAGGGAAGATGCACGTTCAGATGATGGTGGTGCACGTCCCGGTTTCAACTCTGAAGATTACACCAGTGAGTATGAAAAATCCTCCTCGGAACCTCCCACACCTGATAGCAATGAGTCTCTTACGGAGCGAAAAAAGAAGAAAAGGTTTCGCAAATATGATCCGAGATGCAACCATAAATAGTTGCAGTTGTGCCTGAACCTGAGCTTTGATGGTAAAATCCAATTCAGAGATGCTATCAAAAGGTATGCTATTGAGAATGGATTCAACATCACATGGAGAAAGAGCAGCCCGTGGAGGATGGAAGCTAGGTGTGTGAAAAATTGCCCATGGAGAGTCTATACTTCAAGTAAAGGGGATGAGAAAATATTTGTGATTAGAGCGTTGAAAACTGAGCACAATTGCTATAGGGCTTTAACTAATAGGCAGGCAACAAAAAAGTGGTTAGCCAAAGAGTATTTAGATACATTTAGACGAAATCCCGATTATTATGTCAAAGAGATGATGGCAGATGTGCATTCTAAATACGCTTTAACAGTGAACAAAATGTTATGTTACAGAGCCAAGTGGACAGCAATGCAGATGCTTCAAGGTACATTAGAAGAACATTATGCGAAGCTTCGTTCATATATGTTAGCCCTGAAGCAATATGACAGAAGGGGGAGATTCGAGGTTGAATTGCGTCATGATGTACCACCTGGAAAGCAAGTGTTTAGATACTGTTACATTGGATTTTCGTGTTTGATAAGGGATTTCCAACAAGGTTGCCGGCCTATTATTGGTTTGGATGGGTGTTTTTTGAAAACCCGAGAGGGAGGTCAATTGCTTAGTGCTATCAGTCGCGATGGGAACAATCAAATGTTTCCCATTACATGGGCAATTGTTGACGGAGAATATGAAGAGTCATGGAGATGGTTTCTTCGTATTTTATTCGAGGAAGTCGGATTGGTTGATGGGCTTGGCTGGACATTTGTAAGTGACCAACAGAAGGTACGTTTTCCTTATTCCTTTTGATTAAGTTTCTATAGCCTATATCTGCCAATTACTGATACATCTTATCTTACAATAGGGGTTGGAGAATGCGATTAGAGACCTTGCACCTCACTCAGAGCACAGAAACTGTGCTAGGCATGTTTATGCAAATTGGGAAAAAAATTATAAGGGGCAAGCTCTGAAGAATTTGTTTTGGGCAGCTGTGAGAGCAACAAATGCAGCAGAATTTCATTCAGTTATGGAGGCAATGAAGATTGAAAATGATGCGGCACAGGATAATTTTCTGAATCTACCGTACCAGAAATTTTGTAAGGCCTTTATCAGCCCGATACCAAAGTGTGATGTCGTCGAGAATAACTTATCAGAAACGTTTAACGGGTACATTTTAAAGGCCATGTATGAATTACTCGCGCATTGTTTGTATTGTATATTGATGGTATTTCATTGTATGTAATACTAACAAACATTCACATGAACTGTGCCTCAGAGGTTTGCCGCTCATCAATATGCTCGATGAAATCCATACAGCCCTGATGGAAAGAATGTTCCAGAAAAAAAAATTAATGAATTCATCCGAAGATATGCTCCCACCAAGAGTTAGGCAGAAGGTTGAGAATACTAAGTACGCAACAAGACACTGTGTTGTGAAGCTTGCGATGGGGGAAAAATTCCAAGTCTCGCATTTTGAAGATAGGTATGTTGTTGACTTGGTGAATATGAGTTGTGCCTATAGGGCTTGGGAAATATCAGGAATTCCTTGTTGCCATGCGCTTGCGTGTATTAATTACATGAAAAAGGATGAGGTGAATTTTGTTGATCGCTATTTGAAGAAGAATATGTATTTGAAATGCTATGAGTTTGGTCTCGATCCTATGAATGGTCCCAAATACTGGCCTCAGAGTAGAGACAGCCCTATACTGCGTCCTTATTACAAAAAGCAGTCAGGGCGCCCTAAAAAAAATCGAAGAAGGGATAAGGATGAGGAGCAAAGGGTGGCTGGGACATCTTTAAGGGTTGGAATAAGGATGAGGTGCCAAAGGTGCATGGGATATGGACACAACAAGCGAACATGTAAGCAACCAACCGCTCAACACCCACTCATTCCTCAAAACCAAGTAAGTCTTAGTGTTTTTACACAAGTTTAATCTTATCACTTCCAACTCATGTTAAACCTAATACATTGGCTGTTTGCTAGAAGAAAAAACGAGCTAGGACAGCAAATGCTGAATCTGGAAATGGTGTGGGAACCACCCAAGCATACTCCAATGAAGCTGAAGTGAGGAAAAGAAATTAAGTGATGCCGCAATTGCAGCAAAAGATAGAGCCATGGTAAATTAAATTTTCATTAATAAATAATTTATATGCTGTTTCATATAATGTACTCAGTGGCTTTAACATTATCCTATACTATAGGCAAGCAAAGGAATAGGTTGCTACGTGTCAACAGATGGATCTGCAATATATTATAAGGTGATTTTGGAAAAATGCATGCACATGTTTTGAATTAATTTGGTACATGTATATTATGAATTATTGTGTAATTGTGTTGTAATTGGAACAGGGAAGCACTTCTTCAGAAATGCGGTATGTGTATGGTGGTGCTGGGGCCGCAGTTGCTGCAAGGGCAATGTCAAGGACAAGCCAAGGAGCACCAACGGATGCAGTTAGTACTCAATCTTCTGACACGAGAACAGCAAGGAAAAGAATCAAAATGGCAGCAGTTAGAACCCGAAGCCATGTTGGAGTTAGAACCCGAAGCCATGCTGCATCACCAGATTCTGAAGCACATCCTACCCAGCAGTCACAGGTAACTCAGGATTCACCTCAATGATGACAAAAGAATTGCTGTATTGGAAGAAGAAAGCAGCCTTGATGGAGCGTGTGTGCATTTGTGCTGAAGTTGTTTTTGTTTGTGTAATGAGTGATGAGGCAACAAAGGATTGTCCTGGCTAGATTTTATGGATGTTGAACATTTCTGACTTTGGACAAATGCCAAATTTGTGTTTTGGCTTTTCAAAACTTATGTTGTTGACTTTTGCAGAATTAGAGTGTTTTTGGCTGTCATAATTTATGTTGTTGAATTGGACTGAATTTATGTTGTTGAATGATTCAGAATTTCTGTTCTGTGGTTGCATTGGACTGAATGAATGTTGTGACAGTTGCAGATGTTATGTTTTGGCATTTTCCAGATTTTATGTTGTTCGGGTGTTCTGAAATTATGCTTGGTCCTTACCTTTGACTGAATGAATGTTGTGCCTTTGCAGTTTTTCAGTTCTTGGCATTTTTTAGATTGTATACTGTTCAGTTTTTCGGAATTTTCTGTTCAGATGTTGTCTTTTACAAAATGTATATGGTGGCTTTGACAAATTTTCAGTACTCTGGCTGTGCAGAATTTTTGTTGTTGAATTTTTCAGAATTTCGGTTGAGTTGTTGCCTTTTACTGAATTAATGTTGTGACTTTTGCATAATTTCAGATTTTTCGCTTTTTCAGATTAGATTTTGTTGAAATTTTCTAAAGTTCTAGTTTGTTCTTGCCTTTCACTGAATTTATGTTGATGACTTTTGGAGAATTTCTGTTTTTTCGATTTTGCACGAAAGAATTCCTTCAAAATTTCTGAATTTATGTCATTTTCTTCTTGCCTATTGCAGAATTTATGTTGTTTGACTTTTGAATGACTTCAATTTTTGGTTTCTAGCTTTTTAAGAACTTCGGCTGTTGGCTATTTTGAATTAGGGTAAGAATTTGTTGTTGAATGGAAGGAACAACCGTTTATGTATGCTTATAATACAAAACTTACTAATACAAAACTTACCATTTATATTTGTAACACACGTACATAACTTACTAATACAAAATTCATACATTTTTTACGACAGTTATTGTGGGAGACGCAAGACTTCACTCCGCTCAACAAACTCACTTAACTTCCATAGTAACATAAGCATAATGAATACAAAACATAAGCCTACAATTGAGACATATTGAGATTTGCAATTTCCTATTATTGCAACTTTTTTCTTCAATATGCAATTCTCCTTTTCTAAGATGACAAGTTTGTTTGTCATCTCAAACAACTTCCCCTCCAACTCTTCCACTTTACATTTTAGAGAATCTCTTTCTCCCGATATCGCCAGCACATATGTTCTCTCATGATCAGTGCTCTGGCGATCCAACCATACAAAGTACCCGCAATCATCTGTCAACGTATAAATGGAAAACCGATTAGAAAGCATATTACATTACTCTATTAATTCATTTGTGCATTTCGCAAAATCTATAATCACATACCTTCCACAAACGACACCTCAAAAACCGACGTCCAGGGTTGCTTTGACTCTTGGAGGTGTAGCGAAATGGAGCCATATGGTGGTGACATGCTGATGTGCTTGAAGAACTAATAGACTCAAATGAAGCCGACGATATTGAATTCTGCATTGTTAATACTGCCCAACATGTAAGAGTTAATATAACATATACACATACAAATTCAGTCCAAGTTCAGCATAAATTCTGTCCAATTTCAATAACAATTCAGTCTACAATTTGGAAAAATTCAGTCTAAGTTCAGCATAAATGCAGCCCAAAATTCAGTAACAATTCAGTCAAAGTTCAGTAAGATTTAAGTCCAAAATTCAGTAAAAATTCTGTCCAAAATTAGGCATAAATTCAATCCAAAATTCAAGAAAATCATCAGAACTTCAAAGATAATCAAAGGCCAAATTTCTAGAAAATTCGATTCAAGTTCAGCATCAACTCAGTCCAAAGTTTAGGAAAAAATTCAGTCTAAGTTCAATAATAATTCAGTCCAAAATTCATTCAAAATTCAGCCCAAGTTCAGCATAAAATCATGCCTAAATTCACTGAAATTTCAGTTTAAGCTTAACATAAATTTAGTCCAAAGTTCAGGCAAAATTCAATCCAAGTTCAGTGACAATTCAGTACAAAATTCAGAACAAATTCAGTCCAAGTTTAGCATAAATTTAGTCCAAACTTCAGGAAAATTTAGTACGAATTCAATCCACAAAATCAGTGAAAAATTCAGTCCAAGTTCAGTTACAATTTTGTCCAAACTGCAGAAAAAATTCAATCCAACCTCAGCATAAAATCAGTCCAAAATTCATTGAAATTTCAGTTCAAACTCAGCATAAATTTAGTCCAAAGTTCAGGAAAAATTCAATCCAAATTCAGTGACAATTCAGTCCAAAATTCAGAACAAATTTAGTCCAAGTTTAGCATAAATTCAGTCCAAAATTTAGGAAAAATTTAGTACGAATTCAATCCAAAGTAAAAAAAATGAGTCCAAAATTCTATAACAATTCAGTCCAAAGTTCAATCCAACCACAGTTTAAAAGTTCAGTCCAAAGTACACCATTCAGTCTCAAATGCTGAGTTCGAAATCAGTCCAAAATTCAGTCCAAAATCAGTAACAATTCCATCTAAAATTCAGTAAAAATTCAGTCCAAGTTCAGCATCCAGTCAGTCCAAAATTCAGAAAAAATTCAGTCAAAAATTCAGTAAAAATTCAGTCCAAATTCAGTAAAAATTGAGTTCCAATTCAGCATAAATTTAGTCCAACTTTGAGAAAAAATTCAGTCCAAATTCAGTTGGGTTTCGGTTCAAAATTCAGTAAAAATTCTGTCTAAGTTCAGTAAGAATTCAGTCTAAAATTCAGTCTAAAATTCAGTAAAAAATCAATTCAAAATTCAGTAAAAATTCAGTCCAAAGTTCAGCATACATTCAGTCCATAATGCAGTAAGAGTTCAGTGCAAAATTCAAAAAAAATTCAGTACAAAATTCAGTAAAAAAAATCATATCAAAATTCTATAACAATCAGTCCAAGGAATTTCATATTTCAATCCAAATTACAAACATTCAGATCAAAAAAATTCAGATTTCAGTCCACAGTTCAGTAAAAATGCAGTAAGAATTCAATGCAATGTTCACAACAAATGCAGTACAAAATTCAGTCTCAAATTCTGAATTTAGTTCCAAAAATCCAGTCCACGAATTCAGAAAAAAGCTAGAACTACTTCACACAAAGATCCGAATTCCAAATACAATTACCTTGCGGCATGGCGTATGAGAAATGCACAAATGATGCCAAATTCGATGGGCCAAATTCCTACACATAAAATAGCAAAAGTTCAATCCGATCGTCGAGGAGCCAAAAGTTCACCAAAAATTGCAAAAGAAGGAAATGCACAAAACAATCCAACGGAAAATTGGACAAAAATAACAAAAATCCAACGGTTCGGTTTGATCGGTCCAAATTATAGAACGTACTATTCAATATGCTCTACAAGAACTCGATTCACTTACCCGGTTTAGTCGAAATAGGGCTCAGCCGAAGTAGGCTTCAGTCGAAGTAGGGTTCCGTCGACCGGCAATGAAGTTAGGGTTCGGTTCGGTCGCGGAAATTGAGGTTTTCGGATTGGGGGATTCTGAAACTGGGGAAGAAAATGGGGGTTCGGTCGTGGAGGTGGTGGAGGCGATGAAAGAACGACGGAGATGGGACAAATTTTGCGGGCGGAGATGGAGGAAATTGTGCGCGACGAAGAGAATGAAGTTGGCTGCGTTTTTCTGTTTCTTATTCACTCATTCAAAATGCTACGTTTGGTAGTTTAGGGCTGACTGGGCGGTTCACGTGTACACTAGCTGTCCGCCACGTCATCATTTAAACGGATCTTCAGACGGCACACAGACGGAGGACATTATTGTTAACCCTGTTAAAGGTCAGGGACCGTGCTGTTACAATTGAAAGGTCGGGACATAATGGTTACAAGTGTGTAAGTTCGGGCCATTTTAATATATTAGGCCAAAATACAATATATGTATAAAATATTTTTTTAATAAAATAGCAAAATAATCATAAGAAAGTAACTTGATTTATCAATTAATTCATTCATTCCCTCGCTCATATCTGAATTAATATGAGATGAGATCTTGTTATTGAGAATTATAATCAAATTATTCATTTCATCAAAACAAAAATAGTTTACTTTTGATTTAATATATATATATATATTTAAATTATAAAGTATAACATATTTAATACATAATTAAATATATAATTTTTTATTTTTATATTTGTTTTTCAAATTTGGTTATACATTATCTTTATTAAAGTGATTTTTTTTTTCGAGACAAAAAAAGATTTAAAACAGAACTATATTTTAAAGGACGGAGATAGTAATAAATATAATACAAAATAAGCATAATCTTAAAACAATTTCAATTTTTATGAAAAGCCAAATACAATGCGGACATGGAAATCATGTCAACTGTTCTTTCAATTAATCTGCTGGATTCTAACTCCGTCAATTAAACCAAAGTCTTGAAGTTACCGTTGCACCGTCTAAAAACGTAGATTGTTGCAAACATTGGAGGCAACTCATCGACAGCAACTCCCGTTACGGTGGGAATTTGTTCCTAATTCCACGTTACAGATCCACAAAATCGCACTCACTGTTAATCTCTTGCTTACTTTTATGCTTCCACTCTCAAATCGATTATATTTACCTTGGAATTGGAAGTAATACACAATTACACCAATAGTTTTTACTGTTTATGAGTTTTTTACTATTAATTTTTAGAACAATAGTTTTTTTATTTGTTTGAGAAGAATAAATGCATTTTTTTGCATAGTCAAGTTTCATAAAGTCTTTTTATTGAAATGTAGGTAATTCATAACTTTACATGTATATCTATTTCGTCAAATGTTGTTTTAATATAGTGTTCAAATCATTGTATCTTTCGTGCTTATTGAAACTTACTTGACAAGAAATTTTACTATTTTAAAACCATCATTTTCATTTTTTAAATACCAATTTTCGTCATTTTTTCCCCTATTGTCTTCGTAAAAGAGAATGAAATAATGAAGTTTTGGAAGTCTTAATCCAATAACTAAGATGGATGTAAAATTTTGGGCAAATGAGTTGCTCTTTTCTTTTTTTTTTGGTTCTAGTGCTGTGAGTATTTTATAACCTTCTTAGCTGTAGATAATTAAACCTTTTTTTTTCTAATTTAAATTAAATCCCAGGTTAACTCAGACATATTTCTCATTCTTTATTGTCATTCTAAATAATAAAGTTTCTTTGAGATTCGAAAGTGCTTAAGCGATTAAATACTTTATGATCCATCTTAAGGACATTAATTCAAACCAAAATATGGATCTTAAACACTTAATGCAGGGATAGAAGTTTCATGAGAAATAATACTGTGCAAAAATGGCATTCATTCGGATTAGAATTGATTTAGAACTAAATATGTTTCTATAAATTTTAATTTGAATTTTATAGTTTATTTATATAATTTGAAGATATTATATTATAAAATAGATATTATAAATAAGTTAGAATGACAAAAAAAAAAAAAAATCATTTAAAGGGGCAGTTTTGGATTTGCATTGTCAGTTTGATCGCCTTTCCTTTTCCCTCCCCGCCAAAATACACAGGCATCGACGCCCGCACACAGAGTCACGCACTCCTGTCTCAGGTTCAACAATGGAGTCGATTCAAGATCTCGGGACCATCTTGATTCTGGTATCTATATTCCTTCTCTACCCATCCGCAGCTCAAGTTTTTGACGTTAAACACCATGAAGCCTATCCCAGTTTCCTGAAATTGTCATTTAGCCCTGCAAATTCACCATCTCAAACGGGAATTGTTGATCCACCCACATCCTCAATTTCGTCTGATCACGGAGTCCCTGCCTTATTTGTGATTGGTGATTCTTCTGTTGATTGTGGCACCAATAACTTTCTTGGGACATTTGCTCGTGCTGACAGGCTCCCATACGGACGGGACTTCGATACTCATGAGCCCACTGGACGTTTCTGCAATGGAAGAATCCCTGTCGATTATCTAGGTAATTCTGGAAGAATTTATAGACTTTCCACCCTGGGTTTTGGGAAAAAATTATGGGTTTGAAGAGAATTAGAATACAGATTCTGCCCATTGCCTGAAATAACTGAATGAATTTTGCGTTTTTGAGTTGTTGAGGAAAATAATGTTTTTTTTTTCTTGGTTTTATTTTCCCCTCTTTACTGGATTAATGAATAGGAAAGTGCATTTCTTTGGCTGTTTTCTTCTTCAGGGATGATTTTATTTTAGTTCTACAAGTTTTGTTTAATTTTGATGGTTAATTTGGACAGCATTGCGTCTTGGGTTACCCTTTGTTCCAAGCTACCTTGGGCAGGCTGGTTCTGCTAATGATATGGCTGGAGGAGTCAATTATGCATCTGCTGGTGCTGGGATCATTTTCTCAAGTGGCGCTGAGCTGGTGGGTTATCCTTTTTGGTAGTTGTTAGCTATACAAAGAGATTTGGTTCAGAATTTTTTGTTTTTTGGATCAGCTGTTTATGAAATAATGGGATAGATCAACAATAGCCAAACTTCAGAGGTAGCAAATCCATGGTTTCATTTTCTTTGGGACTCCAATGCTGCCAAAGGAAAAAGTTGGCTAGATATCCAGTTTCATGCATATCTTGCTTAATTATGATGACAAGATCGCTTGATTTTGATGTTTCTATGTGAATCTCTTGTACAACCAGTAATGAATATTAATATGCAGATAGAAACATTGCATGATACTAGTCTGATGCTTCCTCTCACAAACTCTTATTAGAATCTGAAGATGAAGCATATGTTTGTACTAAGTCTGAGACCTGGATATCCTGTTTAAATTTCTATCTTGTTGAAACTTTCTGCAGGGTCAACATATCTCCCTCACTCAGCAAATTCAGCAAGTCTATGATACAATTCAACAGTTCATACTGAACTTTGGTGAGGATGCAACAGCTGACCTAATATCAAGCTCAATATTTTACATTTCAATTGGCAGCAATGACTACATACATTACTATCTTCGTAATGTATCTAATGTGCAATCTCTGTACCTACCATGGGCTTTCAACCAGTTCTTAGCACAGACAGTGAAGCAGGAAATCAAGGTAGGAATCTTGTATGATAGTCTTATTCTTCAGATTCTATGCACAGAACATATAAAATGGATCTCTCTTGAAGAAAGATGTCACATTTATCTGCAATTTGGAACCCAAATGCTCCCACACTCACCACTCCCAACGAAATAATCATGTGCCTACTATTCTTTGGTTAATTGATATACGTTCTCCATCATTTCATACATTCATGCGAATCATGCCTTTTTGGATTGTGCTCGTGGATAACTATTCTTTGCTTTCAAGCTAAACCTTATAAGTCCATCGGTAAAATGTTGACCAAGCACGGCGTTCCCGAGGTCTAAGCAAACTGTGATACAGGATTTCAGATTATTTTCTAAATTTATCATAGCCATCCTACCTTTTCGGTTCAATTTTTTTTAATTCTTTTTCCCCAGTTGATTTTTTTTTTTTTTGGTTGAATATTAATCACTTGCTGGAGTTTTCTTTACAAATCACTTGATGTTCATCGTTTGGAGCAGAATTTGTACACTGCAAATGTCAGAAAAGTGGTTGTGATGGGGCTGGCACCTTTAGGTTGTGCTCCTTACTATCTGTGGATGTATCATAGCAGAAACGGCAGGTGTATTGAGAAAATAAATGACATGATAGTGGAGTTCAACTTTGAAATGAGATACATGGTTGAGGAACTGAATCAGGAACTAATTGACTCCAACATAATCTTCTGTGATGCATTTGATGCTTCGATGGACATAATCAAGAATCATGACCATTATGGTGAGATAATTTAGTTCATAAAGTTAAGTTCACTGAAGTAAGTAGAATCTTGTCTCATGGAATGTGGTTCCTGTGATAGGTTTCTCCTCCACTGTCAATGCTTGCTGTGGTTTAGGGAGATACAGGGGTTGGATCACCTGCCTTTCCCCTGAAATGGCATGCAGCAATGCTTCTAATCACATCTGGTGGGACCAATTTCATCCAACAGATGCAGTAAATGCTATACTGGCTGACAATGTTTGGTCTGGATTACACACAAAGATATGCTACCCGATGAACATGGAGGACATGGTTGCTCAAATGTAGAATGATTAGACATGGAAGACAGCTTTAGACAAGAATTTGTTCAAATAGACTCCTCTGAGATCCCAGAAAACTATATTTGTAGAGTAATTGGTTGTATAGTAGATATCAAGCACAGATATCTGAGTTGTCAAATGAAATGTTTTGTTTTCTGCCTAATGACTTGAGGCCTATAAAAAGATTTTGTCTATAAAGTACATAACTCTCATAATCATGATTTTCAGTACATAACTCTCATAATCATGATTTTCAGCTTCTTCTTCTGACAAGTAACTCTCATAACTCTCATTTTGCTTCTTTGTTTGTCCCCTGTAACCTGCACCTGTTAAGCTACTCTGAAGATTAAGACATACTACAAAATGGCTAGAAGTTAGTGGTATGAAAGTTTTGAAGCATTAAAATTTTCATAATTATTAACTGTCCTGACATCGGATCCTGATCCAATGAAACTTATATTTATCTCAATTTATGAGACTTCAGCACATATTATCACGTTCTGATACCTCTGTATGGAATTGTCAATCACATTCTCATCTTAAGCAAATTTTACATAAGCAACCAGTTTATATTTTGTAAAATCTTATCATTCTTGCGCACGAAAGAATATGATGTTGACAAACTATCCGCATTCTCGTTAACATATGCCGGTTGTGCGACTAACTAAAATGCTGATACAGTTTTGGAAGATACAAGTTGCAACTATCCCAGCCTGCTAAGTGATCATATGAAGGTTGGAAGTCATGTTAGAGCTTGTCTAGCCAATGTGGCTATATTAAGGAGCTCACAGAGCGCGACAATTCAGTTATGGATTCCCAATTCTGCTTTGAAAGGATGGAAAAGAGAGTTGTAATTGTCCATGCATGATAATCCCAAATCTCAACGCGCATGAGGGAATCCCAGGACAAGTTTAGGAGCCATGTTAACCATCTTGTTTTTACTTTATAGGGTACAGTCCCAATGCAAGTGGTTCAGAATGCATTATCCCCTTCTTCGCCTTAAAGCACTGAACATAAGCATACTGAGGGGAGCTTGGACACTTTATTTCCATTAGATGATGCTATGTGAATTGAGATCAGCTAAAGAAGCAGCATAAATTAGAAGCTAAAAGAAAACACAAGGTGATGGTTACTACAACATAGTTGTATATTTACAATTTGATTAATGTCGTGCTTTTAAGTGATGTGCTGCAGCTAACAAATAGAAACTCAAAGGAAAATATTTCTCGTTGACTAGAATTTGGTAGCTTGGTTGCTCTTTAAGAACATAGTTCTGAATCTTTAACCTGGGTCCTCATCAAAAAGCTTGGAAATGTCGTAGTTATTTCCCTGAAATGTGAACTCAGAATTTGAATCCCAGAATGCAGCAAGCCAGCAAGATGTATGGTAAGTTATAAAAAAGTTATTAATTAGCTACAGACAATTTATATGGGGAAAAAAAAAAATTCGTTCACGCAAGTGAATCTGAGCCCATTGCGAAGTTGCATTTGAAAGATTAGCAATTTTAAAATACATGAGGACATTTTAAGATGTAATTCCCGTTACTTGTAAACCATCCTCTTTCCCATTTTAGAAGACAGCTTATGATGGACTTAAGCAAATACAACGCATTTAGACTTAAAATGAATCTCCGATTGGGCTAAAGATGTCCAGATTATCAACCTTATGATTATCAAACATTTTAACTAGAGCATAAAAATCCAGACCATCAGTGATAGCGGGTAGGGTAGCAACTCACTTCAAGTATGGAAGAGTGATGTTCTTTATCAGAGAAGGATGCTTTATTACCAGTTGCCTCCATTCTTCTGGATCAATTTTCCCATCACCTTTCAAATCTGCTTCCATTATTGTCTGTCAAAACTTTTACACAAATCCATTAGTTTGTGTGAGAATGATTAGACTATAAATTGATAATTAAAGCATTTACTAATGATGTTTTACCACCTTATCCACGATTGCATCAACAACATCATCTGTAATTGTCAAATCCATTTCTTGTAGAAAAGCCAATAACATTTCCTTCAACTGCGAAGTATAATATTCACAAGAAGCAATCTATTATCACTTGCAATTGTATTATATGCGAAACTGACTCATTTAGAACTGTTGCATGAAAATTGGAAAATACAAATAGCTAAAAATAATTGCTATTGTAGCTACATACTTCATCACGTTCGATATAGCCAGTTTGCCTCAAGTCGTACAATCTAAAGGCAACTGCAAAACAGATCCCTCACTAGTCACCAGCAGCTGGTTAAATTATGCAATAGATTCTTACATAAGAGAAGTGAATTGACAACAACAGCAGAAAGCAGAATGATTCCTTACATGAAATTTTGTCTTCTTCTGGCGCCCCTGGATGAAAGATGCTTAAAGAACGAACAAATTCTCCAAATTCAATCACCCCTTTGCTCTTAAGATCAAACAAGTCAAACAACTGCGAATTGTGTAGCAAGATGAAGTAGATTCTCTAGTAAACTTTTGGAGAATGAAAGCATACTACATTAAGTTTATAATGGAAAAAGGGAAATTTACAAACCCTGTCAGCAAAGAAATTATGCTTATTGCTGCCCTGGAGAAGAGCAAGCTGAAACTCTTCCTGAAAGAAGTCATTATATAGAGTTACTAGTCACCAACTCAGTTCACTAAGTAACTTGGTGAAACAAATGCAGAAGGCATTGATCCCTCTACCAATTTCTGAGATAAGCCGATCATGAAACTTAAAAATAGACAAAGCACCTTGTGAAGAAGACCATCATCAATTATGGAGCTGCTTAGTTCCTCGTATAGACAATAGAGAGCCTCTACTTCATTGACAGTAACTGCAAAATGAAATTGAGAAGTTCTCACTTGAAGGGTAGTAGTTTAGCAATTTTAACAAATCAACTTAACATCAATCAACCAATCAAAATTTTCCATCATGGACATGAAACTCTAGAAGGAGGTTGTCTGAACTATAAATGTTCAGAGATGGTGACACTCGAAACCTAGTTACATATGAACTTCCCAAGGAATAATACTGAACATATTTGCATGTTTTTAACTCACAAGATGTCTCAGAAGCCAGAATGAAATGGTCCTCAAACCAGGGCGGATGTCTAGGTTTCTTCAAGCAGAAGCAGCCCACCAGGGAATTCATATCCTGTTAAAATTTGTATACCCGAAGTCTATAACTCAATGAGGTGCACCTGTCAATAGAAACTGGCAATTTAGTCCATCAGAACATTTTATTCTGGTCTATCAGATTGCAGGATATGAAAAAAATTCCCTTAATGAATGGAAATTGCGTTAAGCATATGTGATGAATATATTGACGCTACAACATTCTTTCATCTCATAATCCACATTTAAAAGGGAATAGTGTTTGATATCACAGGATACTACTTCAGATTTCCATCTGCAAACAAGAATGTTTCTTTTGCTTGTACCAAGATTGCTTATTTAGCTAAAAGACCACACTGGAAATTGATTCATTAGACTTTTATCAACTGCAGTATACATCTACAGCACCACCCTTCTCGAGTTCAGCTCATAAAATTACATCAGAACAAAGATAGAACACCATGGCATTAAAAAGGGGTTTTAACAACAATAGCAACAGCATTTTATAAGGTAAAGAATTTAACCTCTCTTTTTTTTTTTCATCTAGCTAACACAAGGTAAGGAGAATAAGCGAACAAATTCACTTGATATTTAGAGGAATTAAGTAGTGTAAGGGATAACTATGGTGAGGGAGACAATAATAACAAGTCCAAAGAATGTCATGCCCCTTGTCATCGGTCATAATAAAGTGTACTCATACTAAACTCTTATAACCTCAATTCATAAAGTTCTTTGAAGGACTTCTAAATGAGATGTCTCTAAAAGTTAATTGATGACAATTTCTTACGGTTAAAACTGTTTCTATGTCGTATTGCCACTGAAGAAACAGTAGGATCCGTCAACAACACGAAAAGAAGTCAAACACTTTGCACTGCAATATCGCACACTTCATTGCTAACAAGTAAGCCGAAAACGACGACGAAAATCATCAACAAACATCACTTGGGAAGTTTAGAGGGAAAAAAAAAGACAAAGAAAAAAGAACCCATAATTTGTAAAAGAATATCAAGAATATCAAGAACATCAAGAACATCATAATTACTTTGTTTTGACATATGTCTGCATTGACAGGAGGGAAGAGATGAGAAAGTTGTGAACTCTCACCTGTGATTATTCTTTTGCTTGTTGGTGAAGGTTTATTTCAAACTGGGTTCGTTTGCAAGATGCTCATCTTTCTCCAAGAATGGCATGCTCAACTTCTTGCACTCTGCACACAATATCTAGTCGGGCATTTTGTATTCGATGCTCCCAGAGTAGTCCTGTGACAATTCAGAGTTCTTAATCACAGGGCCAGATTTGTTTAGGAGCATATTTTATCAACTGATTACCACTAATCTTTGCAATTAACAAATACAAGTACATTAGTGATACCATCATAAACAGTGCATCTTCATATGCTGGAGAATTCAAGTTGGTTGACATTGTCAGCCTCAAAATCCAAAAGGGTATGCGCATGACATTAGCAATCCACTTGAAAACCATATTTTAATAACCAATAATTCAAAGACCATTCCTTAGAATAAACTCTAACCTATGGGGTGTAGGATTGAAAAGAACTAAAAAGACTATTTTTATTAGAAAAGTCAGCTGATAAACAATTCCAGAGAAGCACTGAAAAACAAGGCACCATTCTTTTCTCAAGTTTTATATACGTCTTAAGGATAGTCCACATCTTACCAAACTCATTAAGAAACTTTTGTCGTATAAATAACATTAATTTTTGGTTTCATACTCAATGATTTCGTCAAACGCAAACTTTTTCTCTCTCTTACATGGGAAATGAAAGTTTCTTCAGGTGCACCAATCAAATATACATCCTGATCTGATTATCTGAATGATGTTGAAACTTACATGCAAAAGTTAGGTAAATTTTGCTCTTGTTAACACTAGTAGTGCTATATGTACTTGTAGTATGAAAACCCTCCGCAGTTTATGGACATTTCACAGTCCATAGAAAAATAATAGCTATGCCCCCAGTTGTGACGTCCAAAACTCAGAAGATCCCAGTGCAGATGAACCTAAAACAAACCATAATATAATGACTAATATGTCGGCAATGGAAAATCCAAGAGTGCATGGTGTATGATATATGAATGACCTAAATAGGTTAGACTAAGCAAATATTTCGCTACACGGAGATATGCGTCATGTAAAATAGTAAAAGCCAAAATAAGTTATTTGAACCCTTATTAAAAAAACGTATTCTTGAACCCTTCACGCTCATGTCATGTCTGAGTTCATTATCTAATTATCTAATGGATTTTTCCGTTCTAATACTCTATTCCATAGTTATCAATATTTATCAAATCTGTTCCGAATGAAATCTATTAAATCAAATGACAAAGACGCTGTTGAGAAAAAGATAGTTTTTTTGGGGATGAAATGAAAATTATTGAATTGCTTATAGTTGTTAGGTTTAGCTAAAGCATTTATAACACGTCCAAATAGGTTTCACCCACCGATATTTGAGCAATTCTTCATGTTGCTTTTATAGAGCTTTCCTCTTGTATTATCAACCCATCGCCTCTACTGTCTAAAGGTAGTTTTAGATACGTTTCTTTTTACGTAGACACTTATATGCCAATGATAGCTCATAACAATTTATCTGTTGGAGCATTAGATGACTATTTCACCACTTGGGGTGTTAATTTATTTGCTAAAATATCACCTGTCTTTACCCAATATACTATAGCAA
The DNA here is from genome assembly GCA_020080225.1 of Gynochthodes officinalis. Classification (NCBI taxonomy): domain Eukaryota; kingdom Viridiplantae; phylum Streptophyta; class Magnoliopsida; order Gentianales; family Rubiaceae; genus Gynochthodes; species Gynochthodes officinalis. The sequence continues at coordinate 36,347,789 of CM034622.1, read as the reverse complement.
CTTGGACAAAAAGAAACAAAGTGGTTTAGACAAAAAATTTTTGTCGATAACCTCATACCAATCAATTAAATATTGATTAATACGTAATCGATCAAACATTATTTAAAAAACGGCTCTCAAAAACGAAATGTTCCAATAGATAAACCCCTTAAAAAAGTAGGAGGCCTACTCTATGTTGATGTGTGATTTGATATAATTGCTGATTTTATAGATTTCAAATAAGAAACTATCATTGTAGTAAATATAATTGGGATGCCTTGAACTTGACACGTTGGATTCGTTGTTTACTTACTAGCTTGATATAATTCAAAAAGCACTAATTTTTAGCACTAATTTTCTTGAAGTTTCTTGTTCATATCTCTCATTAAATGATGCTATTTGATAACGTCTGCCTATCATGCTTCTGGCTAAGGTCATATTTACCGAATTGAAGATGCAACACGGGGAGTAAAAGTTTAACTTAGTTTGCCAAAAATTAACACACAATAAGGGATTTATTGTATGAATAATAGTGAATGTCTTGAATATTTAAATTTTATGATAACCTTTCGAGTGTATATATATCCAACTTCTACCACTTAATTATATTCTCCTCCTCCATTATTGACGGCAAGGGAATTATTTTTTTTGTTCTTTTGTCTTTTTTTTTTTTGGAGGGTTAGAGAAAATATTTCATCAATCTCAAAAAAAAAATTGGTAAAGCAAATTTTTTTTTTAGGAATAGCGATACAAACTTGTTGGAAATTTGAAATTTTATTTATTTATTTTTGATTGAGCTTTAATGAGTTGGATTTTTTTTTTTCCAACCAAGTGGACAGTTAATACTAATTTTATTTTAGTTTCTTTTATGAGGAAACCTTAAAAAAAAAAAAAAACAGACAAGAAAAGAGGAAAAAATTTCAACTGCCAACTACCAGAAACCAAATATGGGCCAGAAAAAGAAAAATTACTCTTTGGGCTAGAGTCCAATATCGCTTTGCTTTCAGGATTCATTTACTAGTCTTAGGGCTTTAAAAAGGCCCAATGTACAGCCGATTTAAAACAGGCCCAACGTACAGGGCATCTTCTGCTCCTTGATATGGGCTGTGCTTCAATTAAACACCTCCAGCCTATGGGCTTCAGAATAAATTAGCCATTTTCATTTTTTAACCAATAATTGGGTATATGGCACTGGATCATTCTTCGTTTTCAATGGTAAAACTCATAAAAATCATTGACAAAAAAGCATAATAATAGTACAGTATATGAATACGATTTAGCTGCAAAAATCTACAGCTTCAGCTCTTGAAGCCCTAGGTATGAACCGATCAAAATGTTCCATTTGAGTTTATATTTTGGTTCTTCCCATTTTATCAGTCAAATTTTTAAAAAATAATTTTGGTTTAGGTTATACAAAGCTATGGATGTGGAATTGGTTACGGAAGCAGATGAAAATTTCGTTGTCAATGAAAATAATGCCGTAAGTGTTTTTTTTTTTTTTTTTGGGTTTTGGGTCATGGATTTTAGCGTCATCGCAAAATGTTGTATTTTCTAATGGTGTTGACACGCTCAAAAATTTGACCTTGTAGCTTGCACTTTGGTAATTCAGCTTAACTATTAGTATGATGTTGTTATGTGTTCCTTTCACTGTGATTGTCCTCTGCAAAGTACGTTTCTTGTGAATGTTCAATTATGACTGCAAATTCAAGATTGGATTATGAGTGAGTTTCAGATTCTAGGACTTGAAAGAATGGCCCTGCAAGTTGTTTTATTTGCAGAAATGGGTTTCCTGTGGGCTTGTTTCATTTCTTTTAGCTTTACTTCTATTCTTATTGTTACTAGAGTTATGATGTTAAGATTGTACTGGGCATACTATAACTTGCATACTGTTTTGTTATTAATAGGATAAGAGATAACAGTTGATCATTTTTGGCGGGGAATTATGTTGATTTGTTTAATTTCTTAGCGTTAATGTTAATGGACTCCCTTTATTTGCAGGATTACACAAATTTCGAGGGTGAAAGATGTGGCATTTGTATGGACGTTGTTATTGACAGAGGAGTTCTTGATTGCTGTCAACATTGGTATGCTACTTTGTTGATAGTCTCTCTTTTCTGGTCTTCATGGTGATGAATTAGGATTTAGGTTTGTTGGGTGCTTGGAGGTTTTGTAGCTTTCATGTCCCTTGCACGCATGATAATATCTTTTCCTTGGTCATCTGGACAGATGCTCATACTCCTGCAAAATTGCCATGAGTAGTAACTTAAGATGTTTAACTTTTTCATTACAGTAAGAGTATCTTTCATTTTGGTTTATTATCTTATGGAACTCCAACATGATAGTTAAGCACTGCATAATATTTTTGACTTCTGATTGATGAAAATATAGGGATTTTTGACAACCTATTACCTTATATCAGTCCATTGTGGTAGACATTAATATATAGGGTGATTCTGTCATGTTGTCTAGTTATAGTGATAATGATAGGGGTACTGATTGGCAAGGTATATTGTCATCTAAATGAGAAATATTTACTAGTTTTTAGGTACTACCAACTTGTGCAGATCCAGTTTGAACAATGACCTGAGATTGTCATGTAAATTTCAGGTTCTGTTTTACATGCATTGACAACTGGGCTACAATTACAAATCTTTGCCCACTTTGCCAGAATGAATTTCAATTGATCACATGCGTGCCTGTGAGTAAGATATCTGTGAGATGTTTCCTGGTTATTTATTTTACTTCTTCAGTTGATTGTAAAATTATTTTCATTCCCACATACTCCTCCATACTGTATGTAATACTTGTTCATTCTCTTGAACCATGAGTTGTAGTTTGTCTGGATAACTTTTCTAGCACCTGATACAAAATCTTGGAAAGTATTGGTGAAATTACTGTTTGTGAAAGTTTAACTGATACATGATTATATATTCTGAAGGTATATGATACAATTGGCAGCAACAAGACTGATGAGGATTTGTATTCGAGGTAGTTTTCATATTTTGCTTATGGTGTTATATTGTTACCCCAAAATATCTATATCCCCTTGTACATTAGATTTATGCATTTTAATGAACGAAGTGCAGACTGCAGAGACAAATTTCCTCTTTGTGTCAGGCTTAAAAAGGAGAGGAACATGGGACTTGATTGGGATCCTTTAGAGACTAGGTCCATTAGAAATCTTGATAGATCTTGGTTCTTTTCTTGCCATTAAATTAGGACTCACTGTTCAACATTGCTTATAAGAAGCTACTTCCTTCGTCCCAAAAAATGATCTGAGTATAACTCTTTTTACTTATTAGGTACAACACATTTAATGCATCATTAAATGCATAATTTTATTCTTTTATCCTTTTTACATAATTATTATTAGTAAGGGTATTATAGAAATTTTATTCCAAAAGTGGACTCCTTTTTTGGGACAAAGGAAGATTTTGAAAGGGATTTTTTTTTTGGGATGAAGGGGGTAGTTATCTAATGATGCTGCAATGAGGATCACGAGAAAGAAAAATTAGCCGTTCTATCATTTGTGTTGCAATTCTACAGGAGAAAGAAGAACAGCTTCTTAGATAGTTGCATCTCTAGATATTGGTCTTTTGGTTTCCGTATCCCATTGTTTATGGCACTTCTGTGGTGGAAGTTGGTACTTATGTGTCAAAGAAACTTGAGATTAATTATCCTATTCATGAATGGCCTATTTCCTTTACTCCTTTTAGATATGAAGCATGTCTGAATGGATTCAGGTGAGGTGCACAATCTTTTTTGAGAAACTTTATTACATCTGCTTTTCCATCTAGTTTCTTGTGACATGAGAGTCACATGACCCATAAGTAGATCAGACCAGGGGATGTAAATTAGATTTTCTCTGCAAGATAACCGTAAATTAATCTTCTAGTGCTTTTAGTAACGAAAGATTCGACTCTGGTAATTAGCTGTGCCCCTAAGATGCTGGACAAAATTTTAGGTCTGTATAGCCAGTTCATAGACGCCCCTAAGTTAGAATAGTTTTTGTTGATTGATTTCCAACTCCCAAGTTTCTATAGCTATGCAACCTTACAATCATTTGAGTAATTAAATTGTTAAGCTGCTGCACTGTTGCTGTATGTTGATGAGTAACATCTGATATTGTAATTTGTGTCATTGCTGGCCTCTGCAGAGATGATGATTGGTGCATTGAAGGACCGAATAACACACTTTCCTTTCCATCATACTATATTGATGAAAATGTAAGGCAATAAGACTTTCTTTTTGGTTCATGTTGTCATGATGGTAATGCCGGAAATGGTGTGTCAACTACCGTTGCCCCCCCCCCCCCCAAATGAAGATATGGCTATTTCTCTTTATTAGTTTAGTTGTTGATTGATAACTCATTTGGCATGATTAATACATTGGTTCAGCTCTACTGTGCAGTTGATGTTTATTTATCTGCTAAGAATTGATCCTTGAGTTTCAGTGCGGGGTTCCTTCTGGAAATACTGATGCATAATAGACAAAAACGTGTTGGTGGGGAAGTACAATTGTGTAGATTCTGGCGTAACCATTTTCTTCTTCTAGTGCCAGAACAGGACTTTTAGGATACGGTGTGGATTTGAACTGAGTTGAAGGACTGGAAAAGATTTTAACTACATTTATGTGACATTAGAGATTGTTTCCCAAATTAAGTCCTTGGGAATTACATCGGAAAATTATTGTTTTAAGTGTATTTTGGAAAGATTCTAATGTTTTGGTTTTCTACTTTCTGTTGGGCCTTCAGTTTTGATTGACTCTTTTTTGACCAGGAAATTGTCATGCACTTTGTCATCTTGTAGGCAGTTGTCTGTTTGGAAGGCGATGGCTGCAAAATTCGAAGTAGATCTGCAACTTTTGAAGCAGATTCAGTTCTTGATACATCAATTGCTTGTGATGCATGTGATGTATGGTATGTTTAGATATTCTTTGTCAAGCCTAGTTACACAGGATGAATTGCCTTGTTTTACTGCACCAAGAATTCTCCTGGCCCTGTATTTTTGAATAAATAATTGTAAGGCTTCAAATCCCAATGAATGGTTAGCTGCTTGATAGAGTTAAAATATGTTGAACCAAATTCTTTTTTTTTTTCTTTTTTTTGTAATCCCTTTTTCCTTGCAGCCTACCATTTGTAATTTTTACCTACTACAGTGCTTAACATGCATCTGACAATGAGTGGAACCATCTTAATCTATCTTAGAAATGCAGGAGAGAAGTTTGACAGTTGTCTTAAGAGCTATTCTGTGATAATTTATAGTTCTTTGACCTAAAATGTTCTTTTCATGATTGATTTCTTCTTTTTTTGGTAACTTTTTTGACCACTTAACGCATGATTTCATTAGGTATCATGCCTTTTGTGTTGGATTTGATCCTGAAGGAACCTGTGACAATTCATGGCTCTGTTCAAGGTAATTAATAGGAGATTTTCCAGAACTCAAATCCATAAAGAAATATTGGGTTGTTTATTTTATTTTATTTTTTTGAAGTTTCTTCCTTTATTTTATTTATTTATAGCATAATTAAGTTAGAAAATTAATCTCACAAACTCCTGTTTTTAGAAACTCTAGTTGTATTCCTGGCAATTCAAGATAAAGTCCCACTGAAGATTTTGTTTACTGTTATTTTCAAACAATGGAAAACTAACAAGAAAATTCAAATTCTTCTTCATGTTTAATTCTCTTTTTCCTTGTTTGGTTTAGTTATTTTATCCAGTATGTCCTTCAAGCTGCATTACTTTTATTTTGGTTTTTCTTTTTCTATTTTTTTCTTGGGGCTAACATTTAAGGCTGGTACAGGTGTGTAGAAGGTCAAATGGCTCAAAACGCTGATGATGTTCTGCCATCTAGTTTAGGCATCCAACATGGTCCAGAAAATGGTGGAAATGGTTGCTCAGGGGAAGCATCTTTCTCAGGAAAAGTATCGGTATCTGTTGCTGATGCTGGTGAGACGGCTATTGTTGTCTCGCTTGTTGAAGGGAATCAAGGGAGTGCAGAACCTGGTGGAGGACTTCCGATCTTGGATTTAATCACCAATGCAAAAGTCGATGCTTTGTTACCAAGTTCTGTGTCTGATGCTCCACAGCCTGGAGAACTATCAAGTAATAGGATTAGCAGTAAACACAACTCTGAGTTGGAAGAACTGGAACTGTCCTTGTCAAAAAATACTTGCTTCAGTTTATCGCTGCCTTCCACATTACCTGCTGCAGAGAGAGGGACAGAAGAACCAAGACTTGGCAGTAGGCGTGGAATTTCTCTAACAAAATCATCTTCCGAACTTCTTGATGATAAATTGCTCAAGTCTGGTTTAGACCTCCATCTGGGTTTAGCAATGAACTCATCTGCACCTGGTAATTTGATAGAATGATCTTTTTGATTTTCTCCAAGTAAAATCTGCAATATAAATTTAACGCCTCTTCGTTTATACTACTAGTTGAGTCAGTAGACAACACACCTGTTGATGATCAAGTGCCTGGAAGGGTAAAAGAGAAGAGCTGCTTGCAGCCTCTTTTACCAGGTACCAAGCGGAGTAGGATTTTTCTTTGTGGTTTTAGTCTCGATATTATTAATTTGCTTAATCTTTTCTGGAATTTGCTTATAGTGTCCTCTTTGAAATGCTTCTAGATGATGAAATTATACCCGACAAAGAGAAAATACTTTCATGTGGCAGCATGATACCTGATAGACACGTTGAAATTGCTCCTGTTACTGGTGCTAAGAGAAAGCTCAAAGATGCCAGGTTATCATTTATGGCAAGACACTTGAATTAGCTTAATATTTCAAAACTGGTCTTTGGTATCCTATGTGATGCCAAATAAAATCTAAATTTTTCATCAGGATGCATCTTTCCTTATTGCACTCTTGATATGAATTGTGGGAGAGCGAATTAGCCTATCATCATATGTTCTTTGTTATTGAAATTTCTTCTGCATGTGAAATGATGTTGATGATTTGCAGAAGCCCTGATGCTCAGTTAGGTAAAGCTGAAATTGATGCTAAAGTTTCTCCTAAGAAAGTGAAAGTTGAGGCCGTCGAGGGAAGTGGTCAGCTAGTTTCTTCAAAAGACTATTCCTCTACTTCAGATGATGAAAAGTTAACTACTTCGACTACTGAGAATACTGAGTCAAGATGCGACTCTGAAAAGAAGGGTGTTAGTTCTGATATAATGAATATAGTTCAGGGGACTGGTCGTAGACGGAGGCAGTCTGCTCATGCCAATTCCACTAATGTCTCCTCTATGGAAAGAGAAAATGCTACTCGGTTGAGAGTAAAAAAGATCATGAGGAGAACGGGTGATGATGCAGATGCATCTCTACTAGTTGAAAAGCTCCGGAAAGAAATCAGGGAAGCTGTTCGTAATAAATCATCTAAAGAAATTGGAGAAAGTATTTTTGATCCAAAACTTTTGGCTGCTTTTAGGGCTGTTGTAGCTGGACCAAGGACTGATTCTAAGAAGCCTCCTTTGGATTTGAAGGCAAAGAAGGCACTGTTGCAGAAGGGGAAAGTACGTGAAAATTTAACAAAGAAAATATATGGGGTTGGGGGGAGACGAAAACGAGCATGGACTCGAGATTGTGAAGTTGAGTTTTGGAAACATCGATGCTCAAAGATTTCTAGGCCTGAAAAGGTTCAGACCTTGAAATCTGTTCTTGACCTCCTAAGAAATGATGCCAGTAACAAGGAGATGAAGCATGGCAAAGAAGGGGAGGCAAGTTCCATTCTTTCAAGATTGTATTTAGCAGATACTTCTATTTTTCCAAGGAAAGATGACATCAGGCCTATCTCAGCCATCAAAGATGATGCAATTCCTGAAAAGAACAAGGGTCATAATTCACCTCAAAAGCTTGAAAAGAATCCACCAAAGGATGAGGTTTCAAAAAAGATGGTTGTTACTCCAGCATTGAAAAGCAAACAGCCCAAGAAGGATGTCTCAGGCCTTCAGAATGAAGCAGGCTCAACAAAATGTCAAACCAAAAATGCTGAAAGGCCATTCATGTCTCAACTATGTGGGTCCAGGTTGTCTTCCCAGCAGGAAATGCCTGTTGTATCTGATAACATAAAGAATGATAAGAGGAAATGGGCTTTAGAACTTCTTGCTAGGAAAACAGCCACAGATGGCCCAAAAGAAAAGGAAGCGGATAGTGTCATGCTCAAGGGAAATTATCCTTTATTAGTAAGTTCTTAATTTTCTTGCAAATTTCTCCTGTTTTCTTTTAGGAGATAAAATATAATATTATTGTGTGAAACTTTCGGCAGGCTCAGCTACCAAAAGATATGCGACCAACTTTGGCACCCATTCGCCACAATAAAATCCCCACATCAGTCAGGCAGGTAAAAATAATGTTTTGCTTCCTCATCTACTATCTAAATTCATTTCAAACACCTCCCCTTCAATAGATTATTTAAATTTCAGATTACTCTGTGTGTGTATGTGTGTGTTTTGTAAAAATTCCTGATTACTGGGTTTTTGGTAAACCAGAATAATCAATGTCAGAATTCTTCTCCTGGAAAAGAAAGATTAAGATGAACCATACTTGAATGGATTACATGATTGAACTTTTACCATCTTTTGGGCCAGAATTTTATTTGATCTCTACTTTACTTCTTACAGTTTGCAGCACTTGTTTGGAAATAAATAGTGGAAAACAAATTAATATTAAGACTTGTTTTTCAGTCTCATTTTGATGACTGTCAGAACTTGGGGTGCCACTTTCAGAAACGAGCATATCAACTGAATATCTCTAATTAGGGTTTGTTTGGACACATTGTTTTTATTTGCAAATAAGAAAATTCTCAAACAAAAACAAACTATCCAAACACATTTTTATTTCAAAATTTAGAATTCAAATTTTACCACTCAAATTCTTCTCACATAATTTAAAAAAAAATTTCCTCTTATTTTTCCCTCCAAAAAACTTTTTCTATCAAAAAATACCCACCAAAATTTTCACACATTCCAATACAACTTTTTTCATTTGCAAATAAAAATGCCTTGTCCAAACGGACCTCTGTGGTGTGTTTTTATTACTATTCAGTAATCTAGATGGTCCTACATTGCTCTTAATACTTAAACATCTCACCTAAATGGTTTTGAGAGATTTATCATAGAGTAGCATGTTTAATTTCAGTTAAGATAGAAGAATTATAGTAAGAATGTGGCAGTTGAAGGTGCAGGCAGTAAAATGATGGTACCTAAAACCATCTTCAAGCCTTCAAATTGCCTACAGCCATGTACTTCGTATATGTCAATTGATTAGTTCTATGATCCATGTTTTTTAGTTTCCTGCGCTCATGAATCCTTAACCGGGGTTACATCTGCTTTACCTGAAGCACTCTAGAGAAACTGTCAGTTCTGTTTTCTGATATCTGTAGAATAATTGGGGTACAGGCTCAACTTTATCGTCTTGTGGAACACTTTTTGAGGAAGACAAATCAGCCAGTTATGTGCATAACTGCAGAAACAGAGTTGGCAGTTGCTGATGCTGTTAATATTGAAAAGGAGGTTGCTAATAGATCGAACAGCAAGCTAGTATATGTGAATTTGTGTTCACAGGAGCTGTCACGTAGATCAGATGATATGAATTTGGGTAGAGCAGAGACAACCCCTCCAACTTCAGCAGTCCATTCTGATGGACCTGAAGAGAACAATGATACTTCTTCCAATCTTGAGGTCAATGAAGCATTGAAATTGGCTGGGCTGTCTGATACTCCTCCTAGTAGTCCACCTCAGCTGGTGGAAGATAGTGAGGATGCTGGTTTGTTGAAAAAGAATGAAGATGATGGACCAGATGATGTGATTGAAATGGATTCTCAACCAGAACTTGATATTTACGGTGATTTTGAGTATAATTTAGAGGATGATGACTTCATTGGTGCTGATGTTGTTAAGACTTCTGAGATGCTGCCAGAGGGGTCCAGAATGAAAGTGCTTTTCTCCACCCTTAACCTTGATAAATCAAATGGCTCATCAGACATCTCAGATCATGAAGGATCAGCATGCATCAAACCTATACCGCTGTCTTCTGGTGATGAGTATCCAACGCAAACTAGAAGCTCAAATATAGATAGTGGGCCAAATGACAACCATCCTCAGACCACCATAGCTGATGAAGACACTGGGGAGCTTTCTCTTGCCGAATGTCAGGAATTGTATGGGCCTGATAAAGAACCACTGGTTCTAAAGTATCCAGAGACAGCACTAATCAAGCCATATGAAGTACTAGATGGTAAAGGCACTGGGATTGGAAATGGATGTGATGGACTTTGCGAAATTGCTAAACCATCTGAACCAGAGAGAGACAGTTGCACAGGCTCTTTGGAAGTTAGTAAAGTTCACCAGGGAGTTTCTGGATCTGCAAATTCACCCAGCCATCCCGAAAATGCAGAACAAATACAGAGGAAGGAGAAAAGTTCTATGGCCAACTCCGACAAGCAATCAGATAGCCACCATCTTGTTTCCAAGAAGGTAGTAATAATAGTGCTTTCTTTGTTAAGGTGTCACTTGGATCAGAATGAAAAAGAGAAGAATTATCTGCTATATTACTCTATGGTGACTAATTCATTGCACATTTGTGCGTAGGTTGAAGCCTACATCAAAGAGCATATCAGGCCACTGTGCAAGAGCGGAGTTATAACTGTTGAACAATACCGATGGGCCGTAGGAAAGGCAACTGAAAAGGTAATGAAATTTCACTCAAAAGACAAAAATGCAAATTTCCTCATCAAGGAAGGGGAGAAAGTGAAAAAACTCGCTGAGCGGTATGTTGAATCTGCCCAACAGACGGCCAAAACGCTATAGACAGTCATTGGCTAGTGTGCTGAAGTAAAGCAGTTTTCGCTCTCCAATTCCACTTCCACCATTTTTGTACTCGGCCTAAACAATGGATAGGGTCATAAGAGACGGAACTTTGATTTACGGCAAGTGTACATATGAAAAAACACATTTATCAATACCAGGTTTAGAGCTGATGAGATGGCTTCCCTGGATGTAAATGGCCCTGGGTAATGGCATTTCAACCTTTTTCTCCTATTGTCTGGATTTGTATTATGGACAATGTTGAAATGGAATAGCTCTGGAATTGACATTGTTATGAGAGCACAACTGGTCAACAGTGAAAAAGTGCATTTATTTATTTCCCTTTACATACCCTTACATGCCTCAATGCACCACGCAAATATTAGCTGAATGTAAAAGTTTACCCAAAACTAGGGTGACAACAAACAAAATTTGAGAGGCAGTCGTTCAAGTTTATTCAAAATGTTAACGAAAGGAATACTTTTCTAAATTCTTGATTCAACAAACAAGATTCTTTCGATACATCTGAAATTGTTATTGTCTATTTATATAAAAAAAAAGGGACCATTTAGGCATTTCCAAACCTTGCACAAAATAGGATAGAGTTGAAGTTTATTCCAAATGCTCAATACAGGGAAACTCTCACTCAAGAATGCGACGTGTTCTCATGTCGTTTTACCATCGTGGCATATTGAAAGGATGAAGCGATGAACAGCTCTTCCTCAAGAGCTTCCTTGATTACAAAAATTCACAATCTTCAGCTGTAGCATAGTTAGGATCGTGAAGGCCTTCTTAGCAAAAATGTGAAATTTCTGTGTTTTTTTTTTTGGCCTACGAAATTCGTTCTCCTTTTTGGATAAACCTTCCATCCGTCGCCCCAGAAAATGTATTCGACGCTGGGTTTCGGTACCCGTAAAATCCATGTATCACCTTCACTTTTCCAGGCCCAACCTTCATCTGCTCTTGGTTGCTCCTCACTGCCCATCGAATTCTCACGCCATAAATGTCGGCATAAATTGAATGTTGTCCTAAAGGGTACTACAAAAAGCTTTCGTTTTTATCACTCTCCGAAAGCGATTTTTCGCGATAATGCAAAGCCTTCTGTCAATTCAGATAGTGCTAATGTGGAAAAAGATGATTTTGTGGCCAGAGTTTTGAAGGAAAACCCAAGTCAAGTCGAACCCAGGTATTTGATTGGGAATAAGTTATATACATTGAAAGAGAAAGAGAATTTGGATAAGAAGGGCTTGGATTATGGGGTGGCTAGATTATTGAAAAGTTTGAATTTGAAGTCACTGGTGTCCCGAACGAGCGATAAAGGTCATTTAACTGAATCCCAGGAGGATATATATCTGAAAGATATTTTGAGGGAGTATAAAGGGAAACTTTATGTGCCAGAGCAAATTTTTGGGGCAAATTTATCAGAAGAAGAAGAGTTTGAGAAGAGTGTGGAGGAGTTGCCCAAGATGGGTATTGAGGATTTTAGGAAGTACATGAAGAGTGATAAGATAAAGTTGTTGACTTTCAAAGAAAGTAGTGGCGCTTCTTATAGCTATGGGTTTAGAGATTTTGTTGTGGAGTTGAAAGAAATTCCTGGTGAAAAGAGTTTGCAGAGAACTAAATGGTAATCTCCTAAATATGTTGAATTTGATAAATTGTTTTTTGTGGATGCTTGTTTTATGACTATTCATTTATGCATGTTTGTGTTGTGACCTCATCAGGACAATGAAGCTAGAGGAGAACCAAGCACAAGTTCTGCTGGAGGAGTATGCCGGCCCTCGATCTGAAGTAGAGAAGCAAGTGATGGTATTGAATCCCCGACTTTTTATCACCTTTCAGTTTATCTAGTTACCATGTACTCATTTGAAAATTGAAGAAATGTGAATGAGGCGAGTAAGTTCTTTATTTTTGCTTTCTGGTATGCTTATGTACTGGAAGGAAAGCGTGATCAGAGGTCCTAGTGATTGATTTGCCTAGATACTTGTTCAAAAGGAAATGTTGACACAGGTATACCTAAAGAAGCTATCACTATAGGAAGTTCTGTCTAGGTTTTTAATCTTCCTGAGTTCTTGAAGTCTCTTTATGTAATTAGAAAGAGCATCCTTTAGCAAATGCAGTCTAGAGCCTATTTGAAATCTGGGATTCCCCAAGTACGGAAATATTATTTGGTTGTATGTAATAGAGTCACTCAAAAAATGTAACATCATATATAGTTTACTTGCAGCTGATAACCGAGTATGAGAGTGAGAAATTATATGAAGGTGCCATGTATTAACATTTATCAAGAAGAATGCATGTTTGGAAGATCATAGCTTTGAGGAATGGGTGAAAGTTTGATCCATTTGTGAAAAGAAGAAAAAATTGAACCTTTAACGATTTTTTATGCAAATCGTTACTTCTCTTGTAACTGACCTCAAATTAGTTGGATTTGGGACTGCATTGAATTTAATTATTGTTGTTGTACCATAGCATGAAGTTTAATGAAATGATATCCTCTTGTTGGTTGAAAATTGTGAATTGCTTATTTTAATTTTCAAACTGCTGGGAATTTTTTGATTAAGTTCCAGGACTTATTCTTAGGAAGAGCTTATTTAACAATTGCAAGTATCTTGGAAAACCTTCTTTTGCTGTTTCCTCTTGTCTTACTTCTGGACCTTTTGTGCAGTCTTGGGTAGGGAAAATGCCAGAATATCCTCATCCCATAGCATCTAAAATATCAAGTAGGGTGATGGTAGAACTGGGAGTTCTGACAGCTGCTATGGCTGCAGCTGCTATTGTTGTTGGTGGGTTCCTTGCTTCAGCAGTATTTGCTGTGACCAGCTTTGTCTTTGCCATGGCTGTGTATGTAGTGTGGCCTATGGCCAAACCAATTTTGAAGTTGTTTTTTGGTCTTATCTTTGGTGTTGCGGAAAGAGTATGGGAAAATTTTATTGATATTTTCATCGATGGAGGTTTTTCAAAACTGTACGAAATTTATACTTTTGGTGGTGTGTCCGCCAGTATTGAAATGCTGAAACCCATTGTACTTGTATTTGGGATTATGGTTGTTCTTATCCGTTTTACTCTATCAAGGAGACCGAAAAACTTCAGAAAATGGGTGAGAATTATTGCATCCCGTGAATTCTTATGGCATTATTGTAGTGATTGCTTTAATTAGCATTTTGGTATTTCTTCTTCCACTTGCAGGACATATGGCAAGGCATTGAGTTCTCTCAATCTAAACCACAAGCCCGTGTGGATGTTAGTTTCTTTTTTCCTTATTCTGCATCTCTCTTCCCCTCTGTTATTATCCCTCAGTCAGCGGTAGACGGTTGCAGTAATTTATTTCCTTGATTCAGGGTTCAACAGGGGTCTTATTTAATGATGTGGCTGGAATTGAGGAGGCTGTAGAAGAGCTCCAGGAGGTGGGTTGTTGTTGTACAAGTTAACGTTCCAGCATTTCTTCCATTTTGACTTTTTCAAGAAAATCCAAGTTGGTGTTTTAACTTGTTATCGGATGTAATTCATTATATATTTCTTCGATACTAAGCAATTAAGTAAATATTTTTTTTTTAATTTGTTACCACTGAATAGTTGGTAAGGTACCTAAAAAATCCAGAACTGTTTGATAAAATGGGGATAAAGCCTCCACATGGAGTTCTTCTAGAAGGCCCTCCTGGTTGTGGCAAGGTGAGTTCTCTGTCCAAGCATTATAATTGATCTTCTGGGGATGACTGTCTTAGCTTTGAAAATATTTGAATACTTTTTCTTTAGACTTTAGTTGCAAAGGCTATAGCTGGTGAAGCTGGAGTTCCGTTTTATCAAATGGCTGGCTCTGAATTCGTTGAAGTTTTAGTTGGTGTTGGTTCTGCCCGCATCAGGGACTTATTCAAGAGAGCCAAGGTGATGTACTATTTGCCCTCATAATCTTTTGATGTGGTTTTGTTTTCTATTTAGATTTATTGCTATAATTATGGTTTGTTGGAAGGATTTGGATTAGTAATGACTGAAACTTTTAGCTACTGAAAATTTTAGTTATGGTTATTTGCTGATTAGTTAGCAGAAAATTTTGAATCACATAGACAGATATGTGATTGATTGAATTAAGAATGGGTTTTAAGGGCTTATTGTTTATGATGAGCGGTGATTATTACTATGATTATACAGCTCCTCATATCAATGTTTAGAGATGAACCACTTATGATGATGGGATTGTTATGTGCTGAAGAATGCCAATTTTTTTAACAGGTAAACAAGCCATCAGTAATATTTATTGATGAAATAGATGCTTTGGCTACAAGGTATTTCTTATTACCACAAAGCTAATGTCTTTGTCTGTCTGTGCAAAGCCGGTTGACTTATTGTCTATGTTTTCATGATTTCCAACTGTCCTTATGCCTTTTTCTGATAAATAGGCGTCAAGGAATATTTAAAGAATCAACCGACCACCTTTACAATGCAGCAACCCAAGAAAGGGAAACTACATTGAATCAGTTGTTGATAGAACTAGATGGGTTTGATACAGGCAAAGGCGTCATATTTTTGGGTGCCACGAACAGGATGGATTTGCTAGATCCAGCTCTTCTTCGTCCTGGTCGGTTTGATCGTAAGGTTTGTAAATGTTGCTGAATTTTAATATCCTCATCCTTGGTTTTGTTTGGGGAATATTTATCAATCACAAGTAAAATGAATTTTAAAGGCATCCGATTTTTAAAGAAACATTAGTTTTTGTATGGCATCTAGTTCCAAGTTTGTACCTGATTAATTGTTTAGTCTCTCTCCATCATTCGTCTCCAAAATGCTTGGTTATTTATGGATATTTACATGTTTACATTTGTCACATAGATAAGAATTCGGCCTCCAAATGCAAAAGGAAGATTGGACATTTTAAAAGTTCATGCTCGTAAAGTAAAAATATCAGATTCTGTGGATTTGTCTAGTTATGCCAAGAACTTACCAGGTAAATATTTGCATCCTTTCATGTGTGAGCGTGACCCCTTTAAGTACTAAGTTATCATCTAAATAGCAGTTGGTTTTGTGAATGCCACTGCAAATGGCTATATTTTTTGCTCCTTCCATGGTAATTTTATTTTCCACTTTTGCAACTGCTTAGTTGGTATAGAAATTCGGTTAAGACTGATCTTCTTGTTCTGTAATAATAGTGGATTTCATCTAGTGTTAATTACTGTGGGGGAAAAAAAAATTATATTCCTAGGATGGACGGGTGCAAAGCTGGCACAGCTTCTCCAAGAGGGTGCGCTTGTGGCAGTTAGGAGAGGGCATAGCTCAATTATTCAGGCAGATCTGGACGATGCAGTAGACCGACTTACAGTAGGGCCTAAACGTGTTGGAGTTCAACTGGGCCATCAGGGACAATGTCGTCGTGCTACCACTGAAGTTGGAACTGCTATGACTTCTCACCTTTTGAAGCGTTTTGAGAATGCTGAAGTTGAACATTGTGACCGCATCTCAATTACTCCTCGTGGCCAGGTGATTTCTTTGTTGCTCAAGTTTGTCTTTGTCTATGTTCATTTTAATACCGCACTACTGAGTCTCTTAAAACTGCCAAGTGTGTACAGTCTTATGATTGGCTGTATTGAGAAATTCTGATTCTTGTCTGGTTTAATCCATTGACCTAAGTGGTATGTTCGACTCTTGTGATTCAAATTTTGGGTCTGACATGTGAGCTGAATGGAAGTAGTCTATTGTATTTTGTGATATTTATTCTGTCTGCTATATGATTACCTGATAACACGAAATGCCATATGTAGACTTTGTCCCAAATTGTGTTCCATCACCTTGATGATGAGTCATACATGTTTGAGCGTCGGCCGCAGTTACTGCACCGCCTTCAGGTCTGAACTCTATAGTAACTATAGTGATTTCATTTCCTTTTCTCCTGGGTTGAATTGCAATACCAATGTTTTGTGTTTGCAAAGATTCTACTTGGGGGAAGAGCTGCTGAAGAGCTCATTTTTGGTCGGGATACATCAAGGGCATCAGTTAATTACCTTGCTGATGCGTCCTGGCTTGCTCGTAAGATAGTCACAATGTAGGTCATTTGTTTCTTGAATTTCAGTTTCATGTGAATTACACCTAGCCTTTAATTCATTCCACTTGTAACAGATGGAATTTGGAGAATCCCATGGTTGTACATGGGGAACCTCCTCCTTGGAGGAAAGAAATAAAGTTTGTTGGCCCACGGCTTGACTTTGAAGGATCGCTCTATGAGGACTATGGCCTTATTGAGCCCCCCATCAATTTCAATTTGGATGATGAAGTTGTAAGGAGAACTGAAGAGTTGATGCGTGAGATGTATGCCAAGACTCTTACTCTGCTGGGACAGCATCATGCTGCTTTGCTTAAAACTGTAAAGGTATGTCATAGTCTTTGCTCTGTCATGTTTAATGACTATATTCTGAAATTCCACATGTTTCATTTGGAATTAGATTATCAAAAACGTGATTTGCCACTCTTTCGAAATTGCAAAAATCTTGTTGGTTTATACTAGAAAACAGCTCTTTCATTCCTTGATTTATGGCTAGGAAAAGAGATCACATGCTTGGCTATGGATGGAATCTACTTTTGCTTTGATCTTAGAAACACACAGACTAAAATTGAAGCTTCTGCCAGATATGTGACTTATCTAGCAATATAGTTCAGCACACATCATATGCTAAAGATGGGAGCCACTTCCCTAATTTTTGTCTTATAAATGCACCTGGGATACTGAACTCTTGCCCCTTGCTTTGCAGGTTCTTCTTAATCAGCAAGAGATCAGTGGAAATGAAATTGAATTTATCCTAGATAGTTATCCTCCTAATACTCCTATAAATCTTGTATTGGAGGAGAGATCCTGGAAGCCTTCCATTATTCAGTCAAAAGAAAGAACAGGATGCCAAATTTGAGTACAATTTATTGTCTTCGTGAAGAATCTTTTTTTTTTTTTTTGGGTGGGTATTGCAGATTAGAAGAAGCCCCTTTTGCCAAGGAAGGGAGGAAAAAGTGATCTGACTAGTCCATTTTTTATTTTCTTCTGAGAACACCTGCATTCCATGCATACCAGGGAAGAGCAATTTTGGTAGAGTTAGGGAGATTAGGCTTTAAAACTTCTCTCGTACTCCTGCAGATGTTGGTTGTATTATAAAGGACAATTGATATTCTTAACTTCCTTCCCAGCATCCATCACTTGGAATTATTCTCCAATCACAGTGAACTTATGATTAACATACTGAATTTATTCAGTGAAATATATCAGTTACTCTTGTGGCAAAATAAAAAATTAAAAAAATGCAAAATTATTCATTACACTCATAAAAAGTGCAAAATGCAAAGGATAATCACGTTTAATTATTGTCACATAATTCAGCAACATATGGGACTGTTTAAATTTACTGAGACTGTCATCATTATATATGGTTTTAACTCTTTTTACTTGGTCAATGATGTGTCGGACTTGTGTCAGTTTGGTCGGTTTGGCTTTCTTCGAAAAAAGTCTGTCTTTATTCTTGGTTGTGCTTTGTTATAACTTATAACTGGAAGAGATATTACATGAAAAGAGATGCTGCGATCAAACCCAATTCATTTAGTATGGAAAATGATCCAAGAAATCACTAAATAATCATTAACAACAGAGATTCAGGTGGAACCCTGTTGATAAAATATTTCTTGAAATCAAAATTACCTTTAAATGACACAAAGAATGGCATATTTAACTTCCATTTTTATGGTAACATAATAATGCAATCTAGACTATGGGGTCATAATGCACCAAATTAGATGATATGCTATAACAGGCAGGTTCCGCTACTTCAGGAGTTCTTGGCAATCCTTCACCGCAAAACCCACAAAATTCCAAAAACTGTAACAAAACCAATACACTCCAAATATCAAGAAACGGGAAGAAATAAAGAGGCAATCTTTATAAAGTCCCACGTTGATGACATCAAAAGAACCCAGAAAAAGAAAAATGCAACAGAGCTGCAGGGAATTTAGGCAACGTTAATAAAACAGTGAGGGAGAGACGATTATGAAAACGGAGATGAAGAGACGCTGCCATGCTGATAGTGGCCCGACAAACTTAAAGCAGGAAAGTGGAAATATCTTTCCTGAGCTATCCTTGCCATTGTTCCTTTCCATCTGGGGTGTTGTATTCTTGTTATGCTCCAAATTTGGCCTCACCATTGACGAAGGTACAGAATCTTTCCCTTTTCTTTTACATTACTTTGGGTTTCGTCGTAATACCCATTTCATAATTTCTTTTCACTATTATGGGTGGCATGCCCCTTTCTTGATTGTCTGTATTATACTGATTTTGGGAACCCCTTAGTAAATATCAGTATTTCTTAGTTGGTTGAGGTCTGGTTGCGGTTTGGTTGTTAGTATGGTGCCCTTGCTTGGATTTAATAGTTCTCCTTGTGCTATTGTTTTCGTGATACTCGCAAATATTATCCACCAAGATTTTTCACTCATTTCTTTCCTCTGTATTTCAAAAGATGACAATTTTTAGAAGGTGTCAGTGTATCTGGCCTAGGTTACAATTAAGAATTAAATGATAATATAACTTCTCTTCTGAAGTCAGGCATGTTGTATGTTGTAACCATTTAATGTTGCAGCTCCCTTTTTTCAGCTTTAGGAAGATCTTATCGGTTCAGATGGGATTTGTGCAGGAAAATTGCTTATTAACAATGAAAGTATTAGTAACTCCAACAGTTCTGACAATAAGCTGCGCAACTCTACCTCTCTGGTTATAGAAAATGATAACAAGATTTCAAATGCATGTGCATTTGCTGATGATACTTCCGTTCATAATGATCATCTGATAAAGCTGGAGTACACACCTCGGGGAATTGATCGACTGGAGGAAATAATCCTTAAGCTTTTGGGAGACACCGATTTTACATGTCAAGTATACACACTTGAAGTAACTGAAGAAAATAAACCCAAACAACTACGGGATGAGAGAATTCATTCTGCTTATCCCAATTTAGAGGATTTCAGAAATATTACCTGGCAAGGAAAAGGTTTAAGTTCTCCAACTCAGAAAGAAAATATCACCCATCGACTTGAGCCAGATGGAACGCCATACAATTATGCTTCAGCATCCAAGGGTGCTAAAGTGGTTGCCTATAATAAGGATGCCCGTGGTGCAAGTAATATTTTAGGGAAGGATCATGACAAATATCTTCTAAACCCATGTTCTGCAGGGGAGAAATTTGTTGTCATTGAGCTTGCTGATGAGACTTCCATTGATGCTGTCAAAATAGCAAACTTTGAACATTATTCCTCCAACTTCAAAGAGTTCGAGTTACTAGGGAGTTTGGTTTATCCAACGGAGACATGGACTTCTCTAGGGACTTTTGTAGCTGAAAATGTCAAGCATGCTCAATGTTTTGAGCTACCTGTACAAGATTCTGTCAGATACTTGAAGTTGAATTTACTTAGTCACTATGGCAAAGAATTTTACTGTGCACTGAGTGTTGTGGAGGTATATGGTGTTGATGCCATAGAAAAGATGCTTGAGGATCTTATTGTGTCTGCAATGGAGTCTCATACGAATGCATTGCCATCAAATTCTACAGTAACATCTTCAAGCAATGCAGATCCTTCTTCTAACAATGATAAAGTAGATGATGCTGTTCACAGTATCGTTGAGCCCGTAACCAAGCCTGTTGTTAATGTCGGAGAGGAGGTTAACGTAGATGTGCCTAAGAAGTCAGCAACAATCAATAGCGGTCCTGATCCCTCTCCAAAAGTTAGGCAACAGCCAAACAGAGTTCATGCAGATGCTGCCCTTAAGATATTGTTGCAGAGAGTGAGATCACTTGAGTTGAATCTGTCTGCACTGGAGGAGTACATCAAAGAACTGACTAAAAGACAGGGGAACATTCTCCCCGAGCTTGAGAAAGAGATGCTGAGAATTTCAGAGCTTCTTGAGAGCAGCAAATTGGAGATCAAGAACCTCTTGGAATGGAAGAAAACACTCGTAAGCTTGACCATGGACTGAACTGAAGTTTCTGCACCTATTTACCTATCTAACTTTTATGGTTTTTTTTTTTCAGGAGAAAGGAACTGCTGGTCTTGAATCATGGAAAGCTGAGGTAGTAAACCAGATTGGTTCTTTAGTCCGGGAAAATGTCCTTCTAAGGTTAGAATTATCCTGTAGTGTGCTGGGTCCTTTTTGCTGAGCTTGCATTTATTCTTTGGTGGAATAATTGAAATATTGGGTAAGGTAAGTCAAATAAAATTTTGGACATTTAGAGGCTTTATGAAAGGAGGAAGGAAGGGGGTTTAAGGAAGATTTAAAAGGGAATTAAAACGTTGTTAACCAAAGAGGTGAAAAGAGGTCTTCAAGAAGATCAGTGCTGACAAACGGCCCTGTGCAGAAATTATTATGTTTCCTGTACCGCATAATGCATCATTTACTAGTTCATCTTTCAATCTGTTTAGTTTTGATGTTGAGAAGACACAGAGGAGATTTAGTTTGGTGCAATTCCATTAACATGTACTTTTGGTTTCAGAGTTCTCATCTCTTGAATTTAAATTTGCAGATTAGACGTTGAAAAAGTGATAGCAGATCAGGCAAGCCTGGAAAAGAAAGAAATGGCAGTTTTAGCAGTAAGCTTCTCATTTGCATGTATTGCAATTCTAAAGTTAGTTTTAGATAGGATTTTGATAGTTGTTCAAGCTTCCTCGCCTAACAAGACTTCTAAAACAAGTAGAGGTTGGATTCTAATATTTGTTTGTAGCTGTTTGACGATATTCATCATATTGCTGTAGAGTTGGTTTTGTAAATGCAGTAGATGAGAATATGGCTGTTTTTTTCAGTAGATATATAGCCTTCTTGTTGTTAGAAGTATTGGAAGATCATGGAGTCCAACATCTTACCCAGCTTGATCAAGCCATTTTGCTTGACTGATCACATTCGTAAGGGCAATTATTGCCACTAAATATATGACTAGCCCCTGCCATTGTGGTTGAGCTTTACTGTTGGTCTTTGAAGAAGTCCTTGATCCTAGCCCTTTATTCTTCGAAAACACTTGCAATGCATGTTCAAATTTTGCAATTTCATGACATTCTTGTACAAAGTCGGCTCACAGTTTGCAAGTTCAAGCTACACTATCATGACTCTTATCAGGTTATATCCACAGTTTGAGGCATTAAAACTGAAAAAAGACTAATGATTATCTACAAGAATATGCAACCAAATGCAAGTCTTATGCATATATACAGTTAATGTCCGGTTAAAATCTATCGGCACAAATGGATTCATTCCACTGTTTGCCCTTCTGAAGGTTAATTCGTTCTTCCTCTACAGCATCAGTAGCAGGTATTTTGTTTTGATGAATTCTCAATGTATCAGCATTCGATCAAATATATTTTTATCTTTTTAAACGTGGCATAAAAAGTATATCATTACTTACTCTTTAGAGAAAATGTTGCAGGGTGGTGCATTTATTGGGTTCATGGTCCTTTTGCCACTAATGAAAAATGCGAATAACAAAGAACTAAAATCTGTGTTTGTAAATAAATTGGGCTAAAGCTTATTTAAATGGAACGCATTCTTCAAAATTAAGTGGCAGTTAGCACATTAAAAGGTCCCCTTTTATAAATAGTCCATAACAAATATCAACCTTCCAAAGAACTCTACCATAACCTAGAACTGAAAGCAAAAAGTTAGTGAAGGCAAGGGACCAAACAAATCCAGGTACTTCCTCAATGTGACATTGGCAATGATAAACATCAACTTGTAAAATTCGACTACAAACTCCAGTTTCGACATTTCAACAGGTTGGACGTTTCTAAAGCCTTCATTTAAAATATAAACATGTGATTTTAAATTAACTCCAACAGGAGAAGGGAAAAAAAAATGCATCTTGCAGGGTCTGATACACTCCTATATCAGAGCCGAAAAGGACCCATATTTAGCAACAAAATGAGATGCCAGGTAATTGATAACTTTTTACATCAATGATCTGAAGCCTGAGGGTGAGAAAATCTCCCAAAAATAGTAAATATAAGAGCTTCCGAAAAATCATAGAAAAGAGATTCTCCTAAAGGGGAAAAAGTTTAAAAAAAGAAAAAACCTGTACGACTTTCATATTTTAATAATTATCATCAACCTTGTAACTTAGCTTGCCTCTATGCTTGCTATCCCTGCATCATATGCTGTTCTGCCCCTCCATTAATCATCACAGAACTGTGATGATGGACCATGAACCACCTCCCATTATGGAATTCAAAGAGGTTAGTAATATTGAATGGCCCAGTCTCCATGTCCACATAAGCTTTCATGGTAACCCAAGCCACGTCTGTTAGCACACGTGCCCTCACATCTTGAACATTAAAGTTTACACCTTGTTCCCAGTTGAACGCTAGCTGCCAGCTTTGCATAACTGCATTGTATCTGCATTAGAGAAGATATCAGTTCCCATTCTCTCAATCTGCAAACTGCTTCTTCAGGTGAAGCGCATAACCATAATTAAATAGTTCTAGAATGATGACTGAATTAGAATCGTATACGCATACTCAAGGGTGGATCAGTTGAAGCAGACAGTTTTAGTGTGACGTGAACCAGGAAAAAGATAATAAGATAATTGTATACAATGAATCAACCATAAGAAGCAATTAGAAAGACCAAAAATCATCTTCTGTCAATTCTATCATGTGAAGTAAAAATGGCACCGGGCAGCAAGTAAGAAATAACAAATTTCCAAATGATTTTAGTAATTAAACAGCAGATTGCATCCTAATAAAACAGAAAAAGTAAAGAAGAAAAGAAGCTAAAGAAGGAAAGGAAAAAGAATGGCAGATCTGTATAATATCAACAAAATTGATGCAGCATATTAACTTATCACAAGCACAACACAGCCAGCATAATGGAAAGAGAAGATGGAACTCATCCCATCATAAGGTTTACTAAAGCTCAAAATCACCTCTACTTATATGCAAAATAAGCTACTACCAACATGAAAGCGAAATCAAATATGTAATTACAAGAGAAATAGCTTGCATCCTACCCTGTAAAGAACTCGCCAGATGCATGAAAACACTTAACATAATCTGCCTTAAGCCAGAAACGACCCATTGCTGCAAGTGATCTGTCTTTGATGATGATAAAAAATTCATTGTTGAGGTTCACAATGGCTCTTGTAGCTGCATAATAGGCCTTCCATCCATTAACTGGAGTAATGCTATCCTGTTCCAATGTGAAATCCTGTAAACAGAAGAGAAACAGAAGTTTATTAGTCCAACTACTGAAAAGAGTGCCAGCGATAATTGACAAAGTAAAGAAGTCATTTCAAAGTACATATACAACCACTTTGCCGCCAGATTTTAACATTCAGGATTTCATATTTCACTGTTTTCTTCAGCTTTGTCATGTCCTCCTCTCATCTCAGTTTCCGACTAAGTGCATCAATTTTACATCAAATCTCTTCACCACAACCCAATTTAACCTTTGCAAATTACTTTTACAGGCCATAGACAGCTCACAACCTGATTATTCTTCTGCCTGTAGGAGAAGGGTGACTCCATTGTCTGGTCTATAACTTTCAGATAAAAGTGCTACCAAAACACATCAGCATTAAGTAACCTAAGTATTCCTTATGTGATCCTCAAAATATTGTTAGCAAGTCGTAATTTAGAACAAAAGCTCCACTTTTCTGCTTTATAAGTACTCAGGAAAAGCAAGGAACATAATGAATTGAAATTAATGCCTCAAAACTGCCAAAACCACCACCCATAAGTTGTGACACAATTAGTTGCCAACCCTGAAGTAGAAAAACAAAGTATACTTATAACTACTGCATTGAAATAACAACAAACGGACTTGTGATTTTTATTCCAAACTATACATTCGGTGCCACTAGTGACATTTAACAGCCTTTCCTGTAGTATTTCCAATCATAATCCATTCATGTATGGGACGGCCACTTTCCACTTATCAAGTGGCAAGCACGATCTCAACCCATCCCACTTGAAAAGGGAAGAACACTCCCCAGATTTCCATCCAACTTAAAACTTTCCATAACTTCTAAACACTTCATCCCCATTTAACACTATTCTTAACTAAAGTTCTCAACTAAAAGTAGAAAGCCACAAAATGCACATAGTAAAGGAACAATTAGACAACTGGATAAGTGCAATTCGTCGAAAACGTGGATGCAGATTACAAACTGTACCGAAATCACAAATGACAAATATTTTCACACAAAAACCTGAACTAAGAACCTCGGAAATTTTTTCAGAAAAAGCCGAAATTTAAACACAAACCTTATGATAAAGCGCTTTCCACGCATTGTCGTCGTTGGCAGCCTTGCGCATCAGTGAATTGGTCATTGAAAGCCTACAAAGGCTGGGATAATCCAAGTAACTCAAGGCATGCGTAGTGATCTCCGGCACCAACTGTTCCATCATCGACGCGCCGGTCTGCTTCTCAGGGGGCACCGCAGCCAGTTTCCCCACCATTTCTTCTTCACGATTAACAGTATCCTCCCCGTTCAATTCAGCACAAACACTACTAACACTACTTCTTCCGTTCAAATACGCCGTCGTTTCACTATCTTCCACGCTAGCTCCACAAGAACAACCAGAACCGTCCAAAGATTTCGATTTCGAACGGACGGTGAAGAGAGTGGCAAAGACGCAGCCGAGAGCGGTGACTACGAGAGCAAGAGAGAGCAAAATGGGAGACGAAAAATCATTCGCCAAAAAATTAGGGAAAATAATCTCCATTCACATGTCATGAAATCTTCGAATATCATAGAAAAAAAATACTAAGCAAAGAAAAATTTAAACGGTTCAAATTGGGGGAAGGGAGAACGAAAGAAAGAACCCTAACAATAAATTTGGGGCAGTACAACAAAGGTTTGTTATGGCTAGTGTGTGAGAGTGTGAGAGAGAGAGAAATGTATAAAAATGGGGTGTGTACTTGATCACTGTAACCGGGCGCCGCAACCCTATGGCTTTTGGTCGGTTCTCTCGGGAGGACTCTGGCAGGGGGCTGTGTACTGTAGGGCGGGGTAGGACTGTAGGAGGATGCTGCGGATTGCGGAGTGCCGAGGGAGGCCCAGCTTCCTTTTCATTTCTTTTTCCTTTTTTGGGAAATGATTTTTTTTTCCTTTCTGGTCTTAACTTAATTTTTCCCCTTTTTTTTGTCTCAAATTTTTCCCTTTTCCTGCTTTCAAAAATTGAATAATACTTATATCAGGAATCATTATTAAGAAAATTGTTCTCCTCAAGTATTGGATTAGGAAGAAATGTCAAAACCTAAAGGCTAGTAGTTGACGAATTTATGTCGTCCCAAAACGTAATTTTACATTTTTTAAAAATATTTTTGTAATTTTTATTTGATAATTATTATTTTAAAAAATATAAAATTATATTTTAAAATATAATTTATACACACCCAAACACAAACGAACTATTTTTCACAAATATCATTTTTTTTTTTTGCTAAAATTATTGATGCCATAATCCTTAAAATTTGAAATTGAGAAGAAAATGTAGAGAATTTAAAACATATGTGAGTTGTTTTCCAAAACTAAAGGCTATAATCCACGAAAATTGAGCAAAACTATATAGTTCGTGAAAATTGATATTTCTTAAAAATTTTATTTTCTCAAATTCATAACATTCCATTTTTATGCTCATAGTATAGATAGGTCACTTAAAACGGAAAATAAAAATCTGCCAACAGTCAGCTTAAGGCGTAGAAGGATAATATGACCCTTTTTTTTTTTTTTTGCGGCTATTATTTATTATATATTCCTCTCCTTATCTTTCCCTTACCTGCGAAATCATCGTCGCGACAGAGAATGAGCGCCACCACCGCCACAGGAATTCCCGCCTTCCTCCCGGTGCCGACAGAACCATCCCATAAACTCCTCCTCCAAGTAGCAGTCAGCAACAAGCAAGTTATACACATCACGAAACTGCAAGCTCTGTGCATCAGTAGTAACCATGCAAAAACTCCTTCACTGAAGCTCTTTGCTTCAACATCTTCATCAAGTCCTGCTGTGGAGGAAGAAGAAGATCAAGAAAAAAGACAGCTACCCTCGCCCTCTGATGATGATAACGATGCTGTTCTTCTCCAACCTGAATTATCCATAAGTGACCAAGATCCGGGAGCATTTCGTCCGAGAGGTATTCATTGAACTTGGAAAACCATCATGATTCTGATGTTCAGAATTTTATTTGGTTAAAGAATTTTATTTTGTCTTTCATAATTAACCATACAGTTCTTTCATTGTACTGTAATTTTTGAGGCTGAAGGATTGACGATTAATATATATGCGCACATTGCACAGGGGCTGCCAGGCATGTGGGAGAGCGGAAATTGAGAGGGGTTGTAACGGTGAGGGAAGAATTCAAGGTGGCATAGCAACAGTTCCAGGGTTTGGTTGGTGGCCAATAAAGGCTTACCGGCCTTGCCCCAGTTACTTGGCTACTGGTGGTAGGTATAGGCGGAGCGGCCAAAGCATGGATGAAATTGGTTTTGGAGGAGGGGGAAGACCAGTTTCTTCATCTGGGAATGGCGACAACGCTCAATTCAGGTATAGTTTAGCTGATTGTTGTTCTTCAACATTTTGCCTCTCTTCATTTGGTTTTTGATCCTGGCAAACAAATGTCACTTGAAGTGACTGAGAATAGCTCAAATCATTAGGCATTTATGCTTTTATCATGTGCTTCTTCGAATTAGATTCTATTTGAGATATTGGCTGATGGAAAAACTTTAAGTAATTGTTATTCTAGTTGACACACAAGGGTCATATGAATTTTTTAGGCAATTTTAATTTGACGTTCTGAACAACTGACAAAGCTACTAGTCACATCCTCAACGGTTCAAAGTATTTGGCATTTATCTGTAAATGTTCACGTACTTTGACATGTCCATCATTTGTTCTCACTTCCATGTAAATTGATATCAATGTTTTCTTGACTCAAAGAAAAGGGAAATTCAAGAAGCTTGGATCATCAAAACCTGCAGCACCAAGAAGCTAGGAGCGAAGAAATTCAAGACATAAACTTGACACTTGCTTTTCTTCATATG
Source organism: Gynochthodes officinalis (assembly GCA_020080225.1). NCBI lineage: Eukaryota > Viridiplantae > Streptophyta > Magnoliopsida > Gentianales > Rubiaceae > Gynochthodes > Gynochthodes officinalis. Next base: position 36,319,981 of record CM034622.1, on the reverse strand, counting down.
CCGGTGTACTTCAAAGCAGAGAAAGTCAGAAGTTCTCTAGTCTGATTTACCTGGACATCTGCATATAAGATGCAAGCATTTTATCATAATATTCAGCCGTATTGCAGGTTCCAGGAATTTTGAATCCCGTGCATGTATAATTCATACATCTCACTTATCATGGAATGGAACCTCATTTGATGTAAGATTTGAAGTGAGTAAAGTTAGCTGGAAACAATGCAATATTCTTCTGCTAAACTACACAAGCGACTGCTGCATCGTTGATATCTTTGCTGCCTTAAAAACTGCATATATACCATATGTTTTACATGATCTTTGTAAATCAACTTCCCTTTCTGAGCACTTGACTTGCTGACGAATTAATTAGAATGTCTTTGAATTTTAGTAGCACATCAAATTTATCAGTGTCATAATCAACAGTCCACTCCAAACTAAAAGTTAATTTTTCGAGACAATTTTTATTTCTGAACTATTATTTCAAAATAGTCAAAATATAATTTTATATTTTTTAATATATTTTTAATTTCACAATCACTATATTTAAAAATATTAAAATATATTTTGAAACGTAATCAATGGTCCAATCATCTTCTGGGGGGCACCAAGGCCCAAATACAAATCCTTCAATTTTATTTTACAGGTTAACACAGCCCAGCCTTTTCCAGAATCCGAAGGAACAATTATGAATATTATACGCTCGACCACACCGGAAACTTCCTCACCTTCCTCTTTTCAGCTAAAACCCCCAAGGCACCTGTACGTCTGTACCCGACGTGTGGTGCTTCCAATAAGGTAAAGGAAAAAAACCTACGAAAAATCGAATTCGAAAATGGAGTCAGAAACAGAGAAGAGAATAGAGGAAACCGTATTAGAAATCCTTAGGAACTCTAGCATGGACGAAGTCACCGAATTCATGGTCCGGAAATCCGCTTCTGAAAAGCTCGGGCTGGACCTCTCTGAGCCCACCCGCAAGAAGTTCGTCCGTCAAGTCGTGAATTCGTTCCTTAATGAACAAAACTCTGGAGGAGGAGAACAGAAAGCCCATCAAGAAGAGGGAGAAGGAGAGGCAGAGAAGGAGGAGGAGGAGGATGATGAGGATGATTATGAGAAGAAGAGAAAAAGCGGGGATAAAGAGTATGATGATGAGGGCGATCTCATTATTTGCAGAGTGGGTTCTGTTTTTGTTGATTTTTACATGCTTTTCAGCTGATTTGTGTTTGTTGAATTTAATTTTCCGGGCTGTTATTTATGTGGGATTTTTCTCCCCTATTTTGTGTAGTTGTCCAAGAGTAGAAGAGTGACTCTAACGGAGTTCAGAGGGAAGACATTGGTGTCAATAAGGGAGTATTACAGCAAGGCAGGCAAAGAACTTCCCACCTCTAAAGGTAAGTTTTTGAATTGTTTTTTGGTACTAATCTGTGGTATTGCGCACTTTCGTTGGCTTTATGTTTGAAAGATTATAGTATTTTCTGAGATTTTTATGAGTTAATAACTAATTGTATTACTATTTGATTGAGTATTGATATAGGATTAGTTGAAATGGCTTTACAATATACTGATTCTGGTTGCGTAATGTTGGCTTTACCCTGTGTTTATTTGCTGAAGCTCAGTTTTTCCTACTGTATGTGTTTGTTTTGCTGATTCTTATGTTCTAGATTGTGGTTATGCCTGCACTGTGTTTATTTGTTAGTTTGCTTTTTCTGATTTTCTGATTGTGTCCAAGCATAAGTACACTTGATGTGCACGGCATGTATAGTCTGTAGAGTTTGTGTTAATTTTTGGAAGCTTTCACTCTCTAGGTTTCACGAGGAACTTTTCGTCCTTATTAAGCAATGAAGAGTCTCTTGCCACAAATGTGTTTTTCCCTCCTTTTGTATATTAGTTAAAAAAGCACCGTCTCCTAAATGAAAATGGACCTGAGTATAGAGTATGCCTGTGTAGATATGATGCATGTTGCTATTCCATAAGTGCGAAACAGGAAAATAAAGTCTAATGGATTGGTATTAGGTTAAACAATATTTGCCTTTGTCAATTGTGTTTGCATGTCTACATGTATAGTGCATGACTCAGATTTTGAACTGACGTTTGATTATTCGGTTAAGGAGACCTTCCCTCCTATCCACTTTTCATTAGTTTTCATACTTATTAGGGAATGATTAACTGCTTTCTTTTGGTTGGCAGTTTTGTGTTTGTATAATAATTCTTGTCAAGAATTGCCCTGTGGTTAGCGTCCACGGCCAGCTGGTTTCCCTTTGTTGTTTCTCTTTACATTTGCCTTTTTTCCAGTTGATTTCCATGGCAAACATCATCTTTGATTCTGAGGTCCATTTTTCTGTACATATAAGTGGAGCTGGTATTTGGAAATCAGTGACTGCATGTTATTAAAGAATTTATGCATTTATTGACTCCAATTTAGGAATAAAAATAACAAGTCCATGTCTTGACTTTTGATTAAGAAGCCACTTACTATCTCAATAGATATGTTGGGTATGCATTTTAGTACCAATTATTGTTTGTACATATTCTTGCCTGCATAATCACATGTATTAAGAACATTTACAGAGTGTAGTCTTCTAATTTAAAAGATTAACATCGATGGGGAGAAGACTAAGTAGGTTTTTGTTACAAGGGTTTGGAATTCAAGAAACGGATTCATCCCCTTACCAAGTTTTGGTTGAGGGTATGGGATTCAAAATTTTGGATCAATATCTACAAAGTCAGATATCCCCCATACTCAACTAAATGCAAAAGTTTGAGACAATTCCTAAATTTGATATCCCTTTCTCTATTTTATTGACTTTTCTCTCTCATTTTACCTTGCTGCCCACATATCCTTCTTGTTCGTCAGCATCATCATCTTTTCTTCTTTTTTTTTTTCCCACCATCTTCTCCGTTTCCTAAAGCATCTTCTTCCTCAATCAATTGACCATGGTAGTCTCTCATGGAAGGCTCAAACTCATGAATGTAGGTGTTCTATGCTTCCAATAGAAGGATAGAATTTTAAGAAAGTTGTGGGTTCTCTTACTTCTCCTGATGCAAAAGTCATCTAAGGAAGAATTGGTGAATCAAACTTTCACCACTAGCTAAGTCAACTTCAGATTATTAATATATTCTACTTCATGCTTTTTGGAGGAGGACAACTTTACACTGGGAAGGGGTTATGAAATTGGAAATTGGGGAACCAGTGGGGTTTTTGGGGAAGGATGATGAGAAAGGGTAAATTGGTGGTAGCAAGAGGATCTATGCCCTTGAGGCAAGGAGGGTCACTGGAGTATGGCATTGTTCATATGGGAAAGGGACCAGATTCAAGGATCCTGTGAAGGAGATGGATTGATACTTATTTAAAACATATTTAATATTTCTTTTAAAAAATTCTATCTAGTATTAGAGTAGAAAAAGAACTTGCAAATTCTTATTCCTAATCATTCAATAACCCAATTTGGATTGAGGATACCTTAACTATTCTACAAATACTGGTATTCCTGTTACTTTTCCGATTCCGAATGCTGAACCAAGTGCCCTCTGAAGATCTTTATTTGGTTCAAATGTTGCCTGCTGAATGGACTTGCTCTGATTAAGCTTAAAGCATAGATTGGTGCTTCTTTTGCTGATGATTGAATAAAAAAATTATGTTTTTCTATTGTTTCTTCCATATTTTAGGGATAAGCTTGACAGCCGAGCAGTGGGCATCCTTCTCAAAGAATGTGCCTGCAATAGAGAAAGCCATCAACAAAATGAAATCAAGACTGGACTAAGACATTTTGTGTCAAATGGGCCACGGAGCCACGCTTAACTGGTATTAATATTTACAGCTTTTATCTGGCTTAGGTACTTAATTGGACTCTGAAATTGGAGGCTTTTGTACTGTTGTTTGGAGGCCCTTCAGTTTTGATTGTACTTTTGTTTTAGGTTATAATAGCCTCCTTGTTTGTTCAATGAAAGTACACTGTAACTATGGGTATATAAATACATTGTAATTGGTATATACAATAGGAAAACTGCCCTTAGTTCAATTTGTTGCGCTTCCCTGCTTTCGAAGTTTAAGCCCATTTATCTAATCATGACTGTTTGTGTTACACTGTTATGCATTTTGCTTCCTTGTAAGGATGGTGTGATTCAAATTTCCACAAAGTTTGTCTATACTTTTGGGTATAGGCTCCCTGGAAGTCTCTAGTTATAAGAATTTTCTGCTCTTGCCGAGGCAATTTTTCTGGTTCCGGTCGTGTCCCAGTATACAATTTCAAGAGTTCCTTTTTGGGCTTTTTATTCAAATCATTTCAATTCATTCTTGAACACATGATTTGGGTTGAAACTTGGGAAGGCGTGATGCCCTTGCCAACAAGATATTTGGGGCTTGAGGAATCCACAAAAATTCATCTGAAACAATGGCGTTGAATGAGATGGAGCGCTCAATTAATGTATGTTCAATACATGCAGCTCAAACTGGGGACTTCTGCATAAGATGCTGCATTAGTTATCGAGGACATGAGTTTCAATGATAAATTTATATCAGAGGCATTAATCTGCATTAGTTAATACATATCGATTCATTGATTATGAACCTCACCTATTACGCTATTAGTAAATATTACAAGGTTCATCTAACTAGCTCAACAAAACCGACAAACTCCATGGTACTCTGTTATATGAGCACAAGACTCGACCATCTCAAGCAGCGAGCCGCAGATATCAGCAGCTCGAGGAAACTAAACGCTAAAAATGCTAGCAGCTTTTGATTGGACTGTTCTTGAAGAAATTCACAGGCTGTACTTCATCCTCCAGTTCGATGGGAGCCTTAAACACATTATTAAGAATTGGCTTCCAGATTAATCCCCAAGACATCTTTGATCGCCTTGGCGTGTCGCTAGCACAAGATGCAGCTGCCATCCTCATTTGCTCGATCAGTGCCTCTGTATTCACTTCTTCTGATAAGATCTCCTCCAACTGTCTTGGGGTGATAGCCAGCTTGACCTTCCAAACACCCTTTTGCGGTGGTGGCAAGACTTCAAGAGTTGGTCCATTTACCAAACTTGTTACAAGCTCCAGTGCAGCAGCACTGGACATCCTAACTGGTGCTTTCTGATCTTTTCCACTCTCAGAAGGTGAATTATTGGTGGGCTGCTCGTGATCTTTTCCATCCTCAGAAGGTGAATTATTGGTGGGCTGTTCAGCACGGCCATTAGACGGACCCTGTTCTCCGTTATCGGCAGCAGGGAGTAGATAATAACACTTCCCACCAACAAGCTCCTCGTGATCTAATAAGGATGAAGAAACACAACCTTTGCCACAAATTTTATAGCCAGGAAAATCACCGAGGACTTCTCCAACCAACTTAGGCCCTTTGAGTTTCAGAATCTCCCCAGAATCTGTCATGATACGTATAAAGTTGAAGCCTGTTGCAGTATCACTGACCCCCTTGAGAGAGCAATTGCCCATTGCAAATGTTTTTGTGCAAAGATTCTGACTTTACTCGAGAAAAGTAGCCATCTTTGTAGGCTTTATATATATGCGAGAATCTCAGAGTGATTACTAGCAATTTTTTTATTTTCAAGAGTCACGGATTTATAGGGGACCAAGACAAGGGAATAGTGCAGAAACAGACATTTTTCTGTGCAGGGTCAGTCTTTTTGAAATTTTGAATAGCAAAAATTTAGGAGATTAGACCGTTGGAAGCATGAATTAAGTCGAACCCAGATCAGATTATATGAATCAGAATACTAAAACAACAACAACAACAACTCTGCATTTAATTTATTATTAACCGTTGCACGTTACAGAAACATATGCGACATAATAGGGGCTGTTCAATGCTGCAATTTGTGCATTCTTGCATGTGTTTGGATTCCTAGGTATCACGGGTGGCGGTGAAATGGTGATGTTGGCAACTTTTGTTAGGAGATTATTTGGATAGTTCTGATTCCTTGACTGGGGGAACTGGACTTCATGGACTTCAGAGAGATGTGTGGAATGATTCCCGTCCTGGATTTCATTCATAGTTGAAAGATTGAACTTCAAGTTGAAGTTAATTATTGAATCCATCATGTTCTGTTGTCAGATTCAGTCACTGACTGTACATTAATTAAAGTGAAAAAAAAATACCAATACTTTTGATAGGATGGAGAGAAGAACAGTCTTGTTGGATGGCTCTTTTTGCCCACTTTTGATAGGATGGACTGTTGCAAACTTGCAATGCCAATGCGCACACACCGATAGAAATTTGTAATGCCGAAGCTGCCAAGCATGTCCAAGGATTATCAATTTATTTAAAAAATTAAATCATGATGCATACAACAAAAAATTTTAATGAAATGACTCCGTGATTAATGACTTGGAGCTGCTCAAATGAAAAAAAAATCATATTTGAACCAATTCACGTTGTATAGGTTGTTGTAAGAAACTATTTCGCATGATTTGGATCTGATTAATTTTATATATCCACAGTAATATATGACTTAGATATTTGATTTAAGTTTAACCGAAAAGAATATAAGTTATGCCATATATTATTTGATCAGATTCGATCCAAAAAATTCAGATTGAGTTAGATCATTTTTTAGAACATTGTAATTTTACGGATAAAAAATGAATAGTAATGTCAATTTAATAATTATGAAAATTCACTCAAAAAATTTACCATAAATATTACTATTCAAAAAAAATTACAGCGAAATTCAAACCCTCCAACTCATAAAGGAGTCACGAAACTCGAACCAATGTATTATCTGTTATTCTCACCACCTTAAACTTATAACTTGAGAAAAATATTATTGCAAAGCTTACTTTGCTCTTAAACAAAACAAAATTAGAAAACAAGAATCAGCTTCCAAATTTTGTGCTGTAAGAATATGATCAGCTTTACAAAATTGATGAGAATTATTTGCATGCTGTATCCATCATTTTGGTTAACAAGTTTTGTCCTATTTTTGGACTATATTGTGGACCAAAATGAATTTCAATTAATAAATTGCTGTTTTTTTCTTTTTCTTTTTTTCTTTTTGCCATTCTTGTTTTTAGCAAAGGGGTTCTCAACATATATGGGCCCAATCTAACCTCTTCCACGGACACTGAATCTGCACTCCATGCATTTTTCTGGGTGGCCCCTTTGCACAAACCTGTGGCTGGGTCTTGTTTGCGGTCCACGATTCAAAGTATCCTCCCTATTCTTGTTATCCGTCCCAGGCCACGTTACAGCCCAGATTGTCGCTCTATTTGACAAGATAGCGGGCACATCTTACTTTTTGATGTCGAAATTCATGTGCTTGAAGATAATGAACAAAATTGCATCAATGACCACCACTACTTAACCCATTATTTGAGTACTCTTGTAATAGTCATCATATATCAAGAAGTGGAAAAAACCATTTTTACAAAGAAAATTTGCAGTTAATTTGGTTAGATTAAATTTAGACCAAAACATAGCAATGTCGAATGAAAGTTGCATCAGCTAATTTTGTGCCAATCAACCAGTAAGACAAGAGGATACAAGTGTTATCCGTAATGATTAGGCACATAACTTCTATAAATGTCTTTTAAATTTATCGTCAAATCTCAATGTTCAAACTTAAACTGGTGGATACTACCAAATTAGAGTAGAATAGAAGTATAAAGAATTGCACACAGAGCAGTGAAATGTGTATAAATTAGTAAAAACACCAATGATTAAAACACTTTATCATAAGAGGAAAGATTAATTGTATTTGTAATTGTCTAATATTATTTATTTGTAATAATATGAGGGCGTAAAACACAGAAATGAGCGAATCAACTAATTTTCTTTTTTTTTTTTCATGATAACTAAATTTCTCCATTTTCTTCAATTCCTAGAATAGGGTTAAAATGAACAACACCTATTTATTGGTTTGTTAAAAAAAAAAGAAAATTAAAAACGTGACACGTGTACAAATAAAATCCACTAACACTAAAATGTGTGAAAATTGGGTTGGATCCTGTACTAGGACCATTTGGGCACAGCAACACCACCTATAATAATAATACCATTTTATTCAATTTCCATGGCGCACAAAAATCCAACCAATGCTGAACAAGATAAACCCTCACCCAAAACCACAAAAATCTACAAATATGCCAACCACCAAAATCCCCTCCAAAACTTACTCATATTCCAAAAACTAAGCAGAGAAAAATCTAACTCAGCTGAAATGGGCTGTGCATCATCGAAAAGAATCGATGCGGCAGCCATTGAGGTGTACCGCCCACCTCCATCAAGCTTTGCAGTGTTCGACGTCAACGCCATAGAAGAACCATGGATCAAGGCTATGGAAGCACAAAAACAACAACAAAATGAAAAGCCCACCTACGTCCCATACCCAGTTCTTGAGAAGCTCAACGCCATCGAAGATGCTCCTCGCTCCTGGGACGAGGTCAGCAAAGCCCTTGAAGTACTCAAGCCCACCTTAAACAACCCTACACCTCCTTCGCAGGTCCCTGCAGCCAAAGCCACCTCCCCAGTCCCCACACCACCCACGCAAGATTACACGTCTCGTGATGAAAAGCAAAAGGCGCCGAGTAAGAGTTTTTCTTTCCACACTTTGGAAGAGCTCGAGGCCAAGCTGTCTTCCAAGCCCGCAGAGGAGCAGCCAAAGAAAACCGAGGCTAAACCCGTCAAGCCGGAGCTGAAAAAGAATATATCAGCTAAACCTCAACCGGATATTGGGTTCGCGCCGGCACAGGCACAGGTGACTTCAGAAGGGTCCCAGTCGGTGAAGGACAACATTTTCATAGTGAGGGATAGGTTAGAGAGGGCAAAAGAAGGGAAACCAGCGATCAAATTCAACCCGCTCAGCGACTTCCCGGAGATATGCCCACCTGGAGGGGCTGACTCGGTGGTCATCTACACGACGTCGTTGGGAGGAGTGAGGCGCACTTTCGAAGATTGCAACAAGGTGAGAACAATCCTGGAGTGGCACAGGATCGTGTTCGACGAACGGGACGTGTCGTTGCATGGGGAATTTTTGAATGAGGTCAGGGAGCTGTTGGGGGAAGGAGTGAGCGTCCCGAGGATGTTTATCAAGGGGAGGTATGTGGGAGGTGTAGATGAGGTGGTGAATCTGAACGAAACAGGTCGGCTGGGGAGGATATTGACTTGGGCACGGATTGAAAGAGGGTGGGGAGATTGGGGTGTGAAGGGTGTGGAGGTGCTAGGTTTGTGCCATGTTTGGATTGTGGAGGAAGTTGTAAGATTGTGGTTGGGGATAATAATATGGAGAAACAAAGATGTCCCTCTTGCAATGAGAATGGATTGGTTCTTTGCCCTCTCTGTGATTGATCATGCATTAGTTTGGTCCTTATTTTTTCTTTCCTTCTGTTTTGAGAATTGTGATTGTAACCATAAGTTACTATGTATTGTATAATGTTTGTTATCAACTTATTATTCATATACGTATGCTTGTAAAGAAGAATGGTGTAAATAATTGCTTGCCCTTGAGAAAGAACAAAAAATGGTGGTTATGAAATGGTTGTACAAAATCAAACATGGGATATAGTACTTATTTTATGTGATGTTTTGAACTATTAGTATACAAGCACTAGTAAACTACTCTTAGTCTTTAGCTATCTCATCATGTGCATTGTAATTGCGTACTCAAAAATGTTGAGGTTTGAGTCAGAACTGCAGCAAAGAATGGGGGGAAAGAACAAAAAATGGTGGTTGATATCTTGAAGTTGAACTGATATATGCCATTCTTGGCAGCAAAGAATGGTGGGATCACAGGGATTTTTATTTAGGCTGGGCTGGGAAATATGTGGGAGAAAAAAATACCGATACAAGGGCCCAACCGGGTTCGAACCGGTGACCTCTCGATCTGCAGTCGAATGCTCTACCACTGAGCTATAGGCCCAAGACGTCTACATCATGCAATATGAGAAAGTCACAAAGACAGAAAACGCACAATTTCGATCATTAATGATTCAAATTGAGCAATGACAAAATATTATATAAGATATTGTGGTGAAAATTAATTAGTAGGATAAAAATATAATTTTGTTGGTCAAGAAATACACAAAATGGGAAAGCAAGATTTTAATTTTTTTTCGCAGAATTAATTTATTATATGAAAAAAAATGATTCGACCGAATATTTAGTTTAGTGGGAGCGTAAGGGTCGGTAAAGTTAGTATTACCACTTCATGATTGATGAATCCACAATACCTAGCATTACCACTATTTGGGTAATTATTCGTCCATGATCATGACTCATGGATTCACAGTCACACTTTCACAGTTACTCTTAAGTACAGAGAAAAAATTGGGCACATTAAAATCACACTATATAGAAAGGTCAGCTTGATATCCAAGAGAAGGTTAAAGTGAACCAAATTTTTTTAAAATAATAATAATAATAATAAATTCTGTTGAAATTCTTGAGTTTAGTCGAAAACAGGAGATTATATTAGTTTAGATTCAGAAAACAGGAGAACGTGCTTTTGCATACGTGATGAAATTATGACATACTAACAAAAACTGTTTAAGTCTTAATTATATTCTAACTTATCACCTTCTTTACTCTATACATATATATATATAATGGTTGGTCGGTTGATGACCATCTAGAATGCCCAAAAACAACACGATTTTGTCACCCCAAAACAAAGACTAGTAGCGGTTGAATATGTGCATCAACTGTAGAAGGCCCACCATGATCGCCATTTTGACAATGGAATAAATCAGTGTGTAAGTAATTACGTGAAGGAACAGCTTTCTTATTGGCTTCCTGGCCAGCTGTGGCCATTACAAAGTATCACCAACAACGGTCGTCGTCTTTCATGGCGAATGATTCATCTTGATTCACAACACTTGTCAAAGATAATAATATCATATGGAGTACACGTCGCAGTTGGTATACTAAATTTGCAGAACACGATGATAGGCTCAACTCATCACCAATTGGAAGTTCAACTTCTTCACCAAATTTGGATATCAAAAGAGGGATTGTATTATGGATAGCTTTTGATTCTCAACCACGATACCAAACCCCAATTCCATTCAAAAGCAACCAACTTCACTTCAACTCAAATAAAGCAGCATTACAGAAAGTATAATCAACTTTTTCTTGCACTATTATTCACCTATCAATATTCAATACATATCTGCGCCATGCCACATTACCAAAACCACTTTTGTGCCATGTTAAGTCTCCACTAAGAGTTTTTCTTTAGCACATAAACTTATCTGTACACAAATTTCTTCTTACATAAGTCTTCAACTTCCACAAGATTGAGTAGTATCGTATTATTAACTATCCTTAGTCTTTACTCCCCTCTTTACTTTTCTTCTTTTCGATGATGGTGGATCATGAATAGCGCGGACGCTGATTTCCAGGCTTAGACTTCAGGAATCACTCGCCTCAAAAATATCCAAAAGAGAAAGGGCCTGCGAAATTTTAAAACACAACATTTATTACCATGTCAAATTAATTGCATGAACAAACAAGTTCAACTCATTCAATAATAACTCAAGAATGATTACCTCGGGAACATTTAGTTCAAGACGGAACTTAGGGCCGTCGTAGTGGTGCAAAATGGGCCTAAAAGCATCTTCCTCCATTGGTTCACAGACCTTCCTAGTTACAACACGGACCTGAACACACAAATTTTCAATCAGTATATACCACAGACCATCAACCACGTACACTCTTCATATAGCAGTTGAAGTGAAACATACCTGGGCAGGGAAGCGCGATTCGCCTGTGTTTTTCTTGTCCTCCCAGGCTGTAGGGTCAATATTAGTTCCACCAAAGCTTGCAGCCTGCAGGTAAAATACCAGCAAGGTTAAACAGTCTAGGCAAATTAAACAATCTGCCAATGAAAACCAAACAGGGAAAATTTTTTAAAATTATGTGAGAGGAATTTGAGTGGGAAAATTTGAATTCTAAATTTTGAAATAAAAATGTGTTTGAATAGTTTGTTTTTATTTGAGAATTTTCTTATTCGCAAATACAAATCTGCTGTCCAAACAGGCCCCAAACTAGTATCAAGTTGCACGACCTAAACTAGGGATACAGGATACTTCAACTTGACCTCTCCAGCATCAGTTAAACAAAAGGGCTACATATGACAGTCACCCCAGAACAGCCACATTCTCAACTACTTCAAGAAACACTACGTATTTAGCTAAGACTTCGACAATATAAAGGCTTGTCTAAGATGTTCAACGTATCATTAACTAACAAGGACATCATCAACCAACTTTGAAAATGATCTCCAACCATATACCCAAAAGTAAGAAAAGGTACCAACCTCGAAAATTCCATGGAGTTGGTGGGTGGAGTAGTTGTAGAGGAACAAAGGCAATCCTGGTGTAATTGCCTGACTGAATCCCGGTAACGGGAGGCAAGCCTGAAAATTAGTTGCGGCAGCACAAAGATTAGGAGGCTGATCTGCTGGATCAATGATCATTACCAGTTGAAATGAAGAATTATAAACTAGCAATCAGCAGATAAAACCATTTAAATAACATAATATAGAAAAGAGAGAAGATCCGTCAATGACTTCTCAGATCAGTTCTCCCTTCTCCTTTTCCACTAGTTTATCTCCTTGCGTTTTCTAAAGCTGAAAGGTTTAATTTTTATAGTTCACAGTCATTTCAAAGCACTGAAGCTTCTCGAACACTGGATGCAGGAAAGCATACTAAATATGAACATGTGAGTTCCAAATATCAGAGAACACGGTTCTTAAAAAGCTAATTTCCAGATTTTTATTTCTTATTAGAATAAAAGTTTAGCTCAGAATTAACAGGACAATAGACAATCATTTGAACCAAAACTGCAAATAACTCTGTCCCAAATCAAGTATTGTACAGGAAGATCATCATCCATTCGAAACATGAGACATCTATATATATCTACCCAGAAATTTCGATTAACTACTTTACTCGGAAATGTCATGCAGCAGAGGCAAAATATCGAAAAAATTATTTTGATCCTAAAACCTATTTTTACTTTGTATAAGCATTGAATTATTATGGGCAAGCCATTTCCCAAAAAATCAAAGGAAAAAAATATATAACAAAAGTCAATTTTTTTCAAAAATCTACCAAAGATCAAATTTTTCCATAAGCTGCACGAATAGGCGAATAGCACACTAGAATACTAAAGAAAAAGGAAAAAGAGTGGTTACCAAAGAGCTGTCTTTTGAGATTTTCTTGCATAGTATCATTGTTGCACACGAAAATATATCCCCCAATAGTCTCATTCCTTGGCAGCGCCTCAGCTGGCGGCAAAGTCTTGAACCTCTTGTCCACGGCATTTCTGGCTTCACCATTATTGTTATTGTTATTAGTCTCCTTGTTATTCTCCCTGTGGCTCTTATTCTTCTTCCCACTTTTACCGACATGCACGATTCCAAACTCATCCGAATGATCAACAGCTTTTCCCCCCTTGCCAAAGTACAGCCCTTTTCCATTCACCCCAGCATTATTAATCCCCTTGCTGTAATTAAAATTGAGCGAAGGGCTGGAATAAATCCCTTTATTGAATCCACCATTTAAACCAACCCCAGCGTTGTCCACAAGGTTCCTACTAGCAGGAGAAGCCAAAGATCCAAACGCAGAAGAGTTATTGTTGATGTTACTAATCTTACCCCAGCCATCGTCGTTGAACCCATTAAAATCAGACTTCAAATTGCTGGCTTTATTGACTGAATTGACCTCGCCACCCACCCTGACATCAAAGTTCCTCCTGTCTTCAGCCCTTTTGGGCACATAAGAATTGCTCCAAATTGAATCGTTGAGGGAAAGATTAGCCAAGTTGCTCGTGTGTAATCGAAGTTCATCACTGAATTGCCAGAAGGATGACTGACTGTTCTCCATATCAAAGCTTCAAAAATACAAAAAAAAAAAAAAGATGAGATTTTTATTACACTATATAAAAAACTGGTGGAGGGATTTGAAGAGGATGATTGGGAAACGAGTTCTGAAGGGAAGAGAAAGGAGAAGGGGTATGTATATAGAAAAGGGGTGAGCTATGGGGAGAGAGAAGGTTCTCGGAAGTGAGGGTAGAGAAGAGGTGGCGTGTATATTTGTCAAAGCAGAGTGTGGAAAGGTTTAAGAAAGTGATTGTGGGAAGTTGAGAGAGTGTTGAAGAGTTTTTATTACTATAAATTGAGAGTTATAAAAAGGAGGAATAAATATAGAAATTAATTTCTCTTTATTATTCATGGGAGTAATTAGGGAATTAAGAAAATTGAAACATAATTACAATTTTTTTAGCTAAATTACACACACAAGTGAAGGAACTAAGATTATTTGTTTCATTTTTTTATTATTATTTTGTTGTACATAAATAAACTGAAATAGAATCCACACAAGACAACAACAAAATCATATAATCTAGATGGGATAGTTATTTTGAAATCCAAAAAAACAAAATCTGTCATTATTTTTATTTTTTATGTGTATTTTATTGAGGTAGGAAAAATGAGAAATGATGTCATGCCTTAGTTTAGGTGGAGCCAAATGTGGAGGTGATGAGGTGGGGAAAACGCGGCTAAGGAAGGAGTTGGACGGAGTCCGCGGAGAGTCCAGGTCAAGATAAACAATAACTGTGATAATAATCAATAAAGGATTTTTTATTTTGTATATATATATATTTTTTTTGGGGATTGAATCGTGGGCTTATCTAGAAGGTCAGCGTGACTTACCTGACGGGGGCTTAGATTCAAAGGGATTTGTTGTGTTCACATTTGGTTTTGATTTGATGGCCTCCTTCCTTTGTTGCTAAGTTAAGCACAGTGCCTTTAGTCCATTTTTTATTTTTGTGACTTTGGCAAACCAACCACCACCTGTCCCGTTTGCCACGGTCCTAAAAGGGTGTGGTGAACCAGATTTTGACAAACTTGGGCTATGCAACCAACTTTGGTGGGGAGTGGGCTTCATCATTTTCAGTTACTATTTTAAGAGCATTCCATGCTTGCTTGATATAAGGTTTTTTTTTTCATAGTAATAAATTTATGAATAAATTACTTTTCAAAATGCATTTTTATAAATATTTTTTCATTCAAAACAATTTAGATCTTGCAACATTTATCTAGCAAATGTAAAAGTACAAAATGAAAGTGCAATCCAATATAATCCTTACTTTTGTTTAACTGTGATCCATACCATCTTCCCACCTCGTCTACAACAGAAATCCAAATGTGCCAATCCTTTGATTGTGAAACTAGTGCCCTTTCACTTAAGGGTCTTGTTCTTTGGGCCCAAATAAATTAGAGTACATAGACATACACAAAAACTTTGGCATAATAAATCTGGATGGGAATTGGGATGTTGTTGCATGCATATTTTAATATTGAGATAATTTCAAAATAATCTTTTACATTTGGGCGAATAAATTTTTTAGTCCTTTAATTTTAAAACCATAAAAAATAGTCTATCACATCTCATGAACGTACTCTTTTGGTCTTTCACACTATTATGTTTGTTTTTTTCTGTAAAAATGAGCTCTTGTAAAACAAACCGAATAGTGATAGAAAAATAAACAAAACAGTACATTTATGAAAGGTAAATGACTATTTTTTCTTGTTTTAAAACTAAGGGACTACCAAACTCATTTGCAAAAATATGAAAGACTATTTTGGAATTATCTCTTTAATATTTTAAAGTTTGTATAGATTGTATTATTAAAATATATTTTTTCTTTTATAATTATTGTTTTTAAAGTGTTCGAAACGCGTTGTAAAGCGTCATTTATTCGCACCCTGTTCCTGTTGGGATATTAAGCACGTCTATTTTTTTTATTATTAGTTGAGAGAAAAATAGTTAAAAACATTTTTAAAAAATAAATGGTACATAAGCATTTACGCCAATTATTTAGTTCTTTTATAAATTTGGTCTTTGTTTAGTATATGCTACGAGGAAATCATTTGGATTAAGCATAGTCATACAACACACATTTAAAACAAACAACGTTAGCCGAAATATCGGTTAAGCATTGATGGGCAGCTAAATTTTGTGACCCAACAATGAAACTCATTGAATTCCACCCCCCAACAACGGTTAGTAGTTTGTAGTGGTTTAACTATCCGCAGAAACGTGAGCGTTGTGTTCGTCCTCCCAGTTCATATGTACAAACTCTATAGTAAGAAAAAGCTACAATTTCCTTTGATTTTGGCTGTCATTGTCGACTCTGTTTTCTAATGAAATATAGCAACAGCTGGGCGGAAAATTCAACCAAATTTTGCTCTAACAACAATCCCAAGAAGAAGAAGATTTTGTAGTCTTTGTTAACTCCTCCCAACACAAAGTTTATGGTGGGTTGTGTCCGATGAATTTGATTGATTGTTTCACTCTTTCTATATAACCATCATCATCACTGGGAAGTCTAAAAGAGGAAGTGTGAGGTTCTTTTTTGTTGTTTGTGAAGCTGTGGAGAAAAATGGCTAGCATTGCTGGTACATGTTCTTCTGGTTCAATTCTGAAGAGTAAAGAATCGAGAAATGATGGGGCGTCCTTGTTTCAGTACAGTGGCCTTAAGCCAGTTGACAGCTTCAAATTGGATTCAAATAGACCAAAAGGATTCTTTTTTAAATCAGGTATGATCGTCATAATCGTTCTTGTTTCTCTTCAATATCATTTTCCAATGGAAAGCTATACTTGTAGCTACATTTGCCTAATTTGTGATATTGTTTCAAGTACAATGGGGACCGAACTTACTTTTGGAATATCATTGTGCTGCATTTTAGTTTTTCACTTTCTGTTCCTCCATTTCTCGTCGGGCCAAGTTTGAAATTCTGATTGGCATTTCAATTCTTCAGCATCAAAATGCAGAGGAATTAGAGCAATGGCTTCTCCCACTGTTTCAACTCCCAAGCGAGAAAAGGACCCCAAGAAAAGAATTGTCATAACAGGAATGGGCCTTGTTTCTGTCTTTGGAAGTGACGTTGATATCTTCTATAATAAACTTCTTGAAGGAGAGAGTGGAATCAGTTTAATTGACAGGTTTGATGCTTCGACTTTCTCTGTTCGGTTTGCTGGTCAAATCCGTGATTTCTCTTCCGTAGGCTACATTGATGGGAAAAATGATCGTCGTCTTGACGACTGCTGGAGGTACTGTTTAGTTGCTGGCAGAAGGGCTCTTAATGATGCCAACCTTGCCCAAGAAGTACTTGAAAAAGTGAGTTTCTTCGATGTTTAGTTGCTCAAGAAAATACTCATTCATGTGATCAAATGCATAAAACTATCCTTGTATTGTTGCAGATGGACAGGTCCAGAATTGGAGTTTTGGTGGGATCTGGCATGGGAGGCTTAACAGCATTTAGCAATGGAGTTGAAGCTTTAATTCAGAAGGGATACAAGAAAATTACACCATTTTTCATCCCTTACTCAATCACCAACATGGGCTCAGCGTTGTTGGCTATAGACACTGGGTTGATGGGTCCTAACTACTCTATTTCAACAGCCTGTGCAACTGCTAATTACTGTTTCTATGCAGCTGCAAATCACATAAGAAGGGGTGAAGCAGATATAATGGTAGTTGGAGGGACAGAAGCTGCAGTGACAGCAACTGGAGTTGGTGGTTTTATTGCATGCCGAGCTTTGTCTCAAAGAAACGCTGAACCTCAAAAGGCTTCAAGGCCATGGGATAAAGATCGTGATGGTTTTGTCATTGGTGAAGGCTCTGGCGTTCTGGTATATGCATTTGATTGTTGGTTCTCTCAGCATTTAAAATTCTCTACAAATGACTACTAATAATCATACAAATTTTGGGTGTGTGAGAGCAGATTATGGAAAGTTTGGAACATGCATTGAAAAGAGGAGCCAATATTATTGCAGAGTACCTAGGGGGTGCCATTACTTGTGATGCTCATCACATGACTGATCCCAGGTCAGATGGCCTTGGAGTTTCGTCTTGTATAACCAAGAGCTTGGAAGATGCTGGAGTTTCTCCTGAAGAGGTAACTTTGCTCATTTATTCTGTCATATCAGAAGAATTTGAGTGAAAATAACCTAAACAGAGTGAACATCAATTGAGCATTCCAATTGCAATCAACAGGTGAATTATGTAAATGCCCATGCCACATCAACCCTTGCTGGAGATTTGGCAGAGGTTAATGCAATCAAGAAGGTCTTCAAGGACACTTCCGAGATGAAGATGAATGGGACAAAGGTAACTTAATGAACTGGTAGAGGCCAAGGTTGAGACATGCATCTTATTCAGTGCCACGAGATTAAATTTCCCAATGCAACTACTCACAGAAAGAAGAATGTGCTTTTGGTAGTGTGCAAATTGAACTGATGAAAATTAAGATGTATTACTAATCAATGGAATGGCTGATTAAAATTAAGATGTATTAGTAATCAGTGGAATGACTCACAACTATGTAGAAAAACAGTAACAACTCACTGCAGCTAAATCCATCATTTTTCTTGACCTTCCCATTGCAGTCAATGATTGGACATGGCCTTGGAGCTGCCGGAGGCCTAGAAGCCATAGCAACAATTAAAGCAATCAACACCGGCTGGCTACATCCAACAATTAACCAATACGTACTGCAACAACTCCATTTCCATCTTAACATGTAGTAATACTAAATAGAGTTAAGAGGCTTACTGTACACTTACTATTTCTTCTTTAATTTCTGCTCTGTTTTTCTGAAGAACTTGGAGCCACAGGTGACAATTGACACTGTTCCCAATGTGAAGAAGCAGCACGAAGTTAATGTTGGTATGTGTCCTTGCTTGCTTATATTTATCTCCAATCTACATTGCATCAGTCCTGTTTACCTGAATGCATCCAGACCTTCATATTATTTACCACATCAAAGATCCCATCAAATTTACAGAGTGCTAGTGTATTTAATCTTGATACAAATGAGAGGGAATAACCCAATGAAGAAGTTAACTAGCATAGTAAAATAGTCTAACCTGGTTTTCATCCTCGTGCAGCTATCTCTAACTCCTTTGGCTTTGGTGGGCACAACTCGGTGGTTGTTTTTGCACCCTTCAAGCCATGAAAAAGTTCCACGAAGTCTACTGTAATGTCTAAGCAATTTTGCTCCTTGAGGCTTTTAACTCGAGAAGAAGCACTTGTTAGAATCATCGTTGAGTTGTTATTGATCAAAAGCATCAGAATCGTGCATACTCAGATGAGTTCTTATCGAACACCTGTTCCATTTCTGTTTTACTTTCTGTCATTTTGTGTTTGATTAGGCAAAATGAGTTTTCCATCAATGAATAAAATTTGGAAAGCCCTTTTAGAGTGGTTTTTTAACCAGTTTATGCTGGCATGAAAGCAATCCATAATCTAGTAACCTTAGCAGTGAATAAAAATAAAAAAAAGAGGTAAACAAACATAAATGATGAAATCCCTGTCAAGAAGCATTTGGGCTGACCTAGTTGTTTATTCCCCTTGGGGAAAGGAAGCAGCCCCCATCAAACACTTGGGCCTTACTTCAAAGGAGAGTTCTCTTCAAATCCTTCTGAGATGGAAATAATAAAATTTGTGTACTTTTGATGTTGCAACCCAAAGAAATGTTCAGCTTTTCCAGATATAGAGCACTATGTATGATTTGTGGGGACAATTAACCCAAGTCCAGATTAATTTATATGTTGAAGGAATTCCCCTTTATTCTTCTTTGTTTTGGGCTAATCATGAACTCATGTGGGCTGTTTTTAGATGGAACGGTATTTTTTTCAGGAAGTTCCTTCTTGTGAAATTTCATGTGTTTATAAAACCTCAAGTTTGGTTTTGATATTAGCCCAAAATGATGTACTTATTTTGATTTTGTGTGAAGTATTATTTTTTTTAAAATTTCTTTTAACACACCAACATTGGGCTATATTATCACAGGGATCCTTTATCATCATATTGGTAAAAGGGAAAGGGGGAAATACCGAAATAATTCGCATTGAGGCAAGGGGAGAATAAAAGAAGAAATAATTTGTCGAAATATAACTAGTGAGATTTTTTCCGATCATCAAATGAAGCTAAGAAATTCTAAAATGCTTTTGAATTGAACTTTTAAAATATATTTTTACTTTTTAAATATATTTTTTATTTTATAATTACTATATCAAAAAATATGAAAATACGTTTTAAAACACAATTCACACAAGCCCCTTATTATTCGTTACATCATTGGATCTTATGCTAATTCGAAAAGGCACATCCTGTGATTAAGAAGCTCATGTCTTACATTGAAAAAATAGTGGTATAATGACCCATTCAAACAGCCTAAAACGTCATTAGCATCTTCATCATTCGGCAAATATCACAAATTAACACCATCATAGGGCTTTGCTTGAACAAAAAAGGGATAAAAAATCTCAACACAAACAATTGACTTGGTAAGATTAATGAATTGCTTGTCAACAGAAACTCCTTTTAACAAGTCATTATATATTGTATGCTAAAGTAAGGGAACTTATAGAGCTAGAGGACAGCCCTTAAAGACATCACATGCAGTGTTTTTTTAAAAAAAAAAAAAAAAAAACTCTAAACCCTGCTAATTATTATTATTGAGATCAACTTTTTGAAGCAAAAGGAAACCACAGCTATGAGGATTAAGGCCTTAAACATATATTAATGCCAAATGATGTTTAAACGTCATGTCATTCGTCATCCTGTACTTGTAGGTTCCCTATAATCAACATTCTTAGGGTTGGTCCCCTGGCCAAGTAAACAGTATCTCCAAACAAATTAGTCTAGGTGTCTAATGCTTTAAGTAGCATAATTAATATTAAGTACGGGATTAATTATGTGAGAGATCATAAGTTTGACATTGATGACTATATGTAGCAACTTGCTAAGCCTAAGTAAGGAAAGTTGGTCCTCCATTTGAACAGGTATGAAGGAAGAGAATTTGTTTGCTTTGTGATAAAGAGTGTTCTTTATTTCACTATGATGTTCAATTTCATCAAAATAACATTGTTTTGTTAATAATTTAAACAAAATAATGTCATTTTAATCGAATGGAACATCATTTATACAATAGTTAGATGACAAGTTTGTCTTTTTAAACAAACAACTACACACTCGTGTTTAGAGTTTAAATTTTTTATAGTAATACTCTAGTCGATTTCGACTTTATTAATAAATAAATTTATTTCATTGAAACCCATTGAAAATATTTTCATTCATAAGTTTGAAATCTACATTTATAAATTGAAAAATTCGAATGATCAATTCTATAATCAGTTATTAGAATACACAGTATCTTATCTGACTTTGTAGCGTAAAAGTTATGTTGTTGGAAACGAAAGTATTTGTTGTGAACCACTCAAGTCGGGTATGATGACCAGATTAACACATGGGGTTTGGCTGCTGTTGACAATAATTATATCCCCTAACTTTAATGTATACTTGCCCTATAATGTGACTCCATTATAGCATTATTTAGTGTACTTATAATAGCAAATTCTTCTGTGATCATTACTATCAGGCAAACCCAATCCCAACCCACTTCTGTTCCTCCATTAAATTTCCAATCCCAATATTCTTCAGATCTTGAGGCTTTGGAATAATAGGGTTAATGCATGATTAACTAGTAAACTCCCTATTACAATTTTTTTTTTCCATGTATCTGACCAACTGTTTAGCATAACTTTCTTAACCTCCTCTCTTTGTATCAATAGAATATTTTGATGGCATATTTCGATCTTCTTTCTAGAGAAAATATTTTATTTTTCTTAAAAGGATACAACCCAAAAAAAAAAAGTTAATTATAAATTATTAATAAGTTTATAAGTAATACGTTATGGTCGATGTACTATCAGTTAATAGAGACGAACAATAAATTTAATTGATTACGTGAATTATATAAATTGGTATAATCCAAATCATGGGAAAAGTACATAATTATACATATTAAAAATAAAATTAAGCGGAAAATTTTTAAATTTATTTAATTTATTATAATTAAATTGTTGCATCAAACGCATTGAATTTATATATATATATATATATATATATATATATATATATATATATATATATAGATATATATTATAATTTACAAACTTATACCAGCCCAATTTTGAATATCCATCCAAGCTTCAACAGGATAACAAATTGATGCTTACTTTCTATTTAAAGAATTCCAACATTTGAGGAAGAAAATTAGTAATGCATATGAATATAAGAAATGTACTCCATCTACTATCCTATTTTTCTATCACCATTAATTAATTTGCCTCGAATGGGACGTATTGTCTTTATTACAATGATATTCCAATACCTCCAATTGTCCTCACAAAATTACACAAACCCAAACAAAACAAAACAAAACAAAACAAAAAAAAAAGAAAAAAAGAAGGAGGTTTGACACTACAAGTTTGTACAATGGGGAATATTAGTTTAATTTAATTTAATAATCTTGCTTGTACCTTAAACAGAAAGACAAATAAAAAACAAATTTTAGAATTAAAGATTAGTGAACGTGTGGTGCTTTTTGTAAATTTGTACATGGATAATATACCTTACACCATCAAATGGAACTATATAAAAAGACTAAGGACGGATTAATACGACAAATTAATTAATTAGAAGATGCAAATTGGGTAATTAATCCCAATTAGTCTATTATGTATATAATACACGATGCAAAAGCAATGCAGTACAGACAATTAAGCTGTGATAATGTGCGAATACTTTTATGATGACGTATAATTCTGAATTAATTACTTATAATTAAGCTACCTAATTATGAAAAGCTTGCCTCGCTGGAAAGGCCACAAAGAGATATTGCTAATATGGATATATTATTAATCCGATTATTATTTTGATTAGCAAGGTTTTTTATTAGTTTTTTAATTAACAAGTTCTTTTTTTTTTTTTTGGGAAAAAAGGGTTTTAACCCTCTAAAACACACTGGAGAGGGCATTGTCCCTAATTTGTACGTAATGTGTACCTAATTTGTCCACTAGACCTAAAGGTTGATGGCGATCAAGGACCATGATGAATGTGATTTTTTAAAAAAAAAAATAAAAAAATCAACCAATTATATGATTGAAGAATTAGGTTTTTTGACTCTTTTTTAGTATATAATTTATCTAGATTCTCCTCTCTCATTATTTTTCTTGCATATATATGATCAATGCCAGCTGAAAAAGTAGGAATATTTTACATGAATAGGATAACTTGATTTAGCTTAATATTGATTCATTACTGTGATGATGGTATCGACGCTTCTTTTTCATTGGAAAAAAAAATACAATTAATGAATTTTATACCTTTAACGACTAATAAGAAGTGTCCACGGCAAAAAAATTAAGTATGAATATCACCATCCTTAGAGTAAATGCTGCACTTACTTTGAATCCTCTAAAATCCCTTCTTCAAATAATACTAGTAGCTAGTTTCTCTTGTGCTTTAATTTCCTAATTAGGGACCACGGACACCAAAAAAATGTCAACCTTTTATGCTCTAAAGATGATAAGCTTTTCCAAGTGTTAATTCTTCCCAAGTTCCATCTTCAACGGCTGCAATAAAAGCAAGAGGTAACCAACAAATGGTCTCTCCTAAATTGACGAATAATCTTTTTTATTTCTTATATTAATTTAAAACGATGAAATAAGGTCCATAACATTTTATTAGTGTACTTTTTGAATCATTCGTCATAATTCCATCTAATGTTTCGTCAAATTTGGTCATTGTAACATTCCCATTTTGACGGAAAATTAGATGACATTATGACGAATGACTAAAAAAGTGTAATAATAAAATGTTATGAATATTTTTTTATCGTTTTAAATGTGAAGGATAAAAAAGATTATTGGAGAAATTGTAAGAGACCATTTTGTCAGTTAATACAATTTTGAAAGCAGGGATGATGAAGGAGATAGTAGTAGTGCAAAGCCAACTCCATTGATCCTATCAAAAATATATAGCAGAAGAGAACTACAGAAAGGGCCAACCAAACATGTAAACATTTGATTTCTTTGTCAACATACAGACAAAGGGTTTTGTCTTGTTCTCATCCTTATTGGGCATATTTGAAAGGATCAAACAAAAAAAGGGGGATGATACTAAAAGGAAAAAAAGGGAAATGAAGCTCCTCCAGTGGATATCAAGTTTCATGGGTCTTATTATCCAGGTCTAAAGAGGGTAAGGATTCGTGGAACAAAGGGGACCAAAATCCCACTCTAACTCAATAACCAGTCATCATCCTCCTTTTCTTTCTTTCCTTTAAAAGTTTCATCCAAATTGGCAAAAGAAAATTTTCCTTCATAGAATACCACTACTAATATATAGTTATGAAGCAACCCTTCGGAGTCTGGAAGGGGCCGGCCTACAAAAGCCACTTACAACCTCAAACATCCTTTTTGTCCATCATTGTCCTCACATGCTTTACAGCTGATCAAAATGCTCTATATCCTATTGCAATATGCAAGCTGCATTCTCTACCGTAAGTGGAAATTTTGCAAAATTAGCAAAAGACAATGTTCGAACTGCTACAAATGCTGATTGTGTCCGACAAGAGAGTAAATGTATTTTTATTGCATGTCTGTTTTGTGAGATGCTACGTAAATCAGCACACAAATCGTAAAATCATGTTCCTATCGAATGAGGATTAGCGGGTTCAATTGCGTGTTATATATCCCTTTTGAGGCATCATACGTCTATTCTTAGTGAACAACTTAGATTCAGATTACTGGCATTATTGCAGCTTAATTTCTTACTTAGAAATGCTGCAAGTTGCCCTATTTAGCTGTACCATGTACCACGTTGGTGGGTTGGTTCTTTTCTTCACAGTTCTCATAATTGTTGGCAAGGGCAGCGGCCAAGGAGCACCCAACAAATTGGTCTCCACATGGACTGTGCATTGTGCACACAAAATCATCTCAAAGTCCTGAATCTCATCATCTTTTCTTTCACTTTTACGATGATCATTACCCATTACCTAACCCTGCAGATTACATGTACATCGTTTAAGGAAACAAACATTAGTCACTTCACCTTCTTGTGCCCAGTCCCAGTCCCTTCCTACCACGTAAAGCTTACCCAGTCCCTTCCTACCACGTAAAGCTTAGTTAACAGCTGTAAAAGCAGTTCATCCCCTCTTAAACATCTCAAATCACATCATTAATCACATTTCAGTACCAGTTCATCCCAACTCTTTGGGATTAAATATTGAGTATATTCGCTCAAATCCTAGATCTTTCATACGCAGTACAACTGGTAAATAGACTATTTACGTGGGGCTATTGAGGGAGTAAAAGCATCCCGTTTTAGGGGACTGGTGGGGATAGTGGGATACAATTCATTAATATTTGCATACTGAAATAATTAAGCACAAGAGGCTTTAAATATTAATGCAGTGCCATTTTGTACAATTTGGAAAATGATGTATAGTACTAGTATCCAACTACCCTTTCTCTCAAGGCTACATTTGGAGACATGAGATGCAGGGAAGACAATGACTTTTGGAGGGGGAATAAGAATCGGTCCTAAACTACAAGCAATTATTCTCCCCACAAACACAAAGCATAATTAATTTGGAGTTTGATTAGTCGGACAGATGTCGACTGGCTGATAATGCAAGGCATAAAAAATCTATCTTATTGCCTAATTGTGCTCCGGGACAGACAAGCACACACAAAACCTCAACCTCATTGGTTTGTCATCTACTTATATTACGTTCATCCATGTTCTCTACAGTAAGTTAAGAATTTTTTTTGAAAGTAAAGAGGTTTGCAGCTAATATAGGACATTCTTATCCAATCAACTTAAGTTGAGTACTTTATGTATACTCCTTGTAAATACGTTGATGCTCTCAGCAAAGTCTACGTAGATGAGCTTATATAATGAATGACTTGGCCAAAGTTGAACAAATAAATTTGTAATTTGCGTATTTTGTTGGGTGGGAAAAGAACCAATGTAGAAGACTATTATGTTATGTCTTTGTAGGGGACAAAAGAATTGCTTGCTGCGTAAAAGATGAAAATGCACCCCTCAATGAACAGTTTTGCTGTTGCTACCTCTCTTCTGTTCCTTATTTATTTATTTTTATTTTCTCAAAAAGACAATTAAGCCAAATTATAATATTATTCAATTTAAAGTTAAAGAGTCAAATTAAGAGGCTAATTCAAAAAGTAATCTGGATTAATGTGAGAAAGAAGCTTAATCCACGTAAGATGTGCAACTTTTAATCATTTCTTGATTCCAAGTAAGACTATATATTTTGAACTTTTCTTTTCTTTTCTTCTCTTCTTTTCTTAATTTTTTCAAATGTCCATGTTTGTTGGTACGTAGATAGATATATAATTAATGAGAATTTTGGCTCTGGCGTACGTTATACTGTGGACCGGAGGATCAATTTATACAGTAAAATTTTTCCATTGAGCATGACAAGTCATCCATTATACGTCTCCTTCTTTAATTAATATGTCAAACATGGAAATAAACGCCATTAGCTAATATACAATTTCTATACAAGTCTTGATTGCATCAAGAGAATAAAGGCAACAACAAAATTAAGAATAAAATGATGTATATACATACATGCATACATACATATTCTTTAGAAAGGTCAACATTCTCATATTTTAAGAGTTCAAATTATATGATTGAATAACTCATCCCGTATCTATTGCGGGTAAAGAATTCCTCTTACTCCCATTTTTAAATGTTGATTCGTAATTTTCATAAAAACATATCTTATTCACAACAAAACAAAATCCGCTATGCATCATATTTAAGGAATTTCTTGTTGCAATCTAAAAAAAAAAAGTAATGTTATTCGATTATTATCAAACTATCTAAACAAAAATGTTTTTTATTTTTAATAGGCTATGAATTATACCCAAATTATTTTCAACGTGTGTATACATAATAAAAAATTTCAATAAATTTTTTTGAATAATTAATATAGCCTGATTGAAGTTAATAATAGTTTTTTTTTAAAAAAAAAAACTATCATCATTCAGTACTCTATTATTACGTAAACACCATGTTAATTATCATGAAAATTTACGTACGTATCAATTATTCACTATTGAAGTATGGGTAATTAGCAAGATTGAGGGTGGCATGGTGGTCTCTTGACAAAGGGTGAGGAAAGCCAGCAACCTCGATTTGAGGTCACTGTACCCCATTTGTGTACAGACACTACCCTATCATTCAGGCCGAATACATACTCCTTAGTTCTTACCCAAGAAGCAGAGTTTAAAGATGTATGAAACCGTGAATCATGATCTGTATCCTGTGGTGGAAAGATCGACATGGTACGTACTGCCCTTTTATCATACATGGCCATGGCCACCAAAATAATATGCCAGTTCAGCATGAGAAGAAGCTATCACCATTATTGCTTCTCGATCGGAATGGGACTGTAATCTGTAATTCCTAGAGAGCCCTGCTGAGACCTCCGCCCTGACCAGGTAGGTCTCACGATTCGCAGTCACAGTCTGTGATCACACTGCATGGCTACTAATAAAAATGGAAAACACTACACGTGAATTATTGTCCTATGGAATTGAGATGATCTAGTCTTGAAGTGGTAATTACTTGGATAATTCTCCTTTGTTATGTTATATCGTACGCTGTGATGACAACTACTACTACTACTATTCTAAAGTTTACCTTGACATGGGAATAAATTAATGTACTATTAATACATATCACAAAGTTTAAATTACATAATACTTATAATCCTTACCCAAAAAACAAACTAACTTGTTAATTAATTGTCTCTTTCTTTTATTTCTTTTAAACTTGGTCGAAGGAGTGATGATATTTACAATACAAAATCTTAATAAATTTATATAGAATTGACTTGATATTTATTTATGTAAATAGATGATACTGATGATTGTGTATATTATTGCTCATATCATATATGTCATGATACACGTTTAATTGTCTCTCGATCTACTCATGAATATAGTATAAATATGCTCTCTTTTTTCTTTTTTTTGGGTTGGGATATACAAATGAATTTAAAAGAATAGTTACATCATTAGACATAGATTATTAACCTTTAATTCTATATGTGTTTCCCATATAAGGGAAACGACATGCACAAATTGATCTTTTGAGAATTCAAAACTAAACCCTCTAGAATCGCTATGGCATTATCACCACCGGCTAGGCCTTTGAAGGGTCCGACAGCATCATAGACTGCGACAAATATCCTTAATCTTTGGTGACTTTTGGGAATTCATTAATAGTGGAAAGAGACCCTCATGGAACCCCCCATTTGAATTTGGACAAAAGTACTTGGTCAAAAAAATTTATTTGTAGGTCCTCCTATTCTTTATTGCTAATTATATAGTATCTCTCCATGCAAAAATTTTCTTGGAGTAAGATCCAAGAAATTGTACCATGATTTGTAATTAATTTGACAAAGTTGGATTGAATTGAATGTCCTCAACTTTGAACTTTATGATACGGGGAATTACAATGCATGCATGAAGAAATTAAGAAACAATTTACAACGTATATATATGGACTAAGATTTTCAAGCATTCTTTTGCCCGATAAAAATATTTCAAGCAATCACTATACTAATTAAACACCTTGTAGGATAATATATCTAACACATTCTCCTAAAATTCATAATTTTTTTGCCAAAATTATATACATGCAAGCCAAAACAACATCAAAGTTATTCTTTACAAAACATTTTACTGTCGAACTAAAAATAAAAATACAGTGAGGACCGGATAATATATTCCATGCTCCCTCCACTTATCCCAATAGTCATACTATTTAACTTTCTGACTCATTTTATTAGGAATCTAAGGAGAAGAAATATGCTTATTCTAAATTAATGGCCGGTTATTCGAACCATTAATCTAATCCCAAAAGTGAAGAAAAATATCCATGCATAATTGACTTTACGATGCAGAATTTGTTTGCCAGAATCATTCACTCAGCAAACGCTGGAAAGTCAAAATTCTGATTGTACCTTTTTTTTTTTTTTTTGGTTGGGTTTACCAAATTCTAATATTTGTTTCTTAGAGAAACGTAAGCTGCAAAGAAAATTTTGACGAATACGATTCACTTTGGAATCGTACGTAACATGTCCAAGGCCAACTTTTCCTGACATAATTAAATTTGGAAGTAATTAAAAGAATCTCATTATAATTAAGTATTTTAAATAACAATGGGATGAATTCGATCGGCTGGGGAGAAGAAAACTTGGATATGATTGAAAACCGCCTCTTATTATTTTCAAACAGATAATAATTAATATTTACAATGAAAAATATCAATGAAATATGTTTTTGTTTATTGCCTAACGTAAATTGATGAATACTTATAATAATTTGGTAATTTCTTTTTGTAGTGTTTGCCGTATCATTATTCTAGTGTCGATAAAATTTCATTAACTCAATATGATGCCAAATAAATTACATTCCTCAAACATAAATTTCTTGTTCTCTTTACAATACTATCTCTGTTCTTTAAAAAAAAAAAATTACTTTTGATGTAAAATTATTATATTTTTTTTATTAAAAATGATAATGTAGAGTACAAATTAAAAATTAAAAATAAAAATATAAAATTATATATTTAATTATACCTTGCAACTTTAAAATATTATATGAAATTAAAAATATATTTTTTTGAGACTGAAAGAATAATAAATAAAGAAAAAAGACAAATAAAGAACATTGTCAATAGACATCGATAATTAAAAGGTAAAACTAATATCGATCATGAATTTTCGTATATATGAATTGTGTTTTAAAATATATTTTGTATTTAATTTTTAATATAATTTTTTTACATTATCGATATAATTTATATTTGATAATTTTTATTAAAAAAAAAAGGTATTTAAATGCAAGCCTATCATATTGGAATGGTTTGGTGGTTTGACTGGGGGCAGTACAATTATAGGTGAAGATGCAGAGTAGAGTACTGATACTAATGGGGGATTGAATTCAGATATGGAATCCAAGCATATCCCCAGGCAAGATTGGCCACATTGTGCTTACAAAACTGCAAAAAGTCTGCAGAGGAGAAGGACCGCGTCCACGTGGAGGGAGGAGATGAATTAGTACGATGAGGACCACTGCACACTCTCGCAGGCAGACCCAACCCAACCAGGCTCCAGCGACGTATAATGCAGCGGGCAGGCACGAGGCAGGCAGGCAGGCAGGAAGGCAGGCGAGAGAGCGGTGGCAGTAGTACTAGTACGGAAGAAATAAATAAAATATTTTATTTAAAAAAAAAAAAAGAAAAAAAAAGAAGTTCGGGTTCCCACGTGTCGTAGGTCCCACAAAACAACATTAGTGGTGGTTTATGTATGGATGTGCGGAAGTAAATTTAGGATAGGATTTGAGGTCAAATGATGAGAGAATGAGATCCCATCAAAATCCACGAAAAAAAAATAAACATAATTGGCAATATAGTAAAGGAAAGGGAGGGAGCCGTTTGAATGAAAGAAAGAAAGAAATTCGTTTGCCGGGTTTACATGAGCCAACCCTGTTGGTTGCCGGGAAGCAGACAACCAATGGGACGGCCGCTGAGGTCGTAAACGCCAATTTAACAACTCTCCCTTATTTCCTCTTTTTTCTTTTTTTAACAAATAAAATCTCTATTGATAAAGAAACATATATATACATGGAGCATACCAATTCTTTTCTTCTTCTTTTTTTCAATATTAAAATTTGATATTTAACAGTAGACCACGCTTTTTTGCTCTTACAAATATAAAAACTTTTCTTTTTTTTTTTTGGTTTCTTAGATTGTCAAGATCAAGATTATAAAATATTAAAGTTTATATAAACAGCTTTTCAAAACGTATTTTTACATTTTTTAAAGTAGTAAATGTGAAATAAAAAACATATTAAAAACTAAAACACGTATTCTAATTTACATTAACACTTTGATTACACCAATTTAATATAAATAAATAAGCTTTATTTATTTCTTATATTGAAAATCGTATTTCATATTTTTTAAATTCTTTTTATTTTAAAGTTAAAGCTACTCCAATTACAATCGAATTTAGGTATCCTATATCTTCTTTCTTAAAAGGGTAACATTCGGATATTTGGTTTAATCTATTTCTTTTATGTCGCTATGAATTGTATGTTTGTAATAATACAATTTTTTTTTAATAATGAATTGAGTACTAATAATGATAATTTGTGATTAGAACTAAAATTTAAATACATTTTCTATCCTGAAAAAAGAGTATTATTTGACTTGGATATAAATTTTTTCAATTATTAGTTATAACGTACTTAATATCGCACTTAATATCGTACTAAATGTTTAATTTTATATTTTTATCCTTAACTTTTAATTATGATTATAAATAATTATTGTTGGTAAAAGTATTAGAGGTATTCCATTTTAAAAGTTTTTTTTTTTTAGGGAGAAATAAAAGTTTTTAAAGTAGACTTTTTTGTTATTATTATTATTTTTTTTTTGAACTCATGAAGTACAAAAATAAGCATATAATGTATTCACTTACAGAATGTTAATAATTAGGTACAACTCAAGTATATTCCTCTATGAAATATTTTCACCACATAAATTTAAGATTAGGTAGGACTCAAATATATTCATTTATACGAGTAATTCAAGTGAATAATTTGGAAGATTTATATATATATATATATATATATAAAATAGTAGTATTTGCTAGTAAAATAGAGTCAATCAATTAATATTGATATATTCAAAATCTAATTGAATTCCAACATAATATGTATGGATACATAAGAAATATATTAATTCATTGTTCGATCACAATTTCGAATATGATATATTTTCATTATATACAATACTGAAATTTTCCAGTATGCAGTAATTAAACTAACTCCCTTCCCCCCCCCCCCCCCCCCCCCCCCCCCATGATGATAAAATAAACAGAGCAAAGGCAAATATTAATACTATATAACTATCACTCTTTAAAAAACTCTATTATGCACCACTCATGATAATGTAAACATATTTCGATATTAAGAATGCAAATAGTACTTAATAATCTCCACTAACACATTAAAATAATTTAGCCTTTCAATTAAATTAAACTATGGCATAATTGAAATAGAGAGAAGATTAGTATACTAATAACAGTGATTGAATAATTAAAAAAAAAAGAAGAAGAAAATTAACCAACCCCCAATAGCTGCCTCAGTCAAGCAAGTCTGCTCATGAATCTTCCCTTAATCACAAAAATTATTATAATTATATGTAATTAAAGTGCAAGCCAATTCACTAATCCGAAAAATAGCACTAATCACAACCATCCATTTGCGGTTAAATTAATCATAACCAGGGTTTGTTAGGTTAACCTCAGAATGAAACAATACAAAGCTATAAACAACAAACCACGCGCACTCACGCAGTTGTAGGCCACAGTCTCCCTGGCCCCAACAGCTTCCCCCATACCCCCATTTCTCCTCCCTCCATCCCCACACTTATAGACTATGCTAGTGGTACTAAGTATACTGTGCGCTATACTACACAGGAAAAGCAGACAAACCAAACCACGTTGAGATTAAAGGGCCATCAGGGAGAGAGAAAGAGAGAAAGCAACAAATCAAGCCGTATATTAAGCTGTTTTCTGGGATTGTAACGCCGTTTCTTGCAGTTCTAGGATTGTTTTGTTTATAGAGAGAGATAGAGGGGAAGGAAAGAGGAGAACTTTTCTGGGTTGGCTCTGGTTAAGCTGAAAGAAGCTCAAAAACTGGTTTCCTAGCTGCTTTAACGGTTAAAGAGTGGATTTTTAACGGTTTGGCAATTACCTTTGGTGGAATTCGGAAAGTCTCTCCAGCTGTAATTTGATAAATAGCGGTTCTTTTTTGACATTTATGTTGTGGGTTTAATTGGGTTTTGATTGGATTAATGTTGTGGAGATGGGGAGTGCAATGAAGTGAATTTATTGTGGAGGAAGGAAAGGTTGGTTTTTTAGCTTGATTAATGATATAGAGGTTTCGGTTGTGTGTCTGTTATCCAAAGCCTGCTCTAATCATGACAAGTAGAGGGCCTTTTTCCCAGCTGCAACAAAGCAATGTTGAAGGTCAATATCTTCTATTTTGTTTTAAAAGCAAGGTTTTTCTTTGAGTGGAATATCTGTTCTACAGTATCTTGTTCATTTCCTGATGGGTTTCTCCGGTGAAAATTTTCAGTTCATGATGATCTGTATCCCGAGCTATGGAGGGCTTGTGCAGGTCCATTGGTGGATGTGCCAAAGCCTATAGAAAAAGTATACTATTTTCCACAAGGTCACATGGAACAAGTAAGCCTTTTCTCTTTCTATTTTTTTTTTCGTTTCTGTTCTACCTTCTCTTTTTTTCTTTTGAATGATTTTTTGGTTTTTGGTTGCCATTAAGTACTTTCTTGGGCAGATTTGATTGAAAGTGAGGATCTTTGGACTTTAATTCCATGGGATAATTTTTCAACAAAAAATTTCTGTTTCGAACTTGCTGTTTTTGGGTTTTGACATACTTTGGACGCTTTCTGGACTTTATTTCAGTTGGAGGCGTCAACAAATCAGGAGTTTAATCAAAGGATACCAATGTTTGGTCTGCCCCCGAAGATCCTTTGTAACGTTGTAGACATCAAGCTTCTGGTATGGTCTCCATTCTTTTGAATTTTCTATACCTACCATGTTTTCAGCTTTCCCTTTTTTTTCCCTTTCTTTCTCTTTTCTTTTGGTTTTTGTTTTGAAGAGTTCTACAAATAAATCATTTTGTTTAGTTGCTGAAAAAATTGATGAGAAGTTTGGTGTGAACTGGATGTTGTTCAGGCTTGATTTCTGTATTTTCAGTTCTCCAAGTTTCATAATTGTAAGAAAGTTGAGGTGTACTAAATGTTAGGATTGGTTTCTTTTTGTAGGCTGAACAAGAGACTGATGAGGTTTATGCACAAATTACTTTGATACCAGAATCAGATGTAAGAACTTATCCAACTACTGAAGCTTGAATTCATTAAGCAGGGAACCTTATACCCTATAAGAAGGAACTTAATCTTCTTTGTAAAAATATATGCAGCAAAGTGAGAGGAATTCTCCTGATTCACATCCCTCTGAGCCCCCAAGGCCCACAGTTCACTCCTTCTGCAAGGTTTTGACGGCATCTGATACAAGCACTCATGGGGGATTTTCTGTTCTTCGGAAGCATGCTAACGAATGTCTTCCTCCCCTGGTAACATTTGTCATCTGTGGTATATTTGAGTTCTCCAAGAATTTTAGTATTATGTATACATTTTTTTACATGTTAGTGATACATGTGTCAGAAATTGAACAGACTTGATTTTTTGTTTAGGACATGACTCAGCCAGTGCCTACACAGGAATTAGTAGCCAAGGATCTTCATGGAGTTGAATGGCACTTTAAGCATATATTCAGAGGTACTGGTTCTTTTTTCCCACTTCTATACTTCAACTATTTTTCTCTAGATTTTTTCATTTGACTTCGCATCAGTTTTATTGACATGCAACTATATTTGTTCTCATCTGATTATATTTGAACAGGACAACCTCGGAGGCACTTGCTGACTACGGGTTGGAGTACATTTGTTACTTCTAAGAGATTGGTAGCTGGAGATTCTTTTGTATTTCTGAGGTATTTGCCTGGTGAATTGTTGAATGTGATGCTAATAGACACATACCTGTACTTGTGTCATGGGGACATTTGCAAAGAAATCTTCCATTTTTTCCTCCTTTACTGATGGATCCTATATCGCATCTAGGGGTGCAAATGGAGAACTACGTGTTGGAGTTAGACGTCTTGCTCGTCAGCAAAGTTCCATGCCATCATCAGTGATTTCAAGCCATAGCATGCATCTAGGGGTGCTTGCTACTGCATCTCATGCCGTTGCAACTGGGACCCTCTTTGTTGTTTACTACAAGCCAAGGTACACATTTTTTATGTCCACTTTTGGATCTGAAAGCATCTTATATGCAGTACTCATCCTGAATAATTTACATGTTTTTTAAACCTCTTTGATGATACCACAAATTTCAGGACAAGCCAGTTCATTGTTGGATTGAACAAATACCTAGAATCTATTAACCATGGGTTTGGAGTTGGCATGAGGTTTAAGATGCGATTTGAAGGGGAGGATACTCCTGAAAGAAGGTAATACGGAATGTTGAATTTGTATAAAGTTGATTTATTGCAGGTTAGAAATACTAACATTTCCTCTATTTTCATGCTTTTTTTTTTTTTTTGGTCTTAATTTCATTTATCAGATTTACTGGTACCATAGTTGGTGTGGAAGATATTGTCCCTGAATGGAAAGATTCTAAATGGAGGTCGTTGAAGGTCAAAACATCTTGTTAATTATCTAATTTTAGTGAGCTTATTTTTATGCAGAAACTCAGTATTTAAAAGTTTTTCCTCTTGTGTGCAGGTTCAATGGGATGAATCTGCATCCATTGCAAGGCCAGAAAGGGTCTCACCTTGGGAGATTGAACCTTTTGTGGCTGCAATAACTACGAGCCTGGCACCACCAGCAGGGAAAAACAAAAGACTTCGATCAAATTCTGATATTCCACTTCTTGGTGAGAAAAGCTTCAGCTACTCCAGCTTACTGGTTTTTGTGCTCTCTGTTCTTTTTTAGAACACATAACACTAAGTAAATTATTTCTTTCATTCTTGATATTTATATAGAAACAGCATCTTCAGCCGTGTCAGCTGTTTGGAATCCTCAAGATTCGCCTCTAGCAAATGCAACTCCAGATGGTCTTAGGAGCCAACAAGTTGCTGCAAATAAAAATCATGACACTAACTCTAGTCAGCTCCAGGGCAGCAGGAACTGCAATTTAAGGAGTCATGCAGAGGGAGACTGGCTATCCTCTTCCAATGTGAATGCTTCTCTCAGTATATTGGTTGATGAGATAGATAACAAAAGTGCCCTTGCCTGGTCTACTTTTACAAGCAATTCTGTCACTGCCCCAACAACGTTATGCAACAGTGTTGTCTGCCACCCAAATGATGGAAGGAAATCGGATACAGTTGCTAGTTGTCGACTGTTTGGTATTGACCTGATGAGTCCTTCAACTGGCTCTCTTCCTGAAAGAGAGCCTCCGAAATCTGCTAACACCTCAAATGGCACCAAAGATGAAAGTTTACCTACTGCATTATCTGCAAGTGGCTCTGAACATAAATCAGACCTCTCAAAGGATTCCAAAGATCTGGTGGTCGGGCAGCTGCAGGTTCCCTCAAAGGAGGTGCAAAGCAAGCAGAGTGGCTCAACAAGAAGTCGCACCAAGGTATCTGATGACCACAAAGATAAAACCACTGTGTTAGTGGATGTAACTTGTTTATTAGTGATTTATGTCTCCTAGAAATTATAATACTGAAAGAATTTGCTTCCTTGGTATGGGATTGTACTGTGAAGGTTCAAATGCAAGGAGTTGCTGTGGGCCGTGCTGTGGACTTAACCATGTTAACAGGGTACAATAAGCTTATAGTCGAACTGGAAAAGATGTTTGAAATCAAGGGAGAGCTGAGCCCTAGAGACAAATGGGAAATTGTATTCACAGATGATGAAGGGGATATGATGCTAATGGGCGATGATCCATGGCCGTAAGTTTACCGTTTGTTATTCATCTTAAATATTGAGTTTGGCCCTCTGCTATGTTTTTTTCTGGGGCGTAATATTCTGTACTTTTCTTGCAGAGAATTCTGTAAAATGGTCAGACGAATTTTCATATGCTCTAGCCAGGATGTCAAGAAAATGAGAGCTGGAAGCAAACTTCCTATAACACCTGCCGACAACGATGGAACTTCTTTCAACTGGGAAAATGGGGAACTTGAGTAGGAAGGAGCCCTTTTATTTTAACATCCCTCACTATCTTTTTTACTTCTTTTTTCCTTTTTATTTTCGGTTGTTGTTTCTCCCCTCTCGTATCTGGTTATTTTAGTTGTGGTCGGGGGTGTGGAAGGTGGCGGTGGTCAACCGAACGCATGGTTGAAGAAATTATATTTGGATCACTGGATTGGGTTTTGTTTGAGTCATCGACAAGAAAAATGGACACATTGCATTGCAGATGGGGATCCCTCTTTGAAATAACGATGATGATAGGTAGTTCACTGTCCAGTTTTGACAGCAGTCCAAAATTCAAACCTGCTTTGAAGTTTGGAGTAACTGGTATTGTACTTATCTAGGATCCATTGATGAAGGGGTAGGGTTAGAATGTGTATAGTAAAGTTGTTGCTGGTGGATGTGGATTGGTGTGTATGTAAATATATTTACGAAGTGTGGCTTCGTGTTTCTCGTGTCCGGTGATCCAGAGGTTGAATACTCTACAAGTGTAATGCAACTGAGTTAATGAAATCATTGTGTCTTCCGCTCCAATATCTGCACTGCTCTATCATGTTCATTTATTTTCTGTATTACAGAGTCGATTTTTATTTGCGTCTATCATTAAGCTCCATACCTGGATTAATGAAAGTTATGTTTCATAACTTTTGTCTCGAAAATGTAAAATGAATAAAATAGGTAGACTTTCAAAACTTGTTTTTACGTTTTTTAAAATATTTTTTATATCAAGATTACTACTTTGAAAAAATACGAAAAAGTGCAGTTTTGGGATACTGATCATAGAGATGTTTCGCAACTTCTGTGGCATTTCATACACACGCTCGGGTTTCATTCATGTTTTATTGATGCGAAGTTTGATACCGTGCCAAAGCAGCCAAACAAATGAAAACCTATCATCCAATGATATGACATTCTGGGAAGATTCTAAAACTAGAGGTGGAAGATCCTTTGGGCATAAACTTTCCCCCAGGACTAGGAAATGAGGAAGAACAGACATTTCGATTGATGGTGGTTGACATTTCTCGTTCACTCTTAACCCCATATGCAAAAGGACAGATGGTGACGTTTGGGAAAAAAAGGTTCATTAATGTGTCATTTCATAACCTTTTATTATAATGCTTAAAGGGCAAAACAAATTTGCTATGAGTGCTTGGAAAATACTACGTAGTTGGACAAGGAGCTCACATCACCACACGTATTTTCAAAGTTGGTAGGCTATATATGAAGGTACTATGGATGTGACAACGGTTTTATTTGACCTATATTGACTTCCATAATCTAGGCTTACGAAAAGGACATATTCGAAACAAAAAGGATTTATTGTGGATTTTTTGGTTTTGGCTGCCGCCCTGCCGTCTTGAAAGATCCTCTTGGAAACAAAATTCCTCTATGTCTTAAGTTGTCTCCTTCCCAAAGGATTTTCCAACATTGGCCATTAATGGGTTTTGCTTTCATCAGTTTCCCTTCTTTTCTGTATCCTCATCACTCAATTGCCAAACTCACTCGTGTGCAGTTTAAGAAATCAGCAAGTTAATTAATTATCCAACTCATTTTTTGTTATTTAAATGTGTATATGACTAGTGTTTCATATTTTATATTTTTTAAAATTATAATTATAAAATAGAAGATATATATAAAAAAAACAAAAAAAACGTAAAAACGTATTTTGAAATGACAAGTTATATACATTTTAATGCAACTCAGGTTTCTTCACAAATCATGAAATTTCAATTTTAAGTATATGAATATGATATTTCAATTTTTAAATTTGAGTAGTCTTGAAGGGACTGTATGTAGGAACAAATGGGGAATGATTTCCAGCCGGATTAGTGTGAGATGATGCTTCATGCTTAATGGTTACCTATAGTTTGTTTTGGAATAAAAATTAATAATGCATACGGTGTTTACGCGATAAAAATTATTAAACATGTATTATTCTGAATATCTATTAATTATAAACATCATTTAAAAGTTATATATATATATATTTTTTTTTTGGGATATGCGTTTGTGTTGGGATTAAAATTATGATGTTAGACCTCTTAATCTTAATCTCTCTCGCCTTACCATCAAATTCAATATTTTCCAGTTGAATTGTTTGACATTTTCAAAAAAAAAAAAAAAGGGTTGGGCTGTTGGAATTGTTTACTGGACTCATGAAGTGGGCGGACTCTATTGCCTCAGGCTTCGCAGAAGCATTGAAGGCTTTGCTCTTTTAAAATTTGATAATGAACAATATTAGCCCAAGGAAATAAGGCTCATGCGAGTCTATTTATTTCAGGCCCGTTTACATATAGTGAAGTTTTTATACTCCAATACTAAACACTCGTCATGAATCTTGGGGAAATTTGCCTCCAAAGCCCAATACTTTAGTGACTTCCATATTACAATATCTATTCGAAACTAGATAATGGTGTTAGTATTACAATATTTGTCCAGAACGAGTTTAATCACGCTATAATTACAATACTAGTTTGAAATTATAGAAAAAAATCTAATGCAAAAGCTAGTTTAATGCAAAATTAGTAATTCCACGTGAATACGGGATATAGAGTGTCATACATTATCATAATTTAATTAGTTTTTATATAAAATGTATAAAATTTTCATGTAAAATTTATACAGCTTTAGATTTTTCTATTTCACAAACCCAACTTTTGAAGTGGTTTCCCAAAATCCATAATAGTATATTACTACTAAGGTCTAGTTGTATTTTATTAGGGATGGCCAATAAAACCTGCCCTGACGGGTTCCCCGACTTCAACTCCGGTCAAAACCCGATTGATCATATTTTTCGGGTTCGGGTTTAGATTAAAACTCGGGCTCGGGTTCGGTTGGTTCGGTTCGGTTGAGTTCGCCTGCCGTTCGCCGGTTCGAGTTCGGTTCGGTTCGGGTTCGGGAGTCCTTATACTTGTATCCGAACCTATTTATAATTTTAATAATTATATATTAAAATCGTAATAATAATATTAATATATTAAATCAAAAAAGAAAAAAAGAAGTTTATTAAAAAATGTAAAAATTATTTTAAAATAAGATAAAATAATTGAAAAAAAAGAGAAATAATATGTATAGATTTATTAATTGATCATATTAATATAAAATGCTCTATTAATTGACTAAATTTTGTATTAAAATATAAAGGGTACAATTGAAAGAAATAAACATATTTTGAGGAAATAAATGCATTTTAAAAATTATTTTACGTTTAATACAGAATACTATTTCTAAACATCAATGGAATAACATTTAGGGGTTCGGGTTCGGGTTTAGCTATTTTGATCGGGTTCGGGGTCTCCGGGAAGAATCTGAAACCCGATTGGGAGGGATGGGTTTTAGGGTTAAAACCCAATTAAGTTCGGAATCGGGTTCGGGGACGAGGTAAAATTTCGGGTTCAGGAATGAGGTTGTAACCCCCGACCCCGAACCCGAAAATTGCCATTCCTATATTTTACGCATAGAGATCCCTCTAATACTCTTACCAAATGGAAGTGGACTGGAGAAAGGTTAGAAGTCAAGACCCGAGATCTATTAATGACTATAAAAATGTTCGCTTTAATTAGTTACAATTTTTTTTTAATCATATGATGTAAAGCGATCATTGAATGTATATATATTTTTTATTTTTCAATTGTAAATTCTATCTCTCTGTGTGTATATATATTAATTACTACTTTAGCAATTTTACTTTAAAATAGTTGTTTTTTAGATAAAGAAAAATTAAAAAAGTGAACTTTTAAAAAAATATATATAGAAGGAGTAAAATAAACTAGTTAATTTCAGCACACCATCGAGATAAAGTATTTTCACCCTCCTTTTCCCTCATGAAAATATTTTCCATTACATTTGATGTCTAATTTTTCTTTACACTTCCACCGTCTCAAAAAAAAGAATCTACTTTTAAAATTCATCAGTATCCATAAACACAATAACAATAAATAAATAATAAGAATATCACTTAACTATTTATGA
The DNA here is from genome assembly GCA_020080225.1 of Gynochthodes officinalis. NCBI lineage: Eukaryota > Viridiplantae > Streptophyta > Magnoliopsida > Gentianales > Rubiaceae > Gynochthodes > Gynochthodes officinalis. The sequence goes on along the minus strand of CM034622.1, from coordinate 36,279,322 downwards.
TATGTTTGTAAATTCTCAATTTCCAATAAAAATTATCACTCTTGATTCTCTCTTTAGTTGTGGTTACCAAAATATTCTATAGTCACAGCCAACCTGTTAATTTCAATGCCAAAGATTGTTTGATATCATGCATGATCAGTACTGTTCCACATATTAATACTTTTCCATACAATTTCTTATATAATATGCTGTTTTATATAATGATTAGTGTTATATCACCGTTGTTCAACACCATAACACTTTTACGTACAATTTCTCATTTAATATATTGCAACATATTAATATTTCTAAATGAAATTCCTTATTTAATACATTATGGAAAAACATTTGAATTCTGTCTTGAAATCAGTTCTCAAATGGATTATTATTAGATTATATTTTAATTTTATATTTTTATAAGTACATACTTTTACTTTTCTATTCTTCTCTTGTGCCCTTACCGTTTTTTTAGAGTTAATATCATTTACTTTCTTTGAGATTTTATAATATAACAAATAGAATCCCGTAATTTGAAAAATAACAATTGACCCCTTGACTAACAGTCAAGTCAAGTTACTTAACTGAAATTGACAAAAAAGATAAAAAAAACCTCAAAACTTGTGCAAAAAAAAAAACAAAAAAGTAGCATGGCCTTGAGAACTTATACAAAACTTGTGTAGAACTTGTGTTGCACTTGTGTAGAACCTTGTTTTTAACTCCACCTTATTTTTTAAACTCAAAAATTTTTTTCGTTTTTTTACTAATTTTAGTTAAGTAACTTGGCTTGACGGTTAGTTAAGGGGATCAATTATTATTTTTCAAACTATGAAATTTGATTTGTTATATTACAAAATTTCGAGGGATGTAAATGATATTAATTTTTTTTTTATTCTAGCTCCTCTGCTGTCTCGAGATTTATATATAGTAAGTCATCCAAAAGTCTCATCTGGACACCAAAAGAAATTCATGGCGACCACTGCCGCCGGAAAACCCCTCCAACTCCACTCTGTAAGGCCACTCCGCCGCATTGTTTTCAACCGTGCAGCTGCAGCTGTTTACTCGTGTGCCCTCTTCGCCCTGCTCTGCCACCATGCAATCATACTTTCCCAATCCAAAACCTTATCATCCATCTCCATCTCCATTTCCATGCTCCTTGCTGATCTTGTTCTTGCTTTCATGTGGACCACTGCGCAGTCGTTTCGCATGAATCCGGCGGTTCGTGAAGTTTTCCCAGATAACCTTGAGAAAGTTGTTCCCCTGGAAAACTTCCCAGCTCTGGATATTTTCATATGCAATGCTGACCCATATAAAGAGCCGCCTTTGAATGTTGTTAACACGGCCTTATCCGTCATGGCCTATGATTATCCCACGGAAAAGATTTCGGTGTACGTATCGGACGATGGAGGGTCGGAGCTTACTTTGTTTGCTTTCATGGAGGCTGCTAAATTTGGAAGGCATTGGCTTCCCTTTTGTAAGCAATATAACATCATGGATAGGTGCCCCGATGCCTATTTCAGATCAAATTATTCTGCAACTTCTCAGACCCAAAATATTAAGGTATGGCACGTAATTAATTTACTAACTTTCTGGCTGTTCTAGATATTCATGAAAGTGAATCCTTTCTTTATCCATATACAAAAAATGTTTCGTATTAACAAGTTTCTCCATCCCAAGAAATTCAACTTTTTTTTTTTAAGTTAAAAACCAATTCACCCTTTTTTATGTAAAATTTGCATTATAATATTACTTATAGTTACATATGATATATATTTCTTTTAGTAAATACTTTTAATTCATTTCTTATTTATTTTCAAAGCACTTTTTTCTCATATCTTTGCTTAGTTTTTTAGACATTTCATGCCATAATAAAATACTAATTTTTGAATCGTCAAAATGGAAGGTTATAATATTCTCAAATCTCACGAAACCATTAGTAATAAAGTAAATATCAAACGAGGTATATGTAATTTTTAACACCATCCATAGTAAAAACAAGAAATATAAACAAGTTGCAGAGCATAGCGAGTAGTTAATGGCGCAGAAGTGATCCGGCAACAGAGGTTCAAACCTCGCGTGGGGCAGATTTTTCGCTGAAATATTGTGGGAGTCTGTCCTGGGGTTTGGTCTATTGGCTTTTCCTCGCGCTCGCCAATTCGTGCACATCCTCGATTTACAACCCGCTAAAGGCCTGCAGTGCAGTGAGTTTACTCCGTAAGGAGGACTTTCTCCAAATCAAAGAAATATAAATAAGTTATATTTCCTTAGGCCCAAAAAAAGAGAGTCTATTTTTAAAATCTTTATTTGTTCCAAAAAATAGATATATTTTCAAGATTAAATTTCTCTAGTGCCCTTAATAATAATAACAATAATTATTTGTAACTATAATTAAAAAGTAATGATAAATATGTAAAATAATATATTTAATGCTATATTATATATATTGTGTCTAATAACTAAAAAAAATTAATTTTTTTTTAAGAAAATAGAAGGAGTAATTTATTAGGTAGGCTAGTGATATTAGCACTTCACTTATTGTTATTGACTCTTTATTGATAGCCAAAAGTATAAAATTATATCTCTATTTTTATTTTTTATTATGATAAAAGAGAGTATCAGAGGTGACAATATCATTACTTTATTAGGTATATTTTATTTTGGGCTAATAGTAATTAATGGGAAAATGACGAAACCACACGCAGGCTAACACCACAACTTGGCTTTTGTCCATTTCAAGTCCAAAAAAACGGCAAACCATCAAACTTACGTTCCCTCAACAAAAAATCTTTCATTACTCATCCCCTAGCTAATGTTATAAAAATCCTATAGTAGCATTATATATATATATATGAAGAAAATGACAGGAAAATTCAGATCTTGTCATTTTTGGAATTAGCGACGGTGTTTGTCGGGTTTCTGAAATGACATTAAAAAAACTAATTAAATAATTACAATTCTCCTGCTGTCCAAATAATTTAATTACAAATGTTAAGTAAAGAATATATAGACACACACTCATGGTCTTCCAAATCTTCCAAGTTCGAAGATAGATGATATGGTGTTGAATCCAGTTGGTACAGGTAATTGTTGATGTAGTTTCGTGTTGCCATCATTACTCTATCAATCATTTGCCCAAATAATTGTCGAAGGATATTCTAGGATAGTGCGTAAATAATGATGTACAACTGATTGGGTCCACTTTTGTAGTTATCGTGATGGTAATAGAAGGAGGCAACTCGGAAGCATGATACATCAAAAAAGAATATCACTAGTTCTTGTCAAACCATGGATCTGACCCAGTCGTCTTCTTCGATGGATGATGCCATCATCAATTAACGGCATGTTTGGTTCAAGGGAATTGACAATTACCTACAGTTTTATTTCTTAGTCAACCAGAATTCCTTTGTTTGGTTCAAAGGAATTCACTCCAACCATGAATTCCAATTCCCTTAGAAGGCTGAATTGCAATTCAGCCGATTTAGTGCTGAATTGCAATTCCTTGCACTAAGGAATTGGCCAAATTTTTTTTTTCAAATTTTGCACTTCCAATTTTATTTTAGAATTACAATTCTCACTCTACTTTTTCTTTCATCATTTTTTTCACTCTACTCTCTCTCATCATTTTTCTCACTTTATTTTTTTTCACTCTACTTTCTCTCTCATCATTTTTCTCACTCTACTTTCTCTCTCTTATCATTTTCTCACTCTACTTTCTCTCTCATCATTTTTTTCACTCTACTTTCTCTCTCTCATTTTTTCACTCTACTTTCTCTCTCATCATTTTCTCACTCTACTTTCTCTCTCATCATTTTTCTCACTCTACTTTCTCTCTCATCATTTTCTCACTCTTTTTTCTCTCTCTCATTATTTTCTCACTCTACTTTCTCTCTCATCATTTTTTCTCACACTAGTTTCTCTCTCATCATTTTTCTCACTCTACTTTCTCTCTCATCATTTTTTCTCACACTATTTTCTCTCTCATCATTTTTCTCGCTCTACTTTTTCTTTCATCATTTTTTCTCACACTATTTTCTCTCTCATCATTTTCTCACACTATTTTCTCTCTCATCATTTTCTCACTCTACTTTCTCTCTCATGATTTGCTCACTCTTCTTTCTCTCTCATCATTTTCTCACTCTACTTTCTCTCTTTCATCATTTTCTCACTCTACTTTTTCTCTCATAATTTTTTCTCACTCTACTTTCTCTCTCATCATTTTCTCACTCTTCTTTCTCTATCTCATTATTTTCTCACTCTACTTTCTCTTTCATCATTTTTTCTCACACTATTTTCTCTCTCATCATTTTCTCACTCTACTTTCTCTCTCTCATCATTTTCTCACTCTACTTTCTCTCTCATCATTTTCTCACTCTTCTTTCTCTCTCTAATCATTTTCTTATTCAGTAATAAAATACTTAAGATAAGGGTATTTTAGTCATTTAACACAATTCATTAGTTCTATTCATCCCAACCAAACACAAGAATAATGATTCCAACCTTATTCAATTCCTTTGAATCAAACTCATTCATTTTAATTCCAGCCTAATTCATTACAGCCTAATTCCCACTGAATTGAAATTTAATTACAGCCTTATTCATTACAGCGAACCAAACATGCCGTAATAGTTTACCTGGACTGAAGCTTATTAAAAACCTCATCAAGACAGTCATACGTCGTACTACATACCTGATTAGTACTGGCTTAGATTTTGATGGGGTCATATTGCCTGCTTGTTGCTTCAAACCGATCGTCACTAGAGTTTAATATGATTGAATATTAATCACAACCCCAATGTAATCTAGGAATGTTTGGAGAAATCCTAGGTCTGGCTTTTACTATTCACATAGCAAAATTATTAAAATTACTCACGTTATTCAAAATTCTATGTTTAATTTATCATATTTATTCGAATATTTTAAGTATATTATACAATTTTAATTTTAGAGTAATGAATATTTATTAAATTTTAATTTTAGTTACGGATGTTTTTTTAAATATTTTATATTTAATTTATCGTATTTATTTTCATATTTTAAGTGTATTAGTAAATTTTAATTTTAATATAATGAAAAATTTTCGATTAAATATTTTTTAGTATTTAATGTATGATAATTATAATTTATTGTATAAGTTGCATTATTAATATAAAAGGAATTTGGTAATAGTTTGGAATATGGTGAAGGAGAGAATTAGTGAGAGAAATGAAATGTGAATGTGACGCTGTTCGATGAAAGGTGAAAGCGCCACGCTACAGTGACTCCTGTGGATGCCCTTAGAGAGTGGCAATGACAGAGACGTAGCAGGGAACTTCATGCCCAACATGATATACGTTTCCCGAGAGAAAAGCAAGGCCACGTCCCATCATTTTAAGGCTGGTGCCCTAAATGCCTTGGTAAGTCTTGTCTCCATTCCCTACCTACCTGTATACTTTCAAGAACCATTGCATGCCAGCTTACATTACTTGCCTACAGGGTAACATTCTCATCACTCATCAGAACTTAATCAATTAAGACGTACATGCATGGTCCACACTCCACATTTGGACAATCTTCCCCCTCTCTCTTCTACAAAATTAATTACCAAAAAATAAATTATATCGTGAATTTGATTTTTAATTCTCAAACAGGCCACCAAATTACAATGAATTTGATTTTCTTTTATGAGATCAATGTGAATATTTTAGTAAACTGGTTGTACGCTATATTTTGTACTATTTTACAACTTATAAATATTGCTAAACTAGTTATTTTATCTTATAGTTATTGCTACGGTTCGCCGTATTAATGCAATTAATCCAATTTGATCTAAAATTTTATATTAGATTGAATTGGATTGGATCAATTTTATATTTTGAATTGATCCAAATGAAAAACTAAAAAAAATAAAGATTATAACTCTTTTTCTTAACATTGGTTGTAAAATGAGAATTAGTAAAAAAATTTATAATTAAAGTAACTTTCTAGCTAAAATTAGTCAATTTGACAAATGAAATTAAATTTGACAAAAATACGTATTTTGAACATATATTTATAATTTTATTTAAAATAAAAAGAAAAAAAATTGGATTATAATGAATTAAAAGACAATCAAATTTGAAATCAATCCGATCCAAAATATATGATAAGTTTTAATGGCAATTTGCACAATTCAGGTCGCATGAAATCAAATTTGGATCTGTACATTTCAACTGCCCTAATTATTGCACGGATTCGTTTGTTGTTACACATTTTTTATTTATTGTTGTTTAAATGTTTGTGATCTTTTTTTTTTTTTTTTTTTTGGTTTTGGGTTGGTAAAGCTTCGGGTATCGGGAGTTATGACGAATGCCCCAATAGTACTCACTCAGGACTGCGACATGTTTTCGAATGATCCCAAAACACCCCACGTAGCGCTCTGTTTCTTAATGGATCCTCAGGATCAGCCCAGTCTAGGTTACGTCCAGTTCCCTCAAATGTTTCATGGGTTAAACAAGGCCGACATCTATGCATGTGAGTACAAGCAATTGCTTCAAATTAATCCATTGGGCATGGATGGTCTTCGTGGCCCAAATTATGTTGGGTCTGGATGTTTTTTAATCGACGGGTTTTCTTTGGTGGGCCTTCATCCTTTGTTGAACCGGAGATTCTGGAGCTGAGGCCGCATTATGTTGTCAAGCAGCCCATTAAATCAAAACACATATTGAACCTGGCCCACCATGTAGCTGGATGCAACTATGAAGACCAGAGTCACCAGACTGCATGGGGTTCAAAGGTGAGCAATGGAAATTGCACATCATTAATTATTGTACTACTTGTTGATTTCGCTCTTTTTAACACACAGCAATAATGAGACGAAAATTTTTTAGCTGGAAGGCCGTTGTTTTGCAAATTTTTACTGTTCTTGCGGGCGATTTTCGGTGCGAAAAAGGTACAAAAGTTTTACTGTGTGATGAACAGTATTTATTGTTCATCGCACAGTAAAATTTTCAAAAATTTTAACGTTCATGAACAGTAATTTTACTGTTCATGATTTTTTTTTTTTTAGGTGCTGCTGGTTCAACACCCAAGCATCGCTGGACTGTCTGTGTGCAGGTTGGCTTCCACGTCTTGGCATTAGGTGATAGTTAGGGATTAATTTTCAGTTTCTATCGCCAACGGCCATTAGTGGTGGGCCACTTAGGATGAGTAGCATTCCCTTTGTATAGTACTAGTGTCCCGATATAACTTGGCTTTTGTATTTTTGGCTGCTCGTTAGCTTGTCCCGCTTTGTCGGGTGTACTTGCCCCTCCGTGGGTATTTGTCTTCGTGGGTTACAGCGCTGTACACAGTAGCGACACCACGAAATTTTATAAGCCCTTGCGACTCTGTATATTGGCCATTGTGTCTCTTTTTTAATATAATATCGTTTCTGGAAAAAAAAACACACACAACAATAATATTTAGGTAAAAATGTTCAATTTTACGTAACAAAATGATATCACATATGTATTGCATTAATCATTGAGAAATTTGGTTACGCGTATCATGTACGTTTTAAGTGATTAAGTAACGATATTTTCAATGATTTTTCGTAATTAGAAATTTTGTTATTGATACGATAACTATGAAAAAACAAAAATGAAATAATTTTTTTTTCACATGGATATGGTTCACTTGAACTCAATTGATGATAAATTTGCGGATTGGATTCAAGTATGGCTCACTGGTGGAGGACTACTACACTGGTTATCGACTTCTGTGTGAGGGATGGCATTCCATATTTTACCATCCCAAGAGGGCAGCATTTCTTGGTGATATGCCCATCTCCCTCAATGATGTTCTAAGCCAAAACAAGAGATGGTCTATAGGACTCCTGGAGGTAGTTTTCTCCAAGTACAATCCAGTAACGTTTGGTGTCCAGGCCTTGGGGTTTTTGGCGTCTTTCAATTTCGGTCACTACGCTTTCTGGCCTATGTGGTCAATTCCTGTCACAATATATGCATTTCTTCCTCACCACTGATCAACAATGTGTGCATTTTCCCAAAGGTATCCAATACGTTATGCAGAAAAGCGCATCCTTTTTTCCCTTTAAAGAAACAAGAATAATGTAATGTTACTGAGAACTTTGACTTCAGTAATCTTTTCCTGGTGATTTTACAGGTATCTGATCCATGGTTTTTCTTGTACGCCTTTTTGTTTCTCTGGGCATATGGACAAGAGTCTCTGGACTTCATTTTAGCCAGGAGTACATTTGAGAGGTGGTCGAATAATCAAAGAATGTGGCTCATTAAGGGGGTCACCTGTTACTTGTTTGCAACCATTGAATACGTAACAAAAATTCTAGGCATTGCAACACAGGGAGTCAATGTGACCAGTAAAGTAGTTGATGATGAACAAAGGAAGAGGTATGATCAAGGCATATTCGAGTTTGGGTTACCATCACCAATGTTTGTGCCATTATGCATGGCAGTAATTATCAATTTGATTGCTTTCCTATATGGTTTTCTAGAGGTTCTCAGGGGAGGGAACTTGGATGCATTGTTTGTGCAAATGTTTATTGCTGGTTTTGCCCTCTTAAATTCCTTACCAATCTACGAAGCCATGGTGTTGAGAGCTGATAAAGGAAGGATGCCCACCAAAATAACCATAATTTCAGCTTTTCTTGCTTGCGGTCTTTATATTACAAGTTCATTCATACTAAAGATGTAGCTAAGGGATTGATATGTTCTGTATCTTTGACGTTGATGCTATAGAAATATTTGTATCATTTCCTATCGAACTCTAATGTTGTTACAATAGTTTTCCGGGATGGTTCTACTTAATAAATGAAAGATACAATATGTTTTTAGAATAATTGAAATCTTTCAATAAATTGGACTTAATGTGGCCAAAAAAGGGAGGTCTTTTCACTAGCTCCCTGGATCATTTGAAACTTGATGCAATTTTACTAACCAAGCCAGTGAATTCATCATAGGCTGCAAATTGCTGCAATCCAGAATTCAGTGAGCCGGTTAGTCATTCCACTTTGTCCTAGTTGAATGTTTTCAAACCAATAGTTTCATCTAGCAAAATTACCATCTGGCGAAAGAAACCATTTTCCCAACATCATGCAGAAAAGAAGCAAGGTCGGCTTCGAGAGTATTCAAGCGTTTGAACTTTGAATGCTGATAACGACCGATTCTGCGTAGGCATTATTCCGACCATTGTCAAAGCAAGTTGAATCACCAGATGATCCTGATGATCCTTCGTTTTGATCTATAAAATGTTCTGATGCACAATTTTCAACTCTCGAGACAACTATAGTGAGTTGCTCTTGATGTTTTGCATAGACTATCCGTGGGCTCTGGTTGAAGATCTCAGTATCTGGCCTGTGTAAGTTATGTCCTGATGCAATTGCTTGAGAAATGCCATTCGGGCAACAGAGCATCTACAAAGTGGGCAAGTAGCGTTTGAATGGAGCCAATGGCTTATACAGTTAATGTGAAACATGAAGAAAAGGTTTTTCATTCATTCTTCTGAAAAACAAGACATGATACATATACACGTTTGATAAAGAACTTACCTAAAACCTCTTCTACAGAATATGGTAACTGAATATATATACATCTCTTACAATTATGGTAGCAGGATTCTATCTCAACTTGGTAATATTAATCTAGCTAATTTGTAGGCTAATTTACATGAACATGACAACACTCCCTCTCAAGTGGGTGAAAGATATCTTTGATACCCAACTTGAAAAGCGAGATCCTGAAGTCCCTCCCAGATATAGCTTTAGTTAGCATATCTGCTAGTTGATCACACGATCGAATGAATAGGATTTGAATGACTCCTTTTTCAATCTTTTCCTTTATGAAATTACGATCAATTTCCACATGTTTAGTTCTATCATGTTGAACGAGATTTTCAGAGATACTTATGGCTGCCTTATTATCACAAAAGAGTTTCATTCCTGTCTTTGGAGAGTAACCCAATTCAGTCATCAACCTTTTTAACCAAAGCCGTTCGCATACCCCTTTTGCGACTCCTCTGAATTCAGCTTCGGCGCTAGAAAGAGACACTACTTTTTGCTTCTTGCTTCTCCATGTAACAAGATTTCCTCCAACCATTATAAGATAACCAGAAGTTGAACGCTTATCGGTAACATTACCCGCCCAATCTGCATCTGTGTACCCTTCCACATCTAGATGACCATGCTTTCCGAAAAACAGGCCCTTTCCTAGAGCAGACTTTAATTATTTGAGAATTCGGACAACTGCATCCATGTGATCCTTCTTGGGAACATGCATGAATTGGCTGACCACACTTACAGCATATGAAATATCAGGCCTGGTATGAGACAGATAGATTAGTCTTCCTACAAGTCGTTGGTACCTGTCTCGATCGGCAGGAGGCTGATCTAGACTTTCATGAAGCTTATGGTTTTGAACTATCGGAGTATCTACTGGCTTGCACTCTAGCATTCCGACTTCAGCAAGAAGATCTAATACATATTTCCGTTGAGACAAAAAGATTCCCTCTTTTGATCTTGCAACTTCAATACCCAGAAAATACTTTAACTCTCCCAGATGCTTCATATCGAAGTCACCATTTAATTTAGACATGAGTCTTGTGCTCTCCGCATGATCATTGCCTGTGATAATAATGTCATCAACATATATAATAAGAAGAGTTATTTTCTCATTGCACCTCTTTATGAACAAAGTAAAATCAGCCGTGCACTGCTCATATCCATACTCCTTCATAGCAGAACTAAATCTCCCAAACCATGCACGGGGAGATTGTTTCAGTCCATAGAGAGATCGGTCCAATTTGCAGACAGCATTGGGGTTGCCATCACACTTGTAACCTGGTGGGATTTTCATGTAAATCTCCTCGTTCAGATTGCCATGAAGAAATGCATTTTTTACGTCGAGTTGATGTAAGGGCCAATCTAAATTTGCTGCTAGTGATAACAGAACTCTCACGGTGTTTAATTTCGTCACTGGAGAAAATGTTTCCTTGTAGTCAACCCCGTACGTTTGTGTATACCCTTTTGCCACTAGCCTTGCCTTGTATCGTTCGATAGACCCGTCCAACTTATACTTGATTGTAAAAACCCACTTACAATCCACTGCCTTTTTCCCTCGTGGAAGAGTAACTAGCCTCCAAGTCCCATTCTTCTCTAAGGCTTCCATCTCATCCTTCATGGCTGCTCTTCATTCAGGATCCTTCATAGCCACCTCCACCCTCTCTGGAATAGGCTTAGCCTATACGTTTCCGATAAAAGCTTGATATGTGGCTGACAATCTTCTTGTTGACACATAATTTGCAACGGGATACTTTGATGTTCAGTTTTTTATTTCAGGAGAGTATTTGTTAGGTGGCTTGCCCCTATTATGCCTGTCAGGGAGAACATATGTTTTGCAACTATGTAAATTGTCACAAGGTGGAGAAGAAGTGTTTACCTCAGGAGCATTCGCAGGAGCTTGGGTGGATACTAAAGAGGGAGATGAATGGATAAAACTTTGTTGGTCTTCGCTGAAATCCTGAAGCTCAGCTTCCCGAAGCTCGGCTGGAATATCATCACTACTGGATTCAGTTTGTTCCTCACTGCTGGATTCAGTTTGTTCATTGTTGACAGGGTGTCCAACTTCCATCATAGGCTGGATCATAGTTGTTGGGACTGCAGGTTGCTTTTGTAGACTTTTTTCCAACATAGGCGTTACCGTAGGCAAAAGTGTATGCGAAATATCCCACCAATTGGTATCCAGCTCTTCTTCTGTGGGACGAATACTCGGTTGGGATGGTGGATAAAAAAATTCAGACTCGATGAAAGTAACATCAAGTGTGACATGGAACTTCTTGGTACTTGGGTTATAGCATTTGTAACCTTTCTGATGTGATCCGTATCCAATAAACATACACCTATCGGCACATGGATCCAGCTTGGTCCTTTGATTTTTATGCAAATGTACAAGAGCCACACATCCAAATACTTTTGGAGGTAAAGTCAAAACACCGGGAATTTCCACATGATCAGCAAGGCATTGTAATGGAGTTCGAAGACTTAAAACTCTTGAGGGCATTCGGTTCATAAGATACACTGAAGTTATTACAGCAGCATCCCAAAATCGTTTAGGAACATGGCCACCTATGAGAATAGCTCTTGCGGTTTCAAGAATATGTCGGTTATTTCTCTCCGCCACTCCATTCTGTTGTGGTGTTTAAGCACAAGATGTCTCGTGAGTAATACCATGCAGATTAAAGTAAGTGCTAAGTTTGGTGTTCACAAATTCCCCTTCATTATCGATTCGAAGTACCTGAATCTTGACACCAAACTGTGTTCTAATCATTTCATAAAAGGTTTCAAATATAGCAGCAACTTCATCCCTGTTTTTCATTAGATAGAGCCAAGTCATACGAGTGCAATCATCCACAAAAATAACAAACCATCTAAAACCAGAAATTGTAGAGATTGGAGATGGCCCCTATACATCAGAATGGATTAAAGCAAATGGTTTTGTCCTTTTATTGATATTGGAAGGAAAACTAACACGATGACTTTTTGCCCGAATACAAGTTTCAATGTGAAACAGGACTCAGAAAAATTACGAAATAATTCAGGAAATAAAACTTTCAAGTATCCAAAAGAAGGGTGTCCAAGCCTGCGATACCATAACCAAACTAAGCCTTTTTCCTTGTCAAGATGACCCTGAGTGTGTAAACCATAGCCACTTGACTTGAAATCATCTAGAAAATATAATCCATCCCTCTTAGTACCACGTCCAATAATCTCCATCGTGCGAATGTCCTGAAAGATACAAAAATCAGGATGCATTAAAGCAAAACATTGTAAATCACTGGTGATCTGTCCTACCGACAATAGCTTATTTGATAAAGAGGGTACTAATAAAGTATTTGGAAGAGAGATAGATTGAGAAAGATGAACATCTCCTGCTCCAGCTACCCTGGAACTTTGTCCATTTGCATTTGTAATCTGGTCAATCTTAGGAGAAGTTGTTGTGGCAAGATCTTGGGAGTCAAAAGTCATGTGATTTGTTGCTCCAGAGTCAATAATCCATTTACCATTCTTGCCCAAGTGAGAGACAGAATAAGCACAGCCTGATTTACCTTTGGTTTCGGTACATGTACTCTGATCGGGAACTAAGGATAATTCAGCCCCTCCAGAAACTAAAGCCGCCTGAGCACTAGCACTTTCTTTCCCAGCTGCCTTCCCTTTCTTCTTTTTCTGGAGTTCGTCCCACCACTCAGGATAACCATGAAGTTTAAAGCACTTATCCTTTGTATGTTTTGAATTTCCACAGTGAGAGCACCCTCCTGTGGTTAGTACTCCCCCTGTAGTTAACTTTGGTCGGGAGTCAGCCCCTTCACGTCGGGAGATCATAGCTCCACCCGAGACTCCATGTTCTCCAGGTGAAAGCATAACAGTTTGTCGGAGATCTTCTCTCCTCACCCTGGCATATGCCTGTTCCACAGTAGGAAATGGTTGGATCTGTAGCACATCCGCTCGTACCTTATCCAGGCGATCATCAAGTCCATCAAGGAAGAGATATACTCGATTTTCTTGAATGGCTAAGTTATATCTTGTAATATCCTCAGCGCACTTCATGGGATTTGGTCGCCGAAAATCTATTTCTCGCCAGAGAGCCTGAAGGTTATTGTAGTAGGTTTCTATGGTTCCTCCATTTTGTTTTAACCGCGACACTTGCCGCTTCAAATCATATACTTGGGACGTATCAGTCCCGTCAAAGTAGGTTGTAGCCACTGAATCCCAAACAGCTTTTGCAGTTGGGAATCGTATAAAGTTTCCAATGAGTGCTGGTTCCATTGAATTTATCAGCCATCCTTTTACGGTGGCATCTTCAGTACTCCACTTCCGAAAACCAGGATCTGTTATGGCTGGTTGTGGAACAGCACCCGTCAGATATCCCAACTTATCCTTACCCGAGACATACATCTCGATGACTTGAGACCACAAGCCATAGTTGGAACCGTTGAACCTAATAGCGATTGCAGGGGCAAAAGATTCTGTCACTGATGGTGGACTTTGCTGTGATAAAAGCTGCTTCATCGCAGTTGTAAAGTTTTCAAGAATCGTTGTGGTTGTTGATCCTTCACTTGAAGGTGGTGTTGTTGTTATTTCTTGTCTCTCCATGACTTATAGCAGGCCCTAAACCGCTCTGATACCATGAAGAAAAGTTTTTTCATTCATTCTTCTGAAAAACAAGACATGATACATATACACGTTTGATAAAGAACTTTCCTAAAACCTCTTCTACAGAATATGGTAACTGAATATATATACATCTCTTACAATTATGGTAGCAGGATTCTATCTCAACTTGGTAATATTAATCTAGCTAATTTGTAGGCTAATTTACATGAACATGACAACAAAACATATGTTTGCATGATGGGATTTGGTGCAGTTCTTCTTTGACTTCGAATTCTCCCAGACAAACACAGCATCTGTAAAGTTTTGCAGAAAATTCGTTATCTTCACTTCAGTGCATAGAATATTATCTAACAGTAGGATCCCATAACCCAGCGACCACTATCATACGAACTTCAATCAGAACATAATACAGCACTCGTGATTACATTTACCTTCTGAATCATGATATTAAACTACCTTTATTACTAAGTTATCTGTCCCTCTCTTTTCCATGTTAAAATTTATTGGAGTCAATGTCAATTTCTTTGAAGGTGAAAAACTCGTTATACAAATTACTCCGGTAGTTAAGACAACTATGAAGATGAACAACATTCGATGGTGAATTTATAACAAGCAAAGGAAATTTCTTAAAAATTGTGTTTCTTATGATATGATAAATACAAAGAATTAAAGCATGTCGCAGTAGCCAAATTTGGTTTTAACACGTCACAAGTTTATCTTAGGTTGTTGATGAGTGTTAATGCTAGGTTGAATTATTTGCACAGAGCTTATGACTTTAATTGATGGTAAAGCGACTAAAAATGTTTGGGATTATGTGCAAAATTGTAAGAAGATTCAATGTTAAGGCTCATAAATGTTGTTTAATGCATTCTGGGAAAACTACTTAGCTGCTAACAAAGCAAATTGCAGTTCTAAGTTCTTAAGTGTCTCCCTGGACTTTGAATGTTCTTCATACAATATTACAGGAAGCTTTTCCTTGAAAATGTCCTCAGCATCCGTAGCAGCCTACAAAGAGCGAATATTGATTAGAAACTCGAAGTTTATGAAAAGAAGCAATCTTATATCCATGTGACTGCATAGACAGAAGACTGAAATGAATCCCAGGCTTTGAGAAGTCAGAAGCTGATGTGTGCTGTATTTGCATACAAAAAATAATACAAGTGGATTAAAGAGGAGGGTTCTTACTGATGAACCATCAAAGGCTGCTGGATTTGAGTTCTGTTGAAGATTTGTTGAAGTTGAAGAACTGGAGGACACCCTCTTCTTAAGATAGAACAAGTAAAACAAGAGAAACAGGATGATAGAAAAGAGTATTGGGATTGAGAATATAAAAGCCTGGTAAAGTTTAAGCTGGAGTTCTTGAGAGTACAACTGAGAAGGGCTCGGAGTTTGTGGGTTAAACCCCATGAATTTGATGAAAATATCTGTCTTTCCTGATGATTAGGAAGATTAATGTTCCGGTGAGAATTGAAACAAGTTAATTCAGTGTGCAAAGATTATTCAGTTTTATATGAGTGGAGATATGTGGGGTGGTTATAGCATTGGGAAAAAATAGTCCTACATCACTATATGCGAAAAGTACATTCCATTAAGTAAAGAATGCCAAAGGGCTTTAGAAGATCTGAATGATTGTCAAAACGTATGAATTGTGCTTGTGTTTCAGCTGACACAGAAAGCTGGAAACTAACCACTAAAAGATCCCTTGGCTTGTCTTCATCTTTTGTGCTATTGCGGATTCAGGAAAGAAATGGGGAAAGAGGATACACCATTGTGCAGGAAATAAAATGGGATGACTGTGATATTTCTCTACCGCGAAATAGGTGGAAAAATTCAGGATTTAGGAAATGAAAACACAAAAAGTGCTCTCTTTTTCCAAAATGAGAGGGAAATAATGTTGAGGAGACGACTGGATGATATCTCATTGGAATTGAAGGAAAAGCTTCAGAAAACTGTTTTCTTCATTGCTTATTATTAAAAGAACAAAACCAACTTCAGGGATCGTTTAGGCAGTCCAAGTGGAGAGTTAAAATTTATAATAGAGCACAATTCTACCAACATAACCAATTAGGCTCGCAAGAATCTACAGCACTATTAAAATTTAGTCCACAAAAAACAATTTTCTTGTTCAGTTAGGTAGGGAAAATCTAGCAAAATGGATAAAGTTGCTTTGGTTCATTTGGCAGAAATGATTCTTAGCCTAACCTCACTAATGTTTTATTGCTCTTGATCATGCATTAATTATATTTGTTGCGGTGAACGGTCCCTTTACTTACGTTTTGGCCAACTCTGAACTGATTCTGGATTGATAGCTTTGCCTGCATGCACCCATCTCTGTGTAATTTATGTGCCTGCACAATTAGCGGTCTACAAGTCCTCTGCTTTTCCATTATTATTGGCATCAATGAGCGGTATGTTCAAGATATTTACTTTGGAGTATGCCTGATGTTTTTCCACATAGAAAATTTATTGATTTTTTTTGCACACTTTATTGTTTTGATTGAGCTATGATATTTCAGTGCAAAAATCTCGCTGAATTTTTATAGTGACTAAGTGATTTCTGTTTGATGCCTTCTGGAATGCATTCATGCAGTAAAATTCAACGAAATTTTCCCTAAGTGCATCATTAATCTAAGTGTCTAAAGATTCGTGCTTTATATCAAATGGCAGACTAAATCTGCTCAGCTCACCAGGGTCCTAGAAACATGAGATGATCTCATGTTCCATGTTTAAGGCGATTCATCTCTTTGTATTAAGATGTGTCCTAAAGTAACCTGAATTAGAAACGAAAGAACTGAGAAGAGGACATTAAATATGTCTTACGTTGTCTCCTTCCCAAAGGATTTTCCAACATTGGCCATCAATGGGTTTTCCTTTTCATCAGTTTCCTGTCTTTTATGTATCCTCATCACTCAAATGCCAAACTCACTCGGGTGCAGTTTAAGAAATCAGCAAGTGTTAATTAATCATCCAAACTCATTTTTTGTTATTTAAATGTGTATATGACTTGTGTTTTAAAACAGGTTTTTATATTTTTTGAAATAATGATTATAAAATAAAAAATATATAAAAAATTATAAAAGTATATTAAAAAAACGTAAAGACTTGTTTTGAAATGACAATTCATAAACATTTTAATGCAACTTGGGTTTCTTCACAAGCCATGAAATTTCAATTTTAAGTATATGAATATGATATTTCAAATTTTAAATTTGAGCACTCTTGAAGGGTCTGTGTGTAGGAACAAATGGGGAATGATTTCCTGAAGGATTAGTGTGAGATGATGCTTCATGCTTAATGGTTTCCTATAGTTTGTTTTGGAATAAAAATTAATAATGCATACGGTGTTACGTGATAAAACTTATTAAACATGTATTGTTCTAAATATCTATTAATTATAAGCATCATTTAAAGATTATCACTACAAGAAAAGTGATATTTTCCGACGGACTATTCCGACGGCTTTTAATCCGTCGAAAACTTCCGACGGCTATCCGTCGGAAAAAGCGAACCGCAAGGCAGCAACCAAATCTCCGACGGATGTCCGTCGGTAAAAATAATTCCGACGTATTTCCGACGGACAATCCGTCGGAAGAGCAATAAAAAAATTTTATATTTCAATTTTTCCGACGGATTTGCCATCGGAATATTTAACAATATAATAAAAAAAAGAAAATTATATTTCCGACTGATTTTCGTCGGAAATAGTTTGTAAAAAATTTAAAAATGAAACATTTCCGACGGACATGCCGTCGGAATTTTGAAAAAAAATATTAATTTTTTTTTTCCCGACGGTGCCGACATTTTCCGACGGAATTCCGTCGGAAATTTAGAGAATATGAACCCAAGCATCGTGAGCATTCTCTTCTTCGTTGTATTTCATCTTTCGCTAGTTAATGTAGCTCTTCCTTGTGAGCAAAAAAAAAATTGCGCCGCTAGTTAATGAAGTAGCTACCGCCGTTGATCAGCACAACATTTGAAAGGCTGAGTTTTCCATCGATCAGCTTTGCTCTGCCATCTATGGAGTCCAACATCTAAATCTAACAACAACACTGTAAGATCTTATCTTCTTCTCCATTATTTTCTTCTTCTTCTCCATTATTTTCTTGTTCTTCTCCATTCAACCAAAATAACTCGTTTATTTTTCATTTTCATCCAAGGTTTTATTCTTCTAGATAAATAACTGTCCGTAAAGAACACAAATCTTCCATTTTAACAAGGTACGTAGTTAATTTTTTATTACTATAATATTTAATTTTATATGTGTAGATGGATTGTATTTGGTACCGTAGTTGTTTATATATCGTGGTAATATTGTATTAATTTTATGTCTTGACATAAATTATTCATTTTATTAATGTTATATTTTTATTACTGTGATATTTAGGGGGCGTTTGGTATAATCTATGGGTTTAGAAATGGAATGGATTTGATAGAAAGAAAGGTTTGGAATAGAATGTAATGATAGTAATTATGTTATTTGGTATTATTTTTAGTAATGGAATGAATTTGAAAAAAACTGTTTAGTTATTATTAGTTAATTATTCATTAGAATATTAAATTAATTAATTATTAATGAAAATATTATTATTGAATTAATTTAAAGAAATTAATTAATTATAAATTAATTACTTAAAATTAATTAATATTAATTATATAGTAATGATAATAATTAATATTAATGAATGAGATTAAGTAATTATGAATTATAATATTAAATTACAATATTAAATAAATTAATGATTAATTAACATAATCTTATTTAATTAATTAATTATTAATAAAAATGTTATTGATTAAATTAACTTTAAGTAATTAATTAATTATAAATGAATTAATATTATAAATTAATTAATAGTAATTATAATAATTAATATTATTGAATGATATTAATGAATTATTAATTAAATTATTAATTTAAAATATTAAGTAAATGAATGATTAATTAAATTAATTTTAATTAATTAATTAATTATTATTAATAAAACTATTAATGATTAAATTAATTTTAAGTAATTAATGAATTATACATTCATATAATTAATATTCTCAATTAATTATTTTTAAGTTAATTATTATTAATTAGAATAATTAATTCCTTTGAATGAGATTAATTAATTATTAATTATAATATTAAATTACAATATTAACTAAATGAATAATATTATTGTTATATTTTTATTACTGTGCTGCTTATATATCGTGGTCATGCTATGTTATTTTCCTGTCGTGATATAAATTATGCATTATATTAATGTTATATTTTTATTACTGTGATATTTATTTTTATATATGTGTAGATGGATTTCATTCGACACCGTAGTTGTTTATATATCGTGGTCATGCTATATTAATTTTATGTCGTGACATAAATTAGGCTTTATATTAATGTTATATTTTTATTACAGTGATATTTATTTTTATATATATGTAGATGGATTTCATTCGACACCGTAGTTGGATGTATAACAGAATTGGACCTAACAGAAGAGGTTTAACCGATGAATTTACCAGTGGGGTAAATGAATTCGTGCAACATGCTTGTACTCTTCTTAAATATAAAATTGAAGGAGTCATTCGGTGTCCCTGTAAAAAGTGTAAGTCAGGTAAAACATTTGGTCCAGAAGATGTGGTGGTTCATTTATATAAGAATGGTTTTAAACCAAAATATTGGTGGTGGATTGACCATGGTGAGGTTGAGCCTCCGAATTTTGACTCTATATATGCTACATATCTGCATGAGCAGAGGAATATCGCAAAAACAGATAATGCAGAAAGTAGTCGATATCATGATATGATAAGAGATGCAGCAAATTCTCATTTTATGGGTAGTGGTGAACGTGAATTTGTGCAAAATACTGAACAGCCTCCTAATGAAGAAGCTAAAAAATTTTATGATTTGTTAGAGGCTGCTAGTCGTCCGTTGTGGGAAGGTTCGACTCATTCTGAATTATCCACAGCTGTTAGACTAATGAGCATCAAGTCAGATTGGAACGTACCACACGACTGCATGAATGCCATGATTGAATTGATGAGAGAGGTTAACCCCCAACAAGAAATAGACATTCCAAAAAGTTATTATCACACGAAAAAGTTGGTGTCTAAATTAGGAATATCTGCCCAGAAGATTGATTGTTGTCCAACTGGTTGTATGTTGTACTACAACGAGAACGATCACTTAGAGGAGTGTAAATTTTGTGAACACCCTCGTTATAAAAGTGAATCGACTAGCAAAGGAAAGCGAGTGCCACTTAAGTCGATGCATTACCTTCCTCTAATACCCAGGCTTAAGAGATTGTATGCCTCCATGAGTTCTGCACCGCATATGAGGTGGCATTATGTGAACAAAAGGCCAGATGGTGTATTGTGTCATCCATCCGATGGGTTAGCATGGCGACATTTTGATGAAAAATATCCAGATTTTGTTGCGGACCCGCTGAACATCAGGTTAGGTTTGTGTGCGGATGGTTTTACACCCTTTAGTATGTCATCTACTCCTTATTCATGTTGGCCTATTTTTGTGACTCCGTATAATCTTCCACCTGAGATGTGCATGACAACTTCATATCTATTTTTGAGTTGCGTCATTCCAGGCCCGCATAATCCAAAGAATTCAATTGATGTCTACTTGCAACCCTTAATGGATGAATTGAAATTGTTGTGGCATGTTGGAGTCTTGACATATGATATTTTCACAAAAGAAAATTTCAATATGCGTGCTGCACTTATGTGGACAATTAATGATTTTCTGCGTATGGAATGTTATCCGGGTGGAGTACCGAGATTGGCTTGTCCGATTTGCATGGAGGATACGAAAGCATTCTATTCAAAAGAAGGCGGGAAAATTCGTGGTTTGATTGTCATCGACGATGGTTAGATCCGATCACACATTCAGACGAATGTGTCCGATTCATTAAAAATCGTGTCGAAGTTGATGATCCACCGAAGGTTGTCTGGGAAGAGATTTGGGATCGAATTTCATCTATACCTAAGGTATATGAGGTCGCGCTTTAGACTTGACGGATATGGCATTCAAAGATAATCGACAAAACAAAGCATATTTTGGGAATTGCCCTATGGAAAGATAACTTGCTTCGCCACAATTTAGATGTCATGCATATTGAGAAAAATTTCTTTGACAATTTGTTCAACATCATATGGATGTAAAGGACAAGAGCAAAGATAATGTGAAGGCAAGATTGGATCGATGAAACATTGTATGCGAGTGAATTGCACCTACAAAACAAAGCAACGGCAAGTATTCCAAACCAAGGCAAAATACACATTCACATTGGATGAAAGACGCAATATTTGTGAATGGATAAAGAATTTGAAGATGCGGATGGGTATGCATCAAATTTGCGTAGGTGTGTCCAATCGAAAGAAGGAAAATTAACGGTTAAAATCTCACGATTGTCATGTCTTAATGGAGAATTTGCTTCCGTTGCATTCAATTCACTCCTGAAAATATTTGGAAAGCAATAACAGATCACCAATTCTTCAAGCAATTGTGTTCGAGCACTTTGAGAGATCTGATTTAGACAGTAATGCAAGATAATATCCTGTTATAATCGTGCAAGTTGGAGAAAATCTTTCCACCGGCTTTTTTGATGTAATGGAGCATCTTCCTATTCACTTAGTAGAAGAAGCGGACTTGGAGGCCGGTTCAATATAGGTGGATGTATCCTTTTGAAAGGTAATTAAACCTATTTTTTCCTAATTACGTATATATAATTTTTTTTTAGTTTCCTAACATGTTGTTTAACGAATTTCAATTGTAGGAACATTGGGAAGTGTAAACGGTCGGTGAAACAAAAGGCTAGAGTCGAGGGTTCGATTTGCGAAGCATACCTTGCCAGGGAAACTTCACATTTTTGTTCATTCTATTTTGAGAAGCATGTCCCGAGTTTACGAAACAGAGTGAATCGGCATGATGATGGAGGTCCTAGTACGAACCCTCAATCTTTGTCAATATTTGATCTTCCGGGCAGAGCATCAGGAAAAGCAACTATTCGGTGGTTAGACGATAACGAGCTCTACGCTGCGAAACAGTGCGTTCTGCTTAATGTTGAGGAGATCCAACCAACTCTGAGGTACAGTATGTTTATTATGTTTCTTTTACCATTTTTATTTTGTAATCTAATTGCGACATTAATGATTGAAATATATTTCAGAGATTTTAGAAATTATTACGGGAATGAAGCTGTTGGTCCCCATTTTAGTTCATGGTTCAAAGATTATGTAAGTGGTCATAGCCTGCAAATATCTATTACGCAATAGATGTAAATTCATTGTAATTTAAAGGTTGAAGTTTTTTTTAATTCAATCGCAGGTACAAAATGTTTCCAACAGAGTAACCAACCCAAATCTACATGCTCTGGCATGGGGACCAAGTCGAAAGGTGAAATCATACCAGACGTACTTTGTAAATGGATACAAATTTCACACAGCGACTTGGTCCGAAAAAAGAAAGACAATAAACAGTGGTGTATGGGTCAGAGGTGATGGCAGTGAAGCTGGCGAGGTCGACTATTACGGAGTTCTTCAAGACATTGTCGAACTGGAATACTCATCAGGAGATCTCGTCAAAACAGTAACATTATTTTATTGTACCTGGTTCGACACACGGAGACCATCAGGAACAAAGGTACATCCACAATATAAATTAGTTGATATGAGATATACAAGACAATACGGTACATTTGACCCATTTGTGATTGCACAAAATGCTAGACAAGTGTATTATGTTCCTTATCCTTTGAGACCTGATAAGTCTGAATGGTGGGCCGTGATTAACACAAAACCAGTGGGTAGGGTCGAAGTGGAGGATTCAATAGACATAGCATTCCAAAATGGCACATCAAACGTGGAGTACACTGTAGATGATGATTTGGAAAATAGTCTCCGAGATTTTCAGCGCAATAATGATGAAGATGTTGATGTAGAAATGAACAGGCATGAGGATGGTGAGGATGATGAGGATGCTGAAGAAGAACACGTGAGCAATGATTCAGATGAAGAGCCAGAATTTGAAAACAGCGAAGAAACGAGTCCCGAAGAAGAATTCGAGGATATATATTCAGACTGAATAAATTAGCGTGAATAAATATGTTTATTTCAATTTTTAACGGAATAAATATGTTTTTTATATATATTTCAATTTAGAAGTATTGAAAGTTTAAATGGGATAAAAACTCTTTCTTTTCAATAAAAGAGTATATATTTTTTTAAAATACTTAAATAAATAACAAACAGGGATAGAAATAAATATACTATTTTCAATATATGTATTTCGAAAAGTTAAAGAAATAAAATTATGATAAAAAGGAGGTAAATAATTTGAAAAAAATACTTTCAAAATGGGTTGGCGGAAATAATCAGAAAAAATAAAAAAATTTAAGAAACATATGGGATAGAAAATATGAAAAATGACTTCCGACGGGAAATCCGTCGGAAATCCTTGCAAAAAATACAAAATGTAAAATATTCCGACGGACAGACCGTCGGAATTTTAGAAAAATTAAACCAATTTAAGAAAAATATTCAAAATGAAATATAAAAACCTTTCCGACGGAAAATCCGTCGGAAGTTCTTGCGAAAGAATAAAACTTCAAAAACTTCCGACGGACAAACCGTCGGAATTTTAAGAAAAATGAAAAAATGTAACGAAAATATTCAAAATAAAATATATTTTTATTTCCGACGGTACATCCGTCGGAAGTTCTTGCGGAAAATTGGAAAAATTTAAAAATTCCGACGGACAAACCGTCGGAATAAATGTAAAAATTAAAAAATTTTATGTTTCCGTCGGAACTATTCAACATTAAAATTAAAAAACATTTCCGACGGATAATCCGTCGGAATATTCATCGAAAAGTAAAAAAAATTAATAAAAAATCCGCCGGAAATGTAAAACTACATAAAAAAAAAACCCCAATTTTTTCCCCTTCCCTCCCATTTCCCCCTCCCTCCCGCGCGCTCTCCCCTCCCGCCCGACCCTCCCGCCTCCCACCTGGCCCCCCCAATTTTTTCATACTATTTTCCCCCCCGTCATTCATCTTTCCGGAGTCACCGCCTCCCCCTTTTCCCTTTTCTTGCGAAAAAATCCGCCTCCCCCTTTTCCCTTCGCCTCCACCCCGAAGGCGTCATTCGGAAATCCGTCGGCCGCTCTTCAATCTCCAACCGCCGGGCGTCACTGTCCTTCTTGTTCTCAACGTGAGCTCGTCACTGTCCTTCTTGCGAAAAAATCTGTAGGGTTGTTTGCAGTTCATGTCACTTCCGCCGCCTCAAGTGTATTCCGGTCCTTCTCTTATTTTTTCTCATTGGCTACGAATATTAGTGTTGTTTTTGATTTCTGTTCTGGCTGTGTATGTGTTTTTGGTGGGAATTTGTGTTTGAATTTTTGGATTTTGCCCTAATTTGATGAAGAGCCGAATTTCCGTTCTATTTTTGGGAGTTTGATGAAGGGCCGAATTTCCGATCTTTTTTGGACCTTAAATTGTTTCATTGATGATTTTGTGGCTAATGGCGAATGGGTGTGAATGTGGCACTGATTTTGTAGGTTGTCATTTGCCGAATTTCATCTAAATTTTTTGTGGTGGTTTTGTGTTTGTTGTTTGTCCTCTGCACTGCATCTTCGGCTGGGGGAAAATATATGTAAAAAAAAAAAAAGATTTCCCTGCCAATGTTGAATTCATAGGCCTCTATATTTGACTATGTCACAACATGAAACGTGAAGGAAGGAAAAGGGGACTATTTTTTCCCACCGATTCTTGATTTACCACTTGATTTTGTCCTCCTATACTCAGTCAAGAACATTGTAGTGTCGGTCCATTTATCTCATAATCTATTGAACACACTTTTTAGGATTCTTTGTGCACAGATTTGACTTTTTTGTGTGTGTAATCTGCCTTTCTTCGAGAATTAATGGCTTTCGAGGGTTGGGACCCCAATTGGTATGATTTATCCCCAACGTGTATATGCATTGGTTTCTTGGCTATTTCTTCAGTAAAAAATTTTCGAAATGATAATGGCGGGGGCCATGATGGCCTAATGTGATCATGTGAACAAAAATCTAATTAAGTTTTTTGTATAAATTTTGGCCCACATGATTGGGATTTTGATTATGGGTTACATGTGCACTAGAAACTTTTGAAAATCTACTTTGATGATTAAGAATGGATTAGCTTATGAATGCTTAAGCTTTCTGGAAGACTGGGACCCAAACTGCAGTGTCTCTTGTAATGATAAAGAAGATTACCAACTGCCTAGCTAGCTTAATCAATATATTTTTTGGTAGTTCATTTGAGGATAGTGACAAGAAAGAAGAAACCCTACGTACACACTCATGAAATTAAAATCACCATTTCATGCACTTGTCGAAGGGCCAATGATTTAATTATTCTGGAACGATTTAAGATTGGCAACTTGTACAATATTTTGCATCAATGAACATTCATGCTTGATTTTCGGGATTTTCTTAAACTAAACTTTATATTTTCAAAATTTCGAGAGAAGTCAATTGATCCATAATTTATATTTAATCTATTATATTCGTTTCATTCTTAGGATAAGGGTTTTTTTTATAATTATTTACCACAATGTACATGTAATCTCATCTAAATCTAAATATGACTAGATATTATTTCAATAATTTGTAAACAAAAATATCTTTTATTTATTCAAACTCTCCTATTTATTATTTTTTAGTGAAAATGATACATTGGAAACATGAAATCATTGGTAAGAAAATATATATGAGTTATTATCAAGTGCACAAATTATTGTAAAATGACAAGCTTTTTTGTTAGATATTGTAGGATTTTAATTAAATGGATAAAGATCGAGCGCAGGTCGCCGTGCAAGTCGCGCAAAGGTCGTATAGTTCGCTCGTCGGAGCGTACACCATTGCGTCCCCCTCCGTCAGAGTTGGCTTTCCGTCGTCCACTCTTAGCCGGCTCAGCACAGAGCACTGGAGATGGATCGGGTCCATCTTCATCACCACCGCGCATCACACATACTGGAGATGGATCTAGACTATCATCATCACCACCGCATTCGGAGCATCGTGATGAGGGCGAAGTCGAGATCGAGCCTCCATTGGATCATGTACGGGAGGAGGATGGTGCAAGATATATCATACCAGACAAGACTTCTACCGGATAAAATTTTTAGCATTTATTTTAAATAATACTTGTATTCAATTAAAATTTTAATATTTATTTCTTCTTTTGTTTATATTTTTAGATTCATTCCGAGTCATACCACATGGTGCAATTTACGATGCAATCATAGCCCACTTTGAACAACCTTGGGCAGTATGGCGCGAAATTCCACTAGAGGTTCGCGATAGGATGTTTTCGGAGTTTAAGGTAATTTTGGACGATGGTTATATTATTATTTATATTGATTTATATAAATTATAAGTTATATAATTACTAATGTCGTCATTTATGTTTGTAGCGCAAGGTTTATTGGTTGCCAAGAAATGATGAAAACATCCGCCGAGCGTTCGAAGTACGAGGGGCAAAACGCTTTATGGATATTTTTCATCAAATCCAGAAGAAGGACAAGACCGCAATGGATAGGTGACTATGTCCGGAATGCCTTCAAAAACATTGGGCATCAAGTATTCAAAAAAGGCAAATTCAGTAAAAGAGGCTCGTCTTGAGAGAAAGGCGGGTCTCTCAATACTTATGCTCAATATCACTTGCTACACATGCAGCGAGACTTGTAAGAATATTTATATATTTTTTTATTTCAATGTCATTTATGTATAATTTAATATGATTTGTTAATATAATATTTATATAATATGTAGGAAAAAACAATAGGCAAAAGGCCATCAAAGATTGACCTTTTCTTAATTGGCCACAAGAAAAAAAATCCCGAGACTAGAGAGCGGGATCAGTGGGTTGATTCTCGTGCCGAGGCTACGTATGTGAGTTTTTTAGTAAAAATACTTTTTTTTTACAAAATTTATTTAGTTTATTAATAATAAATAAAAATGTGTAATATATTTTTTTCCTTGATAGAACGCTTTTCAATCTCTTGCGGCTGAAGAAAGACTCAATCGCATGTGTCGGCTGATGATAGTATCGCGGCGACGCAGTAATCCCCCACGCAGTGATGAAGAATTATTTACTCAAACTGCCGGTGGAGTCTACAAGGGTAGAGTTTCTGGGATGGGGAATCAACCTTCTACCAGTCGCTCTGTCTATTCAGCATCACCTTCGGCTGTTGTGTCGCAAGCTGAGTATGATCTGATGCGACATAAAGTGGCCGAATCGACCGGCGAGGTCGATCGGGCGACATAGAGTGGCCGAACTGACTGAGGAGGTCAGTTCTGGGCGACATAGAGTGGCCGAACTGACTGAGACGGTCAATACTAAGCAACAAAAAATGGAGGAGGTGATTCAGAGCCTACAGGCAAAGATAGAGAAAATGGAAAAGCGCAGAAAGAATAAAAGAAAAATGAGCAACAATGAAGATACTGACTCGAGCACGGATACGGACGAAGATTAGGATAGTATTACTTTTTATCAAATTTATGTGTATAAAATAATTTTTAGCTCAATTTTAAAATGGAATTTATTTTTTAAAAAAAATTTTTATTCAATTTCCGACGGAATTCCGTCGGAACTAATTTATTTCTTTTTAAAATTTTATTTCATTTAATGGAAATCATTAAACATATTTATTTATTAAAGAATTTTAATACTTTCCGACGGATATCCGTCGGAAATTACTTATTTTTTAAAAAAATTTTATTACAGTTCCGACGGAATGCCGTCGGAAATTATTTATTTCTTTTGGAAGATTTATTTAATTTCCGACGGCCTTCCGTCGGAAAAAGATAATATTTCCGACGGAAATCCGTCGGAAGAAGATAAATTTTCATTGTCCGTAGTCCGTCGGAAAATCCGTCGGAAAATTTAGAATTAACCGTCGGAAAAGTTTTTTTCGACGAACGTTATTCCGAGGGAAATGTTCCGACGGATTTCCGTCGGAATTCTTACTTTTTCCGACGGAAATGTGGATTTTCCGTCGGAAATGTGCCGTCGGAATAAAATGTTTTTCTTGTAGTGTATATATATTTTGTTGAGAAATAATGATATTTATAATGACTTTTTATAGCGATTGATGTACTAAGTATAAAAAGACAAAATTATCCTTTATTATACGGCTTTAGATTCTTTTATTTCACAAACCTAACTTTTAAAATAGTTATATTGCATGGTAATAATGAAATGATAAAATTTTCATGTAAATTTTTTTTTTTCCAAAAGTTAAGCTTATATGCAAATTGCATATGTATCAAAATTTACATTTAATCAATTAACTTGATATCTTTTTGGTCCATTTATCTTAGTCAATAAAAAACAGATCACCTCTCATTTTTTAGAAGACATTTCTTCTAACTCGTATGAATCTAATTTGGCACTTGCCCTGAAGCTCGAAGACATTACATTTAGTTTGTCTAATACTTTGATATGCATATTCCTTCTTTTCTTTCATGCCAGATTAATTTGTATGATTGATTATTCTTGTAACTGGTAGGCATGGGTTATGATTGATTTGCAAATTACTAACCAATATAGTATAAATTTAAGAATACTAGAATAATACAACTATCTAGGACAATAAAACATATAATAATACATATGCTAAGATATTAGAATATGGGATAAATAACAAAATATAAGTTAAAATATAAAGGATGTGTAAGAAATTAATGAAGAATTTTTTTTTCAATAAAAAATATATAAGTAATTTTAAAAAGGGTTCTTTCACAATCTCCAGAAATCCGACTTTTGAATATATACTATTTGATTAAGCCAACAACGTAAGGATCCATGAATTACCACACTGCCAACGTGTATTCCGAAGCGTGACAGATTATTTTAGTAATTATGAGGATTTGTATCAGGTATGAAAATGATATGATAATTTTTTTTATCTTTTAATTTTTGGTTAAACAATTGCGTAATGAACAACTGCAATTACAGGATGCATTGTATGAGTATTTCTCCCTGGTAAACTCTATTAAAGGAACCCCATGTCCAACCTAATTTGAAAAGCCTGCACTTACTCCATTCATTGTACTGACAACGTACGTCGAATAAATATAGCACCCATTGGTTAAAGTTTTCCTGTATAACGTTTGAATTTGGGTAAAAAATATTGACGGTCACCAAAATTTTAAAATCATGTATTTTTGGACATTAAATTTATTAACTTGCGCAAATAACTATTTAACTTGTAAAACTGGCTATTCGTGGTCATTCTGTTCCTTTTGTCTGTTAAAAGTCAAACGGCAGCCCTTCCACGTGTTTTTTGAGAGGCAAAAAGGTCAGCCCTTCCACGTGTCTTCTTTCACTGGTCTTCTTTTGCTTCTAGCCAACTTATTCTTTTGACCACATATATATCTTTCCGCACCTCCTCCTTTTGCCTCTTCCGCCGTTGTAATCCCGTTCACATCTTCCATGTCTTTCACCTCTGAGTCAGAAAATGATAAATGGAGGATTTGGAGTTGTGTTGGAAGCTTGTTATGGCTTCTAGTTGGAGGGAACAGATGCCTAATTCTTCTCTGGCTTTTGACAAGGGGAATATTGTTATGGTGAAGGGTTCGAACTATGTAGGACATAAACAAACTGTGTTCTGAACAAGTCATGGACAAAATCTCTCCCCAACAATTTTCAACCCATCAACCACAAAATCATTAACCAAAAAATTTAAGAAGATAACAATAAGGAATTTCTGCACATTCATCAAGTTTCCATCCAAATTTCTGAAGACAAAAAATTACAACAATTGCAGAAATCATAAAAGCCCAGATGGTAGGTTGAAGTACCTAATCTAAAATTAAAAAAAAAAAGGTCATGAATCAGATACAAGAAGAGCAGCCCAGATGGTATCCATGTCTAAAGATGGCATTCTACTCAACTGAACACCATCCAATGTGAAATTGCTTTGTCAGGAAAAGAAAAAAAAACAAAAACATAGCTAATTACAATCTCAAAACCCAATTTCCAATTTTCGCTTTGCATCTTCACTCCATTTTTGACCCAAACGCGATGTAACCTCAGATCCCGTTCTGCATTTTCACACCAGGTAGACCGGAGCTCAATCGGTAAGGGATGTGAATGTCGAAGCTCACAATGCCGTACGCTTGCATTGATTTCCCGACATCCAGTTCGTGCGTTACCAACGTCCATCACCACCGTTGATTAACTAGGGCAGACACACACAAATAAACAGCAGTCGGCGGAAAAATGGGACCAAAAAAATGCACAAAAGTAAGGAGAAAGAAGGAGAGGCACAAAAAAAAACCAGAAAGCTTGCAACTTGGGCATCGTTTCTCCAAGTTCATATGCTCTTGCCTCATTTGAAATTCCCTGCATTTACATAATCAAGGAAACACAGACTAAAAGATCAGTTCACAATGAATGTAGATTTCATTAATATCGTTAATCTCACATGGTGGAGTAATGTAGAGCAAAGATTGGGGTGAGTTACCTGAAAGTCTTGGTTTACGAGTTGAATGGTTGTTTGCATAATTTTGTTAGATGAATAGCCATAAGTATACGATTTTAAAAATTAAGTAGCCGCCAAAGTTTTTTACCCTTTTAATTTTCATGATATGTGCCAATATTGATTACTATTTGAGAAACACTTCCACAAGTGTTTTTAGTGATTTACCTACGAGGTGGGTTTTTGATCTCTAAACTGATTTAATATTTAAGTTAGTTAATTATTCGTAATGATTAAATTATTTAGAATGATTCACGTATTTGAAATAATTGTCGATAAACCTTTATATATATAGCTATCGTGATTCCAAAATTATTTATTATGAAACATTACTATATTGGATATATTCTTCATTTTTTTTTAGAATCAAACACAATCTGTGTGTCGAGTTTTCAACAATAATAGTCTATAGTTGGGAGTGATTTTTAGCCACGTCAAGATGGTAGTCAATGGCCCCATGAAGTTCAGCCAACGTGGTTTGTCCAGCGGAAATCTATAGAACAGGTCGTGGGTTCCAGTCTCTGGACTATCATCTCCGGTGAGGGTTGGGGCTCACATATTGGTTTTTGAAAGTTAATCTCATACTTGATTGTGTAAATTAGCATTACTTAGCCATGGTGAAAAGTTAAAACTTACCCGTCATACCAAATTCTGACCCATTACCCATTAATTTCTTTGAAAATTAATGGTAGACAAATGAATGTGGATACCTCAAAGTCATTAAAAAAAAAAAAATGGTAGTCAAGTCAATAAAAAAAATGGTACCCAATGAGATTGATTTAATAGTGGGGCAGATTTTTTCTTGAAAATTTTGTCTTCATCGCAACTCTCCAAAATTGTAATGATTCTAGCACGCTATGACACAAGTACAACCCTTTCCACTATTTCCTTGGACAGAACATATCGCAATGTACTATTATTATTTCTTGTCAATTAACGTTGTTGGAGGAACTTGATTGAAGTTGTAATTGCTACTGAATCTCAATTATTATTGAATCACTAAAAAAAAAAAGGAATAATATCATGGACCAACCAAGACGTACATATTCCTTCTCTTGTTAACATTTTTTTTTTAAAAAAAATTAACACAATTTAAAGCTCATAAGCTCAGTCATTTCATTTGCATGCATACACGCACGCACGCGCATACACACATATATATACATATATGTTATGTTTAGTTTATGTGAATTACAATTAAGGGCTCTTTTTTTCAATATTTTTTTCACTAAATTTTTGTTGCACAAGTTTTTTTTTAATTTAATAAATTATGGAAAAACATTTTGAATTCTTTCATGAAATGAGTTCTCAAGTGGATTATTATTAGATTATATTTTAATTTGATATTTTGATTTATTTTTAATGAATTTTTTGTTTGATAAGTGCATACTCTTACTTTTCTATTCTTCTCGCGTGCCCCACTGTCTCGAGATTTATATATAGTAAGTCATCCAGAAGTCTCACCTGGGCACCAAAAGAAATTCATGGCGACCACTGCCACCGGAAAACCCCTCCAACTCCACTCTCTAAGGCCACTCCGCCGAATTGTTTTCAACCGTGCAGCTGCAGCTGTTTACTCGTGTGCCCTATTCGCCCTGCTCTACCACCATGCAATCATACTTTCCCAATCCAAAACCTTATCATCCATCTCCATCTCCATTTCCATGCTCCTTGCTGATCTTGTCCTTGCTTTCAGGTGGACCACTGGGCAGTCGTTTCACATGAATCCGGTGGTTCGTCAAGTTTTCCCAGAAAACCTTGAGAAAGTTGTTCCCAGGGAAAACTTCCCAGCTCTGGATATTTTCATATGCACTGCTGACCCATATAAAGAGCCGCCTTTGAATGTTGTTAACACGGCCTTATCCGTCATGGCCTATGATTATCCCACGGAAAAGATTTCGGTGTACGTATCGGACGATGGAGGGTCGGAGCTTAGTTTGTTTGCTTTCATGGAGGCTGCTAAATTTGGAAGCCATTGGCTGCCCTTTTGTAAGCAATATAACATCATGGATAGGTGCCCCGACGCCTATTTCAGATCAAATTACTCTACAACTTCTCAGACTCAAAATATTAAGGTATGGCCGGTAATTAATTTACTAACTTTCTGGCTGTTCAAGATATTCATGAGCATGAGTGGCTTTATTAAGTGAATCCTATCTTTATCCATATACAGAATGTTTCGTATTAACAAGTTTCTCCATCCCAAGGAGTTCAATTTTTTTTCTTTTGTTTTTTCTTTTAAAAGTTAAAAACCAATTCACCTTTTTTATGTAAAATTTGCATTATAATATTATTTATAGTTGCATATGATATATATATGATATATATTGCTTTTAGTATATATATATATATATATATTCAGAAACCCGACAAACACCATTGTTAATTTCAAAAATGATAAGATCTGAATTTTCCTGTCATTTTCCTGTCATATATATATATATATGACAATGGTGTTTATAATTAACAATGGTGTTTGTCGGGTTTCTGAAATGACATTAAAAAAAAACTAATTAAATATATAATTACAATTCTCCTGGTGTCCAAATAATTTAATTACAAATGCTAAGTAAAGAATGAATATATAGATGATATGGCGTTGATTACACTGTTAGAAATGAGATGAAAAATAGCTGGAAACTTGAGTCGTAGCACGGTCTTAGAAACTATTTCAGTATGTATAAAATATTTCCCCAGGATAAATCTAGGATAAAACAACCCTTCTGTAAGAGGGCAGCAAGAACAACAGAATAAAATATATCCAGCAGAATGAAAAATTTAGAAGGAAGAAAAGAGAATATGAAGAAGTAGAGAAATGAAGGAAGATGGTTTTGTTCTCTTTTTTTTTTTTTTCCTTTGAAGTGTTGCATGTTCCCTTTATATAGAAAATTGAGATGGTTTACTTCAAACTTAAGACATCTTGGCCCAAGTATGTGTTCAAATTGGAATTTTCAACTTGGAAAACTCATAAAGCTTCTAATTCCAATTTGGGTGTTCAAATTGGATTTTACTTCTTAAATTACTTTTTCAATTTGGGTTTTGTTTCTTCATAGTTGGAGAGTTCAATTTGAACTTTACTTCTTCATGGTTTGAAAAACTTTAGAAGACTCATGAAATTTCTAATTTTGTGAGTTCAACTTGGAGTGTTCAACTTGGAAGACTTCATGAAATTTTAGTTGAATTTTCAATTATTTTGAAATATACAACATACACATGGTTTTCCAAGCCTTCCAAGTTCCAAGATAGATGATAGGGCGTTGATTCCAGTTGGCACAGGTAATTGTTGATGTAGTTTCGTGTTGCCATCGATTTCATTACAGTATCAATCATTTGTCCAAATAATTGTTGAAAAATATTCTAGGATAGTGCGTAAATAATGATGTACAACTGATTGGGTCAACTCGGAAGCATTATACATAAGAAAAGAAATATCACTAGTTCTTCGTCAAACCATGGATCTGACCCAGTCTTCTTCTCCGATGGATGATGCCATCATCAATTAATAGTTTACCTGGACTGAAGCTAATTAAAAACCTCATTACGTATTGGCTTAGATTTTGATGGGGTCATATTGGGTGCTTGTTGCTTCAAACCGATTATCACTAGATTTTAATATGATTGAATATTAACCACAATACCAATGTAATCTAGGGATGTTTGGAGAAAACCGTAGGAATGAAGGACTGAATTTGCAACATTAATTATGAACCTTAATCGCTGTATTAGTTCAGGATATGTATGAAAGCATGAGGAGGAGAATAGAACGTGTGATGGAGAAAGGAAAGGTGACAGATGAATATATAAGCAGCGAAGAAGAGCGTGAAGCTTTCAGCAAATGGAAACAAGGGACATTATCCTTCACTCGTCAACAGCATCCCCCCGTCATTCGGGTAATTAACCTGAAATTCCCAAATTTGATGGAACATAACTAAGCCATCAATACCATAATACACAATATTCATTCATTCATTCACTCACTCACTAACTTACAAATATTTTCTAAGGAAGAAGGTTCTTAAATCTGGAAGATGACCCTTGTTAACCAGGTTTTATTAGAGAGTGGCAATGACCTAGACGTAGCAGGGAACTCCATGCCCAACCTGATATACGTTTCCCGAGAGAAAAGCAAGGCCACACCCCATCATTTTAAGGCTGGTGCCCTAAATGCCTTGGTAAGTCTTGTCTCCATTCCCCACATACGTATATACTTTCAAGGACCATTGCATGCATGCGTACATTACTTACCTACAGGGTATCATTCCCATCAGTACTTAATCAATTAAGACATACATACATGATCCCCACTCCACATTTGGACAATCTTCCCCTCTCTCTTCTACAAAATTAATTACCAAAAAATAAAATTATATCGTGAATTTGATTCTTAATTCTCAAACAGGGCCACCAAATTACAATGAATTTCATTTTCTTTTATGAGATCAATGTGAATATTTTAGTAAATCTCGCGTTAAAAGGATTGTACAATACATTTTGTACCATTTTACAACTTATAAATATTGCTAAACTGGTTCCTCTATCTTATAGTTATTGCTAGGGTTGGTCATATTGATCTGGTTAATCCAATTTGATCAAAAATTTTAGATTAGATTGAATTGGATTGGATCATATTTATATTTTGAATTGATCCGAATGAAAAACTACAAAAAAAAATTATAACTTTTTTTCTTGACATTGGTTGTAAAATGAGAATTGGTATAATTTTTTATAATTCAAATAATTTTCTAGTTAAAATTAGTTAATTTTGTGATAAAAGAAACTAAAGTTGATAAAAAAAAAACATGTATTTTGAGTATATATTTATGATTTTATTTAAATTAAAGAAAAAAAATTGGATTAGAATGAATTAAAAAATGATCAAATTCGAAATCGATCCATCCAAATTTTATAGATAAGTTTTTAATGGCAATTAATTTGCACCATTCAAATCGGATCAGAACATGTGAACAGCCCTGGTTATTGCATCAATTCGTTTGTTGTTACACCATGCACGTTTATAATTTTTTATTTTTTATTTTTAATGTTTGTGATCCTCTTTTTTTTTGGGGGCGGCTGGTAAAGCTTCGGGTGTCGGCGGCTATGACCAACGCCCCAATAATACTCACTCAAGACTGCGACATGTTTTCAAATGATCCCGCAACACCCCACGCAGTGCTCTGTTTCTTACTGGGTCCTCAGGATCAGCCCAATCTAGGTTACGTGCAATTCCCTCAAATCTATCATGGGTTAAACAAGGGCGACATCTATGCATCAGAGCATAAGCAATTATATCAAATTAATCAATTGGGCATGGATGGTCTTCGTGGCCCAACTAATGTTGGGACTGGATGTTTTTTTAATCGACGGGTTTTCTTCAGTGGGCCTTCATCCTTTATTGAACCGGAGATTCTAGAGCTGAGACCAGATTATGTTGTCAAGCAGCCCATTAAATCACAACACATATTGAAAGTGGCCCACCATGTAGCAGGATGCAACTATGAACACCAGACTCAATGGGGTTCAAAGGTGAGCAATGGAAATTGCAAATCATTAATTATTGTACTACTCGTTGATTTCACTCTTTTTAACACAGAGCAATAATATTTAGGGTAAAAATTTTCAATAAATTTTCAATCATACATAACAAAATGAGATCACATATGTATTGCATCAATCACTGAGAATTTTCGCTACGTGTATCATGTACATTGTCAATGATTTTTCAATAATTCTTCGTAATGATAAGTTTTATTATTAATGTGACAAATATAAAAAAAACAAAAATGAAATCACAAAATTTTCACATGGATATGGTTCATTTGAACTCGACTAATGATATATTTGCAGATTGGATTCAAGTATGGCTCACTGGTGGAGGACTACTACACTGGTTATCGACTTCTGTGTGAGGGATGGCATTCCTTATTTTACCATCCCGAGAGGGCAGCATTTCTTGGTGATATACCCATCTCCCTCAATGATATTCTAAGCCAAAACAAGAGATGGTCTGTAGGACTCCTGGAGGTAGCTTTCTCCAAGTACAGTCCAGTAACGTTTGGTGTCCAGGCCATGGGGTTTTTGGCGTCTTTCAATTTCAGTCACTACGCTTTCTGGCCCTTGTTGTCAATTCCTGTCACAATATATGCATTTCTTCCTCAGCTCACTCTGCTCAACAATATGCGCATTTTACCAAAGGTATCCAATAAGTTATGCAGGAAAACTGCATCTTTTTTTTACTTTAAAGAAACAAGAATAGTGTAATGTTACTGAGAACTTTGACTTCGGAAATCTTTTCCTGGTGATTTTACAGGTATCTGATCCATGGTTTTTCTTGTACGCCTTTTTGTTTCTCTGGGCATATGGACAAGAGTGTCTCGACTTCATTTTAGCCAGGAGTACATTTGAGAGGTGGTGGAATCATCAAAGAATGTGGCTCATTAAGGGGGTCACCTGTCACATGTTTGCAACCATTGAATGCGTAACAAAAATTCTAGGCATTGCAACACAGGGATTCAATGTGACCAGTAAAGTAGTTGATGTTGAACAAGGGATGAGGTATGATCAAGGGATATTCGAGTTTGGGTTACCATCACCAATGTTTGTGCCATTATGCATGGCAGCAATTATCAATTTGATTGCTTTCCTATATGGTTTTCTGGAGGTTCTCAGGGGAGGGAACTTGGATGCATTATTTGTTCAAATATTTATTGCCGGTTTTGCCCTCTTAAATTCCTTACCAATCTATGAAGCCATGGTGTTGAGAGCTGATAAAGGAAGGATGCCCACCACAATAACCATAATTTCAGCTTTTCTTGCTTGTGGTCTTTATATTACAAGTTCATTTATACTAAGGATGTAAGTAAGAGCTTGAT
This sequence comes from Gynochthodes officinalis, assembly GCA_020080225.1. Taxonomy (NCBI): domain Eukaryota; kingdom Viridiplantae; phylum Streptophyta; class Magnoliopsida; order Gentianales; family Rubiaceae; genus Gynochthodes; species Gynochthodes officinalis. The sequence goes on along the minus strand of CM034622.1, from coordinate 36,241,810 downwards.
ATGTTCTGTATCTTTGACGTTGATGCTATAGAAATATTTGTATCATTTCCTATCGAACTCTAATGCTGTTACAATAGTTTTCCGGGATGGTTCTACTTAATAAATGAAAGATACAATATGCTTTTAGAATAACTGAAATCTTTCAATAAATAGGACTTAATGTAGTAAAAAAGGGAGGTCGTTTCACTAGCTTCCGGGATCATTTGAAACTTGATGCAATTTTACTAACTAAGCCAGTGAATTCGCCATAGGCTGTAAATTGCTGCAGCCCAGAATTCAGTGAGCCGTCATTCCACTTTGTCCTAGTTGAACGTTTTCAAACAAATAGTTCATCTAGCAAAATTATCATCTGGGGAAAGAAACCATTTTCCCAACATCATGCAGAAAAGAAGCGTGATCGGCTTGGAGAATATTCAAGTGTGTGAACTTTGAATGTTGATAACGACCGATTATGCATAGGAAATATTCCGACCATTGTCAAAGCAAGTGGAATCACCGGATGATCTCGATGATCCTTTCTTTGGATCCATAAAATGTTCTGATGCACAATTTTCAACTCTCGAGACAACTGTAGTGAGTTGTTCTGGTTGCTTTGCATAAACTATCCGTGGGCTTTGGTTGAAGATCTCAGTATCTGACCTGTGTAAGTTATTTCCTGATGCAGTTGCTTGAGGAATGCCATTCGTGGTGGAAGTGACAACAGAGCATCTACAAAGTGGGCAAGTGGCGTTTGAATAGAGCCAATGGCTTATACATTCCCTGTGAAAGATATGTTTGCATGATGGGATTTGGTGCAGTTTTCTTTGACTTGGAATTCTCCCAGACAAACACAGCATCCGTAAAGTTTTGCAGAAAATTCGTTATCTTCAGTTCAGTGTGTTGGTGTTGTAGTTTGGAACATGAAAGAGTGGCAAAGTCTAAAGAGTTGTGACTCAATTTGGTGTCCTATCAGGCAATAAAATCTGAAGGGTTGTGACCAAAATTTGTGTCTTCTCATTCAAAGTCATATAACCATTTGTAATTGCTGTACAACGGTTAGTAGATGTCTTTATAAACATATGACTAAAAGACAAAACAACACAAACAGAAAGAAAAATACATAAATAGTACTTTCTATAGAAACCACAAGAACTTGCTATCTTGTTGAGTTTCTATTGAATTTTTTGTATCTTAGAGGTATATTGCCAAGTGGTTTCTGTTAGCAAGCGTAGAGAATGCAATAAACACTTAAAGAAAGTGATATCACGCCTAAAATTTATCACTTTCTTCCCCCACTCTGTTAAAGTTCTTGTTACCAGAATTTTCTGGGTTTTTCTATTTCTGAAATTTTCTATATTCTCCTTCTTTTCTTTGTCTTCTTTTCTATTTTTTTCAACAACAATCTTAAGGTGTTTATATGATGGAGACCATGAAGAAGACAGCCATAAAAGTGATGAATCAAGACTTTGTGAAATTGGATAGGCTTGATGGAATCGGAACCAACTTCAACCGGTGGAAAGACAAACTCATGTTCTTCCTTACCGCCTTGAAGATTGCTTATGTGCTCAATCTTGATTTGCCCGAAATTCCAACACAAAAGGAGAATGATTCTGACGAAATCAAGGCAAAAGGGGAGAAACGAATTGAAGATGAAGTACTTTGTAGAGGGCACATATTAAATACTTTGTCGGATAGCTTCTATGACCTCTTCACGGCCATCAAATCGCCAAGGAAGATTTGGAACACTTTGGAGAGACAGTATGCTACTTAAAAGCAAGGCTCAGATAAGTTTCTTATTAAAAAGTATTTTGAGTTCAAATTTCTTGATAATACTTCTTTGATGAATCAAATACATAATTTGCAAGTTTTAGTGTCAAAACTTAAAGATTTGGGGGTTGAAATTTCTGAATCTTTCCAAGTTGACGCAATAATTGCTAAACTTCCTTTGTCTTGGAATGATTATAAAAAAAAAAACTCTAGCATACATATGAAGTTTTGACTATTAATAGTGTCTTAAAACATCTTAGAATTGAAGAGGATGCTAGAATGTTGCAAAAGAAAGAAATTGAACAAGATACTAAAGTGAATCTTGTTGAGGAAAAGCATCCTAAAAATTCTAAGAGGAAAAAGACTAAAAAAAGGTGACGCTAAGGACAAGAAAAAGAATAGGATATGTTATAATTGTGGCAAAAAGAGCCATTTTAAATCCAAGTGTAGGGCTGCTAAAAGGCAAAAGACCAATGATGTGCCCAATGCTAATTATGTTGAGGAAGGCCCCGAAATCATAGCCACGGTGTCAATTGGGACTATCATGAAACTTCTTATGACCACACCTTGTTCTTCTAAAGACTGTTGGTATGATTTGGGGGCAGTCGTGCCTGTTTGCAATGATCGAACACAATTCAAGTACTATGAAGTGCTTGAGGAACATGAAGTCGTAATGGCGAATGGGTAAAGAGCCAAAGTACTTGAGAGAGGAAATGTTGAGTTGCATTTCACTTTCGGCAAGAAGGTGGTTCTCATCAATGTGCTTCATGTTCCAAGTGTGGTAAAAAATCTTGAGTCGGCAGATATTTTCAACAAGAAAGGATTGAAGGCTGCTCTTGAAAGTAACCATGTTATCTTGTCCAAAAATGGCGTCTTTGTAGGAAAGGGATATTCATGTAATGGCATATTTAAGTTGAGCATTAATACAGTTGAAAGTTCAAATTATTTGGTTGACTCTTCTTATACTTTATGGCATGGTAGATTAGAACATGTGAATTATAAAGTATTACAATACATGTCTAAATATGGATTAATATCAAATCTTGGTGATGTGAATAAAAAATGTGAAATTTGCACACAATCGAAAATGACTAGATTACCTTTTCCTAAAATAGGAAGAAGCACAAATTTGCTTGATCTTATTCATTCCGATGTGTGTGAATTAAATGGTTTTCTTATTAGAGGTGGGAATAGATATTTTATTACTTTCATTGATGATTGCTCTAAGTATGTGCATGTATATCTAACGAAAGCAAAAGATGAAGATTTTGGTTTATTTAAAACTTATAAATTTCTAGTTGAAAACCAATTGACTAAGAAAATCAATGTTTTGAGAAGTGATAGAGGAAATGAATACTTCTCTAATGAATTCTCAAAATTTTGTGAAGAAAATGGTATAGTGCATCAAACTATTGCACCTTATACTCCCTAACAAAATGGTTTGGCAGAAAGGAAAAATAGAACTCTTCAAGATATAGTAATGCCATGATTGTGAGTTCGGATTTACCAAAGAATTTGTGGGGTGAGGCACTATTGGCTGCATGTCATCTTCACAATCAAATTCCATTCTTAAGGACTAAAGTGTCCCCATACGAGTTATGGAAAAGAAGAAAACCAAACTTAAGTTACTTAAAAGTTTGAGGGTGCATTGTCTATTATAGAGTCCCGGATCTTAAAAGAACCAAGTTGGGACCTAAAGCACATTAAAGTGTGTTTGTGGGCTATGCTGAAAATTCTAAAACCTTTAGATTACTTGATCTTGATTCCAATGTGATTTTGGAATCAAGGGACGTTGATTTCTTTGAGGATAAGTTCCTTTGAAATTCTGATGTCGCACCTCGGAACCCCAGAGATGCTGGACCTCGGAGCCCCAAGGTGAAGCCTGTTCAGTAAGAAAAGAGATCTCTAGACCCAGAAAGAAATGTTCCAAAAAGAAAGGAATTTTACTCTCCAAATGAAGTTATGAGTCAACCAAGGAAGAGTCAAAGGCAAAAGAAAGAAAAGCAATTTCCTTCTGACTTTATTTCTTCACAAGCCATTGTTTTCTTAGTTAAAGGCAATAGGGACTTCGTGCTGAATAAAATTCCTATTTTATTTAGTGTTGAACAAGATCCCAAGAACTTTAGTGAAGCAATGAAGTCTAGGGATGTGACTTTTGAAAAGAAGCGATAAATGACGAAATGGACTCAACATTAGCAAATAATACTTAGGTCCTAATAGACTTACCGCATGACTCTAAACCAATTGGTTGTAAGTGGGTATTTAGGAAAAAAATATGCCACAGATGGAACCATTTTAACCTACAAAGCTAGGTTGGTTGCTAAAAGCTTTAGACAAAAGAAAAGAATCGATTATTTTGATACATATGCACCGGTGGCTCGTATCACCTAGTAAGATTGTTGTTGGCACTTATATCCATATACAAGCTATTTGTGCATCAAATTGATGTAAAAACAACATTTCAAATGGTGTTCTTGATGAAGAGGTGTATATGAAACAACTCGAGGGGTTTGTGTTGTCTAAAAATGAACACAAGGTGTGTAAGTTAGTTAAATCATTGTATGGCCCATAACAAGCCCCACAACAATGGCATGAAAAGTTTGATTCTATCTTACTCTCACATGATTTTAGATATTATAATGCAGATAAGTGCATTTATTCTAAATTTTGTGAAGAGTATGGGGTAATTGTTTGTCTTTATGTGGATGACATGCTCATTGTTAGTACCAGCTATAAATGCATACTTAAAACTAAGAAGTATCTTTTTTCTCAATTCAAGATGAAAGATATTAGTGAAGTAGATACTATTTTAGGCATTAAAGTTAGGAAGCATAGTGGGGTTAAGCTTTGTCTCAATCACATTATGTTGATAAAATCCTAAAGAAGTATCAACATTTGAATGTGAAGGAGGTTAGTACTCCATTTGATCCTAACTTCAAGTTATGTAAAAATGTTAGAAAACCTAACTTCATTTGATCCTAACTTCAACATTTGAATGTGAAGGAGGTTAGTACTCCTTTGTTACCTTAAACAAACTAAGGATTTGGGACTCTTTTACAATAGTTTTCCTATTGTGCTTGAAGGCTTCTCAGATGCTAATTGGGTTACTAGCATAAGTGACCAAATGCCTACAAACGGTTGGAATTTTATGTTTGGTGGTGGAGCTGTTTCTTGGACCTCAAAGAAACAAACTGTAATATTTCACTCCACCATGGAAGCTAAGTTTGTAGTTCTTTCTTCAGCTTGCAAGGAGGCGGAGTGTCTAAGGGATTTATTACTTGATATATCTCTATGGCCTAGACCTATGCTGGCAATTGCCTTGCATTGTGATAATGAAGCTACTATGTTTAGAGCATTGAATAAAATTTACAATGGGAAATCTAGACATATAAACCTAAGACATGCTTACACTAGGCAAATGTTGAATGATGGCATTGTCACGGTTGTGTTCGTAAGAACTTACAACAACTTGGCGGATACGTTAACAAAGCCTCTAGCAAGAGACTTGGTCAATGTGACAACGTTTGGAATGAGATTAAAATCCTTCAACTATAATAACTAGCAATGGGAACCCAACCTTCTTCTAGCACTACCCTAGATTGTAAGGTTTAAAGGGTAAAAATAAATTCTAATAAGTGATTCTGAGCACTACAATGTTGTTGTATATACTATTCCAAAGTGTAGTGTCAAAAGTAACTCTTAAGTGAGCAGGTTGAGATATTCTCTTAATGAACAAAATTCTAAGTGATTTGGTGTTTGATCATTGGGAACTCGAAGATGTGCGGGACTTTCGCACTAGACTCTGTCCTGAGAACTTAGAGATGTGTGGGACCTTCGCACCAGACTCTGATATGGGAATTCGGAGATGTAGGGGACCTTTACTCTAGACTCTGACCTCGACAGACCAAAGGTCTAGATCTTAGCACCAAAGGCCTAGATCTTAGGCCAAAAGTCTGGATCTCAACGTTAATGGTTTGGATCTCAGGCCAAAGGTCCGGATTTCAAGCCAAATGGCTGGATCAGCAATTGGCATGTTCTTTGGTGAGACCTCTGCCTTTGGGCTAAATGTGCGGGACCTTTGCAATTGTAATCTGATCGAGTTGTGGATCAAACTTTCATTAGTGTGCAAATCTTGAATTTTAGTTCACCTATATGATCATAGGAAGTGGTGCCGCTTCCAACAAGAGTTTAGGATGATCTCTTGAATATGATCATCAACTAGGATGAGCACATGGCCGGTAAAAGTGCTAAATTGTTATGTGAAAGTATTATGAATTGATTGGTTCATGTATCATTTCTATCATAATTTTTAAGTCTAGGTTTAAACAACCTGGCCACCTATGACTTAATTAAGACTTGTGATATGACTACACTACGGACAAGTTTAAAACTTATGTTACTTGTCTTTAAGCATGATAATCATATGTGTTAGTTTGGTTTTCATGTTACAAACTAAGTGGGGGGAATGTTGGTGTTGTACTTTGCAACATACTAGAGTGTCAAAGTCTGAAGAGTTGTGACTCAATTTGGTACCCTATCAGGCAATAAAGTCTGAAGGGTTGTGACCAAAATTGGTGTCTTCTCATTCAAAGATATTTAACCGTTTGTCACTGCTGTACAATGGTTAGTAGATGTCTTTATAAATATACGACTGAAAAAAACAAAACAACACGGACAGAAAGAAAAATATAGAAACAGTACTTTCTATAGAAACCACAAGAACTTGCTATTTTGTTGAGTTTCTATTGAATTTATTATATCCTAGAGGTATATTGCCAAGGGTTTCTATTGGCAAACATAAAGAAGGCAATAAACACCTTAAGGAAAGTGATATCACACCTGAAATTCATCACTTTCTTCCCCCACTCTATTAAAGTTCTTGTCACCAAAAATTTCTGAATTTTCTTATTTTTGAAATTTTCTGAATTCTCCTTCTTTTCTTTGTCTTTTTTCCCATTTTTTTTATTAACACAGTGCATAGAATATTATCTAACAGCAGGATCCCATAACCCAGTGACCACTATCATACAAACTTCAATCAGAACATAATACAGCACTCATGATTACATTTACCTTTTGAATCATGACATTACACTACCTCTATTACTAAGTTATCTGTCCCTCTCTTTAACATGTTAAAAATTATTGGAGTCAACGGCAATTTCTTTGACGGTGAAAAACTCGTTATACAAATTACTCCGGTAGTTATGATAACTACGAAGATGAACAACATTCGATGGTGAATTTATGACAAGCAAAGGAAATTTCTTAAAAATTTTATTTCTTATGGTATGATAAATACAAAGAACTAAAGCATGTCGCAGTAGCCAAATTTGGTTTTGAAGTTGTTGATGAGTTTTAATGCTAGGTTGAATTATTTGCATAGAGTTTATGACTTTAATTGATGATAAAGCGACTAAAAATGTTTGGGATTGTGTGCAAAATTATAAGAAGATACAATGTTAAGGCTCATAAATGTTGTTTAATGCATTCTCGGGAAAACTACTTAGCTGAGCAAATTGCAGTTCTAAGTTCTTACAGTGTCTCCCTGGACTTTGAATGTTCTTCGTACAATATTACTGGAAGCTTTTCCTTGAAAATGTCCTCAACATCTGTAGCAGCCTACAAAGAGCGAATATCAATTAGGAACACAAAGTTTATGAAAAGAAGCAAGCTTACATCCATGGTTATATTGAAATGGTAAAATTTTCATGTAAAATTTTTTTTTTCCAAAAGTTAAGCTTATATTGCATATGTACCAAAATTTATATTCAGTCAATTGACCTGATATCTTTTTGGTCTATTTATCTTAGCCAAAAAGGAAAAATCACCTCTCATTTCTTAGAAGACATGTCTTCTAACTCATATGAATCTAATTCGGCACTTGCCCTAGAATACATTACTTCTAGCAGTTGCAGACGCGGAAATATTATAGAGCATTGTCACATTTATTAGAAAATTAAGTAATAAGTTTAATAAATATAAAGAAGTATAAAAGTAATATCATACATTATAACCAAAAAAAAAAAAGTAAAATCATACATTACAAAATCATTTTTCAATACTTCATCTTTTAAAATAGTTTTATAATGGCATCATTATCGATTGTGTCAAACACATCATTTTCTATAAAAGTCACCATATAATCGTTCATCCAATTATCTCTCATCCAATTACGAAGTGTAGGCTTTAGGATTTTCATTGTCGAAAAAACTCTTTCAACTATTGCGGTTACTACCCACAAAATCAATGCTAACTTTATCAGCAAATAAACTAAAATGTATGTCACATCTTTTCCTTTTTCATCAATTTTCTGAGCAAAATTGCTAATACTTTGTAAGTCTGAATAATCAGGGGTAGAACCAAAACAAGAGGGGTTTTGTTTTAAAGAGGGTTTTTGTTTGAAATCCAAAAGAAGATAGAGGTTTTGTTAATAAATATTTCTTTTCTTATTGTTTATTAGTCCATTAATATTTCTTTAATCTTTATAATTGTAATTAACGAGAATTCAAATAAGTTTTTTTAAAAATTATATCTATCAATAGATTTGATAAATAATATTTTTTTCTAAACAAGTACAGGGACAAAAGTTTTTAAAATATAAAGTGAAATCCTATAATTTCAATTTTTAATACTATTATAAATGACAAATCTGACATGTGGGAGGGGTTATTTGCCCCTCGGTCCCAACATGGATCCGCCACTGACTTCTAGTTTGTCAAATACTTTGATATACATATTCCTTCTTTTCTTTCATGCCACATTATTTTGTATGATTGATTATTCGTGTAACTGGTTGGCATGGGTTATGATTGATTTACAAATGATTAACCAATATAGCATAAATTTAAGAATACTAGAATAATACAATTATCTAGGACAATAAAACATATAATAAAACATATAATAACACATATGCTAAGATATTAGAACATGGGATAAATAACAAAATATAAGTTAAAATATAAAGGATGTGTAAGAAATTAATGAAGGATTTTTTTTTTTCAATATGAGTGTTTTTTCCTGGTAAACTCTATTAAACCCGTATGTCCAACCTAATTTGAAAAGCCTGCACTTCCTCCATTCATTGTACTGACAACGTACGTCGAATAAATATAGCTCCCATTGGTTAAAATTTTCATGTATAACGTTTGAATTTTGATGATATGTCCCAATATTGCTTGCTATTTGAGGAACACTTCCACACGCGTTTTTACCGATTTACCTTATGATCTGTAATTAAACTAATTTAATATTTAAGTTAGTTAATGAAACTAATTTTCTTGAAAATTTGGACTTCATCGCAACTTTTCAAAATTGTAATGATTCTAGCACGCTATCATAATTGATAAGTACACCCCTTTCCACTATTTACTTTTCTATTCTTCTCGGGTGCCCCCCACTGTATCGAGATTTATATATGGTACGTCATCCAAAAGTTTCATCTGGGCACCAAAATAAATTCATGGCGACCACTGCCGCCGGAAAACCCCTCCACCTCCACTCTCTAAGGCCACTCCGCCGCATTGTTTTCAACCGTGCAGCTGTAGCTGTTTACTCGTGTGCCCTCTTCGCCCTGCTCTACCACCATGCAATCATACTTTCCCAATCCAAAACCTTATCATCCATCTTCATCTCCATTTCCATGCTCCTTGCTGATCTTGTTCTTGCTTTCATGTGGACCACTGCGCAGTCGTTTCGCATGAATCCGGTGGTTCGTGAAGTTTTCCCAGAAAACCTTGAAAAAGTTGTTCCCCTGGAAAACTTCCCAGCTCTGGATATTTTCATATGCACTGCTGACCCATACAAAGAGCCGCCTTTGAATGTTGTTAACACGGCCTTATCCGTCATGGCCTTATACGATTATCCCACGGAAAAGATTTCGGTGTACGTATCGGACGATGGAGGGTCGGAGCTTACTTTGTTTGCTTTCATGGAGGCTGCTAAATTTGGAAGGCATTGGCTTCCCTTTAGTAAGCAATATAACATCATGGATAGGTGCCTCGACGCCTATTTCAGATCAAATTATTCTGCAAGTTCTCAGACCCAAAATGTTAAGGTATGGCACGTAATTAATTTACTAACTTTCGGCGGTTCTAGATATTCATGAAAGTGAATCCTTTCTTTAGCCATATACAAAATGTTTCGTATTAACAAGTTTCTCCATCCCAAGAAATTCATTTTTTTTTTAAAGTTAAAAACCAATTCACCTTTTTTAATGTAAAATTTGCATTATAATATTATTTATAGTTGCATATGATATATATTTATTTTAGTAAGTACTTTTAATTCATTTCTTTTTTATTTTAAAAGCACTTTTTTCTCATATCTTTGTTTAATTTTTTTGACATTTCATGAATTCCGTAATAAAAGGTTAACTTTTGAATGGTCAAAATGGAAGATTATAATATTCTCAAATCTCAGGGAACAATTAGTAATAAAGTAAATATCAAACGAGGTAGATGTAATTTTTAACACCATCCATAGTAAAAACAAGAAATATAAATAAGTTATACCTCCTTAGTCCAAAAAAAAAAAAAGAGTCTATTTTTTAAATTTTATTTGATAAAAAAAGGTCTATTTTCAAAATGAAATTTCTCTAGTGCCCTTAATAATAATAACAATAATTATTTGTAATTATAATTAAAAATAATGATAAATATGTAAAATAATATATATATTTAATGATGTATTAAATATATTATGTCTAATAATTAAAAAAAGTTAGATTTAACTCAAAGTAATTTTTTTTTTTTTAAAGAAGATAGAAGGAGTAATTTATTACGTAGGCTAATGATATTAGCACTTCACTTATTGTTATTGACTCTTTATTGATAGCCAAAAGTATAAAATTATATCATTATTTTTATTTTTTATTATGATAAACGAGAGAATCAGAGGTGACAATATCATTACTTTATTAGGTATATTTTATTTTGGGCTAACAGTAATTAATGCAGCATGGGTTTATAGCAGAAAATGACGAAACCCAAAGCTTTCTGACTTTTGTCTTCATTAACACCAAATTGGCTGGGCTTTTGTCCATTTAAGTCCAAAAAACGGCAAACCATCAAACGTCCGTTCCCTCAAGTCCTCAACAAAAAATCTCTCAGTACTCATCCCCTAGCTAATGTCATAAAAATCGTAAGTAAATATATAGTAGCGTTATATGTATATATTTATGAAGAGAATGACAGGAAAATTCAGATCTTATCATTTTTGGAATTAGCAATGGTGTTTGTCGGGTTTCTGAAATGTCACTAAAAAAATTAAATTAAATAATTACAGTTCTCCTGGTGTCCAAATAATTTAATTACAAATGTTAAGTAAAGAATATATATACAACATACTCATGGTCTTCCCAGTCTTCCAAGTTCCAAGATAGATGTTATGGTGTTGATTCCAGTTGGTACAGGTAATTGTTGATGTAGTTTCGTGTTGCCATCGATTTCATTATGGATTTTGATGGGGTCATATTGCGTGCTTGTTGCTTCAACCCGATCATCACTAGATTTTAATATGATTGAATATTAACCACCACACCAATGTAATCTAGGGATGTTTGGAGAAACCCCAGGAATGAAGAACTGAATTTGCAACATTAATGATGAACCTTAATCGCTGTATTAATTCAGGGTATGTATGAAAGCATGAGGAGGAGAATAGAAACTGTGATGGAGAAAGGAAAGGTGACAGATGAATATATGAGCAGCGAAGAAGAGCGCGAAGCTTTCAGCAAATGGAAACAAGGGACAGTATACTTCACTCGTCAACAGCATCCCTCCGTCATTCGGGTAATTAACCTGAAATTCCCATATTTGATGGAACATAACTAAGCCATCAATAACTGATATAATACACAATACTAATTCATTCATTCATTCACTAACTTACAAATATTTTGTAAAGAAGAAGGTTCTTAAATCTGGAAGATGACCCTTGTTAATCAGGTTTTATTAGATAGTGGCAATGACAGAGACGTAGCAGGGAACTCCATGCCCAACATGACATACATTTCTCGAGAGAAAAGTAAGGCCACGTACCATCATCTTAAGGCTGGTGCCCTAAATGCCTTGGTAAGTCTTGTCTCCATTCCCCACCTACCTGTATACTTTCAAAAACCATTGCATGCTCTGCTTACATTACTTGCATACATGATCCTTACTCCATCCACACTTGGACCATATTCCCCTCTCTCTTCTACAAAATTAATTACCAAAAGATCAAATTATATCATGAATTTGATTTTTAATTCTCAAACAGGCCACCAAATTACAATGAATTTGATTTTCTTTTATGAGATCAATGTGAATATTTTAGTAAACGTCACCCAAAAACGGTTGATATACCATGCGCGTGTTATAATTATTTTATTTTATTTTTTGTTTCTTTAATGTTTGTGATCCCTTTTTTTTTTTTTGTTGGGCTGGTAAAGTTTCGGGTATCGGGAGTTATGTCGAATGCCCCAATAGTACTCACGCTGGACTGCGACTTGTTTTCAAATGATCCCAAAACACCGCACGTAGCGCTCTGTTTCTTAATGGATCCTCAGGATCAGCCCAGTCTAGGTTACGTCCAGTTCCCTCAAATGTTTCATGGGTTAAACAAGGCCGACACCTATGCATCTGAGCACAAGCAATTACTTCAAATTAATCCATTGGGCATGGATGGTCTTCGTGGCCCAAATTACCTTGGGTCTGGATGTTTTTTTAATCGACGGGTTTTCTTTGGTGGGCCTTTATCCTTTGCTGAACCGGAGATTCTGGAGCTGAGGCCGCATTATGTTGTCAAGCAGCCCATTAAATCAAAACACATATTGAACCTGGCCCACCATGTAGCTGGATGTAACTATGAAGGCCAGACTGAATGGGGTTCAAAGGTAGCAGTGGAAATTGCACATCATTAATTATTGTACTACTCGTTGATTTCGCATTCGCTCTTTTTAACACAGCAATAATATTTAGGTAAAAATTTTCAATTATACGTAACAAAATGATTGCATCAATCATTGAGAAATTTGGTTACGCTTATCATGTACGTTTTAAGTGATTAAGTAACGATATTTTCAATGATTTTTCATAATTAGAAATTTTGTTATTGATATGATAATTATGAAAAAACAAAAATGAAATAAAATTTTTTTCACATGGATATGGCTCACTTGAACTCAACTGATGATAAATTTGCAGATTGGATTCAAGTATGGCTCACTGGTGGAGGACTATTACACTGGTTATCGACTTCTGTGTGAGGGATGGCATTCCATATTTTATCATCCTAAGAGGGCAGCATTTCTTGGTGATATACCCATCTCCCTCAATGATGTTCTAAGCCAAAACAAGAGATGGTCTGTAGGACTCCTAGAGGTAGTTTTCTCCAAGTAGAATCCAGGAACGTTTGGTGTCCAGGCCATGGGGTTTTTGGCGTCTTTCAATTTCGGTCACTACGCTTTCTCGCCCATGTGGTCAATTCCTGTCACAATATATTCATTTCTTCCTCAGCTCACTCTGCTCAACAATGTGTGCATTTTCCCAAAGGTATCCAATAAGTTATGCAGGAAAACTGCATCTTTTTTTCCCTTTAAAGAAACAAGAATAGTGTAATGTTACTGAGAACTTTGACTTCAGTAATCTTTTCCTGGTGATTTTACAGGTATCTGATCCATGGTTTTTCTTGTACGCCTTTTTGTTTCTCTGGGCATACGGACAAGAGTGTCTCGACTTCATTTTAGCCAGGAGTACAATTGAGAGGTGGTGGAATAATCAAAGAATGTGGCTCATTAGGGGGGTCACCTGTTTCATGTTTGGAACCATTGAGTACGTAACAAAAATTCTAGGCATTGCAACACAGGGATTCAATGTGACCAGTAAAGTAGTTGATGATGAACAAGGGAAGAGGTATGATCAAGGGATATTCGAGTTTGGGTTACCATCACCAATGTTTGTGCCATTATGCATAGCAGCTATTATCAATTTGATTGCTTTCCTATATGGTTTTCTGGAGGTTCTCAGGGGAGGGAACTTGGATGCATTATTTGTGCAAATGTTTATTGCTGGTCTTGCCCTCTTAAATTCCTTACCAATCTATGAAGCCATGGTGTTAAAGGAAGGATGCCCACCAAAATAACCATCATTTCAGCTTTTCTTGCTTGCGGTCTTTATATTACAAGTTCATTTATACTAAGGATGTAGGTAAGGGCATGATATGTTCTGTATCTTTGATGTTGATGCTACAGAAATATTTGTATCATTTCCTATCGAACTCTAATGTTGTTACAGTAGTTTTCCGGGATCGTTCTACTTAATAAATGAAAGATACAATATGCTTTTAGAATAACTGAAATCTTACAATAAATTGGACTTAATGTGGCCAAAAAAGGGAGGTCTTTTCACTAGCTCCCGGGATCATTTGAAACTTGATGCAATTTTACTAACCCAGCTAGTGAATTCACCATAGGCTGCAAATTGCTACACCCCAGAATTCAGTGAGCCGGTTAGTCATTCCACTTTGACCTAGTTGAATGTTTTCAAACCAATAGTTCATCTAGCAAAATTACCATCCGGGGAAAGAAACCATTTTCCCAACATCATGAAGAAAAGAAGCAAGGTTGGCTTCGAGAGTATTCAAGCGTTTGAACTTTGAATGCTGATAACGACCGATTCTGCATAGGAATTATTCCGACCATTGTCAAAGCAAGTTGAATCACCAGATGATTCTGATGATCCTTCGTTTGGATCCATAAAATGTTCTGATGCACAATTTTCAACCCTCGAGACAACTATAGTGAGTTGCTCTGCATAGACTATTCGTGGGCTTTGGTTGAAGATCTCAGTATCTGAGCTGTGTAAGTTATTTCCTGATGCAATTGTTTGAGGAATGCCATTCGCGGTGGAAGTGACAACAGAGCATCTACAAAGTGGGCAAGTGGCGTTTGAATGGAGCCAATGGCTTATACAGTCCAGACAAACACAGCATCTGTAAAGTTTTGTAGAAAATTCGTTACCTTCACTTCAGTGCATAGAATATTATCTAACAGCAGGATCCCATAACCCAGTGACCACTATCATACAAACTTCAATCAGAACATAATACAGCACCCATGATTACATTTACCTTTTGAATCATGACATTAAACTACCTCTATTACTAAGTTATCTGTCTCTTTTCCATGTTAAAAATTATTGGAGTCAATGGCAATTTCTTTGAAGGTGAAAAACTCGTTATACAAATTACTCCGGTAGTTATGACAACTATGAAGATGAACAACATTTGATGGTGAATTTATGAAAAGCAAAGGAAATTTCTTAAAAATTGTGTTTCTTACAATATGATAAATACAAAGAACTAAAGCATGTCGCAGTAGCCAAATTTGGTTTTAACTTGACGCAGATTATCTTAAGTTGTTTATGAGTGTTAATGCAAGGTTGAATTATTTGCACAGAGCTTATGACTTTAATTGATGATAAAGCGACTAAAAATGTTTGGGATTATGTGCAAAATTATAAGAAGATACAATGTTAAGGCTCATAAATGTTCTTTAATGCATTCGGGGAAAACTACTCAGCTGCTAACAAAGCAAATTGCAGTTCTAAGTTCTTACATTGTCTCCCTGCACTTTGAATGTTCTTCATACAATATTACTGGAAGCTTTTGCTTGAAAATGTCCTCAACATCCGTAGCAGCCTACAAAGAGCGAATATCGATTAGAAACACGAAGTTTATGAAAAGAAGCAAGCTTACATCCATGTGACTGCATAGACAGAAAACTGAAATAAATCCCAGGCTTTGAGCAGTCAGAAGTTGATGTGTGCTGTATTTGCATACAAAAAATAATACAAGTGGATTAAAGAGGATTCTTACTGATGAACCATCTAAGGCTGCTGGATTTGAGTTCTGTTGAAGATTTGCTGAAGTTGAAGAAATGGAGGACACCCTCTTCTTAAGATAGAACAAGTAAAACAAGAGAAACAAGATGATTGAAAAGAGTATTGGGATTGTGTTGAAATGTGTTGTATATACAGCTAAAAATAGATGTAACTATCCTTTTCCTGTTAACTTAATTATAGGGATTACTTGGTTGTAGGGATCAAGTTAGTTCAGTAAGATAGGGATCAAGTTAGTTCAGTAAGTTATTTTCTTTTTATATAAAGCCTTGTAAAGTACAATGATTTAATATATGAAATTTATTCTCCATTCTCTATTTCTTTACATGGTATCAGAGTAAGGTTGGCGATTGTGATACCTTACATGCCATAGCATTGATCTTTACATGCCATAGCATTGCCGTCCATTCTTTTGTTTTTTTTTTCTTCTCGATCAACTCAGTGGCATTCTTTTTTCCAACTATATTTGCTCATGGCTTCTCAAGACAATCCTTTATAC
Organism: Gynochthodes officinalis; assembly: GCA_020080225.1. Classification (NCBI taxonomy): domain Eukaryota; kingdom Viridiplantae; phylum Streptophyta; class Magnoliopsida; order Gentianales; family Rubiaceae; genus Gynochthodes; species Gynochthodes officinalis. The sequence continues at coordinate 36,225,682 of CM034622.1, read as the reverse complement.
TCTCTTCACCATTCTGCATCATCTGGTCCTTTAAACCGCAAGCCGCTTCGATGTTCCTACTGTAACCGAGATAATCATGTAAGGAAAAAATGCCAGAAGTTACATGGATATCCACCGGGACTTTCTAAAACTGCCTCAAACAAGGGGCATGTGCGGGAAGAGGATCATGTGATGAAGCAATTTCAATCAGCAGCAAACAACTTGGCTGATTTCCAACTGCGACAAATGCTGTCCATTATGCAGGGATCTGGGTTGCCTCAGCCAACCACCACTCCTAAGGCGAATACTGTTGCTACCAATAAGGATGACATTTCTCCAGGTTTGTCACTTTCTGAAATTATTGTTGACAGTGGAGCAACGGACCACATTACTTCATCGGCAAAGCATCTCCTTGACATAAAAAAAAACACGATTTTGCCGCCAGTAATCATGCCAAATGGAGAACAGGCTCCAATCGCTTTCATCGGGCACTTATCTTTAAGCCCTCTTTATTTAAAAAATGTGCTTGCTGTACCTTCTTGTAAAGTAAATTTACTTTCTGTGAGTCGCCTTACAAAGGATTTAAACTGCTCGATTCTTTTTCATCCCTCTTGGTGTATACTGCAGGACTTGATGACGGGGAAGACAATTGGTTCGGGTAGACAAAAAAATGGACTTTATTACCTGATTACAAATAAGTCACACAATATAGCAAGCCGTACCATCAACTCAGTTTCTACCTCTCATGAAAACATTGTCCTGTGACATCGTCGGTTAGGTCATTTATCTTCCTCTAGACTAGGAGTCCTTGCCAGAACATCACTTAATTTCCCTTTAGCATCAACTAAAGTCTGTGATATTTGTGCTTTAGCAAAACAGGCGAGACTTTCATTTTCTGTTAGTTCTATTTCCACAATAAAACCATTTGAGTTGATCCACTGTGATATCTGAGGACCATATAAAATTCCTTCTCTTTCTGGTGCCAAATATTTTCTAACCATTGTGGATGATTTTTCCCGATTTACTTGGATTTTTTTTATGCAGCATAAAAGTGAAACCCAACAACTTCTAAAAAATTTCTTCTTATTCGTACACAACCAGTTCAAGGCTACGCCAATCTTCGGGCTGATAATGGTGGCGAATTCCTTTCCCTACAGGCTTACTTTGCCCAACAAGGCACCTTCTCCTGCACCTTTGCATCGTTCTCAACGGCACCGTGTTCCACCTACCATTTTGCATGACTACATTTGTAATCAGGTTATGTCTTTCGACGCCATGTCTTCCTCCTCATCAATTTCTCCAACAGGTACACGATATCCTCTTTCCAATTTTGTTTCTTATGCTAGATGTACCCCAGCACACCGTTCCTTTCTTGCTGCCATTACTCATGATATTGAACCTAAATCTTATGAGGAAGCTGCATCTCTCCCGCATTGGCGCGCCGCAATGCAATCTGAACTCACAGCCCTAGCCACCAACAACACTTGGTCTCTTGTCCCTCTTCCATTTGACAAACATGCCATTGGCTGTCGTTGGGTCTACAAGATTAAGCGCAAGTCAGATGGCTCCCTTGAGCGGTATAAAGCGCGAGCCACCCGATTGGTTGCCAAAGGCTATACCCAACTTGAAGGCATCGACTATCATGATACATTTTCCCCTACTGCCAAGATGGTTATTGTTCGTTGCTTATTAGCTTTGGCAGCCTCTCAACATTGGTCTCTTTACCAAATGGACGTCCATAACGCCTTCTTTCATGGTGACCTCTCTGAAGAAATTTTTATGACTCTTTCTCCTGGTCTTGCGCGACAGGGGGAGAATCTTGTGTGTCGCCTCAACAAGTCCTTGTATGGATTAAAGCAGGCATCACGTCAATGGTTTGCAAAATTCTCTACTTCTATCCAGAATGCTGGTTTCGTCCAGTCCAAGGCTGATTATTCGTTGTTCACATACAACAAAGGAAAATCTTTCACAGCACTTTTGATCTATGTTGATGACATTCTCATAACCGGAAATGACCCAGATGCTATATCTGCTCTTAAAAATTTTTTGCATAACCATTTTCGGATAAAAGACTTGGGTGATTTGAAGTATTTCTTGGGTATTGAAGTCTCTAGGTCAAAGAAGGGCATATTCATTTCACAAAGGAAATATGCTTTGGACATCATGAAAGATAGTGGATATTTGGGGGCTAAGCCTACAAATTTTCCCATGGAACAAACTATGAAGCTGACTGATGAAGGCGAAATGTTGAAGGATCCATCTTTATACAGGTGCCTTGTGGGACGCCTAATTTATTTGACTATTACCCGTCCAGATATTACTTATTCAGTGCACATATTGAGCAGATTCATGCATGCACCGTGCAAACCTCATATGGAAGCTGCCATGCGTGTGTTGCGATATTTAAAAAATAACCCAGGACAAGGTATTCTTTTTTCCTCACAAAGTGATTTATCTTTAAAGGCTTTTTGTGATTCAGACTGGGGAAGCTGTCCAATGTCTCGAAGATCGACTACCGGTTATTGTGTTTTTTTTGGATCTTCTCTTGTTTCTTGGAGAACAAAAAAACAAAAGACTGTTTCTTTATCCTTAGCAGAAGCTGAATATAGAGCTATGGCTGGTGCATGTTGCGAGTTGTCTTGGATACGGTCGTTATTGAAGGACTTGCGGGTATTGCATTCCAAGCCAGCACTCTTGCATTGTGACAATAAAGCAGCATTGCACATAGCAACAAATCCAGTATTCCATGAAAGGACCAGGCATATAGAAATAGACTGTCATTTTATTCGAGACAAAATCCAAGACGGATCAATCGCCACTGAATATTTGCCTTTAACTGCACAGTTAGCTGATATTTTTACTAAACCACTTGGGAAGGAAGCTTTCACAACAATAAAACGCAAGTTGGGAGTTCTTGATATCCACTCTCCAACTTGAGGGGGAGTGTTGAAATGTGTTGTATATACAGCTAAGAATAGATGTAACTATCCTGTTTCTGTTAACTTAATTATAGGGATTACTTGGTTGCAGGGATCAAGTTAGTTCAGTAAGTTATTTTCTTTTTATATAAAGCCTTGTAAAGCACAATGATTTAATATATGAAATTTATTCTCCATTCTCTATTTCTTTACAAATTGAGAATATAAAAGCCTGGTAAAGTTTAAGCTGGACTTCTTGAGAGTACAACTGAGAAGGGCTCGGAGTTTGTGGGTTAAACCCCATGAATTTGATGAAAATATCTGTCTTTCCTGATGATTAGGAAGATTAATGTTCCGGTGAGAATTGAAACATGTTAACTCAGTGTGCAAAGATTATTCAGTTTTATATGAGTGGCGATATGTGGGGTGGTTATAGCATTGGGAAAAAATAGTCCTACATCACTATATGCGAAAAGTACATTCCATTAAGTAAAGAATGCCAAAGGGCTTTAGAAGATCTGAATGATTGTCAAAACGTATGAATTGTGCTTGTGTTTGGTGACACAACAAGTCGAAGCCCGACCACTAAAAGATCCCGGCTTGTCTTCATCTTTTGTGCTATTGCGGATTCAGAAAGAAATGGGAAAGAGGATACACCATTGTGCAGAAATAAAATGGGATGACTGTGATATTTCTCTACCGCGAAATAGGTGGAAAAATTCAGGATTTAGGAAATGAAAACACAAAAAGTGCTCTCTTTTTCCAAAATGAGAGGGAAATAATGTTGAGGAGACGACTGGATGATATTTCATTGGAATTGAAAGAAAAGCTTCAGAAAACTGTTTTCTAAATTGCTTATTATTAAAAGAACAAAACCAACTTCAGGGATCGTTTAGGCAGTCCAAGTGGAGAGTTAAAATTTATAATAGAGCACAATTCTACCAACAGAACCAATTAGGCTCGCAAGAATCTGCAGCACTATGGCAATTTAGTCCACAAGAAGAAATTTTCTTGTTCAGTTAGGTAGGGAAAATCTAGCAAATGGATAAAGTTGCTTTGGTTCATTTGGCAGAAATGATTGTTAGCCTAACCTCACTAATGTTTTATTGCTCTTGATCATGCATTAATTATATTTGTTACAGTGAACGGTCCCTTCACTTACGTTTTGGCCAACACTGAACTGATTCTGGATTGATTGCTGCGCCTCCATGCACCTATGTGTAATTTATGTGCCTGCACAATTAGCGGTCTACAAGTCCTATGCTTTTCCATTATTATTGGCATCACTGAGAGGTATCTTCAAGATATTTACCTTGCAGTATGCCTGGTGTTTTTCCACCTAGAGAATTTATTGATCCTTCTTGCACACTTTATTGTTTTGATTGAACCATGATATTTTAGTGAAAAATCTCGCCGAATTTTTATAGTGACCAAGTGATTTCTGTTTGATGGCTTCTGGAATGCATTCATGCACTAAAATTCAACGAAATTTTCCCTAAGTACATCAATAATCTAAGTGTCTGAAGATTCGTGCTTTATATCAAATGGCAAACTAAATCTGCTCAGCTCACTAGGGTCCTGGAAACATGAGATGATCTCATGATCCATGTTTAAGGTGATTAATCTCTTTGTATTAAGATGTGTCCTAAAGTAACCTGAATTAGAAACGAAAGAAATGAGAAGAGGACATAAAATATGTCTTAAGTTGTCTCCTTCCCAAAGGATTTTCCAACATTGGCCATTAATGGGTTTTCCTTTTCATCAGTTTCCTGTCTTTTATGTATCCTCATCACTCAAATGCCAAACTCACTCGGGTGCAGTTTAAGAAATCAGCAAGTGATAAGTTGTTAATTCGTCATATTTTTAGTTACTAATTCCCTTATATTTTGATTTTATTTGAGTTTAATTGGAAAGAATTGGGAAAGTTTTGTTTATTTCAAGTTTTAGGAAGCTTTAAATTGATTTCTATTAAATTTAAGTATTTTGCAATTTTGTAGGAAGGAAACTGTTGGAGAAAGATAAGGACTGAAGAAAAGCCACGATTCTGTTGGAGAAAGATAAGGATTGGAGAAAAGATTGTTTCCGTCAAAAGATTTGTCACGATTTTGTTGGAGAAAAGAAAGACTTAATGCCATGGCATGTAACTTTTCATGCCACAGCATAGAGTAAGTCGGATGCTAATGCCATAGCATGTAACTTTTCATGCCACAACAATGAGTAAGTTGGCAGACTTACGGAAAAGGAGAAGATTATCCAAGTACGCAATCAAATCATATCCTTCAAGATCAACCAAAAGAGTTTCACACGCTACTAAACTCCTAGTCTTTAGGGACCAGAACAAGGATAAGTAGAGAGGACGGCAGCCTATATATTGATTCTTCCTGAACAGAAAAAGAGAGTTCCTTCCTGGAGTGATCAACTACCGCAGTGAAGGCCGCACGGGATGAACGAAACAGCAGCTGCATCCTTCGTTTTTCTTGTATTTTCTTTTCTTATGTCTAGCTAAATTTTACTTTTCAACCAAGGATTATAAGGTTTGATTTCAATTAATTGTGAGATTTCATGTTTTTCATCGAATTCTTTGATTTTGAATATCATATATTCTTTGCAAATAAATTTATTATTGTTTTGAATGTTAAACAATTCAGGCCTGTTGTTTAATAATTAAATACAATAATCAGTCAATTAGAATAAATTCATGTAATTGTTCTAAATTAGTGACAAATAGCAAATTCGAAAGGTAATCAACGCCTAAGATTTATGCTATGGGAATATATATTCTAGTTTAAATAAACTAGGTCGACTTCCGAGTTTATTGGCTAGAGATTAGGTCTCTGATTCTTAATGCAATTAACGGATATAATTTATAGATCGTTATCGAAGATTATGTCCATTAATTAGGAAATAACCTATAGGTCGTATTCCGAAAGTTATCAACAATTTTAGAGATTGGTTGTTATAGGACGGATCCTTAACGACTATAACTAATCTATTTGAAATACAAAGAATTATCTTTTAAATCGATGATCAATTAAGAGAATCAACACCGAAATAAACCCTTGGTTGAAAGCTTTTCTTGCATATAATTTATCTTTTATTTATTTTCTTGTTTATTGCCTAAAAATTATTCGTTTAATTAGTTAACAATTTCCAAACCCCCGTTTGTTACTAAGAAACAGGTTTTAACCAATCTCCGTGGATTCGACCCTACTCACTGCTATTACAAGTTCCAGTTTAGAGAAGGTTTATTTTTGGTTGGATTCGACACCCACCAGCAAGTGTTAATTAATCATCCAAATTCATTTTTTGTATGAGTGTGTTGATAAAATGATTTCCAGTGCGCATGAAAAAACAAAAATTGAGTTGCAACTCAATAAATTTAGACATGCACATGGATTTTTTGGAATCGATGGTGCAGTTCGAACAAGAGAGCAGATGTCCCCAGGTTAGTAGCTTAATATATTGAAAATATGTTTTTTTCCACGTATTATTGAATTTATTTGATAGTTGTTTTATTTGGTTATAGCTGATTGGTGGTTCTCTTATGGAGATGATTGTCCAGAGTTACAAAAATTTGCTATTCGAGTGCTAAGTTTGACTTGTAGCTCTTCTGGTTGTGAACGTAATTGGAGTGAATTTTTTTGTAAGCATTCTTATTGAAGGCATTTAATTTGTTTAACTATTTTTAACATCGAATTTTAGGTACATTCAAAAAGAAGGAACCGCTTGGCATAAAAAAGAATGAATGATTTGGTTTTTGTCATGTACAATTTGAAATTGCAAGAGAGACAAAGGAAGAGAGAATCTACCAAATCTTCATTAATTGAAGATTCATGTGAAAACCTTCCTTCTGATGATGAGTGGATAACAGAGAAAGAGAATCCAACGCTACCAATGGGAAACAACTGGCTGAGAGTTTTGGATGAAGATCCAAATCATGACACTTCAGAAGAAGAAGGAAGTGAGGATGATGAGGTTCATTTTATTACAAGGAATATCATGAGGGCTTGTAAGTAATTTAATTTGTAAGTTTTATTATTACTTATTTAAAATATTTTTAATTTGTAATTTGCTCATATTTGTTTATGTAGCTGATTCTCAAGAATCTCGACCAAGCGGATCTCGTACCAAGAGGCCACAAGTCAAAGACATGAACACATTTCGATTAATTGATGAAGATGAAGATGAAGATAAAGATAAAGATGAAGATGTAGATAATCCAATTATCATTGGTCAAAATGAAGTTGAAAATGAATATTGTTATGACGATGATGATGGGTTTAATAATGATGATATGTTATTTGATAATTATAAATCAAAATCTTTGGATATAGATGAAGATGATGACATTGAGGAGGATGACTGGAAGTTTGCATAAATATTTATATTGTTAAATTTGAGTTTTACTTTAATTTGTTATTAAATTTAATGTTTTAGTTAAAAGTCTATTTGGATGTGAAATTTTTCATCTTTTGGTAATTTAAGATGCATTATATATTTTATTTGGTGCTATTATTATTTTGTGTAGAATGTGATAGAACGATGGAATGAATGATTGAATGATAGATGTGGTTGAATGTGGTTGAACGTGGTTGAATGATAGATTGGGTTGAATTGAATGTGGTTGAATCATGAATGTGGTTGAATGATAGATGTGGTTGAATGTGGTTGAACGTGGTTGAATGATAGATTGGGTTGAATTGAATGTGGTTGAATGATAGATGTGATTGGGTTGAATTGAATGTGGTTGAATCATGAATGTGGTTGAATGATAGATGTGATTGGGTTGAATTGAATGTGGTTGAATCATGAATGTGGTTGAATGATAGATGTGGTTGAATGTGGTTGAACGTGGTTGAATGATAGAATGGGTTGAATTGAATGTGGTTGAATCATGAATGTGGTTGAATGTGGTTAAGATTGGGTTGAATGATAGATGTGCTATTATTATTTTGTGTAGAATGTGGTTGAATGATGGAATAAATGATTGAATGATAGCTGTTTGTTCTTAAACAGGATTTGGACAAAATTCAAAACGCATATTCATCGTATACTTTATAATGTTGGTTTTTTACAATTTAACACAAATATAAAACTTATTTTTATGACAAAATTAGTGTATGTGATAAAATATGAATAATTATAATTATTTTTATCATTTTTTTGTAGAATCTTACGATTCTACGATCCGATTCTGCTACCCCAAATGGATTCTATGTAGAATCCCGATTTTACGAACCATGCTTCCATGTTACGGTATCTATTTGGAACTCGATAATGGTGTTAGGGTTACAATGTTTGCTCAGGGCTAGTTTAATCACGCAAAAATTACAATACTAGTTTGGAATTATAGAAAAAAATCTAATGCAAAAACTAGTTTAGTGCAAAACTAATAGTTTCACGTGAACATAGGAGGTAGAGTGTCACGAATTATTATAATTTGATTAGTTTTTATATAGAATGTATAAAATTTTCATGTAAAATTTATACGGCTTTAGATTCTTCTATCTCAGAAATCTAACTTTTAAAATGGTTATATTGCATGGTAATATTAAAATGGTAAAATTTTCATATAAATTTTTTTTTTCCAAAAGCTAAGCTTATATTGCATATGTATCAATTTTACATTCAATCAATTGACATGATATCTTTTTGGTCTATTTATCTTAGCCAAAAAGGAAAGATCACCTCTCGTTTCTTAGAAGATATTTCTTCTAACTCATATGAATCTAATTTGGCACTTGCCCTAGAAGACATTACCTCTAGTTTGTCAAATACTTTGATATACATATTCCTTCTTTTCTTTCATGCCACATTATTTTGTATGATTGATTATTCGTGTAACTGCTTGGCATGGGGTATGATTGATTTGCAAATGATTAACCAATTACCAATATAGTATATATAAATTTAAGAATACTAGAATAATACAATTATCTAGGACAATAAAACATATAATAATACGTATGCATGCTAAGATATTAGAATATGGGATAAATAACAAAATATAAGTTAAAATATAAAGGATGTGTAAGAAATTAACGAAGGATTTTTTTTCAATAAAAAAAAATGTAAGTAATGGAAATTTCCCAATCTCTAGGAATCTGACATTTGAATATATAGTATTTGATTAAGGGCCGCGAAAACGTAAGGATCCATGAATTACCACGCTGCCGACATGTATTCCAAAGCTTGACTGATATATTTTAGTAATTATGAGGATTTGTGTCACGTATCTAGATCTGAAAATGATATGGTAATTTTTTTTTTTATCTTTTAATTTTTGGTTAAACAATTGCGTAATGAGCTACTGCTATTACAGGATGCATTGTATGAGTATTTCTTCCTGGTAAACTCTATTAAAGTAATCCCATGTCCAACCTAATTTGAAAAGTCTGCACTTCCTCCATTCATTGTACTGACAACGTACGTCGAGTAAATAAAGGACCCATTGGTTAAAGTTTTCATGTATAACGTTTGAATTTTCATGATATGTGCCAATATTGCTTGCTATTTGAGGAACACTTCCACAAGTGTTTTTAGCGATTTACCTACGAGGTGAGTTTTTTTTTATCTCTAAAATAATTTAATATTTAAGTTAGTTAATTATTCATAATGATTAAATTATTTAGAATAATTCACGTATTTGAAATAATTGTCGATAAACCTTTATATATATATAGCTGTCGTGATTCCAAAATCATTTTACTCTTAAACATTATCATATCGGATATGTTCTTTTTTTTTTTTTTTTTTGGAATCAAACACAATATGTGTGTGTGGAGTTTTCAACAATAAAAGTCTATAGTTTGGGGTGATTTCTAACCACGTCAAAATGTGTCTATATAATTAAGTTAGTTGCATTGCATGCGTCCAAGGGAATTAAACATAATTCAAATAAAATATACTATGAGGCGTGATTGACAGCATATTCTCTCGAGTGATGACATTGTTTTGACTAGGATGCTCAAATTAGCAAGTCAATGTGAGCCTCCAAGACTGAATGGCGTGGAGGCCTTGTGGAAAAAAACGGGAGAAGATGGTATTGGTAGTCAATGAGATTGATTTAATAATGGGATAGATTTTTTCTTGAAAATTTTGTCTTCATCGCAACCCTCCAAACTTGTAATGATTCTAGCACGCCATCATAATATTCCTTGGACAAAACATACTGAAATGTACTATTATTATTTCTTGTGAATTAATGTTGTTGGAGGAACTTGATTGAAGTTGTAATTGCTGCACACCACAAGTACTACTGACTCTCTCTCGTATTATTGAATCAGTATTCCATAAAGATAGGAATAATATCATGGACCAACCAAGACGTACATATTCCTTCTCTTTCTAACATTTTTTTTAAAAAAAAATTAACACAAATTAAAGCTCATAAGCTGAGGTGTTTCATTTGCATGCACACACACCCATATATATATATATATATATATATATATATATATATATAGTTTATGTGAATTACGATTAAGGGCTCTTTTTTCTCAATATTTTTTTCACTAAATTTTTGTTGCACAGGTTTTTCTTTTAATTTAATAAATTATGGAAAAACATTTTGAATTCTGTCATGAAATCAGCTCTCAAATTGATTATTATTAGATTATCTTTTACTTTTCTATTCTTCTCGCATGCCCCCACTGTTTGTTTGTTTTTTTATTCTAGCTCCTCTGCTGCCTGGAGATTTATATATAGTAAGTCTTCCAAAAGTCTCATCTGGGCACCAAAAGAAATTAATGGCGACCACTGCCGCCGGAAAACCCCTCCAACTCCACTCTCTAAGGCCACTCCGCCGCATTGTTTTCAACCGTGCAGCTGCAGCTGTTTACTCGTGTGCCCTCTTCGCCCTGCTCTACCACCATGCAATCATACTTTCCCAATCCAAAACCTTATCATCCATCTCCATCTCCATCTCCATTTCCATGCTCCTTGCTGATCTTGTCCTTGCTTTCATGTGGGCCACTGCGCAGTCGTTTCGCATGAATCCGGTGGTTCGGGAAGTTTTCCCAGATAACCTTGGGAAAGTTGTTCCCCAGGAAAACTTCCCAGCTCTGGATATTTTCATATGCACTGCTGACCCATATAAAGAGCCGCCTTTGAATGTTGTTAACACGGCCTTATCCGTCATGGCCTACGATTATCCCACGGAAAAGATTTCGGTGTACGTATCGGACGATGGAGGGTCGGAGCTTACTTTGTTTGCTTTCATGGAGGCTGCTAAATTTGGAAGGCACTGGCTGCCCTTTTGTAAGCAATATAACATCATGGATAGGTGCCCCAACGCCTATTTCAGATCAAATTATTCTACAACTTCTCAGACTCAAAACATTAAGGTATGGCACGTAATTAATTTACTAACTTTCTGGTTGCTCTAGATATTCATGAAAGTGAATCCTTTCTTTATCCATATACAAAATGTTTTGTATTAACAAGTTTCTCCATCCCAAGAAATTCAATTTTTTTCTATTATTTTTATAAAGTTAACATCCAATTCACCTTTTTTTATGTATACTGTTATTTATAGTTACATATGATGTATATTTCTTTTAGCAAATACTCTTAACTCATTTCTTAATTATTTTAAAAGCACTTTTTTCTCATATCTTTGTTTAGTTTTTTAGACATTTCATGAATTCTGTAATAAAAGACTAAGTTTTGAATGATCAAAATGGAAAATTACAATATTCTCCAATATCAGGGAACAATTCATAATATATAAAGTAAATATCAAACGAGGTACATGTAATTTTTAACACCATTCATATTAAAAACCAGAAATATAAATAAGTTATACTTCCTCAGTCCAAAAAAAAAAAAAAGAGTCTATTTTTAAAATCTTTATTTGTTCCAAAAAGCGATCTATTTTCAAGATGAAATCTCTCTAATGCCCTTAATAAAAATAACAATAATTATTTGTAACTATAATTAAAAAATAATGATAAATATGTAAAATAATGTATTTAATGATGTATTAAATATATTGCTTCTAATAACTAAAAAAAGTTAGATTTAACCCAAAATAATTTTTTTTTGAAGAAATAAATTTTTTTGTTTGAAGAAGATAGGAGAAATTTATTAAGTAGGCTAATGATATTAGCGCTTCACTTATTGTTATTGACTCTTTGTTGATTGCCAAAAGTATAAAATTATATCATTGTTTTTTTTTTTTTTATGATGAAAAAGAGTATCAGGGGTGACAATATCATTACTTTATTAGGAATATTTTATTTTGGGCTAATAGTAATTAATGCAGCATGGGTTTATAGCAGAAAATGACGAAACCATGCAGGCTAACAAGCACAGAGCTTTCTGACTTCCTCTCGTCTTCAAGTTGGCTTTTGTCCATTTCAAGTCCAAAAAAAAAGGCAAACCATCATACTTACGTTCCCTCAACAAAAACATCTCTCCTTACTCATCCCCTAGCTAATGTTATAAAAATCCTATAGTAGCATTATATATATGTATATGAAGAAAATGACAGGAATTAAAATTCAGATCTTATCATTTTTGGTATTAGCAACGGTGTTTGTCGGGTTTCTGAAATGACATTAAAAAAAACTAATTAAATAATTACAATTCTCCTTGTGTCCAAATAATTTAATTACAAATGTTATATATATATATATATATTGAAATGGTCTTCCAAGTCTTCCAAGTTCGAAGAAAGATGATATGAGGTTGATTCCAGTTGGTACAGCCGTACAGGTAATTGTTGATGTAGTTTCGTGTTGCCGTCATTACTGTATCAATCATTCGTCCAAATAATTGCTGAAGAATTTTCTAGGATAGTGCGTAAATAGTGATGTACAACTGATTGGGTCCACCTTTGTAGTTATCGTGATCGTTATATAATCACTTCTTCTTGGTCAAACCATGGTTCTGACCCAGTCGTCCTCTTGGATGGATGATGCCATCATCAATTAATAGTTTACCTGGACTGAAGCTTATTAAAAACCTCATCAAGACAGTCATACGTCGTACTACATACCTGATTAGTATCCGTTGATTTAAGCAGAAAATTACGTACCTTGGCTTAGATTTTGATGGGGTCATATTGCGTGCTTGTTGCTTCAAAACGATCATCACTAGATTTTAATATGATTGAATATTAACCACAACACCAATGCAATCTACGGATGTTTGGAGAAGCCCCAGGAATGAAGAACTGAATTTGCAACATTAATGATGAACTTAATCGCTGTATTAATTCAGGATATGTATGAAAGCATGAGGAGGAGAATAGAAAGTGTGATGGAGAAAGGAAATGTGCCAGATGAATATATGAGCAGCGAAGAAGAGCGTGAAGCTTTCAGCAAATGGAAACAAGGGACATTATCTTTCACTCGTCAACAGCATCCCTCCGTCATTCAGGTAAATAGCCTAAAATTCTCATATTTGATGGAACCTATCTAAATCATCAATACCATCTTCCGTGATATAATACACAATATTCATTCATTCATTTTTCTAACTTACAAATATTTTCTATGGAAGAAGGTTCTTAAATCTGGAAGATGACCCTTGTTAATCAGGTTTTATTAGAGAGTGGCAATGACAGAGACGTAGCAGAGAACTCCATGCCCAACTTGATATATGTTTCCCGAGAGAAAAGCAAGGTCACGCCCCATCATTTTAAAGCTGGTGCCCTAAATGCCTTGGTAAGTCTTGTCTCCATTGCATGCCTGTTTACAGTACTTGCCTACAGGGGTATCATTCCCATTAGTACTTAATCAATTAAGACGTACATACATGATCCCCACTCCACATTTGGACCATATTCCCCTCTCTCTTCTACAAAATTAATTACCAAAAAATAAAATTATATCATGAATTTGATTTTTAATTCTCAAACAGGCCACCAAATTACAATGACTTTGATTTTCTTTTATGAGATCAATGTGAATATTTTAGTAAACATCACGTTAAAAGGGTTGTATGATATATATTGTACCATTCTACAATTTATAAATATTACTGGACTGGTTTACTTTATCCTATAATTATTGCTAGGGTTGGTAATATTGATCTAGTTGATCCAAAATTTTAGATTAGATTAAATTGATCAATTTTATATTTTGAATTGATACAAATAAAAAACTAAACAAAAATTATAACTTTTTTTTTCGAAAGTTGGTTGTAAAATGAGAATTATTATAATTTTTTAGTTAAAATTAGTTAATTTTGAGGCAAAAGAAATTAAATTTGACGAAAACACGTATTTGAACATATTTATGATTTTATTTAAATTAAGGTCAAATCAAATCGGATGCAAGTGTTATAATTTTTTATTATTATTATTTTTTAATGTTTGTGATCCCTTTTTTTTTTTTTTTTTTTTTTTGGGCTTGAAAAGCTTCGGATATCGGGAGTTATGACCAATGCCCCAATACTACTCACTCAGGACTGTGACATGTTTTCAAATGATCCCAAAACACCCCACGCAGTACTCTGTTTCTTAATGGATCCTCAGGATCAGCCCAGTCTAGGTTACGTCCAGTTACCTCAAATCTATCATGGGCTAAACAAGGCCGACATCTATGCATCTGAGTACAAGCAACTATTTCAAATTCATCCAGTGGGTATGGATGGTCTTCGTGGCCCAAATTATGTTGGGACTGGATGTTTTTTTAATCGACGGGTTTTCTTTGGCGGGCCTTCATCCTTTGTTGAACCGGAGATTCTAGAGCTGAGACCAGATTATGTGTCAGGCAGCCCATTAAATCAAAACACATATTGAACCTGGCCCACTATGTAGCTGGATGCAACTATGAAGACCAGACCGAATGGGGTTCAAAGGTGAGCAATGGAAATTGCACATAATTAAGATTTCACTCTTTTTAACACAGAGCAATAATATTTAGGGTAAAAATTTTCAATTATATGATATTACGTAACAAAAAAATATCACATATATATTGCATCAATAACTGAGAAATTTCGTTACTTGTATCATGTACATTTTAAATGATAAGTAATAATATTTTCAATGATTTTTCATAATGAGAAGTTTGTTATTGACGTGATAAGTATAAAAAAATAAAAACGAAATCACAAATTTTTCACATGAATATGGTTCACTTGAACTCAACTGATGATAAATTTGCAGATTGGATTCAAGTATGGCTCATTGGTGGAGGACTACTACACTGGTTATCGACTTCTGTGTGAGGGATGGCATTCCATATTTTACACACCCAAGAGGGCAGCATTTCTTGGTGATATACCCATCTCTCTCAATGATGTTCTAAGCCAAAACAAGAGATGGTCTGTAGGACTCCTGGAGGTAGTTTTCTCCAAGTACAATCCAGTAACGTTTGGTGTCCAGGCCATGGGATTGTTAGCGTCTTTCAATTTTGGTCACTACGCTTTCTGGCCCATGTGGTCAATTCCTGTCACAATATATGCATTTCTTCCTCAGCTCACTCTACTCAACAATGTGTGCATTTTCCCAAAGGTATCCAATAAGTTATACGGAAAACTGCATCTTTTTTTTCCTTTAAAGAAACAAGAATAGCGTAATGTTACTAAGAACTTTGACTTCAGTAATCTTTTCCCGGTAATTTTGCAGGTATCTAATCCATGGTTTTTCTTGTACGCCTTTTTGTTTCTCTGGGCATATGGACAAGAGTATCTGGACTTCATTTTAGATAAAAGTACATTTGAGAGGTGGTGGAATAATCAAAGAATGTGGCTCATTAGAGGGGTCACCAGTTTCATGTTTGGAACCATTGAATATGTAACAAAAATTCTAGGCATTGCAACACAGGGGTTTAATGTGACCAGTAAAGTAGTTGATGATGAACAAGGGAAGAGGTATGATCAAGGGATATTCGAGTTTGGGTTACCATCACCAATGTTTGTGCCATTATGCATGGCAGCTATTATTAATTTGATTGCTTTCCTATATGGTTTTCTGGAGGTTCTCAGGGGAGGGAACTTGGATGCATTGTTTGTGCAAATGTTTATTGCTGGTTTTGCCCTCTTAAATTCCTTACCAATCTACGAAGCCATGGTGTTGAGAGCTGATAAAGGAAGGATGCCCACCAAAATAACCATAATTTCAGCTTTTCTTGCTTGTGGTCTTTATATTACAAGTTCAATTATACTAAGGATGTAGGTAAGGGCTTGATATGTTCGGTATCTTTGACGTTGATGCTATAGAAATATTTGTATCATTTCCTATCGAACTCTAATGTTGTTACAGTAGGTTTCCGGGATGGTTCTACTTAATAAATGAAAGATACAATATGCTTTTAGAAAAATTGAAATCTTTCAATAAATTGGACTTAATGTGGCCTAAAAAGGGAGGTCGTTTCACTAGCTCCCGGGATCATTTGAAACTTGATGCAATTTTACTAACCAAGCCAGTGAATTCACCACAGGCTGCAAATTGCTGTAGCCAAGAATTCAATGAGCCAATTAGTCATTCCACTTTGACCTAGTTGAATGTTTTCAAACCAATAGTTCATTTAGCAAAATTACCATCTTGGGAAAGAAACCATTTTCCCAACATCATAAAGAAAAGAAGCAGGATCGGCTTGGAAAGTATTCAAGTGTTTGAACTTTGAATGCTGATAACGACCAATTCTGCATAGGAATTATTCCGACCATTGTCAAAGCCAGTTGAATCACCAGATGATTCTGATGATCCTTCGTTTGGATCCATAAAATGTTCTGATGCACAATTTTCAACTCTCGAGACAACTATAGTGAGTTGCTCTTGATGCTCTGCATAGACTATCCTTGGGCTTTGGTTGAAGATCTTAGTATCTGACCTGTGTAAGTTATTTCCTGATGCAATTGCTTGAGGAATGCCATTCGTGGTGGAAGTGACAACAGAGCATCTACAAAGTGGGCAAGTGGCGTTTGAATGGAGCTAATGGCTTAAACAGTCAATGTGAAACATATGTTTGCATGATGGTATTTGGTGCAGTTCTTCTTTGACTTCGAATTCTCCCAAACAAACACAGCATCTGTAAAGTTTTGCAGAAAATTCCTTATCTTCACTTCAGTGCATAGAATATTATCTAACAGCAGGATCCCATAACTCAGTGACCACTATCATACAAACTTCAATCAGAACATAATACAGCACTCGTGATTACATTTACCTTTTGAATCATGATATTAAACTACCTCTATTACTAAGTTATCTGTCCCTCTCTTTTCCATGCTAAAATTTATTGGCGTCAATGTCAATTTCTTTGAAGGTGAAAAACTCGTTATACAAATTACTCCGGTAGTTAAGACAACTATGAAGATGAACAACATTCGATGGTGAATTTATAACAAGCAAAGGAAATTTCTTAAAAATTGTGTTTCTTATGATATGATAAATACAAAGAACTAAAGCATGTCGCAGTAGCCAAATTTGGTTTTAACACGACACAAGTTTATTTTAGGTTGTTGATGAGTGTTAATGCTAGGTTGAATTATTTGCACCGAGCTTATGACTTTAATTGATGATAAAGCGACTAAATTTCAAACAATTAAAAAATTTATAAAGCAATAGACTAAAACTCTTATAAATAAATGTAAAATGACCCTACAAAAGTACAATTCATAGTGCTAAAAAATTCAAAATACAAAAAAAGAAAAAGAAAAAAAAGTCAAATTAGGGTGGGTGTGGGAGGGGAGTAGATAAGGTCATAAAAGAAGAAAAAAAGAGTAGTAATGATTTAATTAAGGATATAGATATTGCTGTCAAAATTCTTCTATAATTACTTCAAAAATAGTAAAATAAATAATTAATTATGAAAATACTTACCAATGAAAACTAAATTATTAAAAGGAATAATAAATTTTAACCATCTTCAAATTGCTAAAAATAAATACATAGTAAATAGGTAATCTTTTTAAAAGTTCGTAAAATTTAGAACTTTAACCATATTCTAATTATCAAATATTTATATTAATATTACGAGACTATAAAAAGACAATTTAATTCTCAATATTTATAATAATTACATTAAAATCAACTGAAAAACCTTTTCCTATTATATAATAGTGATTAATGATAGAGACAACTATTTTTATTCTTTTAATCAAAATATAATATAAAATATCTTAATTTTGTCAATTGTAATATATAATAATATTTAAACCCAAAAAAACCACATTTAGGATGAAATCAAACCACAATTTCAAAAAATTTAATGCCAAAAAAAAATTACATGATTTTAAATTTTAATAAATTATGAATTTGAATAGAAAAAGTTTTGTAGTAATTTTTTTAAAAAAAAATTAAAAATAATAATAATTAAAATAGAAGATTACATAACTAATAATTAAAAAATAAAAGATACGTGAGAGTCTAAAGAGAAAAAATAGATGAAATAATATTAAAAGTAAAAAAGATGTTTATTTACACTAAAATTCTAAAACAAGTAATCAAAATGATAACTTTTAGTAATAAATCAGAATCCTGGAATGTTACACTTATTTTCCCTATTTTCAGGAATTTGGTTACTTGTCTAAAAAATTTAAAACTAAAACAAACATCGGAAAGTAATCAAATTACTTTCCCAAACTAACCAAACACAGGAATTTAAAACTAAGAAAACAAATTACTTTCCAATGTAAGAATCTTTGACAACCAAACAGGCCCTAAGGGTATAATTACTCTTTTGTGAGATATGAGTTTGAGTTGGGATTAAAATTTTGATGTTAGAGCTCTTAATCTTAATCTCTCTCGCCTTACCATCAAATTCAATCTTTTCTAGTTATATTAATCACTAGAAGAATTGTTTGACATTTTAAAAAAAAAAAATGTTATAAATAATGCAAATTGTGGATGTCCATCTATACAACTCTTCACTTGCCCATGAAAGTAACTCCATTATCCAAGGGAAAATCTTGAAGACATGTAACATTCAACTCTTGAACTTCCCTACATTGTAACTTGTGACCTTTAGGATGATGAGTGAAGATGTAACTTATGATATTTAGAACCATGTTGTGGGAAGATGAAATCTTTAGGTTTCTTGTAACCTACATATCATGATGAACCCTAAACCTATATAAATAGAGGTTTAGTGGAAGTATGAAGGTGAATGAAAAGAGAATAGAAAATTACACTACACTTGTGTTCTTCACATTTCCTTTTTGTCTTACTTTCATATTATTCTATTTGCTTCTACTACATTTTTTAGATTGTAGTAGTAATACTACTTTGTAGTATTTTCATAACAAAAAAAAAGTTATTAGTCCAAGAAAAAAAAATCATTAGTCAAAGGGAAAAAAGAAAAATTCTTGAAAGTTGGGCTGTTGGAATTGTTTACTGGACTCATGAAAGTGGGCAGACTCTGTAGCCTCAGGCCAGGCAGAAGCAGTCAAGGCTTTTCTCTTTTAAAATTTGACGATGAACAATATTAGCCCAAGGAAATAAAGCTCATGCGAGCTTATTTATTTCGGCCCGTTTACATAGAGTGAACTTTTTAGACTCTAATACTAAACACTGTCATGAATCTTGGGGAAATTTGCCTCCAAAGCCCAATAGTTTAGTGACTTCCATGTTACGGTATCTATTTGGAACTCGATAATGGTGTTGGCGTTACAATGTTCGCTCAGGACTAGTTTAATTACGCAAAAATTACAATATGAGTTTGGAATTATAGAAAAAAAATCTAATGCACAAGTTAGTTTAGTGCAAAACTAATAGTTTCACGTGAACATAGGAGGTAGAGTGTCACGAATCATTATAATTTGATTAGTTTTTATATAGACTGTATAAAATTTTCATGTAAAATTTATACGGCTTTAGATTCTTCTATCTCACAAATCTAACTTTTAAAATGGTTATATTGCACGGTAATATTGAAATGGTAAAATTTTCATGTAAATTTTTTTTCCCAAAAGCTAAGCTTATATTGCATATCTATCAAATTTTACATTAAATCAATTGACATGATATCTTTTTGGTCTATTTATCTTAGCCAAAAAGGAAAGATCACCTCTCGTTTCTTAGAAGATATTTCTTCTAACTCATATGAATCTAATTTGGCACTTGCCCTAGAAGACATTACCTCTAGTTTGTCAAATACTTTGATATACATATTCCTTCTTTTCTTTCATGCCACGTTATTTGGTATGATTGATTATTCGTGTAACTGCTTGGCATGGGGTATGATTGATTTGCAAATGATTAACCAATTACCAATATAGTATATATAAATTTAAGAATACTAGAATAATACAATTATCTAGGACAATAAAACATATAATAATACGTATGCCTGCTAAGATATTAGAATATGGGATAAATAACAAAATATAAGTTAAAATATAAAGGATGTGTAAGAAATTAATGAAGGATTTTTTTTCAATAAAAAAAAATGTAAGTAATGGAAATTTCCCAATCTCTAGGAATCTGACTTTTGAATATATAGTATTTGATTAAGGGCCGCGACAACGTAAGGATCCATGAATTACCACGCTGCCTACATGTATTCCAAAGCTTGACTGATATATTTTAGTAATTATGAGGATTTGTATCACGTATCTAGATCTGAAATTGATATGATAATTTTTTTTTTTTATCTTTTAATTTTTGGTTAAACAATTGCGTAATGAACTACTGCTATTACAGGATGCATTGTATGAGTATTTCTTCCTGGTAAACTCTATTAAAGTAATCCCATGTCCAACCTAATTTGAAAAGTCTGCACTTCCTCCATTCATTGTACTGACAACGTACGTCGAGTAAAATATAGCACCCATTGGTTAAAGTTTTCATGTATAACGTTTGAATTTTCATGATATGTGCCAATATTGCTTGCTATTTGAGGAACACTTCCACAAGTGTTTTTAGCGATTTACCTACGAGGTGGGTTTTTTTTATCTCTAAACTAATTTAATATTTAAGTTAGTTAATTATTCATAATGATTAAATTCTTTAGAATAATTCACGTATTTAAAATAATTGTCGATAAACCTTTATATACATAGTTGTCGTGATTCCAAAATCATTTTACTCTTAAACATTATCATATCAGATATGTTCTTTTTTTTTTTTTTTTTGGAATCAAACACAATATGTGTGTGTGGAGTTTTCAACAATAAAAGTCTATAGTTTTGGGTGATTTCTAGCCACGTCAAAATGTGTCTATATAATTAAGTTAGTTGCATTGCATGCGTCCAAGGGAATTAAACATAATTCACATAAAATATACTATGAGGCGTGATTGACAGCATATTCTCTCGAGTGATGACATTGTTTTGACTAGGATGCTCAGATTAGCAAGTCAATGTCAGCCTCCAAGACTGAATGGCGTGGAGGCCTTGTGGAAAAAAACGGGAGAAGATGGTATTGGTAGTCAATGAGATTGATTTAATAATTAATGGGATAGATTTTTTCTTGAAAATTTTGTCTTCATCGCAACTCTCCAAACTTGTAATGATTCTAGCACGCCATCATAATATTCCTTGGACGAAACATACTGAAATGTACTATTATTATTTCTTGTGAATTAATGTTGTTGGAGGAACTTGATTGAAGTTGTAATTGCTGCACACCACAAGTACTACTGACTCTCTCTCGTATTATTGAATCAGTATTCCATAAAGATAGGAATAATATCATGGACCAACCAAGACGTACATATTCCTTCTCTTTCTAACATTTTTTTAAAAAAAAATTTAACACAAATTAAAGCTCATAAGCTGAGGTGTTTCATTTGCATGCACACGCACCCATATATATATATATATATATATATATATATATATATATATATATATATATATATATATATATAGTTTATGTGAATTACGATTAAGGGCTCTTTTTTCTCAATATTTTTTTCACTAAATTTTTGTTGCACAGGTTTTTCTTTTAATTTAATAAATTATGGAAAAACATTTTGAATTCTGTCATGAAATCAGCTCTCAAATTGATTATTATTAGATTATCTTTTACTTTTCTATTCTTCTCGCATGCCCCCACTGTTTGTTTGTTTTTTTATTCTAGCTCCTCTGCTGCCTGGAGATTTATATATAGTAAGTCTTCCAAAAGTCTCATCTGGGCACCAAAAGAAATTAATGGCGACCACTGCCGCCGGAAAACCCCTCCAACTCCACTCTCTAAGGCCACTCGGCCGCATTGTTTTCAACCGTGCAGCTGCAGCTGTTTACTCGTGTGCCCTCTTTGCCCTGTTCTACCACCATGCAATCATACTTTCCCAATCCAAAACCTTATCATCCATCTTCATCTCCATTTCCATGCTCCTTGCTGATCTTGTCCTTGCTTTCATGTGGGCCACTGCGCAGTCGTTTCGCATGAATCCGGTGGTTCGGGAAGTTTTCCCAGATAACCTTGGGAAAGTTGTTCCCCAGGAAAACTTCCCAGCTCTGGATATTTTCATATGCACTGCTGACCCATATAAAGAGCCGCCTTTGAATGTTGTTAACACGGCCTTATCCGTCATGGCCTACGATTATCCCACGGAAAAGATTTCGGTGTACGTATCGGACGATGGAGGGTCGGAGCTTACTTTGTTTGCTTTCATGGAGGCTGCTAAATTTGGAAGGCATTGGCTGCCCTTTTGTAAGCAATATAACATCATGGATAGGTGCCCCAACGCCTATTTCAGATCAAATTATTCTACAACTTCTCAGACTCAAAACATTAAGGTATGGCACGTAATTAATTTACTAACTTTCTGGTTGTTCTAGATATTCATGAAAGTGAATCCTTTCTTTATCCATATACAAAATGTTTTGTATTAACAAGTTTCTCCATCCCAAGTAATTCAATTTTTTTCTTTTATTTTTTTAAAGTTAAAAACCAATTCACCTTTTTTTATGTATACTGTTATTTATAGTTACATATGATGTATATTTCTTTTAGCAAATACTCTTAACTCATTTCTTAATTATTTTAAAAGCACTTTTTTCTCATATCTTTGTTTAGTTTTTTAGACATTTCATGAATTCTGTAATAAAAGACTAAGTTTTGAATGATCAAAATTAATGGAAAATTACAATATTCTCCAATATCAGGGAACAATTGATAATAAAGTAAATATCAAACGAGGTACATGTAATTTTTAACACCATCCATATTAAAAACCAGAAATATAAATAAGTTATACTTCCTCAGTCCAAAAAAAAAAAAAAAGAGTCTATTTTTAAAATCTTTATTTGTTCCAAAGAGCGATCTATTTTCAGGATGAAATCTCTCTAATGCCCTTAATAAAAATAACAATAATTATTTGTAACTATAATTAAAAAATAATGATAAATATGTAAAATAATGTATTTAATGATGTATTAAATATGTTGCTTCTAATAACTAAAAAAAGTTAGATTTAACCCAAAATAATTTTTTTTTGAAGAAATAATTTTTTTTTGAAGAAGAAGATAGGAGAAATTTATTAAGTAGGCTAATGATATTAGCACTTCACTTATTGTTATTGACTCTTTGTTGATTGCCAAAAGTATAAAATTATATCATTGTTTTTTTTTTTTATGATGAAAAAGAGTATCAGGGGTGACAATATCATTACTTTATTAGGAATATTTTATTTTGGGCTAATAGTAATTAATGCAGCATGGGTTGACGAAACCATGCAGGCTAACAAGCACAGAGCTTTCTGACTTCCTCTCGTCTTCAAGTTGGCTTTTGTCCATTTCAAGTCCAAAAAAAAAGGCAAACCATCATACTTACGTTCCCTCAACAAAAACATCTCTCCTTACTCATCCCCTAGCTAATGTTATAAAAATCCTATAGTAGCATTATGTATATGTATATGAAGAAAATGACAGGAATTAAAATTCAGATCTTATCATTTTTGGTATTAGCAACGGTGTTTGTCGGGTTTCTGAAATGACATTAAAAAAAACTAATTAAATAATTACAATTCTCCTTGTGTCCAAATAATTTAATTACAAATGTTATATATATATATATTGAAATGGTCTTCCAAGTCTTCCAAGTTCCAAGATAGATGATATGAGGTTGATTCCAGTTGGTACATGTAATTGTTGATGTAGTTTCGTGTTGCCATCATTACTGTATCAATCATTCGTCCAAATAATTGCTGAAGGATTTTCTAGGATAGTGCGTAAATAGTGATGTACAACTGATTGGGTCCTCCTTTGTAGTTATCGTGATCGTTATATAATTACTTCTTCTTGGTCAAACCATGGTTCTGACCCAGTCGTCCTCTTGGATGGATGATGCCATCATCAATTAATATTTTACCTGGACTGAAGCTTATTAAAAACCTCATCAAGACAGTCATACGTCGTACTACATACCTGATTAGTATCCGTTGATTTAAGCAGAAAATTACGTACCTTGGCTTAGATTTTGATGGGGTCATATTGCGTGCTTGTTGCTTCAAAACGATCATCACTAGATTTTAATATGATTGAATATTAACCACAACACCAATGTAATCTAGGGATGTTTGGAGAAACCCCAGGAATGAAGAACTGAATTTGCAACATTAATGATGAACCTTAATCGCTGTATTAATTCAGGATATGTATGAAAGCATGAGGAGGAGAATAGAAAGTGTGATGGAGAAAGGAAATGTGCCAGATGAATATATGAGCAGCGAAGAAGAGCGTGAAGGTTTCAGCAAATGGAAACAAGGGACATTATCTTTCACTCGTCAACAGCATCCCTCCGTCATTCAGGTAAATAACCTAAAATTCTCATATTTGATGGAACCTATCTAAGTCATCAATACCATCTTCCGTGATATAATACACAATATTCATTCATTCATTTATTTTTCTAACTTACAAATAGTTTCTATGGAAGAAGGTTCTTAAATCTGGAAGATGACCCTTGTTAATCAGGTTTTATTAGAGAGTGGCAATGACAGAGACGTAGCAGAGAACTCCATGCCCAACTTGATATATGTTTCCCGAGAGAAAAGCAAGGTCACGCCCCATCATTTTAAAGCTGGTGCCCTAAATGCCTTGGTAAGTCTTGTCTCCATTGCATGCCTGTTTACAGTACTTGCCTACAGGGTTATCATTCCCATTAGTACTTAATCAATTAAGACGTACATACATGATCCCCACTCCACATTTGGACCATATTCCCCTCTCTCTTCTACAACATTAATTACCAAAAAATAAAATTATATCATGAATTTGATTTTTAATTCTCAAACAGGCCACCAAATTACAATGAATTTGATTTTCTTTTATGAGATCAATGTGAATATTTTAGTAAACTGGTTGTACGCTATATTTTGTACTATTTTACAACTTATAAATATTACTAAACTAGTTATTTTATCTTATAGTTATTGTTACGATTCGCCGTATTGATGCAGTTAATTCAATTTGATCTAAAATTTTATATTAGATTGAAATGGATTGGATCAATTTTATATTTTGAATTGATCCGAATGAAAAACTAAAAAAAAATAAAGATTATAACTCTTTTTCTTAACATTGGTTGTAAAATGAGAATTAGTAAAAAAAATTATAATTAAAGTAACTTTCTAGCTAAAATTAGTCAATTTGACAAATGAAATTAAAGTTGACAAAAATACGTATTTTGAACATATATTTATAATTTTATTTAAAATAAAAAGAAAAAAATTGGATTATAATGAATTAAAAGACAATCAAATTTGAAATCAATCCGATCCAAAATATACGATAAGTTTTTAATGGCAATTTGCACAATTCAGGTTGCATGAAATCAAATTTGGATCTGTACATTTCAACTGCCCTAGTTATTGCATCAAATGAAATCAAATCAAAATCAAATTTGGATCTGTACATTTCAACTGCCCTAATTATTGCACGGATTCGTTTGTTGTTACGCATTTTTATTTATTGTTGTTTAAATGTTTGTGGTCCTTTTTTTTTTTTGGTTTTGGGTTGGTAAAGCTTCGGGTATCGGGAGTTATGACGAATGCCCCAATAGTACTCACTCAGGACTGCGACATGTTTTCGAATGATCCCAAAACACCCCACGCAGTACTCTGTTTCTTAATGGATCCTCAGGATCAGCCCAGTCTAGGTTACGTCCAGTTACCTCAAATCTATCATGGGCTAAACAAGGCCGACATCTATGCATCTGAGTACAAGCAACTATTTCAAATTCATCCAGTGGGTATGGATGGTCTTCGTGGCCCAAATTATGTTGGGACTGGATGTTTTTTTAATCGACGGGTTTTCTTTGGCGGGCCTTCATCCTTTGTTGAACCGGAGATTCTAGAGCTGAGACCAGATTATGTTGTCAGGCAGCCCATTAAATCAAAACACATATTGAACCTGGCCCACTATGTAGCTGGATGCAACTATGAAGACCAGACCGAATGGGGTTCAAAGGTGAGCAATGGAAATTGCACATAATTAAGATTTCACTCTTTTTAACACAAAGCAATAATATTTAGGGTAAAAATTTTCAATTATATGATATTACGTAACAAAAAAATATCACATATATATTGCATCAATAACTGAGAAATTTCGTTACGTGTATCATGTACATTTTAAATGATAAGTAATAATATTTTCAATGATTTTTCATAATGAGAAGTTTGTTATTGACGTGATAAGTATAAAAAAATAAAAACGAAATCACAAAATTTTCACATGAATATGGTTCACTTGAACTCAACTGATGATAAATTTGCAGATTGGATTCAAGTATGGCTCATTGGTGGAGGACTACTACACTGGTTATCGACTTCTGTGTGAGGGATGGCATTCCATATTTTACACACCCAAGAGGGCAGCATTTCTTGGTGATATACCCATCTCTCTCAATGATGTTCTAAGCCAAAACAAGAGATGGTCTGTAGGACTCCTGGAGGTAGTTTTCTCCAAGTACAATCCAGTAACGTTTGGTGTCCAGGCCATGGGGTTGTTAGCGTCTTTCAATTTTGGTCACTACGCTTTCTGGCCCATGTGGTCAATTCCTGTCACAATATATGCATTTCTTCCTCAGCTCACTCTACTCAACAATGTGTGCATTTTCCCAAAGGTATCCAATAAGTTATACGGAAAACTGCATCTTTTTTTTCCTTTAAAGAAACAAGAATAGCGTAATGTTACTGAGAACTTTGACTTCAGTAATCTTTTCCCGGTAATTTTGCAGGTATCTAATCCATGGTTTTTCTTGTACGCCTTTTTGTTTCTCTGGGCATATGGACAAGAGTATCTGGACTTCATTTTAGCCAAGAGTACATTTGAGAGGTGGTGGAATAATCAAAGAATGTGGCTCATTAGAGGGGTCACCAGTTTCATGTTTGGAACCATTGAATATGTAACAAAAATTCTAGGCATTGCAACACAGGGGTTTAATGTGACCAGTAAAGTAGTTGATGATGAACAAGGGAAGAGGTATGATCAAGGGATATTCGAGTTTGGGTTACCATCACCAATGTTTGTGCCATTATGCATGGCAGCTATTATTAATTTGATTGCTTTCCTATATGGTTTTCTGGAGGTTCTCAGGGGAGGGAACTTGGATGCATTGTTTGTGCAAATATTTATTGCTGGTTTTGACCTCTTAAATTCCTTACCAATCTACGAAGCCATGGTGTTGAGAGCTGATAAAGGAAGGATGCCCACCAAAATAACCATAATTTCAGCTTTTCTTGCTTGTGGTCTTTATATTACAAGTTCAATTATACTAAGGATGTAGGTAAGGGCTTGATATGTTCTGTATCTTTGACGTTGATGCTATAGAAATATTTGTATCATTTCCTATCGAACTCTAATGTTGTTACAGTAGGTTTCCGGGGTGGTTCTACTTAATAAATGAAAGATACAATATGCTTTTAGAATAATTGAAATCTTTCAATAAATTGGACTTAATGTGGCCTAAAAAGGGAGGTCGTTTCACTAGCTCCCAGGATCATTTGAAACTGGATGCAATTTTACTAACCAAGCCAGTGAATTCACCATAGGCTGCAAATTGCTGCAGCCAAGAATTCAATGAGCCGGTTAGTCATTCCACTTTGACCTAGTTGAATGTTTTCAAACCAATAGTTCATCTAGCAAAATTACCATCTTGGGAAAGAAACCATTTTCCCAACATCATGAAGAAAAGAAGCAGGATCGGCTTGGAGAGTATTCAAGTGTTTGAACTTTGAATGCTGATAACGACCAATTCTGCATAGGAATTATTCCGACCATTGTCAAAGCCAGTTGAATCACCAGATGATTCTGATGATCCTTCGTTTGGATCCATAAAATGTTCTGATGCACAATTTTCAACTCTCGAGACAACTATAGTGAGTTGCTCTTGATGCTCTGCATAGACTATCCTTGGGCTTTGGTTGAAGATCTTAGTATCTGACCTGTGTAAGTTATTTCCTAATGCAATTGCTTGAGGAATGCCATTCGTGGTGGAAGTGACAACAGAGCATCTACAAAGTGGGCAAGTGGCGTTTCAATGGAGCTAATGGCTTAAACAGTCAATGTGAAACATATGTTTGCATGATGGTATTTGGTGCAGTTCTTCTTTGACTTCGAATTCTCCCAAACAAACACAGCATCTGTAAAGTTTTGCAGAAAATTCCTTATCTTCACTTCAGTGCATAGAATATTATCTAACAGCAGGATCCCATAACTCAGTGACCACTATCATACAAACTTCAATCAGAACATAATACAGCACTCGTGATTACATTTACCTTTTGAATCATGATATTAAACTACCTCTATTACTAAGTTATCTGTCCCTCTCTTTTCCATGCTAAAATTTATTGGCGTCAATGTCAATTTCTTTGAAGGTGAAAAACTCGTTATACAAATTACTCCGGTAGTTAAGACAACTATGAAGATGAACAACATTCGATGGTGAATTTATAACAAGCAAAGGAAATTTCTTAAAAATTGTGTTTCTTATGATATGATAAATACAAAGAACTAAAGCATGTCACAGTAGCCAAATTTGGTTTTAACACAACACAAGTTTATTTTAGGTTGTTGATGAGTGTTAATGCTAGGTTGAATTATTTGCACAGAGCTTATGACTTTAATTGATGATAAAGCGACTAAATTTCAAACAATTAAAAAATTCATAAAGCAATAGACTAAAACTCTTATAAATAAATGTAAAATGACCCTACAAAAGTACAATTCATAGTGCTAAAAAATTCAAAATAGAAAAAAAGAAAAAGAAAAAAAAGTCAAATTAGGGTGGGTGTGGGAGGGGAGTAGATAAGGTCATAAAAGAAAAAAAAAAGAGTAGTAATGATTTAATTAAGGATATAGATATTACTGTCAAAATTCTTCTGTAATTACTACAAAAATAGTAAAATAAATAATTAATTATAAAAATACTTACCAATGAAAACTAAATTATTAAAAGGAATAATAAATTTTAACCATCTTCAAATTGCTAAAAATAAATACATAGTAAATAGGTAATCTTTTTAAAAGTTCGTAAAATTTAGAACTTTAACCATATTCTAATTACCAAATATTTATATTAATATTACGAGACTATAAAAAGACAATTTAATTCTCAATATTTATAATAATTACATTAAAATCAACTGACAAACCTTTTCCTATTATATAATAGTGATTAATGATAGAGACAACTATTTTTATTCTTTTAATCAAAATATAATATAAAATATCTTAATTTTGTCAATTGTAATATATAATAATATTTAAACCCAAAAAAACCACATTTAGGATGAAATCAAACCACAATTTCAAAAAATTTAATGCCAAAAAAAAAATTACATGATTTTAAATTTTAATAAATTATGAATTTGAATAGAAAAGTTTTGAAGTAATTTTTTTTTAAAAAAAATTAAAAAAATAATAATTAAAATAGAAGATTACATAACTAATAATTAAAAAATAAAAGATACGTGAGAGTCTAAAGAGAAAAAATAGATGAAATAATATTAAAAGTAAAAAAGATGTTTATTTACATTAAAATTCTAAAACAAGTAATCAAAATGATAACTTTTAGGGCCTATTTGGTTGTCAAGAATTCTTGCCTTGGAAAGTAATTTGTTTCCTTAGTTTTAAATTCCTATGTTTGGTTAGTTTGGGAAAGTAATTTGATTACTTTCCGATGTTTGTTTCAGTTTTAAATTTTTTAGACAAGTAATCAAATTCCTGAAAATAGGGAAAATAAGTGCAACATTCCAGGATTCTGATTCCTTACTAAAAGTTATCATTCTGATTACTTGTTTTAGAATTTTAGTGTAAATAAACATCTTTTTTACTTTTAATATTATTTCATCTATTTTTTCTCTTTAAACTCTCACGTATCTTTTATTTTTAAATTATTAGTCATGTAATCTTCTATTTTAATTATTATTATTTTTAATTTTTTAAAAAAAATTACTTCAAAACTTTTTTCTATTCAAATTCATAATTTATTAAAATTTAAAATTATGTAATTTTTTTTTTGCATTAAATTTTTTGAAATTGTGGTTTGATTTCATCTTAAATGAGGTTTTTTTGGGTTTAAATATTATTATATATTACAATTGACAAAATTAAGAAATTTTATATTATATTTTGATTAAAAGAATAACAATTGTTGTCTCTATCATTAATCACTATTATATAACAGGAAAAAAATTTGTCAGTCGATTTTAATGTAATTATTATAAATATTGATAATTAAATTATTTTTTTATAGTCTCGTAATATTAATATAAATATTTAGTAATTAGAATATAGTTAAAGTTCTAAATTTTACGAACTTTTAAAAAGATTATCTATTTACTATGTATTTATTTTTAGCAATTTGAAGATGGTTAAAATTTATTATTCCTTTTAATAATTTAGTTTTCATTGGTATGTTTTTTCATAATTAATTAATTGTTTTACTCTTTTTGTAGTAATTATAGAAGAATTTTGACAGCAATATCTACATCCTCAATTAAATCATTATTACTCTTTTTTTCTTCTTTTATGACCTTATCTACTCCCCACCCCCACCCACCCTAATTTGACTTTTTTTCTTTTTCTTTTTTTGTATTTTGAATTTTTTGGCACTATGAATTGTACTTTTGTAGGGTCATTTTACATTTATTTATAAGAGTTTTAGTCTATTATTTTATGATTTTTTTAATTGTTTGAAATTTTAAAATTTTTGTTTTTCCTAAACTTTTAACAATATGTATTAAACAAATTATTAGACATTCCATGCCTTGTATGGGAATCCTACACTAGTATAAAATAAGAGGAATAATATGCTAGATGTACAGTACATGTCAAATAAATTATATTTAAAATATATTTGTGATTCATTGTTACATTAACTTTCCCATAAATATTTTTATTTTATCCAAACATAGATAAGTATTCAGAATTCTCATAATCAACCTCATATAACAAAGTATTCTGAAATGACATTAAAAAAAACTAATTAAATAATTACAATTCTCCTTGTGTCCAAATAATTTAATTACAAATGTTATATATATATATATATATATATATATATATATATATATATATATATATATATATATATATATATATATATTGAAATGGTCTTCCAAGTCTTCCAAGTTCCAAGATAGATGATATGAGGTTGATTCCAGTTGGTACAGGTAATTGTTGATGTAGTTTCGTGTTGCCATCGATTTCATTCGTCCAAATAATTGCTGAAGGATATTCTAGGATCCACTTTTGTAGTTATCGTGATCGTAATAAGGCAACTCGGAAGCATTATACATCAGAAAAGAAATATATCACTAGTTCTTTGTCAAACCATGGATGATGCCATCATCAATTAATAGTTTACCTGGACTGAAGCTAATTAAAAACCTCATCAAGACAGTCATACGTCGTACTACATACCTGATTTAAATTCCTTAGAAAAGTATTCATTTTCCTTAGAATTAAATTCCTCGAAATCATATTCCCATTTAACTTTACTTTCCCGCGAACCAAACGAGCCCTTAGTAATAAATCAGAATCCTGGAATGTTACACTTATTTTCCCTATTTTCAGGAATTTGGTTACTTGTCTAAAAAATTTAAAACTAAAACAAACATCGGAAAGTAATCAAATTACTTTCCCAAATTAACCAAACACAGGAATTTAAAACTAAGAAAACAAATTACTTTCCAATGTAAGAATCTTTGACAACCAAACAGGCCCTAAGGGTATAATTACTCTTTTGTGAGATATGAGTTTGAGTTGGGATTAAAATTTTGATGTTAGAGCTCTTAATCTTAATCTCTCTCGCCTTACCATCAAATTCAATCTTTTCCAGTTATATTAATCACTAGAAGAATTGTTTGACATTTTCAAAAAAAAAAATGTTATAAATAATGCAAATTGTGGATGTCCATCTATACAACTCTTCACTTGCCCATGAAAGTAACTCCATTATCCAAAGGAAAGTCTTGAAGACATGTAACACTCAACTCTTGAAATTCCCTACATTGTAACTTGTGACCTTTAGGATGATGAGTGAAGATGTAACTTGTGATATTTAGAACCATGATGTGGGAAGATTAAATCTTTAGGTTTCTTGTAACCTACATATCATGATGAACCCTAAACTTATATAAATAGATGTTTAGTGGAAATATGAAGGTGAATGAAAAGAGAATAGAAAATTACACTACACTTGTGTTCTTCACATTTCCTTTTTGTCTTACTTTCATATTATTCTATTTGCTTCTACTACATTTTTTAGATTGTAGTAGTAATACTACTTTGTAGTATTTTCATAACAAAAAAAAAGTTATTAGTCCAAGAAAAAAAAATCATTAGTCAAAGGGAAAAAAGAAAAATTCTTGAAAGTTGGGCTGTTGGAATTGTTTACTGGACTCATGAAAGTGGGCAGACTCTGTAGCCCCAGGCCAGGCAGAAGCATTCAAGGCTTTTCTCTTTTAAAATTTGACGATGAACAATATTAGCCCAAAAAAATAAAGCTCATGCGAGCTTATTTATTTCGGCCCGTTTACATATAGTGAACTTTTTAGACTCTATTACTAAACACGTCATGAATCTTGGGGAAATTTGCCTCCAAAGCCCAATAGTTTAGTGACTTCCATGTTACGGTATCTATTTGGAACTTGATAATGGTGTTGGCGTTACAATGTTCGTTCAGGACTAGTTTAATTACGCAAAAATTACAATATCAGTTTGGAATTATAGAACAAAAATCTAATGCAAAAGTTAGTTTAGTGCAAAACTAATAGTTTCACGTGAACATAGGAGGTAGAGTGTCACGAATCATTATAATTTGATTAGTTTTTATATAGATTGTATAAAATTTTCATGTAAAATTTATACGGCTTTAGATTCTTCTATCTCACAAATCTAACTTTTAAAATGGTTATATTGCATGGTAATATTGAAATGGTAAAATTTTCATGTAAATTTTTTTTCCCAAAAGCTAAGCTTATATTGCATATCTATCAAATTTTACATTAAATCAATTGACATGATATCTTTTTGGTCTATTTATCTTAGCCAAAAAGGAAAGATCACCTCTCGTTTCTTAGAAGATATTTCTTCTAACTCATATGAATCTAATTTGGCACTTGCCCTAGAAGACATTACCTCTAGTTTGTCAAATACTTTGATATACATATTCCTTCTTTTCTTTCATGCCACGTTATTTTGTATGATTGATTATTCGTGTAACTGCTTGGCATGGGGTATGATTGATTTGCAAATGATTAACCAATTACCAATATAGTATATATAAATTTAAGAATACTAGAATAATACAATTATCTAGGACAATAAAACATATAATAATACGTATGCATGCTAAGATATTAGAATATGGGATAAATAACAAAATATAAGTTAAAATATAAAGGATGTGTAAGAAATTAATGAAGGATTTTTTTTCAATAAAAAAAAATGTAAGTAATGGAAATTTCCCAATCTCTAGGAATCTGACTTTTGAATATATAGTATTTGATTAAGGGCCGCGACAACGTAAGGATCCATGAATTACCACGCTGCCGACATGTATTCCAAAGCTTGATTGATATATTTTAGGGTGTGTTGGCCCAGTATATTTACATTTGTAAATAAATAAATTTTTAAACAAAAATAAAATATTCCAATACATTTTTATTTTAAAATTTAAAATTTAAATTTTCTCACTCAAATCCCTCTCACATAATTTTAAAAATTATTTTTCCCTCCAAAATATTTTTTCTATCAATAAATACCCACCAAAATTTTTACACATTCTAATACAACTTTTTCCATTTGCAAATAGAAATGCCTTGTCCAAATATACCCTTAGTAATTATGAGGATTTGTATCACGTATCTAGATCTGAAAATGATATGATAATTTTTTTTTATCTTTTAATTTTTGGTTAAACAATTGCTTAATGAACTACTGCTATTACAGGTTGCATTGTATGAGTATTTCTTCCTGGTAAACTCTATGAAAGTAACCCCATGTCCAACCTAATTTGAAAAGTCTGCACTTCCTCCATTCATTGTACTGACAACGTACGTCGAATAAATATAGCACCCATTGGTTAAAGTTTTCCTGTATAACGTACGTTTGAATTTTCATGATATGTGCCAATATTGCTTGCTATTTGAGGAACATTTCCACAAGTGTTTTTAGCGATTTACCTACGAGGTGGGTTTTTGATCTCTAAACTAATTTAATATTTAAGTTAGTTAATTATTCATAATAATTAAATTATTTAGAATAATTTACGTATTTGAAATAATTGTCAATAAACCTTTATATACATAGTTGTTG
The DNA here is from genome assembly GCA_020080225.1 of Gynochthodes officinalis. Classification (NCBI taxonomy): domain Eukaryota; kingdom Viridiplantae; phylum Streptophyta; class Magnoliopsida; order Gentianales; family Rubiaceae; genus Gynochthodes; species Gynochthodes officinalis. The sequence continues at coordinate 36,191,111 of CM034622.1, read as the reverse complement.
TGATTCCAAAATGATTTTACTCTTAAATATTATCATATCGGATTTGTTCTTTTTTTTTTTTTTTTTAATTTTTGGAATCAAACTCAATATATGTGTGTGGAGTTTTCAACAATAACAGTCTATAGTTTGGGGTGATTTTTAGCCACGTCAAAATGTGTCTATGTAATTAAGTTAGTTGCATTGCATGCGTCCTTGGGAATTAAACATAATTCACATAAAATATGCCATGAGGCCTGATTGACAGCATGTTCTCTCGAGTGGTGACATTGTTTCGACTAGGATGCTCAAATTAGCAAGTCAATGTGAGCCTCCAAGACTGAATGGGCATGGTGGCCTTGTGGAAAAAAACAAGAGAAGATGGTATTGGTAGTCAATGAGATTGATTTAATAATTAATGGGATAGATTTTTTCTTGAAAATTTTGTCTTCATCGCAACTCTCCAAAATTGTAATGATTCTAGCACGCGACAAAACATATTGAAATGTTCCATTATTATTTCTTGTGAATTAATGTTGTTGGAGGAACTTGATTGAAGTTGTAATTGCTGCACACCACAAGTACTACTGAGTCTCAATCGTATTATTGAATCACTATTCCATAAAGATAGGAATAATCTCATGGACCAATCAAGACGTACATATTCCTTATCCTTCTAACATTTAAAAAAAAAAAAAAACACAAATTAAAGCTCATAAGTTGAGGTATTTCATTTGCATGCACAAACACCCATATATATATATATATAATTATTTTTAATTTATGTGAATTACGATTAAGGGCTATTTTTTCTCAATATTTTTTTTCACTAAAATTTTGTTGCACAGGTTTTTCTTTTAATTTAATAAATTATGGAAAAACATTTTGAATTCTGTCATGAAATCAGCTCTCAAATTGATTATTATTAGATTATATTTTAATTTGATATTTTGATTTATTTTTAATGAATTTTTTGTTTGATAAGTGCATACTTTTACTTTTCTATTCTTCTCGCGTCCAGAAGTCTCATCTGGACACCAAAAGAAATTCATGGCGACCACTGCCGCCGAAAAACCCCTCCAACTCCACTCTCTAAGGCCACTCCGCCGCATTGTTTTCAACCGTGCAGCTGCAGCTGTTTACTCGTGTGCCCTCTTCGCCCTGCTCTACCACCACGCAATCATACTTTCCCAATCCAAAACCTTATCATCCATCTCCATTTCCATGCTCCTTGCTGATCTTGTCCTTGCTTTCATGTGGGCCACTGCGCAGTCGTTTCGCATGAATCCGGTGGTTCGTGAAGTTTTCCCAGAAAACCTTGAGAAAGTTGTTCCCCGGGAAAACTTCCCAGCTCTGGATATTTTCATATGCACTGCTGACCCATATAAAGAGCCGCCTTTGAATGTTGTTAACACGGCCTTATCCGTCATGGCCTATGATTATCCCACGGAAAAGATTTCGGTGTACGTATCGGACGATGGAGGGTCGGAGCTTACTTTGTTTGCTTTCCTGGAGGCTGCCAAATTTGGAAGGCATTGGCTTCCCTTTTGTAAGCAATATAACATCATGGATAGGTGCCCCGACGCCTATTTCAGATCAAATTATTCTGCAACTTCTCAGACTCAAAATATTAAGGTATAGCACGTAATTAATTTACTAACTTTCTGGCTGTTCTAGATATTCTTGAAAGTGAATCCTTTCTTTATCCATATACAAAATGTTTCGTATTAACAAGTTTCTCCATCCCAAGAAATTCAATTTTTTTTCTTTTTCTTTTTTAAGTTAAAAACCATTTCACCTTTTTTATGTAAAATTTGCATTATAATATTATTTATAGTTGCATATGATATATATTGCTTTTAGTAAATACTTTTAACTCATTTCTTATTTATTTTAAAAGCACTTTTTTCTCATATCTTTGTTTAGTTTTTAGGGTATGTTTGGAGTGTGATATATTTGAGAAAAGTTGCATTGGTTTGTGTGAAAATTTTGGTGGGTATTTTTTTTATAGAAAAAATATTTTAGAGAGAAAAATGAGAGGGAAATTTTTTTCAAATTATGTGAGAGGAATTTGAGTGAGAAAGTTTAAATTTTAAATTTTGAAATAAAAATGTGTTTAGAGTGTGATGTTTTTATTTGAGAAAAAAGAGTTACTTTTTCTATTTACAAATAGAAATCTCTTGTCCAAACGTATCCTTAGACATTTCATGAATTCCATAATAAAAGTCCACTAACTTTTGAATGGTCAAAATGAAATATTATGATGTTCTCAAATCTCAAGGAATAATTAGTAATAAAGTAAATATCAAACAAGGTAGATGTAATTTTTAACACCATCCATGGTAAAAACAAGAAATATAAATAAGTTATACTCCCTCAATCCAAAAAAAAACAGAGAGTCTATTTTTAAAATCTTTATTTCTCCCAAAAAAAAATCCATTTTCAAAATGAAATTTCTCTAGTGCCCTTAATAATAATAACAATAATTATTTGTAATTATAATTAAAAAATAATGATAAATATGTAAAATAATATATTTAATGATGTATTGAATATATTATTGTATCTAATAACTAAAAAAAGTTAAATTCAACCCAAAGTAGATTTTTTTTTTAAGAAGATAGAAGGAGTAATTTATTAAGTAGGCTAATGATATTAGCACTTCACTTATTGTTATTGACTGTTTATTGATTGCCAAAAGTATAAAATTATATCACTATTTTTATTTTTATTTTTATGATAAAAAAGAGTATAAGAGGTGACAATATCATTTATTTTATTTTTGGCTAATAGTAATTAAAGCAGAAAAGGACGAACCCACATGCAGGCTGACTTCCTCTCGTCTTCAAGTTGGCTTTTGTCCATTTCAAGTCCAAAAAAAATGCAAACCATCAAACTTACGTTCCCTCAACAAAAACATCTCTCATTACTCATCCCCTAGCTAATGTTATAAAAATCCTAAAGTAGCATTATATATATATATATATATATATATATATATATATATATATATATGAAAATGACAGGAAAATTCAGATCTTATCATTTTTTGGAATTAGCAACTGTGTTTGTCGGGTTTCTGAAATGACATTAAAAAAAACTAATTAAATAATTACAATTCTCCTTGTGTCCAAATAATTTAATTACAAATGTTATATATATATATATATTGAAATGGTCTTCCAAGTCTTCCAAGTTCCAAGATAGATGATATGAGGTTGATTCCAGTTGGTACAGGTAATTGTTGATGTAGTTTCGTGTTGCCATCGATTTCATTCGTCCAAATAATTGCTGAAGGATATTCTAGGATCCACTTTTGTAGTTATCGTGATAGTAATAAGGCAACTCGGAAGCATTATACATCAGAAAAGAAATATCACTAGTTCTTTGTCAAACCATGGATGATGCCATCATCAATTAATAGTTTACCTGGACTGAAGCTAATTAAAAACCTCATCAAGACAGTCATACGTCGTACTACATACCTGAGTAGTATTGGCTTGGATTTTGATGGGGTCATATTGCGTGCTTGTTGCTTCAACCCGATCATCACTAGATTTTAATATGATTGAATATTAACCACCACACCAATGTAATCTGGGGACGTTTGGAGAAACACTAGGAATGAAGGACTGAATTTGCAACATTAATGATGAACCTTAATCGCTGTATTAATTCAGGATATGTATGAAAGCATGAGGAGGAGAATAGAAAGTGTGATGGAGAAAGGAAAGGTGACAGATGAATATATGAGCAGCGAAGAAGAGCGTGAAGCTTTCAGCAAATGGAAACAAAGGACATTATCCTTCACTCGTCAACAGCATCCCTCCGTCATTCGGGTAATTAACCTGAAATTCCCATATTTGATGGAACATAACTAAGCCATCAATACCATAATACACAATATTCATTCATTCATTCACTAACTTACAAATATTTTCTAATGAAGAAGGTTCTTAAATCTGGAAGATGACCCTTGTTAATCAGGTTTTATTAGAGAGTGGCAATGACAGAGACGTAGCAGGGAACTCCATGCCCAACCTGATATATGTTTCCCGAGAGAAAAGCAAGGCCACGCCCCATCATTTTAAGGCTGGTGCCTTAAATGTCTTGGTAAATCTTGTCTCCACTGCATGCCTGCTAACATTACTTGCCTACAGGGGTATCATTCCCATCAGTACTTAATCAATTAAGACGCACATACATGATCCACACTCTACATTTGGACCATCTTTCCCTCTCTCTTCTACAAAATTAATTACCAAAAAAATAAAATTATATCACGAATTTGATTTTTAATTCTTAAACAGGCCACCAAATTACAATGAATTTGATTTTCTTTTATGAGATCAATGTGAATATTTTAGTAAACGTCACGTTAAAAGGGTTGTACGATATATTTTGTACCATTCTACAATTTATATATATTGTTGGACTGATTTGCTCTATCCTATAATTATTGCTAGGGTTGGTCGTATTCATCTATTTGATCCAATTTGATCCAAAATTTAGATTAGATTAAATTGAATTGGAACAATTTTATATTTTGAATTGATACGAGTAAAAAACTAAACAAAAATTATAACTTTTTCTTCTTAACGTTGGTTGTAAAATGAGAATTAGTATAATTTTTTAGTTAAAATTAGTTAATTTTGTGGCAAAAGAAATTAAATTTGACAAAAACACATTTATGATTTTATTTAAATTAAAAAGGAAAAAAATTAGTTTAGAATGAATTAAAAAGTGATCAAATATACCAGTTTTTATTGGCAATCTGCACAATTCAGATCAAATCAAAACACCCCACGCAGTACTCTGTTTCTTAATGGATCCTCAGGATCAGCCCAGTCTAGGTTACGTCCAGTTCCCTCAAATCTATCATGGGCTAAACAAGGCCGACATCTATGCATCTGAGTACAAGCAAGTTTTTCAAATTAATCCAGTGGGCATGGATGGTCTTCGTGGCCCAGAGTATGTTGGGACTGGATGTTTTTTTAATCGACGGGTTTTCTTTGGCGGGCCTTCATCCTTTGTTGAACCGGAGATTCTAGAGCTGAGACCAGATTATGTTGTCAGGCAGCCCATTAAATCACAACACATATTGAACCTGGCCCACCATGTAGCTGGATGCAACTATGAAGACCAGACTGAATGGGGTTCAAAGGTGAGCAATGGAAATTGCACATAATTAAGATTTCACTCTTTTTAACACAGAGCAATAATATTTAGGGTAAAAATTTTCAATTATATGACATTTACGTAACAAAATGATATCACATATATATTGCATCAATCACCGAGAAATTTTAGTTACTTGTATCATGTACATTTTAAATGATAAGTAATAATATTTTCAATAATTTTTCATAATGAGAAATTTTATTACTGATGTGATAAGTATAAAAAACATAAAGACAAAACTACAAATTTTTCACATGGATATGGTTCACTTGAACTCAACTGATGATAAATTTGCAGATTGGATTCAAATATGGCTCATTGGTGGAGGACTACTACACTGGTTATCGACTTCTGTGTGAGGGATGGCATTCCATATTTTACCATCCCAAGAGGGCAGCATTTCTTGGTGATATACCCATCTCCCTCAATGATGTTCTAAGCCAAAACAAGAGATGGTCTGTAGGACTCCTGGAGGTAGTTTTCTCCAAGTACAATCCAATGACGTTTGGTGTCCAGGCCATGGGGTTGTTAGCATCTTTCAATTTCGGTCACTACGCTTTCTGGCCCATGTGGTCAATTCCTGTCACAATGTATGCATTTCTTCCTCAGCTCACTCTGCTCAACAATGTGTGCATTTTCCCAAAGGTATCCAATAAGTTATGCAGGAAAGCTGCATCTTTTTTTTCCTTTAAAGAAACAAGAATAGCGTAATGTTACTAAGAACTTTGACTTCAGTAATCTTTTCCCAGTAATTTTGCAGGTATCTAATCCATGGTTTTTCTTGTATGCCTTTTTGTTTCTCTGGGCATATGGACAAGAGTATCTGGACTTCATTTTAGCCAAGAGTACATTTGAGAGGTGGTGGAATAATCAAAGAATGTGGCTCATTAGAGGGGTCACCAGTTTCATGTTTGGAACCATTGAATACGTAACAAAAATTCTAGGCATTGCAACACAAGGATTCAATGTGACCAGTAAAGTAGTTGATGATGAACAAGGGAAGAGGTATGATCAAGGCATATTCGAGTTTGGGTTACCATCACCAATGTTTGTGCCATTATGCATGGCAGCTATTATCAATTTGATTGCTTTCCTATATGGTTTTCTGGAGGTTCTCAGGGGAGGGAACTTGGATGCATTGTTTGTGCAAATGTTTATTGCTGGTTTTGCCTTCTTAAATTCCTTACCAATCTACGAAGCCATGGTGTTGAGAGCTGATAAAGGAAGGATGCCCACCAAAATAACCATAATTTCAGCTTTTCTTGCTTGTGGTCTTTATATTACAAGTTCATTTATACTAAGGATGTAGGTAAGGGCTTGATATGTTCTGTATCTTTGACGTTGATGCTATAGAAATATTTGTATCATTTCCTATCGAACTCTAATGTTGTTACAGTAGGTTTCCGGGATGGTTCTACTTAATAAATGAAAGATACAATATGCTTTTAGAATAATTGAAATCTTTCAATAAATTGGACTTAATGTGGCCTAAAAAGGGAGGTCGTTTCACTAGCTCCCGGGATCATTTGAAACTTGATGCAATTTTACTAACCAAGCCAGTGAATTCACCATAGGCTGCAAATTGCTGCAGCCAAGAATTCAATGAGCCGGTTGGTCATTCCACTTTGACCTAGTTGAATGTTTTCAAACCAATGGTTCATCTAGCAAAATTACCATCTTGGGAAAGAAACCATTTTCCCAACATCATGAAGAAAAGAAGCATGATCGGCTTGGAGAGTATTCAAGTGTTTGAACTTTGAATGCTGATAACGACTGATTCTGCATAGGAATTATTCCGACCATTGTCAAAGCCAGTTGAATCAACAGATGATTCTGATGATCCTTCGTTTGGATCCATAAAATGTTCTGATGCACAATTTTCAACTCTCGAAACAACTATAGTGAGTTGCTCTTGATGCTCTGCATAGACTATCCGTGGGCTTTGGTTGAAGATCTCAGTATCTGACCTGTGTAAGTTATTTCCTGATGCAATTGCTTGAGGAATGCCATTCGTGGTGGAAGTGACAACAGAGCATCTACAAAGTGGGCAAGTGGCATTTGAATGGAGCCAATGGCTTAAACAGTCAATGTGAAACATATGTTTGCATGATGGTATTTGGTGCAGTTCTTCTTTGACTTCGAATTCTCCCAGACAAACACAGCATCTGTAAAGTTTTGCAGAAAATTCCTTATCTTCACTTCAATGCATAGAATATTATCCAACATCAGGATCCCATAACCCAGTGACCACTATCATACAAACTTCAATCAGAACATAATACAGCACTCATGATTACATTTACCTTTTGAATCATGATATTACACTACCTCTATTACTAAGTTATCTGTCCCTCTCTTTTCCATGTTAAAATTTATTGCAGTCAATGTCAATTTCTTTGAAGGTGAAAACCTCGTTATACAAATTACTCCGGAAGTTAAGACAACTATGAAGATGAACAACATTCGATGGTGAATTTATAACAAGCAAAGGAAATTTCTTAAAAATTGTGTTTCTTATGATATGATAAATACAAAGAACTAAAGCATGTCGCAGTAGCCAAATTCGGTTTTAACACGTCACAAGATTATCTTAGGTTGTTGATGAGTGTTAATGCTAGGTTGAATTATTTGCACAGAGCTTATGACTTTAATTGATGATAAAGCGACTAAAAATGTTTGGGATTATGTGCAAAATTATAAGAAGATTCAATGTTTTACGCTCATAAATGTTGTTTAATGCATTCTCGGAAGACTACTTAGCCGCTAACAAAGCAAATTGCAGTTCTAAGTTCTTACAGTGTCTCCCTGGACTTTGAATGTTCTTCATACAATATTACTGGAAGCTTTTCCTTGAAAATATCCTCAACATCCGAAGCAGCCTACAAAGAGCGAATATCGATTAGAAACACGAAGCTTATGAAAAGAAGCAAGCTTACATCCATGTGACTGCATAGACAGAAGACTGAAATAAATCCCAGGCTTTGAGAAGTCAGAAGTTCATGTGTGCTGTATTTGCATACAAAAAATAATACAAGTGGATTAAAGAGGAGGGTTCTTACTGATGAACCATCTAAGGCTGCTGGATTTGAGTTCTGTTGAAGATTTGCTGAAGTTGAAGAAATGGAGGACACCCTCTTCTTAAGATAGAACAAGTAAAACAAGAGAAACAGGATGATAGAAAAGAGTATTGGGATTGAGAATATAAAAGCCTGGTAAAGTTTAAGCTGGAGTTCTTGAGAGTACAACCGAGAAGGCCTCGGAGTTTGTGGGTCAAACCCCATGAATTTGATGAAAATATCTGTCTTTCCTGATGATTGGGAAGATTAATGTTCCGGTGAGAATTGAAACAAGTTAACTCAGTGTGCAAAGATTATTCAGTTTTATATGAATGGAGATATGTGGGGTGGTTATGGCATTGGGAAAAAGTAGTCCTACATCACTATATGCGAAAAGTACATTCCATTAAGTAAAGAATGCCAAAGGGCTTTAGAAGATCAGAATGATTATCAAAACGTGATGAATTGTGCTTGTGTTTTAGCTGACACAACAACCTGGAAACTGACCACTAAAAGATCCCTGGCTTGTCTTCATCTTTTGTGCTATTGCGGATTCAGGAAAGAAATGGGGAAAGAGGATACACCATTGTGCAGGAAATAAAATGGGATGACTCTGATATTTCTCTACCCCGAAATAGGTGGAACAATTCAGGATTTAGGAAATAAAAACAAAAAGTGCTCTCTTTTTCCAAAATGAGAGGGAGTTGAGGAGAACACTGGATGATATTTCATTGGAATTGAAGGAAAAGCTTCAGAAAACTGTTTTCTTCAATGCTTATTATTAAAAGAACAAAACCAACGTCAGGGATTGTTTAGGCAGTCCAAGTGGAGAGCTAAAATTTATAATAGAGCACAATTCTAACAACAGAACGAATTAGGCTCGCAAGAATCTACAGCACTATTGCAATTTAGTCCACAAAAAGCAATTTTCTTGTTCAGTTAGGTAGGGAAAATCTAGCAAATGGATAAAGTTGCTTTGGTTCATTTGGCAGAAATGATTGTTAGCCTAACCTCAGTGATGTTCTATTGCTCTTGATCATGCATTAATTATATTTGTTGCAGTGAACGGTCCCTTCACTTACGTTTTGGCCAACGCTGAACTGATTCTGGATTGATTGCTGTGCCTGCATGCGCCCATCTCTGTGTAATTTATGTGCTTGCACAATTAGCGGTTTACAAGTCCTATGCTTTTCCATTATTATTGGCATCAATGAGAGGTATCTTCAAGATATTTACTTTGCAGTATGCCTGATGTTTTTCCACCTAGAAAATTTATTGATCTTTTCTTGCACACTTTATTGTTTTGATTGGTCCATGATATTTCAGTGAAAAATCTCACTGAATTTTTTAGTGACCAAGTGATTTCTGTTTGATGGCTTCTGGAATGCATTCATGCAGTAAAATTCAATGAAAATTTCCCTAGGTGCATCAATAATATAAGTGTCTAAAGATTCGTGCTTTATATCAAATGGCAGACTAAATCTGCTCAGCTCACCAGGGTCCGAGAAACCTGAGATGATCTCATGATCCATGCTTAAGGCGATTCATCTCTTTGTATTAAGATGTGTCCTAAAGTAACTTGAATTAGAAACGAAAGAAATGAGAAGAGGACATAAAATATGCAAATTAAGATGATAAGTATCGACCTTGTTGGCCATCTAATTCAATCAGAATTAGTATTCTATAGAACATGATTGGTTAAATATCTTGCTGTTCAAGAGTATGCTGCCTATACCCGTCCCTTTCCGAAGTGATTCATCCTCCTCATATTCTCTTTTTGGTTATTTTAGTATTTGAAACACACTTTCCATTCCATTTTAGAGTCAATAAATTCTCAGGATGCTGCTTCAGGTGGGCATTTTCTTGGATAAAGTTCTCGCCATGATATATGTGGGTCATGAACAGATTACTCTTCTCTTTTTCTCTCGAAGTGGGGGGCCTGTGGACATATCTCAAACAACACGAACTAGATTCTCTGGATTTGGCAATTGGCAAAAGCATCAACATTAGCATCAGCATCACTGTTTAGGATTGATATATTTAATTGAGGGAGCAAAGTTCTTAGTGCTTTTTCTGTGCATACAGAATGATCGGCTGTCGTGGGAGTCGTACAATGGAGATTCCAAAAGTCCCAACTAACAAATTCCAAAGGATAAAATCGCAATCTTGAGCGCACTAGAGAGTATAGACATCATTGGCAAAACCTATCGCTGGATTAGCTTTCCATGATTGAATTTTCATGGGTGAATAATAGTTTTATGATTAGTGCTTGGTGGAATTGATCAGCTATGTCAAATAGATCCTTAACCATTTAAAGTTGGATTTCTGCGTTTGCTCGTGGGTTGATTATACTGGGTCATACAAACTACTACTTTACACGCTCATCCAGTTTTTAGTAGTGGTGGGAACATAAATCCACTGAGTAGCAAGATCACCGTTTCCATTCCACTGAGGGACAGAAGTCCTTTAATTTGGAACGAGTGCAACCCTGATACAACTTATGCTTAGTGCACAGATTCTTGTTTTGGTGTTTCATGTTTCTCGAGGCAGAGGATTTACTATGATCTTTTCCGTCTTAAAGAATGAGAACATTGAGAAGCGTAATCCAACAGAAAGCCAACAGACCAAGTGCTAAGAAATTAAGAATGTAACCTTCTTCAGATTAGCATAAACTTCCACAGAAACTATGAATGGGTGAAACCCAGGACTAATCAAGTGTCTGGCAAGAAATCAAGATTTAATGAAGGAGAAGATACCCTTTCCTCTGCTTTAGACAATGAACGCAATAGAACCCTTCCCCATTATGTTAGCTGGTAATTGGTCCAAGACCGTGTCCAAAATAAACACGTGTCTATGTAACATATGAAGCAGGAAAATAAAAAATTAGAAATGGCAGGCAGCTGCTGATGTATTCAGCAGATCAGACATTACACCCTGTTGAAGGAAATGAACGAGATCACAGATCGATGAAATTAGATATACATGAAATTTTGGTCGACTGTAGATGCAAGCAACAAACGTCTTCTGCTAGGAGACTGATTTTGTCATAGCAAAAGCAACTTTAAACAAAAGCGGCGAGCAAAATATTCTATAATTTAAGCTCATTACAGATTTGTCTATTCCAATCTGCCTTCCTTTCTCAACTAGACAAATGAACTAAAAACTAGGATACACTAATACTTCCTTTTCCTAATCTTGAAATTCGTTGACCGAATAATATCATCATCCATCTTCATTGTTGTCTCAAGAACTTCCATGGACTCAGGTTTGGTGAAGTAGGTAAATAGGAGGTAAATACCATCCAAGTAAGTGTTGGTCTCTCCTGCTTTATTTCTCTTTCTAATGCTGTAAGCAAGTGGAATGACCCCTCGGTTGAACACTTCTACATACATAGCACCACCAGCAACAAGCAACTGTAGAGAAACCATTGAAAAAAAAAACAGACCAAGAAAAAGAGCAGAGTTAGTTTTGATACTAGTTCAGTAGGCTGTAGGGAAATCAGATTACAATTTGTTATCATGTCTAGTAACAGGGTTAAGATGTGTACATTTAGAACCTAAGGAAGAAGCCAAATTAATATATACAGTGAGGTGGTTGGGCATGATACTAAGTACTGAAACTGAAGGTGTAATGTGATTACAGTAACTCAACATGCTCAGATAAGATTATTCAATCTGAAATTTATTAGTAGCATTTCAAGGTCAAAAATGTGGCATCTGAAGATTGGCAGAAGTTCGACTGTCATGAATGAAATGCAAAAGTGATGCAGCCAGATCCATTAAGAAATCAAATCAAATGTGAAAGGTTACAATTATTTATAATTAATTGAAGGCAAATGACAGCTTAAGTTGAAGAAATGAAGCAGATGCACTTGTTGGTAAGAAGATGCAATATTTATTCTCTAGTGCTTAAAACAGTACTACATAATCTTTAATGATAGTAATGCTCTAATGGAAAATCTAGGTAGGTCATGGGTAGTTCTAAATTTAAAATTGTCCGCACTGGACGGCATTAAAGTGGTGCAGTCTGAAAAGATGGTGCTCTTAATATCATTTTTAACTGAACAATCATGCTTCTTGCTCTAAATGAACTCAACCCTTACTTATCAACTTTTACACTACTTAAAGTATAAGCTGCATCCAACAGTTCAAGCCATTGAAATGAACTACCCCTGCCCAAATCCAGAACCCAATTCAGCTCGTATTAATCACCTTCTATTCATCTCCAAACCAACATACCAATAAAGTAAAGGCATCCAATGGCAAGATTCAAACTTTCAATTCCATCAACTACAGAGATATTTAACCCACAAAAGTTTGGGATAAAGTAGCCACAGTTGAGCAAAATTGTCTTAAAGAAGAACCGTTATTCCATTCAAGTTGCAACTTTACCAACTCAAATTAAAAAGGTAAAAAATGCGTACTTACCAGAACTTAGACAAAGCAATAAAAATGAAGGCCAAAATTAGAAAGAAAAGTAAGAAATTTACCTCCTCATACTTCTGGGTGAGAGTGAGACGCTCATCTTCAGACATGTCAGGTCTCAAAACCGCCATCGTTTCATATTTACGAAGCCCAGGTGGGCATTGGGGTTCCTCTTTATCCTCAAGAGCAGTGATGCCCGAGCCGGGTGTAATTGGCGGATCGTCATCGCCTTCCAACCCACCTTCAAAGAAGGAACCCGAGAAGTCCAAAGTCTGAGCTTTGATTGATAAAGTTGCAATCTTGGTTTGGTGTGGGACATAATTAAAGGATTTAGGAAATGGGTTGAGCGAGCGAGTGCATGAGAGGAGTGATGATGATGGTGGGGAAGAGGTTCTGAGTGTTGAGAATGTGAAGGATGATGTTGAAACCATGGTTGGATGGGAAAGTGGGAGCTCCCTCAGACCTCTCTGGTTTTGGGCATGCTTTGTTGGAGGGATTGGAGGTAGAAGTACCCATACTACATCATTGGATAAGGAGGAGTTTTGCCATGATGCACGTCGTCGTTTTGGTGAAGTACTAATGAAGGCGTGATTTTGATCGGACCTTTTTTCCGAAGGAAAGTTTCCAAAATTTATCAACTGAATCAACCCTTGTTGGGATTTTCGCAGGGCCGGTGGCCATTTTTTTTCTCCCATTTTTACTGTTCCTGTAGGCGATTTCGGTGCGAAAATTTTACTGTTACTGTTCATCGCACAGTAAAATTTTCAAAAATTTTAACGTTCATGAGCGATTATTATCGTTTATGAGCAGCTTTTTCTGCTCATGTACGCGTTTTTTTTTTTGGTATTGTACTACCTCCGGCCGGTAGTAGTTGCATTGTCTCGCTATTCAACGCTTTGCGGCGGTAGTTCGTCGGTGTTGCTATTGAACGTCTGTGATTGGGCTTTCACGCATGGCACGCGGTGAGAGATAGACATTAAGTTGTAGTTTTTTACCATGGGTCATGTGTTGTGGGCCACTTGAGTGTAGTGTAATATCATTTTGTATAGTACTAATGTCCCGATATAACCGGATTTATTGTATTTGGGTAGTTCCAGGTTGTCCAAGTCTCAACCATTCCCGCTTGGGACGGGGTTCAATCTGATTGAACTTAGGTTGTCTTCCTTCCCGTCTAGTGCGGGTTTAGCTTCCCGTCATGTGCGGGTTTATTTTATTTTGCTTTTTCTTGCCCTCGTGGGCTTTTTGCCTTTGCGCCTTGTTTTCGTGGGTTATAAGCATTGCTTTCGATGACGCCACGAAACTCTAAGCCCTTGTGGCTCTGTACATTGGCCTTTGTGCCACTCTATTAATCTACTTTCTATCGTTTCGAGAAAAAAAAAAATCAACCCTTGTTGGCACTATCAATGATCATATTCACATATTCTCACTCATTATGCCTTCCTTTTTTTTTCTTCAATAAGGAACTTGCAGCTGCCACCAAGGTGCGCATTGGGTAAACCCCGTTTCTGTATAATAGCTTGCAAACCACACATGAAATGTAAACCGCACTAGGCAAGCCCTATGCGACGGACTCAACCACCAAATATTGGCAAAATTACAATTGTTGTTAACCAAGTAAAATAATTCGTGGTAAATACAAGATATACTTGGACCAAACAAACCCTCGCTCAAACTATTTTGAGCACGGGTTTGTCAGTAAAAAAATCAAATGGATTCAACCGAATTCAAGTAAACTTTTCTTGAATATATCAATAAGCTAACCCGCAGTCGCCATTAAGGGTGCGCACTAGGTAAACCCCATTCCTATGTAATAGCCTGCAAACCACACAGGAGATATATTTGAACTTGTGACCTTACGGTTACGCGCTCGCCCATCATACCAACTTGGCTACTCCCAAGAAGGCTCATTATACCTTACTTTTGATTAGTGAATAAGTGTTACTTTGTGATTTTTACTATGAATCCCATCAATCGAATTATTTTTTCAAGAAATACGAAACATTAAGTCATATAAGTAAAGAGATTTATTTATTGATAAGAAAAAAAAAAGTGTGAAAGGGAATTGGATTGATGATAAAATAGAATTATGAGTTGCAATAATTCGATTGGTGATAGAAAATCAATAAAAAGATATGTAAAATACGTTTTTATATTTTTCGAAATAATAGTTGTGAAATAAAAAATATATTATAAATTGTAAAAATGCATTTTACAACGACAAATCATACACAAGGGTTTCAAATGTTGTACAAGTGTCTATGAAGAGATTTATGTTAATCAATGATAGTGTGGATTTGTGCTTTCAAAATGGGATTTTTTTGGTGGGGTGCACTTTTATTAATAATTAATTAAGAACATTTTTGTAGCTTGGGCTGCTACAGGCCTGAGTTTGGGTTTGGGATTTTTATAAATCCAAGATCCAAAAGCCACAAACTAACTATTGGTTGGGCAACTGAAGAAAAAATAAAATTGGGCTACGGCCCAATTACCTAAACCAACCAAGTTGAACTCTCACTAACCAGATCGTAAATTTTACCTCTTTCTTGTTGGAAAAGAAGTCGAAGAAGAAGAAGCAGCAAAGCGATTCTTCAAATCCAAAAGCAGACGGTAGACCTTAACAGAGAGATAAAGAATGGATCCCAAGTTTACAGAGGCTTCTCAGCACTTCGCTAGATTCAAGGCTGCTTTGGTCCGCAAAGATTATGATACCTGCACTACACTTCTCTCCGAGCTGAAGGTACAACCCATTAATCCATCAAAAGTTCCTGTAAATTTAGTAATTTTGTGCGATTTGTTTTTGTTTGCAGTCGAAACCCTTTTGGTTTTTTTCACCTGTTGGATGCATATCTGATGGTTTTACCTTAGCTGCGATTTAATGATTTTAGGTTTTGCCCAAAAATAATTAATAAAAAAGGTTTCTTGGGATTCTGGGTTTGGCATAGATGCTAGCTTTGGCCAAATTGTGTTAGAACGACTGAAAGATGCCAGCTTTATGCTGAAGGCGACTTTTTTTGGTGTTTCTGTAATTATGGTTATCAAAAAGCTTAATATGGAATTCGAATACGCAGATTACGGGATTAATTATGGCCGAATTGGGGCTGAGGTGAGCTGAATGTCGTGGAATTTTGGATTTGAATCATAATAGAATTAGAAGAAGTAGGTAGTCAGTTGTAAAAGTCTTGTCTTTAAACGAGAATGAAATTGTTAGTTCACTCTTTTATCACATGGATTGGTTAATGCTGCTTGGAACAGTTGAGCCAGTAGTGGTGTGACGCCTGAGTATCATCGCATACTCTTTAAGTATTCTGGATCCACTATCCAAAATCCTTTGTAGAATCTAAGTTGTGAATTTTTCCTTTCCTTTTCCCTTCACAATAGTATAAGTTTTCTGCATGTGTATATATGCCAATTCTTGGATTCAAATGAAATCGGGTGTATTGATCTTCTTTTGCAGGTTGCATTGACAGGATTTACGAGCCTTCCTCCATTATTTGAAAATACACCGAATGCAGTTGACGAGTTAACATTAGCAAGTGATATCTTTCACTTAGCTTTGTAAAGCATCCCTTTTTGTTGTCTATTATATGATTTACTTATTTTACCAAGAACATGCCTCTGTTTTTTTTTTTTTTTGTTTTTTTCCTGCATATAAGTTTGCATGAGACTTCATGAGCTGGGAAGACTTTATTTCTTTTTATTTATTTAGTGGTTATTTCTTCAGTTTTATCCTGTTTGTGCTATGGGCAATATCTGTATAGTTTTCTCCTCCTCTAAGGGTTTCATGTGTTACTTTATGCTTGTACCATGCATATACATTTTAATGAAGTTCTCCCAGTTGATTCTGCTCTTGCATCTTTTATTTTATGAAATCAGGGGATATATACGAACATGCTGTTGTTTTGAGTGTCAAGATTGAGGATCAGGGTGCCTTTGAGAGAGATTTCTTTCAGCTGAAACCTTACTACACTGATGCACGGTAACTACTTTATTATGGTTTTGGTTGTACACAATTGGATATCTTTTGTGGTCTCTCCGCTTTAAGTGGAGGTTTATGATATTCTTTGTTTTGGATTCTTTTTTTTTTCCCACCTTTACTTCCATGGAGCAGCAACCGTCTTGCACCATCACCTCAAGAGTATCCCATCTTAGGCCTCAACCTTTTGAGACTGCTCGTACAAAATAGAATTGCAGAGTTCCACACAGAACTGGAATTGCTCTCTCCAAGCGCATTGGAGAATCCCTGCATCAGGCATGCTATTGAATTAGAGCAATCCTTCATGGAAGGAGCTTATAACCGCGTCTTGAGTGCAAGGCAGACTGTACCGCATGAAACTTATGTCTATTTCATGGATCTGCTAGCAAAGACAGTGAGGCAAGTTCCTTTATTTATGCAGTCTTGGTTTCCTTACAGCATGCTTGTTTTGCAATAAATAGTTAACTTGATATTGAGTCTAGGTTAATATTTTGGTTATGGCCAGTGACCTTATTTGGTTTTCGGGTTCAAATGCATACTTTTTAACTTTTGCACGTTACTTATGTGTTTTTAGTTATGGTCAACTCTGTACATTTATAATCTGGCTGGTTTTCTAAGCTTAGTTTTATTATTGATTCACAGGGATGAAATATCTGGGTGCAGTGAGAAGGCTTACGACAGTCTTTCAATTAAAGATGCTCGGCAAATGTTGTTGTTTTCTTCGGACCAAGAACTTTTGGCATATATTGAAGAGGTACGCTTTGCAGCCAAATTTTCCTTCTTCCTTCTACCCCAGCCAAAAAGGCAAAAAAATAAAAGAAGAAGAAGAAGAAGAAGAAGAGAGAGAGACCCTTTTCTCATCTGTCATTTGTTTGAATGATTTTGAATTCTGTACTTTTTGTCCATTGATGGTTGGTACATGTGTGAGACAGTAGATTAAAAAATTGCCATCTCTCATATCTATGGTGTTATTATTAACCTCAGTCTGTCCAGGATTTTGTGAGAGATGAGAGTTAGAGAGCGTTTTGGATTAGAGAAAGGAGAAAATGGAATGATGGAATGGGCAAAATCAGGCTTCTGAACTTCAATGCTTATTTAATACTCCCATTTGTAGTATTATTTCAGAGATGAAGTACTGGAGTGAGGTGACATCTGCCCAGAGGATCTAATTATAGTATAGCTACTTTTCATGTGCTCATAATTTAAGTTGTAACCCTTTGTATCAAGTGCTGAAGTTTAGCAAACTAAAGATTAGTTAGGTCTAGCATCTGTTAGATAGCTTGTTTATGCTATTGAGAACCTCAGGCATTTTTTCTTTCCCACATTTATTTTGACATAATTTGGCGTCGGTGCATTTTTTCTATTCTTCTTCGATGTTTCTTTTATTGATGTAGTAGTTTTTGTTCTTTTGAATAGCTGTATGCCGTAAATTGATGGCAAGATTCAAATTTTCTGAGCAATGCATTTTCATAATATTGTTACCCTTGTGTAAACTGATTATGGTGATAAATTTTATACAATTTTAATTGCAGGATCATCCTGACTGGGAGATCAAGAATGGGTTTGTAATTTTCCAAAGAGCAAAAGAACATGCACCTTGCAAGGAGATACCCTCTCTGCAGCTTATCAATCAGACTCTCGGTTATGCTAGGGAGCTAGAGCGAATTGTATGAGGGATGAGATGCCAATCTCATCCTTTGAACTTTGAACTTTGAATTTTCTTGAATTTTGTTATGCTTAGATAAAGGATTTCGAAAAGGCAAACATTGATGGTATCAATTTGAATGCCAATTACTGCACATTTGTTTGTTCTCGTACACCTTTGGATACACTGTTCTTGATTGGTTTACCCTCAGGTGCCACCGCAACATTGAACCATGACTATAACATTGATTAGGTTTGTCATTGTTGCAGCTTTCAAATAGTGGATCCGTTAATGATGATTATTGAATTTTGATGGCAGCCAGCAGCCGTCCTCGATGGGCCACAAAATAAAAACAAATGTTTGGTTTTAAAATGCAAAAGAAGTCGTACGCTGGAACATCACCATCAAACAACTACTACACATTCTCCTGGCAAGTTTTTTATGCATTTTGTAGGGCAATGAATTTTCAACAACCATGATGCATAACTCCGAATACCAAATAAGTTCTTGGACCTTATGGTAAAATGTTGCAGAGCTGAAATAACATTGTAGCATCGCTAGTATTAAACTGGTGAGGTTGGTGGTGATGGGCTAACAGAATTTAATGCATTTCCATCAGTATATGCCAAATTTGGATCTCTTTTTGGTACTGGTATCTCTGATTTTGAGGGTGGTGGGATTGAGGGGAATACAATGGCCAGCTGGTTCAGCGAAATGAAAGGTTGGCATGATGGGAAAAAAAAAGGGCCTGCAATGAGCCCACCGCTTTTGCACGCATCTATAATGGTGGTTTGTGAATTTGCGTACTGTGCACTTAATTGCGAATTTGCTGGCAGGGAAAAAAAAATGCCCTTTTCTCTGTCTTTCGGGTGAGGCAGTCAAAAGAATTCTGGACATTGCTTGACACCAGTAATGAAATCTTGCCTTAGATATATTATTCATATTTGTCGGCCTTTGGGGCCAATGATCAGTTCCATAAGTTTGAGTCTTATTGAATAAAAAGCTGAACTGAACTTAGTACTAAGTTAATACTAACAAATTAACAGGTCTCCTTATTCTTTCGACAATCCCCCGTTCTATATAACAGAGATTGACATCTTCTAGAGCTCCGGTAATTGGAGAAGCAGCTGCATATGCACTGATATTTCATTTTGTATTTTTACATTTGTGAAACAACTTTTGTTTCGCAATTTTTGACTCAGGAATGTACAAAATCCAAAATGATATCCCAATCCATAGAGTGCAGGATTAGCTTTATAAACTAATGATTGATTGCCATCATTAATCACGAGTAGAACAGTGTTTCAGTCTCTGCACTCTGTAATTCTTTTTGGATGTTTCAGTTGCCTATATCGTAATGTTGTTGACATTGTAAAATGATCACCACAAAAAGTTCTACCCAAAAGAAAATGAAGTGTTGAAAGTGAGGAAAAGGAGAATATTCATGGTAACAACGTTTGCGGCACTGATGAATTTTGCTTAATGTTAGGGTGACTGTTTGTTTTTACCCAGAAAAGAAAATGTTTTTGCTACAAAGAGCACGTGTGACTTTTCACATCCATATCGTTTGAAAGCAGATTCTGGCAATACCATGCCCATGAGTCATGCCCCCCTCCCATCACTCTCACAGGTCACGACATAGCTCTTGTCTATCACCACCTCCATTATTGGCCTTTGTCTCCTTCAGATTGTTTTCACTGACAAATCCTACTCAAAAAGCAGAGTTCTTGCAACGCATAACTTTATATTTCCTTGATCCATTTAGAAAGTTTGTACCCTTTGATTTCCTTGAAGTGCTTTAAGTGGATAAATCATCACAGTGTTTGATAAGGATCCAGGTTTGGTTTCTTTATTGTCTAATAAATTTTCTTTTGTTTGACTTTGATTTCTGCTAATAAATATGGTTTTTGTTTTAGAAAATGATTCATTTCTACTCCCCAGATTTTGCTTTCAGACATTCTATCTGAAAAAAAGATGTGAACTTTATGTTGTCATAAATTAAATGCTGATCACATGATTATACTGAAACTTTATATATTCAAACAGACAAGTAAATGATGGGATGAGTTCTCAGAGGTTTTGGTGTTAAAAAAAGTGACTTCTCTGGCAGGTTTTGGAATTGGAACTTTGTTCAGTTACACCTTTATCATGGTCACTGAGACCCCATTACGTCCAGTAAATGCTCCTGGAGCAGCTTCCCACTCTGATGAATACTTTCTTCAGCACAGCTTAGTCTTTGCTGAAAGTCTCAAGGTATATAGCTGTATTAGTCTACTCCAGCGTTGACATAGAGTTGCATGATCTTAACTCTTGAAGTTGTTTGATCAGCTACACCTTTTTTGCTCATTTTCCTTATTTCTGTCACTCTTATTTAGTTCCATTTTTACTTTCAGGACTTGAAGAATCTGAGGATACAATTATATTCAGCTGCAGAGTACTTTGAATCCTCTTACAAAAAACATGAATATAAGCAACTGTAGGTACACTGATTTCCTTTGCCCTTGTCAAAATAATTGAACGTTGACGATGCTGTTGCACAGGGGGAAACTAAATGGCAATTTCTTTTTCTTCAACATGGTGTAGGGTGCTGGAAACAGCTAAGGATTTTGCCAGTAAAGCTCTTATTAATACTGTGGATCACTTGGGGACAGTAGCATATAAAGTGGACAGTTTCTTGGATGAAAAGGTTAATGAAATTTCTGCTACAAGGCTTCAGTTTTCTAGCCTAGAACAGGTACCTCTCAGTCCTTAGTAGCAACTTATTTGGGCATTCAAAGTGCTCTGTATAAGCATATTTTATCATTCCTCCTGATTTGATTGTCATCTTTTGCTGTCATTTTAGAAACTGAGTACCTGTCGAGGATTTATTGACGGCAATGGCCTTTTACAGCAGTCGTTGGTCATCAAAATACCCAAGCACTATAAGCATTACACGATTCCAGGCAGCCAAATCATCATCCTTTTTAACTGTTCTTTTCTGCAGGTGCTTTTGGAGTGAAAATTGACTTTAACTAACTCTGCACTTTCCTTCTAGTTACAGAAAGCAGATTTACGAGCAATTTTGACTCTATGCAGAATGTGTGCCCTTTGTGTCCCCAGGAAGACAAGCACATAACTCAGCAAGGTAGTGATCCATCTCTTCTCCCTAAATGACGCTTAAGGGGTATCATTGTTGTTTCCTATCATTCCAGGGTGATGATACATCACCCCTTCCATGTTAATATATTTCATTTTCTCATTGATCACCATGAGGAAGTGCCTTTCCTTTTGCCCTGAGGATGTTCAAATTTATTTCTTGCTATAATAAATGAGTGAATCTGACAACTGATTCCTCTTGGATGATTTTCTTGCCAAAGATATTCAAGAAACAGTTGCAAAGCCCCATCCAGAATTAATGAGGTACATGTTGTTGGCAGTTTGATGTTTGGTGCGACTATTAAGATCAGGAAATATCTATATGTGATTTACCAATAGATATCATGCTAAATACATTGAGTACTGGTGCAGAAGAGGACATCTTACTCCGGCTTTTGCTGAATTTTCTCCTGCTCCGCTTGCCTTTTCTTTTGTGAGGGTCACATCAAATCAAGGAGGAGGTAAGTATCTGTGGCCTTTGCTGCTTTAACCATTTTTAATACAGCATTGTGTTGTATTATAGTATCTCTGATGGTGCTCGACTCAACTGGACTTAGGGAAACGAACTGCTTCACCATTTCGCCTTTCGCTAAAGCGTTCTGGATCTGTTGGGAACAGCTCAGCTTCTCCAAAATCTTCTGCTAATAAACAGGTGAGACGAGAATCCATACAAGTACTTTTTAGCATGTGCATTCTGCTTAAACTAAACACCGAAACAAGATGTGTCTAAGCTTTGGAAATTGTTGTTTTAACCATGATTTCAACTAAGATGACGAGTGATGATGGCTATGGTTTTTATGTTGCAAAGAAAATAATCTTGGCAAATGTTGTTGGATGACAGTGCCCTTCTGAACCTCGAAGAGCTATTTCATTAACTAAGAATCCAGAGGCAAACAGAGGAAAAGAAATTGAAGTATACTCAAGAAAAAGTAAGCCTCTCCTCAAAGCATTGCTTAGTCTACATCGTTCAAGAAAGCAGGGTGTGCCACACAGATTCAGAGATGACAAATGAGAAAATAGAGCAAACCAGCTTGGCTGTATGAGGTTGCCATCATGCTCTTATGTATTTTTTCTTTTTCATAATTCTTTCCTTTCCGCTTCAATATTTCCTTTTATAGTTTGTATATTTTGCCGGTGAATTTTCAGTAAAGCACTATTCTACTGGCTTGTATGATTTCCTACGAAGTTCTTTCAGTATATACCACTCTCTAGCTGCAAATTGCTTCTTGACGATTGAGTTTTTGTCCTATCAATTCAGCACAAATCCAAAAACATGATGCTAGGCTAGAAAATACGAACGAGTTTGTGATTGATTATATCAATTCCTTGACACCATTGAAGGTGTAGTTGTAGAGTGACGCTCTAAATAGCAACAACATAACAATCTCATAAGATCCTTCCAATCATCTTTTTGTTTCTCTTCCTCTTCTTCTTCTATGTTGTTTTGGTCCCACATGGTTTTACAATCTAACGATCTTTTTCCTTCTCTAAGGCAAAACTTGTGGATACATTCAAAAACTACATTAAACAGAGAGTACATCAACAAATCCAGTGGATTAGCTTTGCATTAGCAAATGCATTACAGTTCTCCATAAGTTTACACAAACACGGTACCTCTTATAAGTAAGACTGCAAAGAAATCACATCCTGATATTTCATGGAGCACTTAAGGTAGCTAACTAGCATAAGATCCAGGGGGTGAAAACTAAAGAATATTGTATTACCTGTGATGGTGTCAAGAGTTTAGAGCTTAAGCACCATATACTATAAGGTTTACCTATTATCACTTTTCAATTGGATTAAAGCTCAATAGAAGCAAGAAATTATCATAATTACAACTCAGCTTGAAATGAAACTTCCAGGTGTGATGTTTACTCCACAGCAGGACAAGAAATTTGGTGATCCTTTAAGTTCATATGGCATCTTCAGTAAGCTGACTAAAACACTTCATCCCGCACTCAACACCACAAAAGTAATTAGATGATGCAGTAGAGGGAAAGATATGGACATGGTCATATGGACAATGGTTTTCATTCAAAATCCAAGATCAAAACTGGGGAAATCTTCTGTTTTCTCTGTGCCTTTGTCCTGCTCGGAAATAATTTGGAAATCTGAGGCCTCATGAGGAGTACCATTACTTAAAGTTGACATACCAGTGACTTGGCCTCCATTCAGCCATCTTGTGTCAATTTCTTTATTATCTGCACAAGGCTAAACCAACAGAAAAAATATTTTCAAACCTAGATGCATTTAAAGTGGGATTTAGGAAACAACAATTATGAAGAAGGACCATCACTTAACAGTGAAGCATCAGAAGTGACTGACCATCAAAATGAGAAATTAGTCTTTTACAATGCCTATTTAAATCGACACTCTTCACTTGAGACAAATAGAATTCAATAATTATTTGTTACTCCTTTGATAGAATGTATAGAATCTTTGTCAACTCTTTTCTTGCACAATAGTTTTTGTCTTCTGTTCTTTCATAGTTTACAATCTTGATATTGGATGGTTGTTAAACTAGTCAAGTGAAGTTTGATTTTTTGAACTGGGGCTGAGAGAAAAGGACATGAAGTACACAAAGTTGTATAAAATGTCAAAGATCAACTACAAAGGTAAAGGGTGAGAACCCTAGACCTGGAAGACAATTCTGAGTTCTTCCACAGAGAGCTGATGAGTGTCAGAGCCAGATACTACAGCAGGTGGACCTCCAGTTGGATTTGCTGAGCAGTAAAAATTAATTTATTGCACTTAAATAAGCATACAAAGCTGGAGATTGCATGTGATTGATAGAATACTTGCCTTCGCAAGGAAACAATTCAGTATGATTTCCACTTTCTAGATCTCCTCGCAATGGATGTTGCAAAACTGCAGCAATTTTTGTTTTTAAGTCCAGCTGTAGGGTAGCCAAACTTTTAGGTTCAAAACCTGGACCATCTTTGTATGTCCTACCAACGGCACAATCACTAGCAGCAATGTGATGCAAGATGTTTGTTGTTCCTGATCTGCTAGCATATATTGTAAACAAAATTATTTGTCAATTGGGGGATAAGTAGCAAGATTTTTCATCAAAAATTATTTGAGCACAATTAGACAAAGATTCATAAAAAGATAACCAAGAACTGCCCATGCAATAGGGGCAAAAAGAAGTTACTCACCCAAGCAAGATCACACTCAGTCTCGTCATTGTTAACCAGTTTCTAGTATTTTATCCTTTTGTGGACATTAACTTTGCATTTCTTGTTTATAGACAAATGGACAAATTCTTCCTAAGTAGTTTTTCTATACTCACTCAACAAAGAAGCTTGAAGTAGCTTCAAATCCTGTTTTGTCAGATTCAGAGATCTCAACAAAAAGTACTTACTTAACATCTTCATGTTTTGGAATCTCACCGCCATCTGGTTTAGTTCTTGTATTTTCTTCATCCAGGACAACAACTGTGCTTCCTTCATCAGTGGTATTTTGCAGATGTTCCTTTTTCTGAAAGAAACTGGAAGACTGTGAACCATGCAGCCCATCTGCAACATCCCTTTCACTCTTGGTTTTTCTGAGAATGGACAAGATCTCATGGGCTGACACAATAGAAATCATAATAACTATCCCGACAGAATGAAAGACTTGTATTAAAGGAAGCTGGGAAGGCAATGGTCGGATTCGTCCATGGAATAATCTTTTCAAGAAAGCACTTTTCTCAAAATTTGCAGCTTACCAGAACGTATGGGCATTTTGCTAACTCCTGGAGCAGATATGAAATTATGCTTAGAGGGAACTTCTTTTTGATATTCTCCTATAATTCCAAGAAAGCACAGGAGGTAAAATGAATTCTCTATCAAAGCATGAAAAAAAGGGAATTTAAGGTGAAAAAAAACAATGCAGCAAGTTATATAAATGGCTTATAACATAGCAATATCAATCACAAATGAAGCATTGCACATGATAGACGAAAAACAAACAGTTAATGTATCTGATATCTAAGTGAGAATCTACAATATTGCATTCAAAAAATCTAAGTGAAAAGCGAAGAGATGGAGAGCAAGCCAGCCCTTGACTCAAATGGCACAAGGAGTAGAAGACCATAAACTCAACCTAAAGCAAATAGGCACGGATGGCAAACCTGCTGGTAATTGGAGGTGCGAATGTGTCAGGCCTCCTGCTACTTTGGTTTCACCAATCATTTTGCAAATTCTTCCTTCAACTTTAAAGTCCATTGGAGGTTGATGATCTTTATTCAATTCCCCAATGTCCACTAAGTGACCGTCAAATACTATTGATTCTCCAGGTTTGATTATCTCATCCATTCTCAGAAACCGGCTTTCTAATAATCTCCTGGTTTCATCATACAGCAATACCTAACAGAAAATTGGATGTTGGGCATGAATATCCATCCGCATGGACATAAATAGGTATAATTGCTTCCAGAAATGGATCCTGACAACATTTGAAACCAACCTGTTTCCTTTGTGATCCACAACTGTGAAGCTGTAAAAACCCATCATGATATTTTTTGGCCTTTTGAGTAATTTGAGTTGTGTACAATACCTGCCATTCTATATGGAACTCAGCTAATAGGTACAAGAGCAACATAACAAAATAGATGAGAAAATAAAATTGAAGGGATTAAAAGGAAAACAGAAGAAAAAAGACAATTTTTAGATAGGAAGTCCCAATATGATGAAAGTTATTTATTCTTGCTATTTTGAATTTCTTGTATGTAAATGGAGCAAGAGAAAGCTATAATAATTATTTTTCAAAGGTGAACATCGGAAAAAAGAAAAAAAGAAAAAGAACTTCAACAAAAACCAAAAGCTGTACATGCAAAGAACCAACCTTCTTTGCTTGTTTTTGTTCTTTCAGGGCACCCTGGTGACGAGCCATATTTGGTCATTTCATTCTTCTTGTACTCTGAAATGTGGAAAACATGCAGCATTAGATAACTCAAAGAGTATTATGGCATCAAAAATAGTCAAGGGTTACACATACAGACATGAATATTTTGTTGGACTTGGAATGGAATCTACATGCAAAATGTGTGGCACCATTGCTAAATCCCCAAATCCAACAACTTAAGGAAGAAATTAAAAAAAGAAAAAAAAAGTGCATAGAAGCTCTTGCATATGCGAGGGCCGAGGAAGCTTCAGGCCATTAAGTTTTGATGTACAAAACCATACCTAATAATTCTAGAAGATACTATTTCCACAACTCAAACGCATGACCTCTTGATCACATGGCAACAGCTTTTACTGCTGTACTAAAACTCCTCTTCTTAAGGCAGAAATGAAGAGGGGACAAAAATATGGGACTTATATTTTGCCAATGAAGCGCAACAAATGTAAAAACGGACTCATTGCCATACCTCTTATAAGTTTTTGTGACGGGCTAATGTTGATTGATCTCACTTTCTTCTGACCCAAATTAGCATTCCCTTCTAGTAATGTTTACAGAATCATACATCAAAAGCTCACTCGAGATATCAGACAATGAACAACAGACATGAAAACAAACAAAAGAAGAGCAAGAACATGAAGTTGGCAGAAATAATGCAGCATGATTACCATATTTACGGGTATGAAATGATTGAGATGTCCTATTAATCTTTGGCTCTTTTTGACGTTGGCTAAACTTTGGTATAGCTTTGTGATCGTCTCCTTGTGGAACAAAGTCACCAATATCAACCAGATAAGATTCAAAGGCCAACAATTCACCCGGTACAAGTGCATCATCTTTCTTCACAAATCTACTCTCCAAGAGCTTCTCACAACCATCATAGAGAATCACCTGATCAAATATTCAACAATAGGAAAGTACAATATGGTTCAAAGGCTTAATTTTTAGTCATTTCCTCCATACAACCTAATTATCCTCAACATCAATAACTGAGCAATTAATCAACCTCAACAACTGCTCACAAATTCAACAACAGCAAAGTAACTGCACAAAAAATGCAATTCAATTCAAAGGCTTAACTTTTACAGCTTTCCCCCGATTAATCTGATTTTTTTTTTCAAAACTTAATCAGGAAGTGACTATAAACATGCACTTTTTTTCACGCGAAATCAACTACTTCTTGGATCATATGAACAAAAATTATTCATCAAATTCACGAATAATTCGAATAAAAAAAAGCAAGGGTTTATAATACCATACTTTGTTACTGAAAGGGTGAAGTTCCAAAATGCCGTCTTGGTAGACTTTACGCTTCTGCTTGATGTGCTTCGTGTACGTCACGTTCCATTTTTTCACCTCTGCCATTCCTATTTCAAAGCACAGACCTTTGTCCCGAGCATCAATCAGAGTTCACAAATTTGGGCCTGGGATTTGGCGGGAAAATGGTGACGATTTGGGGGCTTTATATATACACTGCGTGGCGGCGAGGAGAAATTCGCGCAACATTGAAGTATGAAAACGGGGGCGTTTTATTATTATGGGTATTTACTATTTATAGGTCCCACGAGATTGGTCATTTTGTAGTTTAATTTTTATTAAATAATTGAGGGGTTTCAATGTCGATTTTGTTTTTCTCATTTTTGAAAACGAAAGCATTTAGTCAAAACTTATTTTTATTTGTCGATGTTTCCAATATAATAAATTGTAATGCTTGTTTCTTTAATTAATAAAATATACACTTGATTATTTTAAAAAAATAAAAACTCTGTCTCTATTTTCCCACTGTTTTGGGGTCAAAGGATAAGGATTTTTTTTTTTAAATATATATATTTCACAGAAACAAAAAAGAAAAAATCAAAATCCCACACTCTACTTGTGCTTCTCCTTGATGATGGGTCAACCATCCCAGTTGTTTAATTTCATATATTTGTAATTTGTCAATTGTCTTCAAATCAACTTTCCTTTTATTTTTAATGTGTAAAATGTGAAGATGCATGTGTAAGACATAAAAAAATCTTTTATACATTTGCTCATCATATTACGTAGAATATTGTAATTAGAAATAATTTTAAAAATAATATATAAGTTAAGAAATATAGTCTATGTTAATATAGGAATAAAAATACAAAAATTTTGTATAGTTAATTTACTACACTAAAGAAATTTAAATATGTATGTGTAAAATATAAAAAAATCTTTTATATATACGTTCATTGTACCACATAAAATAATACAGTTAAAAATAATTTTAAAAAATTATTTATGTTAACATAAATAAAAAAAATTTATATAATTAATTTACTACACTAAAAAAACACGACCAACATATAATTATTATTTTTTCGTAAAATAGGGAGCTCTTTTAGTATGATGTTGAAGGAAATGGTATCATAATGCAAGTAAAGAAATTGCATTGGCATTTGGCAACATGCATGTGTCAAAATCTAGGCAATAAAATATGTCATGATTAACCAACCTCCCACTCCCCACCAAGTGGTTCAAATCCCTGTTTTACTCTGCCAGATAAAATTTCCTTGAAGTAGCCAGAATTATACATGCATGATGCATCCGCAACCACTATCTCAACAGGAAAAGCTAATTTATGCTTGCAACGAATTGCTTCTCTGACTCCTCTTCACAAACAGTTTATGACAATTGCCAATGCCACTTGCTTTAATTGCTTGTCCAAGTCTCCTTTCTCTACTCGTATGTTTTCTTTGATTAGCTTTTTGTGTCAAATGGAGGAAAAGTTGTGTATTTTTCTATCCAGGAGAGGATAAAAGTAAAAGAAAAGGTTGGGAAATGGGAATATAAAGCTTGAGAATAGACCATTTTTAATCAGTTGACTGTAGTGAAAACGAAAGGGTTCATGATGCTTCCATACAGATGAGTTGTGCCCACATAATGCCTTTTAACAATCAGATTCACCTAGGAACGAAATGTCAAGATTCACATGGATTGGTTAACACAGGCGCCAAACCCTTTAGCTACTGTTGAGCACACCCGTCCAAATGAAACATTGTCAGCAGGAACAACCAGTCAAGATCAACGGGAGGCAAATAAAAAAACATTTAAAATTTTAAAGCATCCTATACACTATATCCCATTTTCGTAAGTTGATACACACATGTACTGATGTCAACACCAACAAGAACTTCGTAAATGCTTAGTTACTTTAACATAAAGTTCTAATGATCCATTAGGGATTTGTGGGATCACTGCAGAAATTGTTAAGAGACGATAATTGCTCTTGCTTTCTTCCTTTGTATGCATTGATAGAATTTGTATGCAAAAAATTGTTTACAGAACATAGGTATTATGCAGAGGACTCATCGTATTAGAAGTAAATAACTTCTAAATCTTAACCGCATGCCATTTTCCAACCAAAGGAAAATTTTGTTTTTAATTATTGCAAAACAAGACAAATTAGCTTAGCTGACATCTTTACCTGTGTCCACAACAAACAAACAAACAAACAATATTCATCCATGACCATGACCATCAAATTCACTCCCCAATCTCAATTCCACCAACGGCAGTAAAGCACGATCCACATACAATCATTTCCAATTTTCTAATCCATTTAATGATGCAACAAGTTGCCACTTCGACTTTGCTTCGTGGGATGGCTCGCATTCAGAGACCACAACTGTGTATTTCTAGAATTAGATTCCAAATTCTCTAAGGATTGGACTGAACATCACCACCGGCCGCGTTCAGAAATTGCCATCCCTTGTCATCCGATTCTTCGTTCTAGTATCTTTATCAGCTCTCTCTCCTACATCCGCCTGCCATATCTCAACTGGGTCAGCAGTAGAAAATTCATTTCATTTCATCAAGAAAATAAGAGAAGGACATGGATGAGCCAGACCCACCTCCCCCTAGGCGTCCTTCCCCTATTCCTAAACCAAAAGAGCCTTTGACTTCACAGATGCCATCAGCGGAGAGGGATTCCCTACTGATGGATCTTGATCTGGACTCTTCTTGGTCCTTTGATCAGATTTTCACGGCTGCATCCAACTCCTGTGTGCTCTCCTCTTCTGAGCAGCCTTATTCTCCTCTCTGGGCTTTTTCTGACGATGTTAATGGTGATAATGTAGCTGGGAACTCTGGCGCTAATGAGTTCAGACTCGCTGATTGCTCCAGAAAAATCCCTTGTAAGATTAAAAAAGTTGCTAACTTTTTCATTATAATCTTCTGGGGTTTTGGGGTTAGGATTGAAACGAATTGGTACTGCAATACTTAGCTGGGAAGCTTAAGATTTCTCTTGTTCTGCTTCAATTTCTCTGATTTTTATTGACATCTCTTGTACTTTTAATTGCAAACCCGAGGAAGCAGCAAAAGTTTCGAGCTTTCGATGATAAATAGAAAAATGAGGAAGGAAAAAGATTAATCTTTTAACTGCAAACCCGAGGAAGAAGCAAACATTTGGAGCTCTCAATGATAAAACAGAAAATATGAGAAAGGGAAAAAGACTAATCTTTTAGTGTTTGAATACCATGAATCTGTGTTAAGTTCTGGTCATGTTATTATCATATTACTTCTTAGTTACCCCAAGTTCTTCTCAGGTCATTGCCATCCTAAAAATGGCCTAAAGTTCAACTTTCAAATTTTCTCTGTTGAACGACTACATAATTGAGAACGAGAGGCCTCTTTGTTGTCTCTTTGTTTTTCCTTTTTTTTGTTAGTTCAGGTGAGTTGTTGGTTCAATGAGTAAGAGGGAAGCCCTTGTTTGTGTGAGAATGTTGGTTTTAGATCAGTGGTTTCACCTTGGGCAATGTTTTTTCCTTTGGGTAACAGTTTCTGTGGTCATTTGTGAATGGATACAGGTGATACTGATTCGATAACTGAAAATTCTATGGGGAATGATGACAAAAGAAAGCTGTTGGCGCCAATTGTAGAATTTACTCCATTGGATTGTCCAGATGTTTCTTTCATAATAAAGGAGAGGATGACGCGGGCGCTTAGATTCTTCAAAGATTCAACTGAACATCATGTCCTGGCTCAGGTTTGGGCTCCTGTAAAGTCTGGTGGCCGTTATGTACTCACAACGTCAGGGCAACCCTTTGTTCTAGACCCTAAGAGTAATGGGCTTTATCAGTACAGGATGGCCTCTCTGACATATATGTTTTCTACAGACTTGGAGACAGATGGCTTCCTTGGAATACCTGGTCGTGTTTTCCGCCAAAGACTTCCAGAATGGTCACCAAATGTGCAGTACTATTCCAGCAAAGAGTTTCCACGACGAAATCATGCTCTCCATTACAATGTTCGAGGAACTTTGGCTTTGCCGGTATTTGACCCTTCTGTGCAAACCTGTGTTGGTGTACTTGAGCTCATAATGACTTGCCAGAAGATTAATTATGCTCCTGAGGTTGATAAAGTATGCAGAGCACTTGAGGTTGGTCTCGTGAACCCTGCACAATACAGACATCAAATCCCTCATGATATGAATTTGCCCAAGCCTAGAAAATTTGTAATCTTGTTTTGTGTAACCTGTCTCGTTACTGATCCTTTTTATTTCAAATTTGTTACTTTTTTCTCACTGGCTCTTTCACTCTTTAATAGTTTTCATTGTTGTATATTAAGGGACTTTGTTATCATTTTGAAAAGAATTCTGCTTCCTTAGCGTGTAATAAGAGACCTGAGAGTGTGATATTAATTTGGCAAACCAACAAAAACTACTACTACTACTACTACTAAGCCCTTATCCCACTATATGGGGTCTAAGATATGAATCATATCTCACCATCGCGTTCTATTGATATTTTCATTTATGTTTAGGTAATTTATGTATTTTTTAATAGTTTCTTTCTAAGTCTTTTTAGATCTTCTCCTTTTGTATTTAATTTGAGTTAATAATTCTCTATTTCCAACACATCTTATTGGTGCATTTAAGGATTTTATACTCACATATCCAAAGCACCTTAAGCGTATTTCTCTCATTTTCTCATATCTTATTCTCTCGCTTTCTGCTTGTGGAAAACCACTAGCAGAAAATTTATATATCATAAGATACGGTGATTGGGTGTGATTAATGGATATTGAATAATATATTTCCTTTGTGATGCGGTTGTTACTCTTTCTGCAGGCTGTCAATTTGAAAAGTTCTGAGATACTTGATCATCCAAGCATACAGGTAAGTAAAATTATATCGTAAAGATCATATCAACTACAACTCCTCTCTCTTTTCTTGATGTAATA
Organism: Gynochthodes officinalis; assembly: GCA_020080225.1. Classification (NCBI taxonomy): domain Eukaryota; kingdom Viridiplantae; phylum Streptophyta; class Magnoliopsida; order Gentianales; family Rubiaceae; genus Gynochthodes; species Gynochthodes officinalis. Next base: position 36,158,633 of record CM034622.1, on the reverse strand, counting down.
TCTATCTGGATTTCTTGAAAATCAGATATGCAATGAAGGTCGTCAAAATGCGCTGGCTGAGATCCTGGAGATACTAACAGTGGTGTGTGAAACTCACAAGTTACCTTTAGCTCAGACATGGGTGCCCTGCAGGCACCGAAGTGTCCTAGCAAATGGTGGTGGTTTTAGGAAGAGTTGCAGTAGTTTTGATGGAAGTTGCATGGGACAAATCTGTATGTCCACAACTGATGTAGCATTTTATGTGGTGGATGCTCATATGTGGGGTTTCCGGGAGGCCTGTGCCGAGCACCATTTGCAGAAGGGACAGGGAGTTGTTGGGAGAGCATTTGCAGGGCATAACTCCTGTTTCTGTGAAGATGTAACCCAATTTTGCAAAACTGAGTACCCCTTGGTGCACTATGCACGAATTTTTGGTTTGACCAGTTGCTTTGCCATCTACTTACAGAGCACCCACACTGGAGATGATGATTATGTTCTAGAGTTTTTTCTGCCTCATAGCATCAGAGATCATAAAGACCAAATGGATTTGTTGGACTCACTCTCGGTGACGATGAAACAGCATGTGCGGAGTCTTAGGGTTGCTTCAGGAAATGAACTTGAACATGAGTTGAGATCCACTGAAATCGTCAAATTATTGGTGGATGAGAAGCTTGACTCAAAACCTGAATTATTTGAAACATCCAAGCATGGAACAACTAGCCTGGACACAACAAGTGGAGAGATGGTGCAGTTCAATTCAATTGAAGAGCTGCAATTGACTTTTGTGGCCAGTTCTGCAAATGATGCAAAAAGTGTTGGTGGGGCAGCTGTAGTCCAGAATGTTGTGCCTGTTGCTGAGGGTAAAGACATTGGCAAAAAACCACAAAGGAAACGTGGGAAGGCTGAGAAAACAATTAGCTTAGAGGTTCTGCAACAATATTTTGCTGGGAGTCTTAAGGATGCAGCTAAGAGTCTTGGCGGTGAGTTTACTCAGTCTGGACTTTTTGTTTACACACAAACACATGTATGAAATTTTCAGTTTATGCAATAAGCTCCATTCTGCTGCTGCTTTAGAAGCATAAATGAAGTGAATTCATCAAGATTATCTTTTTGCAGTTTGCCCTACTACAATGAAGCGCGTCTGTAGGCAACATGGCATTTCAAGGTGGCCATCTCGCAAGATAAATAAAGTTAACCGTTCCCTCTCAAAACTCAAGCGTGTAATTGAATCAGTGCAAGTTACTGATGGCGGCTTTACTTTGACTTCTTTGGCTTCATCATCAATTCCAGTTGCAGTTGGTTCAATTTCTTGGCCAGCTAGCTTGAATGCATCTGATGTGGTTGGCCAGCCTGGATTGGGACCATCTGAAATTCGTCAGCTTAATGGATTTGGGCACGATGAAAAAGCAGAAAACTCAAAGCAATTGTTAGGTGGCAGAATTGGAGAAAATCAGGATCTCACTCATCAGCCTACTGAGATTCTGGCAGGTGAAGGCTCACACAGGTCCAAAACTGGAAGTGGTTCAAGAGAAGAGAGCACAGCCACTCCTACTTCTCATGGTTCATGCCAGAGTAGTCCCGGCATCCATAATGTATCCTCCTCCCCCCATCATGAGCTGGTTGTTTCACCTTCAAATGAACAGCCCTTGGAATTAGGAGGATCAGTTGGATTTAGAAGTGAACCCAAAGGAGACATCAATTTGTCAGCAGCATTCTCCGTGGAAGCTTTCATGGCTGCAGAACCATTTGGTGTGATGTTAATTGAGGATGCAGGAAGCTCACATGATCTACAAAACCTTTGTTCAGCAGGTGAGGGTCTGTTAGATGAGGGTGTGCCCCCAGACTACAGTTGGACCAACTGGCCGAAGTCCAATGCTGTCGTCCCTCCTAAAGACTCCATGGTGATTACTGCTGAACGAATGCCAGAGTTTTCAATGAGGCCGGAAGTGAAAACCTTTACCATAAAAGCAACATACGGGGAAGATATTATAAGATTTCGATTGCCTACGGACTCTAGTATCGACAAGCTAAAGGAGGAAATAGCCAAGAGGTTGAAATTGGAGGTAGGAACTTTTGAAATAAAGTATCTGGATGACGACCACGAATGGGTTCAGATAGCATGCGATGCAGACATGCAAGAGTGTGTTGATGTTTGGAAGTCATCAGGCAGCAATTTGATTAGAGTTATGGTTCATGAGATAATGCCAATTTTCGGGAGTTCCTGCGAGAGCTCCGGCGAATGTGGAGGATTAGGATGTAAATAGGTGGTAATGGTGGTGATAGAACGAACCATTCTTTTGCAGTTTTAGAGGATTATTTCAACTGCAAGTGTAAATTTTTCACTGTTGCCAGCCTCGTTTAGGTACAAAATTTGCTCCTTCTTGTTATAAACTGTACATAGGGATGACTGATTTGGAAAAAGTCTTATTGCCTTGTGATTTTTGTTTTTAGAATTGTGATTTGATCTTATGGATATTATAGTTTTACGGTTTAAATTTATTAAAATAATTTGATTCTAATTATGATTTTATTTTATTATATAAATAAAACATAATTAAATTTATTTAAAAGTTTGTTTATATTTAAATAAAATTAAAATTTATTATTATACAAATAATTTAATTAATTTTTAATAATAAATAAATAAATAAAATATAAATATTTTTCGTTTATAATAGTAATTAAAATATTATAAAAATTATAAAAAAAATAATTTAATTATAAATTATATATATATTTGAAATATTAATTAATAATTTTTTTAAAAAAATAAGTTATAAAAAATATATATATATATATATATATTTAAAATCTTATGATTTTATAATTTAGTCTCACTCAATTTGACTATTTTAAATTAATTTTTTTAATAGTATTCCGATCATTGTGATAAAGAAAACACCACCCAGTCACCCACTGAAGAAAAGCAGTCACACAACACAATTTGGAATATTAACCACAGTGCCTCTTTTTGAGTCTTGAACCCCTAATCTTTTATTCATGAACCTTTCTCACAATTGTTGAACTCCTAACCTTTCATTCATGTGAACCTTTGCCACTATTGTTGAACTCCTAACCTTTTGTCACTCTATTTAAAGGAGACAGACCGAATGAATCAAAACGCCAAAACCCGTGTCAATAAATTCAATCAAATTTCACTCTACACAAAGTAGAAAATTTTTTCCCTGATGGATACCTCCGATCTTCTTGATGAGCTTCTGGACACCGGCTATATTGAAATCCGTGAAATCGTTGCCGGTGAAAACGACGGGATATGTTCAGCTACTGATTTCTTGTCTGACTTGCCCATCCGCGGTGGATCCTCCCTGGCCTGGGTGAAATGTGCTCAACTGACAGTTTTCTGGGACCCGACCAAATTTGAACTTGAATCTGCACCAGAAGTTTCAGAACCATCAGCTCCACGTAAGTGATCTTTTCGGAGCTCTACAATTTCATGGTTTGTTTTTCTCCAAACCATGTTACTACTAGTACTACTTCTGTTATACTATGTACAATAATTCTCTTAAAGGAGTTATCTTTCATTGACTGGATCAAATGCAAGTTTCAGATTCTGCTGTCAGAGAATATGCACCGCGACCTCTATTGCGAATTCAAGACAAAATCTGTTCTTTACTCGGCTCTATAAAATTTTTCAACGACTCTATCTTATTACAGTTTTGGGCACCTGTAAAAACCACCACTGGCCAGATAATGCTTGCTACATCAGAGGAACCTTTTGGTCTTGGTCAATTTTCTAATGGACTCTGTAGGTATAGATGCTATTGCATTGAGCATGAGCGTGAATATGGGAGGGTAGACAATAGTCAACTTGGTCCTCCTGTAAGTGTTTTCAGACAGGGATCCCCTGAATTTTGTCCGAACATAGAGTGTTACTCTACAGAGGAGTTTCCACTGAAGAATGTTGCTATAGGCTTCGGCCTTGTGGGTTATTGGGCTTTCCCAATTTTCAAACGTGATGCGCAACTGCAGCATTGTGTTGGAGTCCTTGAGTGCCTATCATTCAACAGCGCAAATACTGTTGGAGACTATTTTGGTCCCGTCTTCAAGGCTCTGAAGGTTTGTGTTATATGCTTTTAATTTATGCTCAACCTCAATTGATCAACTAAGTTTCAGATGAAATTTCAGTAAATTTCTGGCAGATATCCTTCTCTACAGCGCATTACATTTATTGTCACTTTTTTTTTTCTTTCTTTTTCTGTAGGCTTTAGATCTTGCATGTCCAAGTTTATATTCCCACGAATGCAACGAAGTAAGTGGAGGCAGTGGAGCGTAATTAATACAGTAATATTGAGTTTCTCTTTTGTGCTCTTTACATATAGTTAGTTTCCCTTCCAGTGAAAACGGGTTGTGTTTAATTGCCAATAATATGAATCCAGATTCGTAAGGATATACTTTCTCCACGAGAGGACTTAAAGTCTGTGTTGAATTTTGTGAGGGAAGCACACCATCTACCTCTGATTCAGGTTTGGATTCCCTGCATGTGTGATGATCCCGAGGCTTTTGCTGATTATGATCAGAACAACAGCAATTTGTTGGATGCATCAAGTAAGATTACTGAATTGTTTTGTGACATGAGATGTTGCGACAGGAATATGAAGTATTTCTCAGAGTTTGTAGCATTCAATAGCAAATATGGAATTCGTTCTGTAAAGAATGGGAAAGGATTAGTTGGGAAAGCATATTCACAGAAAAAATCATGCTTTTTTAGAGCTACAAATCAATTCAGCATCTCTGATTACCCTTTTGTTCACTTGACTCGTTCGTCCGGTCTTGCTGCTTGTTTTGCAATTCCCTTGCAATTAATTCATCCCATGCTTGATGCTTTATTATTGGAGATCTTTCTTCCAACTGAAAAAAACTGTGATGGAAATGTGGAGGCTATGTTAAAATCATTATTGTCCACAGTGGCTCAGGGATTTTCAAGGCTTAACAGTGCTCTAGTATTAAAACAAGGGGAGGAATTCCAGGTTAAATTCGCCTCTTCAGATGATAAAAGTTTCGTTTACTTTGATATATATCGTAGCAGCAATAATTTAATTGGCCATGAAGGCTTTGTAAGCGGAAGAGAAGTGCAGCAGTCTATATCATCAGAGCAATCACCAACCTTAGAAGATAATGTTGAAAACTATCAAAGTAATGCAACTGCTGAGATTTCCGAGGGAGTTTTCACAAATACTAGAGCTCAAATAACTTTGGACGTTCTCAAACCGTATCTTGGTGGAAATCTAGCAGACGCTGCAGAAAATCTTGGAGGTTGCTGATAATGATAATTTTATCTCTCTTTCTGTTTATTCCTTTAAGAGAACCATCCACGTGTTAACAGTTTGCTTTACTTTTTTGTAGTTAGTCGATCTACTTTGAAACGTAGATGTCGAGAACTTGGCATGCGCAGGTGGCCATCACACAAGAGAAACAAAGTCGATCACATTCCACGGTTCCCAGCTAGCTCTGTTAAAGGTGGTGAAGTTATCCAACAATTCGAGATTGGGCGCTGTCCAAATAATAATGCAACAGAGAAAGGGGCAGCGGCCGCGGATTCTATCCCCACATGTGCAGAGGCTAAAGTATTGATAAGGGAGACGAGTGATCACAGTTATTCCATGATTGTCAAGGCAACTTACAAGGACGATATTGTAATGTTTCCTTTGTGCAGCAACTCCGGAGTTGAAGAATTGCGCAGAGAATTGGATAAAAGGTTTGAATTAAAAGCTGAGACTGAGAGGTTCAAAATAAAGTACGAGGATGAAGGTGATTGGATTCTGATGTCCTGTGATGAAGATTTGCGCTTTCGTATGGATACTTTAAAATCATCAGGGCAGACTAGAATGAATCTGTTGGTTTTTCCAGCCACCTTGTGATCTCTCAATTACTGTAATAATTATACGTTGACTACATTGTTTGAGTCTCACATCTGATGGATCATGTCTTACATCAAATTATAATCAAAAGCAATCTATTCTCCCATTTAATTTACTTGAATAACACAAACTCAGTGCTTTTCTAGAAAAATGCAGATGAACATTAAGACAATAACAAGCAAGCAAATGGGCATGGATTGTGCATATAATCCGCGGAAATGCATGGTTTGATATTTGGATACTAGCATGCAAGCTGGAGCATGTTCAATGAACTGTCTGCTTTTCACAAATTGAGCAGTGAATATAATAATCTCTTTCTGATCCCATGCCCCTTTTGGAGCCATGAAATCATGCCTCTAAAGAAGCTTAACATCAATCTGCAATTGCATGAATGCATCCATTTCCTAAACAAAAAGCACAGCCACACTGCCATGGACCAAATCCGAAAGCAGTGCATTATCTTTCCATTTCTAACATTAACATTAAACTGTAAAAGCAACGCAAGTTGAACTATAGAGCGGTGATTACCAAACTTCTATGACCACAATAATAGCCAGTATCACTTTGGTTAGAGTTCAATAAGAAAGAAGTTCCAAACTCTAAAAGGAAGCCCAAATTATATGTTTGTCAAACTGCTTCGGGCTGAATAGGAAGAGAACAATTGGGGACAGAACCTGCAGATTTGGAGTCACCAAAATTGGCCTTTGCAACTATTGAAGCCGTAATTCGCTACTGTCAACGATCCGATCCGACTATCACGACCTGAGAGCTTCTGATGTGATTTCGGCCTCGAAGATGTGATTCACAATCGGAAGGATCGAAAACACTTGAAATTGCCCGGGATATGACTAAGGGAAGCTTAGACTGGATGGTGTAAACTGCAACTCACTACCTATGAAATAGATAAAAACCTTGGTGTAAAAACGCCACAACCAATTACACCAAAAATTGGTTGATAAGTTTGTGCGAACGCCACAAGTCTCTTAGGAGAACTTGATAAGTTTTTAAGTTCTTAAAGAACCAAATGAGATAAACTCACAATTTCTATTACTCAAACTTGTTTTCAAAGTAGTACAAAGATGGTTGATAAGTTTGTGCGAACGCCACAAGTCTCTTAGGAGAACTTGATAAGTTTTAAGTTCTTAAAGAACCAAATGAGATAAACTCACAATTTCTATTACTCAAACTTGTTTTCAAAGTAGCACAAAGATGCCTATTTATAGGTTAAAATAAGTTTTAAAAAGAAATAAATAAATCCTAGTCTAGAAGAAATAAATAATAATTTGACTTTCTAACTTCTAGATAGGGCTAATAAAATTCTGCATTTTAATCTATGAATTATGCATAATTTTAGATGATATGTTGGCTGAAATCAAGATGCCTTGGATTAATACGTTGACCAAGTGTTGGAATGAGAAGGTTCATGCATCTTGAGTTGGCTTCCAAGACTTCATTAATACTCCTTTGATTGAATTTTTCGAAGGCTGAATTTAGTCTTTTAATGCCTCAAAATGGATGATTGACCATGGAAATTGAAGTCTTCAACACTTGACTACGTGAATAATTGTTGGCTAAAATTTGGACCAACTTTGGACTAAAATTGATCTTTGACTTGGACAAGATGCACTCTTGAATTTGGACCTTCGCTCCATGGAACTGGGTGGAAAGTTAGGGCCAAGTTCGCAGCTCTGGTCACAGAGTTCTCATCTTTGCTCGCAAGTCGGGAAGTGTGAGCCGCAGGTCGAGAAGTCAACGTCGCAGGTTAGGAAGTCTGCTCTGCGCATCTTTGAGCCGCAAGTTGGGAAGTGTGAGTCGAGTTCACATCATTCCCCTCCTCTTGAGAAGGATTTGTCCTCAAATCTTCAGCACTTGCATGATAGAAACTTAAGTCAGAAATATTGAAGACATCATGAACATCATACTCACTCAGCAAATCAAGTCTATAGGCATTGTCATTGATGCGCTCTACAACTTGAAAAGATCCATCTCCTCTTGGTTGCAACTTGGATTTTCTTTGTGTTGGGAACCTTTCTTTCCTCAAGTGCAACCAAACCCAATCTCCCGGTTCAAATATGAGTTTATGACGCCCCTTGTTGGCTTGTTGTCCATATCTTTGCATCTTCTCTTTAATGTTGAGTCTTGCCTTCTCATGGATTTGCTTCACAAATTCAGCCTTCTTTTTGCCATCTATATTCAATCTCTCACTCACAGGCAAAGGTGTTAGATCTATTGGAGATAATGGATTAAAACTATAAACAATCTCAAAAGGAGAAAATTTAGTGGCCGAATGCACATTTCTATTATATGCAAATTCTACATGAGGCAAACAAACATCCTAAGACTTAGTATTCTTACGAATGACCGATCTCAATAATGTAGACAAGGTACGATTAATGACCTCAGTTTGGCCATCGGTTTGTGTATGACAAGTTGTAAAAAATAACAGTTTTTTTCCTAATTTTCCCCACAAAGTCTTCCAAAAATAACTCAAAAATTTTGTATCTCGATCAGATACAATAGTTCTCGACATTCCATGCAAACGAATTACTTCTTTAAAGAACAACTCAGCAATATGTGATGCATCATTTGTTTTACTGCATGTAATGAAATGCGCCATTTTTGAAAATCTATCAATTACTACAAAAATTGAATCTTTCCCATTTTTAGTTTTCGGCAAACCCAAAACAAAATCCATTGAAAGATCAACCCATGGCTCTTTTGGAATTGGCAAAAGTGTGTATAAGTCATGAGGTTGGATCTTTGATTTTGCTTTCTTGCAAATAACACAGTCTTCACAAATTTTCATAAGAAGACTTTTCATTTTTGGCCAATAAAAATGTTCTTGCAAAATTGTCAAAGTTTTTGCTATGCCAAAGTGTCCCATAAGTCCCCCACCATGTGCTTCTCTAACTAATAATTCACGCATAGAAAACTTAGGAATGCAAAGCTTGGACTTTTTAAATAAAAACCCATCATGCTTATAAAATTTTTCATATGAACCTTTTTCACATGCTTGGAATACTTGACAAAAATTAGAATCATCACAATATAATCCTTTAATTTGCTCAAAGCCAAGTAATTTAAAATCTAATGAAGTCAATAAGGCATACCTCCTAAAAAGTGCATCGGCTACAACATTCTCTTTACCTTTCTTGTATCGGATGACATACGGAAAGGTCTTAATGAACTCTATCCATCTTGCATGCCTTTTATTGAGCTTGTATTGGCTTTTCAGGAACTTCAATGATTCATGATCAGTGTGAATCACGAATTCTTTAGCCCATAGATAGTGCTGCCATGTCTTCAAGGCTCGGACCAGCGTATACAACTCCTTGTCATAAGTCGAATAGTTGAGAGTTGCTCCACTTGGCTTCTCGCTAAAGTATGCCACGGGTTTTCCTTCTTGCATCAAGACAGCGCCTATTCCAACACCTGAAGCATCACACTCTACTTCAAATGTTTTATCAAAATTAGGCAAAGAAAGTAAAGGAGTGGTGGTTAATTGAAATTTAAGCTTTTGAAAAACTTGCTCCTACTCTTCTTCCCATTTGAATCTCACATTCTTCTTGATGACTTCAATTAATGGTGCAACCAAGGTGCTAAAATTTTTGACAAATCTTTTATAGAAACTTGCGAGGCCATGGAAGCTTCGCACTTCGCTAACACCTTTGGGAGTCGACCATTTCTGAATTGCCTTTGCTTTTTCCATATCAACTGAGATACCATTAGCACTTACAATATAACCAAGAAAACTTACTTCATTAATGCAAAAGGTACACTTTTTCCAGTTGGCATAAAGCTTCTCCACCCTAAGCACACTTAACACACATGTTAGATGTTCAAGATGATCATTCAAACTTCTTGAATACACAAAAATGTCATCAAAATAAACAACCACAAATTTTCTAATGAATTTTCTCAAAACATGATTCATCAAGCGCATAAAAGTACTTGGTGCGTTAGTTAAGCCGAAAGACATTACTAACCATTCATACAATCCATTCATCACCTGTTTTCATCCTAATTTGATGGTAACCACTTTTCAAATCAATTTTGAAAAACACAGTTGAACCACATAATTCATCAAGTAAATCATCTAATCGAGGAATTGGGTGACGATACTTTATCGTTATGTTATTCACGGCTCAGCAGTCAATACACATCCTCCACGATCCATTTTTCTTTGGTACCAACAAAACTGGTACTGCGCATGGACTTATACTTTCCCGAACCCATCCTTTACCCAACAAGTCTTCAACTTGCCTTTGAAGCTCTTTGGTCTCTTCGGGACTCGTCCTATAAGCAGGTTTGTTCGGAATTGATGCCCCCGGAACAAAATCGATTTGATGCTCAATACCACGAAGTGGTGGTAATTCTTTTGGAACTTCTTCGGGAAATATATCTTCAAATTCCTGCAAAACAGAAACAATACTGCTCGGTAGTTCACCAGCCAAGTCGTTAGTACTCAAATGAGCCTCTTTAAACAAAAGCAGAACAAAAGGAAGTTGAGAATTTAAAGCACTCTTGATCTCACTTTTTTGGCAAATGCACAAAATTTTTCTTTCGTTTCACTCAAGTTAATTGCTTCTTTTTTCTCTTTGTTGCTCTTTTTCTTGTCACTCTTTTTTCCGCTCAACTCTTTCTTTTCACTCAAGCTCTTTTCATTCTTTTTTTTTCTCACTCTCTTTCTTTTGCTCACTTTATTTTTTTGCATCCTCTTGTAACCTCACTTGATCTTCATATATTTGACTAGGAGTCATAGGTACAAGAGTTACATTTATTTGATTATGAACAAAAGAGTACTTGTTAGTAAAACCATTATGACTAACTCGTTGATCATATTGCCATGGCCTTCCCAACAACAAATGGGTTACTTGCATTGGAACCACATCACAAATCACTTCATCTTCATATTTTCCAATGCGAAATGGCACCTTTACTTGCTTGGAAACTTGAACTTCTCCACAATCATTAAGCCATTAGAGCTTATAAGGCTTCGGGTGCTTTGTTGTAAGTAATCCTAACTTTTCAACCATAGAAACACTAGCTACATTAGTACAACTTCCACCATCAATTATGACACTACATACCTTCCCATTAATATAGCATCGAGTGTGGAAAATATTTTCTCTTTGTGCCACTTTGTCCTCCATGACTTGCACACTAAGAACTTGCCTTGTAACCAATAGCTCACCTTGGACTGGCTCCTTATCATCCGATTCGACAAGAGTTGGTATAGAGTCGGATTCATCTTCATTTTCCATCTCGTACTCTCCATCATCCCTTATGATTATTGTAAGCTTGTTCGGACATTGGCTTGCGATGTGACCCCTACCTTGACATTTAAAACATCTAATGTCATGAGTTCGAGAGGTAGAAGGATCATTGTTACCTTTCGAAGTCGTCTCCTTTGGGGTTGTTTTTGCTGGTCTTGAGAAAGTTGTAGACTTCTCATTCTTCTTTGAAGTACTCGTCTTCCAAGTACTTTGACGTGTACTACCACTCTTCTTGATTTGTTGTTCCACCTTGATAGCCGTGTGCACTATATCTTGCAACTCCACATAATGGTACATCTCAACTCGATCTTGGATGTCACGGTTCAATCCATTCAAAAATTTTGCCATGGTTGCTTCCCAATCTTCCTCCACATTGGCTCTTATTATAGCAACCTCCATTTCTTTGAAATAATCTTCCACACTTGTGCTTCATTGCCTCAAGCCTTGAAGCTTGTTGTATAGATCCCTATAGCAATGGCTAGGCACAAATCTTTTTCTCATTATTGCTTTCATTTCCTCCCTAGTCTCAACAGGTCTTTCACCATTTCTTCTCCTACTTAGCACCAATTGATCCCACCATGTTAGTGCATAATCGGAAAACTCAATGATAGCAAGTTTTACCTTTTTGAAGTCAGAGTATTGGTGACAATCAAATACAAACTCCATCTTTTTCTCCCACTCAATGTAAGCCTCCTGGTTTGATCTACTATGAAAATGAGGAATTTTCATCTTGATGGCATTAAGATTGTTGTCTTCATTTTGCTTCCTCCAAGTTGTTTGTCTAGTGCGCCCCAAAGATTCCTTATCAAACTCATCTTCAACTTCATCAAACTCTTCATTTTCCACCCCTTGTGTTTTTCGCCTTCTTTGGATGTTGGAGATGTGGGAACGAGCCATTTGTGATTCTACCTCCAATTGATCAATTATTTCATGCAAGGGTTCAAGTTCTTGCCGTAGCAATCTTTTCATTTCTCCCATCAAGGCTTCGACTTGTAAGTTTTGTGGATGATTTTTCTCATTAGAATGATGAGACATTTTGAAATTCCTGCAAGAAAAATCCTCACAAATTATATTTACTCCACTCACACTCTCGTTATCTCGCTTAAGATTCTTACGGAACTAAACAATTACCAAGGGAGAGAGTGACTTTCACAACTAAACTTATTAAACAATTTTTATGTTCTTAAGTTGTGAAGATGAATACCAAGAAAATATGACAGATCAAAGATAAGAGAACTATGAACAATGAATATATCAAGAATAAGAGTAGGAAACAAATTGAAAAACAAGCAAAGTTAAGAAATAATGAACTAGATGATCAATGGAAATTTAGGCCAAGGTTGATTGAGAAGAACTTTGTTGAAGAATCTGTTGGCAACCTAGATAACAAAAGAAATGAATATTAGATCTCAAAGGAATCACACTTTAAGGAATGAAATTTTTGTATCTACTTTTTTTCTTTTTTCTTTTTTTAAATATTCGGCTAGAATTTTTTTTTAAAAATATTTTGGCCTCTTTTTTTTTTTGGATGTAATAAAAAAATATAAGTGGAGATGAGAAAGTGATTCTTTAAAATTCCAAATTCACTACTAGGAACTTTGCCAACCTGTGACAAAACCCACTAACAAAAATGTGAATCTTGAATGTCAAGAAAGTCAAGAATTATAAAAAGAAAAACAAGGATATACAGCCCTTAGAGATGGCTCTGATACCAAATGATGTGATTTCGACCCCGAAGATGTGATTCACACTCGAAAGAATCGAAAACACTTGAAATTGCTCGGGATATGACTAAGGGAAGCATAGATTGGATGGTGTAAACCGCAACCTACTACCTATGAAATAAATAGGAACCTTAGTATAAAAACGTCACAACCAATTACACAAAAAATTGGTTGATAAGTTTGTGCGAACGCCACTAGTCTCCAGAACTTGATAAGTTCTAAGTTCTTAAAGAACCAAATGAGATAAACTCACAATTTCTATTACTCAAACTTGTTTTCAAAGTATTACAAAGATGCCTATTTATAGGCTAAAATAAGTCTTAAAAAGAAATAAATAAATCCTAGTCTAGAGGAAATAAATAATAATTTGACTTTCTAACTTCTAGACAAGACTAATAAAATTCTGCATTTTAATCTATGAATTATGCATAATTCTAGATGATATGTTGGCTGAAATCAAGATGCATTGGGTTGGTACGTTGACCAAGTGTTGGAATGAGAAGGTTTATGCATCTTGAGTTGGCTTCCAAGACTTCATTAATACTCCTTTGACTGAATTTTTCCAAGGCTAAATTTAGTCTTTTAATGCTTCAAACTGGATGATTGATCATGGAAATTGAAGTTTTCAACACTTGACTACGTGAATAATTGTTGGCTGGAATTTGGACCAACTTTGGACTAAAATTGATATTTGACTTGGATAAGATGCACTCTTGAACTTGGACCTTCACTCCATGCAACTAGGTGGAAAGTTGGGGCCAAGTTCGCAGTTCTGGTCACAGAGTTCGCATCTTAGTTCGCAGGTCGGGAAGTGTGAGCCGAAGGTCGGAAAGTGTGAGTCGCAGGTTGAGAAGTTAGTGTCGCAGGTCAGGAAGTCTGCTCTACGCATCTTTGAGCCACAAGTCGAGAAGTGTAAGTCAAGTTCACATCAGCTTCTGAGTGAATAATAAGGGTGGTTCCTGCAAAACAGATTTTGGAGGGGTTCTCCTGGGAAAACTCTCCGATGCTAAAGTCAAAACTTCTGTCGAAGTACAGTATTTTTCTCAGCTATTTTTCACTTACCCATACCTGGTGGTCTTCTTAGGTTTTTATCCCATTCTTCCTGTTAATCATGGGATTCTTTAACGGTTATTGATTGCTGAATCGCGAGTGTTTCTTCTATTTGTGCGTTGTTGTTATCATCCCGTGATCATAGGTTTCAACTGCGTGTTTATGGATAAACATGACTCTGCTATTATCACGTGGTCTTTTAAGACTCATAAGTTTGTCTTATCATATTATAAGAATGGAGTTAAGTAAAAATCATGTAATAAACGATGCGCAGGTCCTAGCCTCTAACTCACAGGTCGGGAATTGCACACCTCATGAATATCCGGGCTTGCAACTCCTAGATCCTGATCTGGGCAGGACTCATAGTTCTTGATCCGTGCTGGACCTATTCGTGAGTTTGTGCTGAATTCACAGATCCTAATCTGTGCTGGACGCACGAATCTGGACCTGCTTGTGTGTTGAACCCATATACATCAGCAACCATGGTTACTTCTCCTCTAGCCTTTCTTTCGGCAAGCTGGTGCTGGGTTGATTTGTAGAAGATTGCATAAAGCAACAGTTGGGCCAGTCCAAGTAGAGTTCCAGCTGAATTTGGCACCTGAAATTCAAAAAAAAACCCATATTCAATGCAATAGAACTTAGATTGCAAAGCTGACCCATTACAAAATCTTTCTTCAGAGTAAAAGGCCCATCACATCGCTATTTTGGTTGATTTTCTTTTTAAACAATACTCAAATAGACCTTAAGGCAATTACACTTATAGTACCCCATTGAAACTGTAGATTATACCTAGCTAAAGAGATTTTGACACACTGTTGTTCTTAATGCAATTTGGCAAGCTCATTAATGGTTGAATAACGGGTTGAAGAATATGTAATGATTTAAAGCAAACCCATAAATATAATACACGAATAGATAAAAGAGGCCATGACCAACCACGATAAATATTTATGTTTAGCCAAACATGGGAAATCATGAGTCGAAGAAAGGCGGACACATAATTAAATGCCAAAAGAGAAAGAAAATGTTACAAAGATGTAGAGATCAAAATGGATGAGAGCATAGGCACTCTAGCTAATTCCATTGGCAAAAAATGCGAGAGTGAATTCCACACTTTTTTGTTGTGAATTTTGTTGATGTATATGGGTTCAACACACGAACAGGTCTAGATTTGTGCGTCCAACACAGATCAAGATCTGTGCATTCAACAGAATTCGAGATCTGTGAGTACCGAACGGATCCAGAACTACGAGTCCTGCCCAAATCAGGATCTGGGAGTTGCAAGCTCAGATCTTCATAAGGTGCGCAATTCCCGACCTGTGAGTTAGAAGCTAGAACCTACGTGTCATTTATTATATGATTTTTACTTAACTCCATTCTTATAATATGCTAAGACAAACTTATGAGTGTTAAAAGACCACGTGATAATAGCAGAGTCGTATTTATCCATAAACACACAATTGAAGCCTATGATCACGGGATGATAATAACAACGCACAAAGAGGAGAAACACCCACGATTTAGCAATCAATAACAGTTAAAGAATCCCATGATTAACGGGAAGAAAAGGATAAAAACCGAAGAAGACCACCAAGTATGAGTAAGTGAAAAATAGTTGAGAAAAATACTATACTCCGGCAGAAGTTCTGACTTTAGCATCAGAGAGTTTTCCCTGGAGAACCCTCCGGGATCTGTTTTGCAGGAACCACCCTTATTATTCACTCAGAAGCTCTCAGGTCGTGATAGTTGGATCGGATCGTTGACAGGTCCAGATTTGTGCGTCCAGCACATATCAGAATCTGTGCATTCAACACAAGCACACGAATAGGTCCAGATCTGTACGTCCAGCACAGATCAAGATCTGTGCATTCAACACAGTTCGGGACTTATGGGTACTGAACAGATCCGGAACTACGAGTCCTGCCTAAATCAGGATCTGGGAGTTGCAAGCCCGAATCTTCATGAGGTGCGCAATTCCTGACCTGTGAGTTAGAGACTAGGACCTGTGCATTGTTTATTACATGATTTTTACTTAACTCCATTTTTATAATATGTTAAGACAAACTTATGAGTCTTAAAAGATCACGTGATAATAACAGAGTCGTGTTTATCCATAAACACGCAATTGAAGCCTATGATCACGAGATGATAACAACGTACAAAGAGAAAAAACACCCGCAATTCAGCAATCAATAATAGTTAAAAAATCCCATGATTAACGGGAAGAAGGGGATAAAAATCAAAGAAGACCATCAGGTATGGGTAAGTGAAAAATAACTAAGAAAAATACTATACTCCGGCAGAAGTTCTGACTTTAGCATGGAGAGTTTTCCCCAGGGATCCCCTCCGGGATCTGTTTTGTAGGAATCATCCTTACTATTCACTCAAAAGCTCTCAGGTTGTGATAGTCAGATCGGATCATTGACAGTAGCAGATTATGGCTTCAACACTTGTGATCACCATTTTCTACGCCCAAAAAATGACAACAATCAACCGAATAAAAATGCATCTCATATGAATGATTACAATTGATCCACAAAGAAAAGTTAAAGACTAACCATGACGGATAATAGGGAAGCGTACATCATGATATTGCCAGCCATGCAAATACTACCAACAATTGTGGAGCGAAGCTTAGGGTATGTTTGGATAGTGTATTTGTGTTTGTAAATAAGTAAATTCTTAAATAAAAATAAATTATTTAAATATATTTTTATTTTAAAATTTAAAATTCAAATTTTTCCACTCAAATTTTTCTCACATAATTTTAAAAATTTTCTCTCATGTTTTTCCCTTTAAAATACTTTTTTTATTAAAAAATACCCACTAAAATTTTTACACATTTTAATACAACTTTTTCTAAATACATCACACTCCAAACAAGGGCTAAGGTAAGAACCAGGACAGCAAGAACAGCTACAAACAGGAACTCAACTATCAACTATTAAAATGTGTAAAAATTTTAGTGAATATTTTTTTAATAAAAAACTATTTTAGGAGAAAAAAATTTTAAAATTATGTAAGAAAAATTTGAGTAAAAAAATATAAATTTTAAAATAAAAATATATTTAAATATTTTATTTTATTTGAGAAAATTTAACTTTTGTATTTAAAAATTCTGGTTAAAACATAGCCTAAATTACTTAACGCTGACGACGGATCTTCTAGTAGCTCCCACATTAATCCAAGATCCGAGGGAAGGTTACAGAAGGGAACAGGACACTAGGACAGCCTAGCTAGCTCCCACCATCCCGTACGGGGAAGATATTATGAGATTTCGATGACCTACGGTCTCTTGTATCGACAAGTTAAAGCAGGAAATAGCCAAGAGGTTGAAATTGGAGCTAGGAATTTTTGAAATAAAGTATCTGGATGACGACCACAAATGGGTTCAGATAGCATGCGATGCAGACATGCAAGAGTGTGTTGATGTTTCAAAATCGCACGTTTCCTCCCCACGGATCGCTGTTACTGCCCGTTTTTTTTTCAAAGCCTGGCGGACCAAGCTAACTGATCGAATTTTTGTCACTCTATTTAAAGGAGACGGACCGAATGAATTATAACGCCAAACCCCGTGTCAATAAATTCAATCAAATTTCACTCTACACAAGTAGAAAAAATTTTCCCAGATGAATACCCCCGATCTTTCTTTTGAGCTTCTGGATTTCTGGCCATGAAATCTTTCCCGGTGAAAACGATGGGATATGTTCAGCTCAACATTTCTTGTCTGGCTTGCCCTACTGTGAATTCTCCTGGAAGAAGAATGTTCAACTGACAGTTTTCTGGGTCCGGACCAAAAATGAACTTGAATCTGTACCAGAAGTTTCAGAACCATCATCCCTACAATTTCATGGTTTGTTTTTCTCGAAATCATGTTAGTACTAGTACTACTTCTGTTATACTATGTACAATAATTCTCTGAAAGGAATTATCTTTTATTGTCACTGGATCAAATGCAGTTTCAGATTCTGTTCTCAGAGAATATGTACCGCCACATCTATGGTCAATTCAAGACAAAATCAGGTCTTTACTCCTCTCTGTAAAATTTTGGAACGACCCTATCTTATTACAGTTTTGGGCACCCGTAGGAACCACCACTGGCCAGATAATGCTTACTACATCAGAGGAACCTTTTGGTCTTGGTCACCTTTATAATGGACTCTGTAGGTATAGGTACTGGTGCATTGATCTTGAGCATGAATATGGGAGGGAAAACAATTGGCAAGTTGGTCCTCCTGTAAGGGTTTTCAGACAGGGATCCCCTGAATTTTGTCCGAACATAGAGTGTTACTCTACAGAGGAGTTTCCACTGAAGAATATTGCTATAGACTGCGGCATTGTGGGTTATTGGGCTTTGCCACTTTTCAAACGTGATGCGCAACTGCAGCATTGTGTTGGAGTCCTTGAGTGCCTATCATTCAACAGCGCAAGTACTGTTGTAAACTATTTTGATCCCGTCTTCTCGGCTCTTGAGGCTAGTGTTACATGCTTTTAATTTATGGTCAACCTCAATTGATCAACTAAGTTTCAGATGAAATTTCAGTAAATTTCTGGCACATATCCTTCTCTAGAACGCATCACATTTGTTGTCACTTCTTTTTTTTTTTCCTGTAGGATTTGGATCTTGCATGTCCAAGTCTACATTCCCACGAATGCAACAAAGTAAGTGGAGGCAGTGGAGCCTAATTATTACAGGAATATTGAGTTTCTCTTTTGTGCTCTTTGCATATAGTTTGTTTCCCTTCCAGTGAAAACGGTTGTGTGTAATTGCCAATAATGTCAATCCAGATTCCCAGGGATATACTTTCTCCACGAAGGGACTTAAAGTACGTGTTGAATTTTGTGAGGGAAGCACTCCATCTACCTCTGATTCAGGTTTGGATTCCCTGCATGTGTGATGTTCCCGAGGCTTTTGCTGATTATGATCAGAACAACTGCAATTTGTCGGATGCATCAAGTACGATTACTGAATTGTTTTGCGACTTGAGATGTTTCGACAGGAAGATGAAGTATTTTTCAGAGTTTGCAGAATTGAATGGCAAGTATGGAATTTGCTCGGTAAAAAATGGGAAAGGTTTGGTTGGGAGAGCATATTCGCTAAAAAAATCATGCTTTTTTGGAGATACAAGTCAATTCAGCATCTCTGATTACCCTTTTGTTCACTTGACTCGTTCGTCCGGTCTTGCTGCTTGTTTTGCAATTCCCTTGCAATTAATTCATCCCATGCTTGATGCTTTATTATTAGAGATCTTTCTTCCACCTGAACAAAACTGTTATGGAAATGTAGAGGCTGTGTTAAAATCATTATTGTCCACAGTGGCTGAGGGATTTTCAAGGCGTAACAGTGCTCTGGTATTAAAACAAGGGGAAGAATTCCAGGTTAAATTCGCCTCCTTAGATGATAAAAGTTCCGTTTACTTTGATGTATATCGTAGCAGCAATAATTTAATTGGCCATGAAGGCTTTGTAAGTGGAAGAGAAGTGCAGCTGGTTATATCGTCAGAGCAACCACCAACCTTAGAAGATAATGTTTAAAACTGTCAAGATAATGTTAAACACTCCATTCTTACTCATCATCCAAATACCCAAAACAGAGCTGTGATTTCCGAGGGAGTTTCCACAAATGCTCAAGCTCAAATAACTTTGGACGTTCTCAAACCGTATCTTGGTGGAAATCTAGCAGACGCTGCAGAAAATCTTGGAGGTTGCTGATAAATGATTATTTTTTCTCTCTTTCTGTTTATTCCTTGAAGAGAACCATCCATATGTTAACAGTTTGCTTTACTTTTTTGCAGTTAGTCGATCTACTTTGAAACGTAGATGTCGAGAACTCGGCATGCCCAAGTGGCCACCACACAAGAGAAACAAAGTAGATCGCGTTCCCCGCTTCCCAACTAGCTCTGTTAAAGGTGGTGAAGTTATCCAAGAATTCGAGATTGGGCGCTGTCCAAATAATAATGCAACAGAGAAAGGGGCAGCAGCCGCGGATTCTATCCCCACAAGTGCAAAGGCTAAAAGTATTGATACGGGAGACAGGAGTGATCTCAGTTATTCCATGACTGTCAAGGCAACTTACAAGGACGATATTGTAAAGTTTCCTTTGTGCAGCAACTCCGGAATTGAAGAATTGCGCAGAGAATTGGATAAAAGGTTTGAATTAAAAGCTGAGACTGAGAGGTTCAAAATAAAGTACGAGGATGAAGGTGAATGGATTCTGATGTCCTGTGATGAAGATTTGCGCTTTGGTATGGATACTTTAAAATCATCAAGGCAGACTAGAATGAATCTGTTGGTTCTGTCAGCTACTTTGTGATCTCTCAATTACTGTAATAATTATACGTTGACTATGTGTTTGAGTCTCACATTTGATGGATCATTTCTTACATCAAATTATAATCAAAAGCAATCTATGGTCCCATTTAATTTAATCAAATAACACAAACTCAGTGCTTTTCTAGAAAAATGCAGATGAACATGAAGACAATAACAAGCAAGCAAATGGGCATGGATTGTGCATATAATTCGCAGAAATGCATGGTTTGATATTTGGATACTACCATGCATGCTGCAGCGTGTTCAATGAACTGTCTACTTTTCGGTGAAAAGTTTTCACAAACTGAGGTGTGAATATAATAATCTCTTTCTGATCCCATGCCCCTTTTGGAGCCATGAAATCATGCCTCTAAAGAAGCTTAACATCAATCTGCAATTGCATGAGTGCATCCATTTCCTAAACAAAAAGCACAGCCACACTGCCACGGACCGAATCCCAAAGCAGTGCATTATCTTTCGATTTCTAACATTAACATTAAACTGTAAAAGCAACGCAAGTTGAAGTATAGAGCGGTGATTACCAAACTTCTATGACCACAATAATAGCCAGTATCACTTCGGTTAGAGTTCAATAAGAAAGAAGTTCCAAACTCTTAAAGGAAGCCCAAATTATATGTTTGTCAAACTGCTTCGGGCTGAATAGGAAGAGAACCATTGGGGACAGAGCCTGCAGATTTGGAGTCACCAAAATTGGCCTTTGCAACCATGGTTACTTCTCCTCTAGCCTTTCTTTCGGCAAGCTGGCGCTGGGTTGATTTGTAGAAGATTGCATAAAGCAACAGTTGGGCCAGTCCAAGTAGAGTTCCAGCTGAATTTGGCACCTGAATTCCAAAAAACCCATATTCAATACAATAGAACTTAGATTGCTAAGCTGACCCATTACAAAATCTTTCTTTAAAGTAAAAGGCCCATCACATTGCTATTTTGGTTGATTTTCTTTTTAAACAATACCCAAACAGACCGTAAGGCAATTACACTTATACTACCCCATTGAAACTGTAGATTATATCCAGCTAAGGAGATTTTGATACACTGTTGTTCTTAATGCAATTTGGCAAGCTCATTAATGGTTGAATATCGGGTCAAAGAACATGTAATGATTTTTAGCAAACCCAAAAATATAATACCCGAAGGGATAAAAGAGGCCATGACCACCCACGATAAGTACTTGTGCTTAGCCAAACATGGGAAATCATGAGTCGAAGAAGAAAGGCGGACACATAATTAAATGCCAAAGAGAAAGAAAATGTTACAAAGATGTAGAGATCAAAACGGATGAGAGCATAGGCAGTCCAGCTAAGTCCATTGGCAAAAGATGCAAGAGATAGGAAAAATGGCATGAATTCCACACTTTTTGTTGTGATCACCATTTTCTGCGCCCAAAAAATCACAACAATCAACCAAATAAAAATGCATCTCATATGAATGATTACAATTGATCCACAAAGAAAAGTTAAAGACTAACCATGACGGATAATGGGGAAGCGTACATCATGATATTGCCAGCCATGCAAATACTACCAACAATTGTGGAGCGAAGCTTAGTAGTATGGGCTAAGGTAAGAACCAGGACAGCAAGAACAGCTACAAACAGGAACTCAGCCACCACGATAAGCACCAGCTGGAGCTTCCTCTTGCTTGGGCTGGAAAATGTGATGAAGAGCACCAAGTAAATGATCTCAATCACAAAACCCCCGCCGTTAATGGTGACCACTAGGATGCTATTGGGGTGTACCATGGGCAGTCCGTACAGCACCCACAGAGCACAGTTGATGAATGTTGCAAGGTATGGGACTGGAGAGTACTGCTCCACTGATTTCTTCTTGCATATCCGGATGAATGTTGGCCTGATTATATATCATCATACGGATTACATATTTCAACATCAACTAAATCAACAGGGCTTCGTCTACTAAACGCAATTCAAATATTTTGATCAGGACTATACATACAAAATTTCAATCATCCATAAATTAACTTTACAAGAAAGTACTGGTTCAAAGAAATCTCATCATGGGACAACGTAATTTTCCCCGATTTTTGGACTCATAAAATTTCTGTATCACAATCATCATATATACAAGAAAGCAAAAATTTCACCCCCAGCATTCGTTCTTGAATTAAAAAGAAACGGAAATTACAGGGATGAAACGAAACAAAGAAATAATCCAGGAAACTAAGAATTCAGGAAAATTAGCTAGAGGCTTACAGTGGTGACAAGAACAAGATGAAGGCAATGACATTTCCTGGGAAGAAATGAAAAAAAAAAAAAAATGAAACATCCCCAGAATAAATAGTAGATTGCATCGATCATATGCATGTTCAGAAGTAGAAACGAATCATCAAAATTAATGAGCATACATAAATGACTTTTTAAATTTCTGGGCTTTTCTCTTAATAAATTTCCCAGCTGCAAGAAGCCAGTTGAAGATCTAAAGCTCACCTATGATGCCAACCACAGTCCTAGCAGTTTCACTGGAAACCATGACTGACTAAACAAGCACCAGAATGAGAACCGAACTGGAGAAATATACTACTTATAAAGCAGCAGAGAAATAGGAGGATGAGGATATATACTGGTGGATATATGTAATATGAATTGAAGGTCAAGAGTTTGATGAAGTGAGCAAAAGCTAAAATGGGGTAAGCAGTAAATATATAGGCGAGGCCTGAGGAAGAAAATGCCGAAATTGGGATTATGTCTGTCCTACCAAAATCCACGTTCTACAAGTTGGCGTGAAAAATTTCAACCTGGTTAGTTACGTATACAGGGAGAAATGGAGAACGGGAAACTATATATAATAGTGCAATAATGAGAAAGATAAAAGGGAGAGAGAAGCTGAGACTGATAAATGAGATGCTGCTATGATGGCCATGGCAGCACATATGGCACTTGCTTCAAGGTTCTCCTCTCTCATGCTACATACACACGCCAGCCATTAGCGGTTCCAGAATTTCAGCCAGCTGTAATTTTTGTTGGGGATCTACGTTGATATATATCCACAGGCTAGAGAAGGACGGTAGCTTTTGCCTGCACAACCGCTATAGTACTTCTACTGCTGATAAAATTTTGGGAGGTGGGATGCTGTACCCAGTACTAACTAACTACATTACTATCCCAAGTTCCAACATAAATTATTGATTCTTGCATTGCATGTTTCTCCTAATTAATACTACATTTGTTTTTATCGTCATTATCCGAAACAGAATTTAAGGTATGATCCATATGCATCCTATATTACGACAACATTATTAACAACAATATCCAGTGAAATTGACCCATCTGTGTATCACTGATCAGCTGGCTTTTAACCAATGCTCGCTCCCTCCTAAAGTTTGTTTAACTTAATTGCAATGCAAATGGTTTCCTTATTTTTCCTTCCAAGAAAATGTACAAATGGCATTGATGTAGGCGGAGGATGGTTTTTCCGAAGGCCATATGGCGGCAGAAACCGGAGACGGGTGACCGCGGGGGTGTAAAAAGTCTATAGTTTCGCCTCCAATGGGATGTAAGAGGAAAGTTTTGCTCTGGAGATTTTCGTCCATGGAAAGTTGGAGGGACAGGAGTAGTGTAGGTTGTGAAATGGGATTGGGTTGGTCATTGTTATAACATGAATTTGGCAAATAAGGAGAGAAATGCGAATGGTGCTCCGATGGATTCTCTTCTCCTCTACTCTATATATATTACATACGTATATTGAACAACGTACGGTAAGTAAATAATGATGCATTCTTGGTTGATGATTGATGGGTTGGTTAATTGGCGATGGAGGAAGAAGTGTTCCTAAATGCATGATAATACATAATACAAGGAATTACATATGCATGTTCTCTTCACATGCATGAATTGGTCAATCTTATACACATTGCGTTTCTGTGCATCAATCACTGTACTTTTCGAACCATCCCTGTCTCACAACTTTCATTTAACATCAACTTCATCCTTAATTTCAACTCCAAATTTACTGGAATCCATTTGGGATCCACCCATAAAATTGTTCTTCTTTATTCAATTCAGTTTTAAAAAATGTAGAAAAGGTAAAAGTTGGACAAGACTTTGTTTAATTGGGCCCTTTTTTATTTTATTTTATTTTATTTTTTGCTATATAGTAGCATAAACATGCATGATTAATTGGAAAAGGCAGAAACTTGTTTTCTCTTGAAGTCGAAAACTTCCAAAATATGCTTGTGAGCTTGTATAAATTATTAACCTCCAACTATAGAGCTCTCTCATTTAATGCCCTTTGACCGGTATCTGTGGCTTTCAATTTAACTCCATCAGGCTATGCCCTGCAACATTCGTACATATCAGGTCACCGCATCCCTGATTTTGCCTTTTAATTTGCTTGCTTAAAAGCTGCCAAGAGCAACCATATTCCAAAGATCAGCAACTGGAAATTTTCCAAGATGAAAGACCATTATAAGGCCATAGTTTCCAGGGGGTTTGATTGATTATTTGAAGAGCAATTCCATAGTAACACAGTAATGGTCCTGAGTATAAAGATCACAGATTAACATAGTATACTGCCATCAGAACAAGTTATCGATCAGGGATTGTATGACCAAGTGAAGTGAGGTAGATTTCACCAAACCAAAAGCATCTTGTTTTATCTGTGCCAGGACATATTCTTGGTTCAAGAGCAGATGTTCCCATGATATATATTACACAGTTCTGAAAATGACCGTCACGATGAGTATGTTCTCACCACCAAGCTTTACCAACAAGGTTCAGGAAAAGATCTATGCCTATTGTATGCGAGAAAAATCTTTCCGTCATCCTCCTCAATTTTGTTCCAAAACATTTGATGAGAACGTGTTCACATGATTGCATATGTTCCAAGAGTTAAGAACAGGAATGTAAAATTTTTCAACAAAAAATAAAAATTCCATCTTGGATGACGACTATACGGAGAAAATCGTAACCAACCAATTTAATGAATTTGTTCTTCATCGCAATCAATGTGGTGAAAATAGGAAACATCTTTCAATGATTCAACTCACAATTTCGTCTCTATTAATTGGCACTTTTCGAGCTTTCCAGCTCGTGCACGGTTTAGCTGGATGCTTTCGGCAACTCCGCCAACTTTCACCGGAATAGAACACTACTAGGCAATTTGATTCCTCTCCATTTAGGATAATAAGCTAAACTCTAGCGTCCCTTTCCCTGGTTTATTTTCGGTGTTTGTTTTAGGAACCAAATGAGAGGGCCTGAAAGGGGAAGAGCATCCGCCTAACTTTTTGGTCCTGCTCCCCTATCGACTGTGTATGATCAGCATGTCATTCGATGATCATAACGCATCCTTCGTATTCAGTCTTCTCTCGTAGTAAAGTTTCCACGAGCAGTAAACATTCATATCATGTGTAACAAATAACCAATAAGTTCCTTAGAACCTTTTGGGTTGCCCTTGCCTGTTTCATGAAACTGAAATATCAAGCCCTGGTCCAAGAAACGATAATTTTCCCAAACGTCGCAGTCTCCAGCTGGCACTGTTGTTATCTTCGTCCAGTGTCCATTACAAACATTTTCTTTCTGGACATATCATCTATTGTTTTTCGGCACATGAGGGGATTTGGTGGGAAGGTATTACATGATTTAATCATGTCGGGCGTGTTTCTATAAAACCCGAAAAGCGAGCTTGTTTAGCACGTTACGGCACCATCATGTGAAGAAAAGCGAGAGTTACAAAATGGTCGTAATGGATGCCCACTAGTTAGGCAAGGCATTTCGGAGGATGTAGAAATTGTGCTGTAGGAGAAGCCAAGACCCTTTGTCACAGCCAATGCTGATGAAGAAGCTTCTTTAAGCCCAACGGCATAATAATTTTAGACCCTATGCACATTTCAGTTACACGCAAATTTGCACTGTTAATCTTCATAGAATTTTAATGAACTAACATAGTCAACTGCTAGGAACAAAACCAATATAGAATATACAAGACCAAAAAGGAAAATGAATTTCAATTAATCTCCAAGATCACAAAACAAAAGGAAACTGACCAGAGAAATAGAACCAACAGCAATTCAAAGGCCATCAAGGGAAAACAAGTAGAGAGCAAAAAGCCTCACCAGATCTTAAAAGAACTCTATACATGGCTGTTTCTATGTTACAAGATATGCATGTGTGAGATATTAGAAGAGGAATTAAAAATTAAAAAAAAAAAAAAATCACCATCAACTTCTAAACCCAAAAGGAGACCATTTCTTTGATGTCTCTTTCTTTGTTCTTTTAGAATTGGGATCAATGAGGTTTTCAAGCGATTTTGCCTTTTTGTTTCGGGACCTGCCCGCTTCTTTCAAAAGCTCAGCTAGCCTCTTCTTTTCATCATCAAAATCAGGATTTGCAGTTCCAAGCTTCTCTTCTCTCAATTTCAGGACATACTCAAGAATCTCAATTGCATCTTCAACTCTGCAAGTTTACAAAAACCACCAATTAGAAAAACTCAAGATTCCAACCTGGAAGAAATGAGCAAAGCAAAGCATTTATCACATAAATGCTTCATAACAGTAAAAAAGGGAGAATGGCTACTTCTAGCAGCAGGCCCTGAACAAATATCTTTTTGCAGCCATTATTCCTTACGTATTACAATGACAAATCTCCCCATAGATTGGCAAATATAATTTTGTTATTAGAAAAGGGGACTATTTTGGCGCTTCAAGCAATGTCAGACACCAAAAAGTTTCAGATGAGAATTGGAACTGTTAAGGTCAATCAGTAATCAATTTACAATGAAAAAAAAAAAGGTTTAAATGAGGAGCAACTGATGATAATCAAACAATCAGTAATCAGTCCTTTCAAAAGGTTTATGGAAGTACAGGGGATGATTACCATACCATTCTAAGGAGAGATAAAAATGATAGACATACATCCTACAGTACAAATTACAGAAAGTTGAGGACAACACATTACCTTCCCATGGCATCATAAGTTGCAGCCAGATTGCTATAGACACCAAGTGTATCTTGATGACAGGGGCCGCACTCCTGTTCAAGTATCTCCCTTGCTTCTTCAAACAACTCAGCAGCCTCATCAATCCGAAACAACTGTACACAAGCCAATCCCATTTGATTTAATACTACACCAAAGAAAGCTGATTTCCTCTCACCACTGGACCTTAGTTTTACTATGGCACTCTCAAAAGAGCTCCGGGCAGCTTCATATTGTCCAACCATATAAAACATTACACCCATCCGTGCTTCTATTCCAGCAATTGTACTTTGCTGCCCTGGTTTATCCTCTATCAATTTCATTGCCTTCTGCAAGAGTTTGAGAGCTTCCTCAGGTTCATTGAATAATTCATAGATAGCAGAAACTTCTGTCATCCCACTTGCAATCTCTTCTGCAGTGGTTCCTGGAACGGGTTTTCCATATATCCGCAGAGCATTTTCACAATAGGACCTGGACTCCCGCAATTTTCCTGTCTTGTAGTATAAATCAGCAAGCCTCACAAATACAGAGGCAACAAGAGGGTGGTTGTCACCCTTTGATGACTTGAAGACAGTAAGCGCTTTTTGGTAGGAGAAGACCGCCTCATCAAATCGTGATAGGGACAGGTAGATGTTCCCAATGCTAATATCAATGGCAGCAACCTCATTTTCTTGTCCATTGGCAATCATTGCCATGCTAGCAAGCACAAGGTGTTCTAGAGCTGCTTCATAATCTCCTTTAGCCTCACATATGAGAGCCATTAACCGACGATCAGCAGCCTCCTCAAGAGATGCAGGAGGACTGTGCACCCTGTGAATTTCAAGAGTTTTCTTGCACAAATTCTCAGCATCATCAAACTGCATTGCTTGGACGTGGGCCTCAGCTAAATACCTGCCGTTAACTAAAAATTAAAACCCCAGCTAAAACAATGTGATCACCATAAATACAAAAGAAAATTGTTAAACACGAAAGAACAAGTTCTAAAGGTGGGGAGGGCAAATGCTGGATTAATTCGTATGCTACCATTATGTTAAAGAAAATAAATATCATTAGAGGAGTAAAACTTACCTTACACAGTTTATTGATTTATTTTTACTGACCAATTCTTTTCAATTTTTTCCTTATCTTACATAATGTCATAATGTCCATTTGTCTTTCTCATTTTCAGTTGAAAATTCCAGTTAGTCAATTTTAGAGTAAAAATAAGAGCAAAGGCAGATGTTTCAAAGTTCTGCAACAATCATCAATTCGGAACAAGATTTTCCCAAAACATTGGCATACATGCAGCATTGCTTCAATTTTATAAGTTGCGAACTTTCCTTCAAACTTTCCTCAAACATCGCATCCACAATATCTTTTATCGAACCAGAAACTACAATTCATTATCAGATCACAGCGAAATAACAAAAAAGAAATGCTTTTTAACGGAAACTGCAAAAAGAAATTACCGGCATGTCTCCGCAACTCTGGGATCCGTGTCTCCTAATGCTTCCATTTGAATTTTCAGTCCTTCTTTATAACAATCGATAGAGCGATCCAACTGTCCAATCATCGAATGCGTATCTCCCAGCTGCATATATCCAGAGAAAGCCGCGAGCGCGTGATCTGCACCACGGCTAACCTCTGGAACCCGAATAGCCCTCTCCAGCACAGGAACCGCTTCTTCAAACTTCCCCAAACTGCAATAAATCGCCGCTACGACATGCAAACTCATAGCCAGATCCAAGCTTGGCTCTCCCTCAACCACGCACCTCTCGAACGACTTGGAAGCTCTCAAGGCATAGTCCAACGCCTTGCTCGGACCCTCGCCGGACGCGATCGTGTCGCGCGCCAGCTTCAGCAAAAACGGACCGAGATCCGGATTATCGAGCGACGTCTCGTCAATGAATGTCTTCTCGGGGGGAGATTTCTTCTTGCCGGAGCCCCGATCCGGCGACGGCTTAGCTCGCGAAGTAGACGGTGAAGGCGAGGGAGGTCGCCGTGGAGCTGGCGAGTTGGATTTGACATTTCCAGAATCGGATCTCTCGGGCAGGTGTCGGATCTGGCCGTTGGAATCTTCCGGAACTGTAACACTCAACGGCGTAGAATCCGGTGGTGTCTTGACCGAAACTAATCCCGGCATTGTTAACTGTTTATCCTAAACGCAAAAAAAAAGAGTGATTATCCTCTCAGT
This sequence comes from Gynochthodes officinalis, assembly GCA_020080225.1. Lineage (NCBI taxonomy): Eukaryota > Viridiplantae > Streptophyta > Magnoliopsida > Gentianales > Rubiaceae > Gynochthodes > Gynochthodes officinalis. The sequence continues at coordinate 36,129,294 of CM034622.1, read as the reverse complement.
GATTAAACTAATTAAGCAGCTTGAGTTTACTCAGCATGTGAGATTGTACAGTGAGAAGGAATTTAATGAAGTTAATTAATGAAGCTAATTAATGGTGATAGGATTGGAACAGGCTACCATTGTTGGTTGAGAGTTGAGGATGACTGCGGGGGGTGGTGGTGGGTGGTTTAGTGCGTGCGTGTGTGTGGAAGGAAGGAATAATCCGGGCTGGGTTTGGGTGGATTAAGATCTGTCCAGGTGATGGTGGGGTCGGTTGGATCATGATGATGTGGCACCATTCAGGAGAAGTGGATGGCTTGGCCAATTAGTTGGTGCGACTAATCTTTGAATCATATTATTATTATTATTATTATTTCGGGGAATTGTATTTGTCAAGCCATGTTCTCTTGTTTTTTCATTTTTGCCCCCCTTAACTTTCTCATGATGAGTTTTCAAGGTTCTCTTTATATTAGGATGATTTCTGTAATGATTGTAAAGTTTTAATTGGTTTTCCATCAGATTATGTTTTAAAATGTATTTTTATACTTCACTTTGTAAAATAAAAAAAAATACGAAATATATATTATTTTTAAAATGTTAGACATTTTAAAACATAATTTAGACCTTTTTTTTTTGTCTTTTGGGTAGAAATTCATTTAAAAGCACTATCCCTTTCGTGAAGTTGAATGCCTACATCCCATCTCGGATTTAGTGCATCTTTCCAAAATATTTTATTCTTTATAGTGAAGCACAAGTCTAACTTATTAGATCGTAGAAAAAAGTATTAGTATTTTGCACAATTAATACTATCATACATATTGTCTAGACTAGCAAAGGCATAATTTTAAACGAAGCACCATTTATAGCATTCGAGGTTAAATATCAGTGAAATGTACTTCAAAAATTGCTTTGAATCAATTAAATTATTGAAAATTTTGAAAAATGTAATCAAACAATGATTAATTATTTTGTTTTCATTCAAATGTTAAAGAATCTTTTCAAAACTTGCATTGAGGAAGAAGTAAAGACGTAATAATAATAGGTTGGTTAGGTATCCCTTATTAGCATGGTTATTTTAATAAATTGCAAAAAAAAAAAAAGGCTGAGAAAAATTTGCAATAATGAGAAAAACAAGGTGCTTATTATTATAGTTTTAAAGTAAAGGAGCGGTTGGCGTAATTAATTAAAGAGAGGGTGGCGGTTCACGCGATGGGGAGCCACGGCGAATGATTACGGAGTATTTCCCTTCCTTGAGAAGAGTGCAAGAACCTCTGCATGCTCCGAGCTGCTTACGTTGTCCAATGGTGCGGAAATGTATACGAGTTAACCGCCATCGGAACGGTCAATGTCAAAGTCAAAAGCTTAGACTCAAAAAAAAAAACAAAGGAATTCCGGCCAATTTCATCGTTAAACCTTTTCACTTTTCTTTTTATCGGTTTTTTGGAGACAAACAATGATTAGCACTTGGTCCTATGTGAGTGTTTTAATTTTTGTCCTTTGCAAGAATTATTGCCATAAAAATTCACTTTGAGTGAAATATACTTTATATTAAAGTTGGATTTTCTTTCTCTCCGTGAAGGTTGTCGCGGCGAGCAAAATTCATAACTATTTTGAAGAATCTCTTAATTATTTTAGAAGAAATAGAAATAGATTCTCGAATCATAAAAGACTTGATTTAGATGTGTAATACCTATATAATATTATTAAGAGAAAAAAAAAAAGAAAAGACAATGTATACATAATATCCACTAACAAGAATAACCAAAATGATTGAATAGAAAAATTTTCAAACGTTTTGCAATCGCAAATGTGCAAGTGACATAGCTCAAAATCACTTTGGACTTGCTATACATTATTATTAAAAATTCAAAAAAGGTAGGTCAAGCTTGATTTGATAAAAATAGAATAACGCGTATTTTGGAATCAAAAACTCTATATAGATCTGGATTGACTATTATTTTAAGTAAGTAATTTATTATAAACAATCTATATATATTTCTTAAATAAACTACTAATTTAAGTATCCAATTAACTAAAGATCAAAGCTCCACCTCACAAATCAATTATAAGGGCACATCAAAAGAGTGCGTATTTAGTTTTCGTAACGACGAGATCAATAAACGTTAATAATAGCTCATTATTTGGATGAATTAGTTTTGGCAAGGTGATATGCATCTTATCCTTCAAATACCTTCATTAATTTCATAATAAAAGCACTAACTAACGATAAGTTTTGGATTCGCAAGTAGTATTCCCAACCACAAATGTTCACTTCATTAATTGATCTAGCACAAGCAAGACGACGCATTACTGCATTGCATGCATGTAAGCCACGTTGCATACATCCTAGACAACGGTGTCTGGCTTCTTATTAATACTAAGTACTAAACGATGGATACTCGCACTCTAGCCGGAGGTGGAGTGAATTTGTTAAGGATTCACTTTGCTCGCCTTAAAGCCACCGTGCCCTGGTCCGCCGGGGTCATGCCCTGGATCCGCACCAGGGGCAGGATAATCATCAAGAGCCACCCCACCAAGTTTCCTTGCCTGCTGCGGTATTTGTTCAGTGATTTCACGACATAAAAGAATGGAATGTAAATGTATCTACTTAACAATCTATAAAGGGCCATTTTTGTACGTTCAGATGGTCGATGTTTTCAGTGCTTGCTAGCACTAAATGTTGAATCGGGCTTTCCTATATTTCATCAGAATTGGAGGGACAAAAGTGATAACTATTTTTAGGGGGCAAAACAAAAAAATCAGTTTTGATTCAGGGAATTGAATGAGTCTGATCACGAAGTACCTTGAAAAGCGGATTGATATGATTCAGTGCAAATTGGTCAACTCCATTGCAGCCTGTTAAAAAACGAAAGACCATTGGGAGTCCAGGACTGATCAAAAGCTGAATAGAGAAAATTGATGGTGTAAACCCGCAGGAACAGACCTGAAAAAGTGCAGACGAGAACTAGCACGAGGATCAGAAACGAAATCTCGTGCGGAGGCAGCACTGTAGAGATGCTGCTGCGGTGCATGTTTAGCCTTTGTGAAAAAAGAATCACAAGCAGATGGATGGGTGGATGATGGATATATTAGGGATGAATAGAGGTGAAGCGGTTTGTATTGTTTGTACTAGGCTTGATGCAATTAATCGCCGCAAGAGTGGAGTCAGGACTCAGGACTCAGGAACTTAATGAAGTCGTGTGCATTTTTATTGTCAACTCTCAACCGATTCCCTATCAGCCACCGAAACATCGATCCCTTATTTTAAGAAACTGTAAAAAAACAAAAGTAAGGCTGAGAAAATTTTGAACTTCTGCTGTTTAGAATTTGAGTTATGAAACATTAATCTCATTTTTTCACTTGTGCTGTTTTGAGAGGAGTATTAATTACTTAAAAGCTCAACAATCATTATTCTGGTTTATTTATGTTTATTATGCTGTTAAAATTCATTTTTATTCTAGTCATTTTTAATATGAAAATTTAGTTTTTCTGTTTAAGATGAATTTTAACATTTTGCATGAACTTCAAAGGAAGTATTAAAATAACCAATTCTATTAAGGTAACTTTCACAGCTGAAAAAAGGGTGTTTTATTTGAAATCAATCACAATACTATTAATTTTTAGTTACGTTAAATTTAATTTTATAACGAACACATTCGTTTCCAACTTTATAGTCCAATTCAGGAGATATGCTGGTAAATTAGTGCATTTTTGTCGAAAAAAAAAATTACTTTAGAGACCAATTTTGTACATTTTGACAGTGTGAGTCTCCCTCCAATTTATATTATTTTAAACAATGGGTGATGAAAAAATTGATTAAAAAATTCAATTTTCCCAAAAAATAATTACACCAAAAGTTCTGCACGGCATACATTTGTATTCACAATGAGTCCGGGAGACCACGGGCCTTTCGCCATCTTCCAAAAATATTCTCATCCAAGTCCGTGATTCTGACTTATATTTCGGTGGCTCAGATTTTAATGGGCCGTTAATTTTTAAGAACATTAATGGACCACATGAGAAACAACAGCGTGTAATGATTATTGAGAGAACTTATTACAAAAGTTAACTTGTAAAGTGAAATAATTTAACAATATAAAAATCTCATGCTTTTTATGTATAAATAGTTCATGATACAGTGCAAAATGTACTTCCCAAAGGGCCCAAAGGCAGCCGGTGTCGTAGTAATTAAGGGTTTTAGCAATTTTGGGACAGAATTGATTAAGCTCAAAACTTAATTTATGGGAGGTAATGTGGTAGAATTGAATTAATTTTCGTATTGAACTTATGATTTTGTAACCCAAATATAAACATTGTTGGCCATGTTTAGCATTTTAACTTATGTGGTCTTCATTGAAAGTGAATTTTTGTAAAGCAATGTACAGTGTAGTTTTTTATTAAAAAAAAAATCACATTTCACATAAAAAAAATACTACATCCGTTAAAAAAAAAAAAAATTCTACTTTGGAAACTTTTTCTTATTTCAAAAAAGAGTCAACTTTCAAACTAAATTTCTAAAATATCATTACTAATAATAATTATTATACTTAAAATTTAAAAGTAAAGATAAAAATGTAAAATCATACATTTAATAGTACATTAAATAAGTTGTATCTAGTAACTAATAAAAAATTATACGTTAACCATAGTGGACTCTTTTTTGGGACGGAGGGAGTAATAATTGTGTATAATTTACAATTAAAAAGTAAGAATATAAATTATACCTTTAGTAATATAATAAGTATGTTATATCTAATAACTAAAATGAAATTATAATCAATCTAAAATGACCTCCTTTTTTTTTTTAAAGATAATAGAATAAAATTTTATATATATCTTGTAGTAACTTTAATTAAATTTTAAGGGAAATAATCATTTTTTGCATTTAAATTTGTTGGTAAGAGTTATATGTCAATGAATTTGATGGCTTCTGTAGATTTTCTTATTTATATCATTAAATTTTGGGTAAATTCCGATAATTGTTCAGTGGTCCGTGGACGTTTTCGATAACCATCTCGTAGTTCATAAAAACTTTAAATCACCCTTTTGTGGTCCGAACTAGTTTGAAAAGTTGACATAAAGTTGAGAGATTAATACCAAATTGATTGAAATTGATATGCACATGTTCATTTTGTACTTATAATTATGAAAAAATAACTATCAATCCAATAAGATTATCAAAATACCCACAAATATTTTATTGTTTTTAAGGTATTTGAATTCAAATATTCATAAATTTGCTGTTTGCTTACTAATTTGATATAACTTAAAATAGTAGAAATGTTATAAAATGCATAAGGTAGATATTTTGGTAATATTATCATGTTAATTATTATATTTTGACAATTATAATTACAAATTAGACTGTGCATATTAATTACGATCAATTTGGTCCGTTAATTTTCTGTCAACTTTTCAAACTAGTCCAAATCATTCAACTTTCCAAATAGTCCAAATTGTGAATGATTTGGGACTTTTTGAACCTTGAAAAAGTTATCCAAAACTTTGGAAAATAGTCCAAATTATGAATGATTTGGGAATTTTTGAACCATGAAAAAGTTATCGGAAACTTTGGATAGAATTATCGGGAATTTACCCTTTAATCTATCTTATTGGCTGATTTTTGTATTATTAGATCATGTTGATATTTTACCTAGTGTTTTGCTTTACATTGGTTTGCTAAAAACATACGAGAGTTAATTTGTAATTTTTGAACCCCATTTATTATTTTAATTAGATGTAAATTTTTTAGTTTTAATTTAATTTACATCTAATGCATGGTTTTTCTAATTCGAGATAATAAAATATAACAGACGGTGAAACAATGGTTAAATTCACACTTCATTCCATTGGGCAAGTAATGACCAGTTTCGTTGCATAACCTTGAACTCTAATTTTGATACTATTATATTCTAAACAAAAAATGTTAGTGGTAATGGGTTTTGGGTAGGGGTTGAAGGGATGGCGCAAGCTAAGGATATATAGAAGGGTGGGAGGACTGGTATCTGACAGGGGAATGTTCCTGGAGAAACTGCAGGAAAAAAATGCCGTTTCGCCGGAGGTAAAGTCTGCAATTGATTGTTGTAGTTATAAAAGATTAATGACAAATGAAATGACTGGGGATTATGGCTGGAAACGGCTGAAAAAATTGCCGTTTTGCCAGAACTAAAGTATGTGATTAATTGTTAGAGTTATAAAAGATTAATGACAAACGGAATGACAGGCGTTGTTAAGACAAATGAATGAGAAATCTCCCACTCATTTTCTTTGTTTTTTTGAGTTTCAAGCATAGTTGTCAGAATTCCGATCCGATCCCACCGATTCTACGATTTTACGATTCTAATTTACTAAGGGGCTGCTTGGTTGGTGGGGGGAATGGAATGGAAATGGGTTTGATAGTGATTTATGGTGGTTGGATGAAGGGAATGGAATTCCCTACCCCACTTGATTTGACATTTCATATCCCCATATGGGGTAATCTTCATATCCCCCAATATTGGGGGGTATGGAAGCAAGGGAATGGAATCCATTTTGTTAATTAATATTAAAACTAATTAATTAATTAATTAATTAACTAATACTAACTAATTAATTAATATTAATTATTATAATTAATATAAATTAATTTATTATTAACTTATTATTATTAATTAATTAATCAAGATTAATTTAATTAATTATTCATTTACTTATAATTAATCATTTACTTAATATTATAAATTAATTAATAATTAATTAATCTCATTTTATTAATAGTAATTATCATAATTAATGTATAATTAATGTATAAATAATTAATTGATAATATTAATTAATTACTAATTATTACTAATTAATATTAATTAACTAATACTAATTAATTAATTCATATTAGTTACTATAATTAATACTAATTAATATTAATTAACTAATACTAATTAATTAATTCATATTAGTTACTATAATTAATACTAATTAATTAACTACTATAGTATTAACTAAGTAATTAATATTAATTATTATAATTAATATAAATTAATTTATTATTAACATAATAATAAATTAACTAATTAAGATTACTTTAATTAATCATTCATTTACTTAATATTATAATTAATATGAATCAATCTCATTTACTAATATTACTTATTACAATTAATATTAATTAATTACTTAAGATTAATTTAATTAATAATATTTTATTAATAATTAATAAATTTAATATTATAATAAATAATTAACTAATAATAATTAATTAATTAATATTAATTATTACAATTAATTTATAATCATTTCCATTCAGACAAGACAAACTAATCATTAAGAATTATGAGAATTATAATGATTGACCCCACTATCATTCCCCACTACTATCATTTCCATTACCTTTCCCATTCCCCTGTTACAACCAGGCGCCCCCTAAAACAATCCCGATTCTAATTACGATTCTACCTTATTATATAAATAAAATATAATTAAATTTACTCAAAAAAAACTTTCTATATCTAAGTAAAATTAAGATATAAACTAATATAAATAATTTAATTGATTTAATCATACTTTTATTAGATTTTAACAATAAATAAACAAATTAGACATAAATACCCTTTCGACTGCGCCAACAACTAAAATATTGAAAAAATCATATAAAATGTTATAAGAAATAAAAATTGAAATAAAATCATTTAATTATAAACTATACATGAATTTTCTACATATCCATTCATATATTGATTAATAATTGTTTTAAAAAGAATTTATAAATTATATTTTCTCATTTTTTGTAGAATTACGATTAATGACAAACGGAATGACAGGCGTTGTTAAGACAAATGAATGAGAAATCTCCCACCCATTTTCTTTGTTTTTTTGAGTTTCAAGTGAATGACTTGGCGAACAAGTCCACCCATGCAATAATGTAGTTAATCTAGTGTCGGTGGTTTAACAGGGTTGTTCTGATTTTGGTGACAAAACTATTTTATTCATCACGAACTTTTCCGACTACGTATTGATTGCCTGTCTTGTCTTGTGGCAACCCGTCATTTATTTTGAATAGTTTTCACTCTAGACAAACAGTTTTCAGTTTTCACTTTAGACAAAGAACCGGGGGTGATTTATTTTGGTCAGTTTTCACACTAGACAAAACAGCTAGACAAGAACAAAGGTGAATTATGCCTTTTATTACAACAAATTACCTTCCTAATTTAATATATATGTTTTAAATAATTATTTGGATTGTGCGTAGGAGTTTTTTTGGAAACAACGTCAAATTATTTGGATTGTGCGTAGGAGTATTTTTGGAAACAACGTCCCACTCCTTGCAGGTCGTATTATGGAGATCAGTAGCTGGACGATAAGCCTTTATTAATTGGTGTCGTCGGTAGAAACCGCTATGGATCCCACGAAAAAGTTGATATTTCATCGTCTCGACTAATTAGGAAGAAAGTAATTTAGAAGGATGACCCTCTCCAACAATAGGCGTATGCCGCGCTATTCGCAGCGAGTACACGGTAATCTTTAAGCCAAAGCGGCAAAGAACAGCGCAGCGGAGCAGCAGCACACCTCCAAACGCTGGCGCAAGAAATTGGCCAAATGAGTCCATCTAATGGCCTTGGCGAAATTGAGAACCAATTAATTGCTGTGTTTTGGTTAGTTAGAAATTAGTCTGACCATCATCATGAGCGCGACTATGGTGCTGATGATTGACATGGGATTCATGGTGATGATGATGATTTGAGTCAGTGGAAGTGGCGATGCATGCAATTGATGTTGAGAGATTCTTTTTCTTAATGACATTTAATGTCATTCGAAATCTCATGTTTTCGAGGGATCTTTTGGATCCCAATTGGGACAGAGGTGCCAAGTTCTTTTATCATGCAAGGAAAGTCATGTAATTTTCGGGACAGTTGTAATCGGACTCATCAAAGATGGTGGCAAATTAATGACGACCACAATCTTTAGATGGTCAGATTCCAGACTCCACATTTCCGCGATCATCTTTTTCTTCCTCGGGCTGTCATGACATGATCATCCATATTCCAGAGACAAAAATCGTGGTTAGTCATAATAAGGATATGCCTCTGGGCCAAATGGAGGAAGGAAGATATCCTGCGCAACAATAATATTAACAGCGACGGTAACCAGGCAGGTTAAGCAAGGTCGATATCCCACAGCAAAGATCGTCGAGTTTCGTCCATCGAAATCCAAATCCCAACTCTTTATTATTATTATTATTATTTTAGCCATTTAGTTGATGGTTAGAAAGTAAGAAAGGGGGAGAAGAAGGGGTCATGTGCTCTTGTCGCTTCGGTTATGGCCGCTTCCAACGCATGCTTCGCTTTCAGAATGGAAATTTCTTGCTCATATTTATAGAATATTACATATTGATATTTAATTCTAACAAATTTCTTTTTCTTGATTATCATTGAGAGGCTCCTAGACTGTTGGTCAAAATTTCTACACTTCAATAAAAATTGCCTAAATAGGCATAATTTCTCAAAAGGTTACAAATCCCATTATTGAGATAAAGTTAGTAATAATTATCATTTAAAGATTATCTCAAAAGACTACAAATCCCATTTGTGCCTAAGATTATGATTATCCCATTATTGAAATAAAATTGAGTAAAAATTATTATTGAACTCTCTTATTTTCTCTTATCTTATAATTTTTATATAGGGAAGAAGCGTATGAGGTAACCAACACGGGCCTTCATCAATATCCATATCTGGATTCAATGCATTTTTCTTCCCTTTGCTTCGGGGAGTGGTAACCTCATAGAAATTTTATGCATTTTTGGCGCAGGGAACATCTTTTGTTAATCAGTTCAAGAGTGAAAAATGGCATACCTAATTAGTTTCATTCGTTTAAAGAAGAAAAGCACTGACTAAGAATTGGATTGTAAAGTATTCCGACCAATAACACTCGATTAATTTAGCCTCAGATGGCACAGTAACAACCAAGAATACAGACGCAAATGCAATGCATGTTTACGCCTACAAAGCCACATTACATTCATGCTGAGAGATGCATCACTGCATGCCTCTAATGTTTCTTTCTATAGCTGATAGTTATACATAGCAGTAGTGCGTAAAACGTTGTTGCTGCTCAAACATTTATTGTTAATACCGATCAATCTCCTAGCTAGCATAGGCCTGGAGTTGGAGTAAATTTAATGCTGCCCACCAGGCCTCCCTTTTCCGGGGTCATGGGATGGATTCGCACCAGGGTTATTGTAATCAACAAAATCAACACCGCCCAGTAGTTTCCTTGCCTGCTGCGGCACCTGTTCAGTCCTTAATGATTATCATCGTATGGTTTAATCACAAATACTTTGATTGGAATATATCATTGATCAAGAACTACGTTGTTCATAAAAAATGGCGTGAAATCATTGATATGAGCCCCAGAAATTCTGTCCGACCTCCATTTTTTTTTTCTTTTTTGACTTTCTCTATACCCACCAGTAAATTTTAAGAATCAAGCTTCATAAATTTACTATATATGCAAAATTAAGATTAATGAATAATATCACTACTTAAACTGACAATATTGGCACTTCACTTTTTGTGATTAAAACTCATTCATCGCTAAAGGATATGAAATTATATCACTGAATGTATTGTTTGTGCCGACATCCAGTATTTAATTGAAATACGTGTTAAAAACATTTTACATATTTTACTGGGGGACAGGGAGATTACAGTGAATCCATCAGCCATCCATGCAAATGAGTTTCATACCTTGAAATGTGGGCCGAGATGATTCAGTGCAGATTCTTTAGTCCCGTAACTGCCTGTTTATTTAAGGAAAAAAAGGTCAGGGCTCATTAGGAATGAAGAAAGCAGCGGAATATAAATATTCACAGAAACAAATATAAGAAAAAAAAACACAGTAGTTTCTTGAATCCTGGACGAATGTTGCGTAATATATTGTACACATCTGACCTGAAAATGAGCAGACAAGAACTAGGACGAGGATGAGAAACGAAATCTTGGTCCGAGGCAGCATGGTAGAAAGGTTGCTCCGGTGCTGCACCTTATGGAAAAAGAAAAATCTCAGTCGAATGATATGATATGATAATCTTGAAGGTCTGGAGCAGATGTATATATAAAGTGAAGATGGCCGTATTGCGTGATGCAATTAATAGTGGCCAAAGAGAAGAGTGCGGTTCATTGTTGTTGTTATTGGTGGTCGTTGTTCCTTTTGTTCAATTCACTCGATAGCCTGTTTGAAAATAACTCTGCAACGCAATTCATCACTCTTATCTCATTTAAAGTCAACTCTTTCTTTCATGTCCTTTTCCTGGAAAAAGAATTGTCCTCTCTTGGGACACGTGAAGTCGGCATTTAACCATATTCAAATTCAGCTCTTTGAGGTCAATTAATTAATCCCAGAAACTGGAACCTATATTTTTAACCATTAATCAAGCACTTCATTCGTTCATAAGTTGTAGTGCTTGTGCGTAACATCAGCTCTTTTTCTTCGGTTCCAAATACTATTAAATTGGCAAACAACCAGCACCTGCCTCTCACACACCCAAACACAGAGTACCAGCTACTTGTACTGTTATGCAAAAGTACTTATGATGATCGATCATTTTGTCTGTATTTGTACTGCTTGCAATTTCACCACGGAGTCAAGTTAACCTCAGAAACTGGAACATGCAGCCTGTATTTTTAACCATTAATCATGCACTTCGTCCGGAGGACTAGGCCCAGCGGTTTTCCTTGGGCTTGGGTTTGTTGAAAGGTTGCAAGAGCCTAACTATTGTTGCTGGTGTGAAATTTTAAACGATTTTTTTAATCTTAGAGAATTAGTTTTATGTTTAACGTGACGGGTCGCGTAGTCGCAATAATTTTTAGAACCTTACATGTAACCGTAATAATTCATCTTAGAGAATTAATTCTATGTCTAACGTGGCGCGTTACGTAGTCGCAATAATTTTTAGAACCTTACATGTAGCCGCAATAATTCTTAAGACCTTACATGGTGCTAATGGACAACTGCAATAATTCTTAGGACCTTACATGGCGTTACTGGGCAACGGAACACTTAGTGGGTCATAGAATAAAAGGAGTTCGGAACATACTTAATCAGTGAACGAAGATATTTCCAAATAGAGAAAAAAAAATCATGCACTTCATTCGCTCATTAATTGTAGTGCTTGTGTGTGGTAACATCAGCTCATTTTCTTCTGTCCCAAATGGTCTTAAATTGGCAAACAACCAGCACTTTGTCTCGCACACACACACAGAGTACTTGCTGCTTGTACTGTTATGCAAAAGTACTGATAAATCGATCATTTTATTTTATTTTAATTTGTATTGTTTGCAATTTCACCATGGAATCAAGTCCACGTGCATATAATATACAGTACCCGTATTCAGGTTCAAGGAATTGAAGCCCTTCCTTGCTAGTTCCTAGTACCCGCTTTTCTTCCAAAACAGAGATGGTAGAAGTCAAACAAAGAAAAGATATTGGTAATGCGGGCGTGCACTATTTTTGGTGCGTGATAGGCTGTCGCTTCTTTTTGCTTTCCCTCTTCTCTCTTCTCTGGAGTTGTTCCTCTCACCAGCTGACCAGCATAGCATGCTTAATTGTTGATTGTTGCGTGGTCTCTGCAGAATCACTTCATTCGCGATTGAACTACGACCATGATAAATGCTAGTGAATTGGGTAGCAGTCACATCATCAAAAATCAAACTCACTATGAGACTCCTACTCTGACTGCATCATTTACAGCTTCATCATGGTAGCTTTTTCCTTGAGTCGTCCTTGCAGTACACCATACCACGGTAAGTCTCTTGATGAAGTTGAATTTGGGAATGTCAAGGGACAAGTACAATGTACATGCGTATTCTATTTTTGTGAAGGCATAGTGCGATTGAACTTATCTACCCTATCCTCCCACAAACTGACAAAAGTCCAAGAATAGTGGTTGCTGAACGGACAAGAGAAAGCCTAGCTTTGTTGGTAGAAGAATGAAAATTCAGTACTAATGCGTCTATATTGTTTCATCCCCCATTATTTTCCAGATGGTGCTAAAACTTGTATCCATTTGATGTCTGTTATTTGGCTTAAAATCACTATGGAAGTGAACTCGAGCAAAATGACATGTGCAGACATACTTGTGCTTCCCATTTCGATCCCGATGACAAAAATGTGAACTAAACAGCTCGTTAATCGAACATCAAACCCAATTGTTCATGGGTTTGCCCAGATGAATGTTCCATTAGAATGATGGAATTATGACGAACCACTTGATTTGGCCACTGAAGAACGACAAGAAGATGACCACCGAAAGCAAGTGCATACACTGTAAATTGAAGTAAAAAGAGGCAAAAGAAAGCATTGAATGAGTTTGTTCCCCGCAGACAGCTAATTCTCAGTCCTGTTAATCAACTTTGATGTGAACTTCTTGCGCAGAAGATAAGCTGATCACGCTCCATTGATGAACAAAAATCCCAAACATAAGAAATCTAGGAAAATTTTGTTAACGAAACGAGAAGAAGTACCAAACTGTAGACATGATGCGGTCAAAAATTTTCATCATGGAAAATACCAACTGGAATGAGGATAAGAGGGGAAAAAGGTGGGGGCTTACATTGCCAATTACTACCCTCCGATGACCTTAAATGAAGCCATCCATTCTAAAATATTTGGAAGGCGCCATTCTATGACAAAAATTAAATGCGCTTCTACACACTTAACAACAATTGATTAGCAGCCCCTAGAATGTATACACAGAAGCTATAGAAGGCACTTAAAAGTAATTAATTGGCAGTTGAATGTGTACAAGCATAGAGCCTTCTAATACGCAAGAACAGCTCCAGCACTACCTGCAGCAAACGAAGACGACAGGGACATAGCACCTCCTCCGAAATCTAGCTTGGCTCGAAAAAAATTGGAATCAGACATCTGCCTGACAAATCGAGTAAAGGTAACCCAATTATGATACTCGAATAAATTCTTGTCCATTCTATTAAAGTTGAAAGAAAATGTTGGCCTTTCTAAACCATCTGAGTAGAATCTTGACATCTTCAAGACCTGATGGAATGATTCATCATCCAAATTAGTTGCTGAATTTTCACCTTCCAAGGGAATATTACAAGCCCTTGCAGCAAGCAAAAGCTGTTTAAGAAATCCTTCAGGACTACTCATTGGGTTCATCTGCTGCTCTTCTACATCTTGCATTTCGAAACATGTACAATGCATGGTAAGACCATACCTACCAAACATGCGTGCAATAGGCATGTATCCATCTTTAGTGGAAGTATTATAGTAACCAGCCGTTAACTCTGATGCATGAGATTGAGTGCCATAATGCCAATGGATACCAGCCACCTTTCCTGACATCTTGACTTCAGTCCCACGAAAAATGGTCTCTGCTTCCCTGCAAATCCTATCCCCATGCAGAATTAGAAGCCCTGAATACCATTCAAGGAAGAACTCCCCATATGGCGTATTCCAAGAACCATCACTTTTGAAAAATTCAGTACTTTCAGGGTCTTGCATCAAGTTGCCAGCACCAATAGGGCCACCATTTGCCCACTCACGCACTCCCCTTTCCCAGGCACAAGCATTCAGAGAAGCAAGCATATACTGGCAAAGTAAAGAAGAAAACTTCAAAATTTGTTCATTGAGGGCAGGGTATAATTAAAATAAAATACATAAGTTCCCAAAGTAGCTCAAAAAAACATTAGAAATAAAATGATATAACTCTCCCCGGTCAAAAACAGACCCTTCATAGTGCTATAGTGCTTACCTTGTCATAGCATTGGAATTCACCAAGCTCACGAGAGCGCCAAGCCCATGTCAGCTTCTGAGAAGGGCATGAAGGATATCTAAGTTCACCAGCAGGCCCCATTCCAACTTGAATTCCCTGCAAATTTAATAGTAAACAGTGTGAAAAACACAAGACATACAAGTTTATCTATACACCTGTATTTAACACTACAGCAGCCATCTTACAGTTACTGTACCACCAAGGAATGGTCTGAATGTGTCTCGAAAGCTCCTCATGAAATCAGTGTATGCTTGGATTGGTGATCGTCCCTGAAGGACTGGAAGAATGTCACATCCTAGGGATAGATATTCCATGTTCCTTCTTCCAAATCTATCAGAATAAGCTAAATCTGGATTTCTATCCATCTCTTTGACCACCCATTGAGGAAGAGAAATCCTTGGAACACAAAAACAAAAGTTTCAGTAACAAATTCAAATAGTTATCTGGAACTGAAAATAGTGACAAAAGGTCAGACAATGAGACTTAATAGTGATTCCAGCACTCAGATACTGCGACAAAAGCATATGCAACAAACTTGAGAGCAGTCCAACTTTAAAAGACTAAACATAGTACAAACATCAACCAAAAGAACACTGCGTATGATGAGATTATACTCAACAAAATAAAGCGTGTATGGATATATCTTTGCATAAACATAAGCAGCATCAGTGCATGGCTTTTTAAATACAGTGCAATAATTTCACATTTAGAAATTACAGAAAGCATGGAGAAAGATGAATACTACAACTGAAAATTGAAATTATAAGCTTTTTCCATTCCACAATAGTCAAAGTTATCCATAGCCAGTTCATCAACTTTTAGTCATAACTGATATAATTGCCCCTTAAGTGGCCTGGACCAATAGGAAAATCCTAACTTGTGGCTTCTCAATGCAATTTATGCCAAAAGTCTCACGGCTGTCATATGCTCGGCCCCCACACAGTATCTCTGGACAAATCCTCATTGTATCTCTGGCAATCTCCTACGAGAGTGGTGTGCTTTCAGAGGCACCATGAGAACTTACATATGCCTGCTTCTATCTTCTAAGCAATGAATAAGTCCCAAAAAATTTCCGTTTCTCCATCTTACAACCGACTGCCAAAAGGCAGTTCCAGTCATAATACTCATTATCAATGCACGAAAGTCCAAAAATTTACATTATCAACGGTAATAATGTCTCTCCGACCTACAAACACGGAATGCCATGTGACAATGAAGGTATTATTGGGTACGGTTACGTTTATCACAAATGCAGATATATTCAAATAACTAAATAGTACATGAATAATGTGAATAGCAGTCCATATACGTCAATACAATTAGAATATAAAAAATTTAAGAACATTGCAATTTTACCAACCAGAAAGGATCGCCAGGGCCCGTACCACATTGATGAAATGCCATAACAGCTCTAACCTTCAAACCGTAACGTTTAGCCAAAAGCACAATTTCCAAATAGCCTTGCCAATTATAAACCGTATGCAACTCCTTCTCCACCAGGCCCCACCACACCTCCATCACCACGCCCTCCACTCCTGCCGCAGCAAGGGCGCGAAATGACTGCGCCATAGCTTTGCTCCTCTTCATCTGCCCTGAGGATGAGCTAATTACGTCAAGTGGGAGGGTGACGAAGACCGGAGAGCCACGCCGCCTGTTGTGTGGCGTGGATACGCCGTGCTGGAGCTCGTACCGGAGATCACCGTCGGACTCGAAGCCATTGGAAGGTGCAGAGGAGGAAGAGAATGCTTTGAGGCGAGAAGTGACAGTGAGTCGCCGAGTTGATGAGTGAGTTTGGAATCGAATCGGGGAGAATCGCCTGGACGGAGTTAATGAGTCGGCCCGAGTGCAGCAAAATGATGATGCTGAGAAGCTCGGAGCCGATGGCGAGGCGATCGCCATTATTGATGGTCTTTAATTCGGGTTAGGGCTTCAGCTGCAATACATATAACATTTTAGGGGCCAAAATTTCCCCTCCAACTCCACTGCATTTCTCACATTGACCCCTCTGCTTTGAAAATTGAACCACCGGGCCCCTTTCTTATTCAATTCTTTTTTTCCACCCCACAACTTTGCGTAAACATATGCATGTATCATGTATGTGGAGACGGGAAAGAGAGTTGCACTTGCATACGATTTATTCATATTTAATTATTTATGTTTTATGTGTGCGTGCAAAAAATAGTACCTATCTACTCTATTAATAACTGTTGCTTGAAATTAATTTAATTAAAAAAAAAATTTAAACACACTTTTAAATACTATTTATTTAGTCTCATATTATTTGTTATTTTTGCAAGAATGTTGACTTTATAAGATTAAAAGATAGTAAAAATTTATTCTTCTTTTATATATTTAAATATATTTTATTTGATGTTGATAATAATTATAAGAGATGGGTTATATTAAACACAAAATTTTATTAAAAAATTGAGTTAGCTTTCTTCTAAAGTGATTTTTGGACATGTATGAATAAGTTTTTTAAAACGTATTTTTATATTTTTAATATATTTTTTTTATTTAATAACTATTATTTTGAAAATTACGTTTTAAAATATTATTCATACAAGGTCATTATCTTTGTCCCAAAAATAAAGTAAATATATGTTTACAATGAAATTTATCTATTATGTATAGTTATAATTAAAAATATAAGTAAAAATATAAAATTATATAAACTAAAAAAAATGTTTTGGTGTGATTTAATTGGTTAGATAGAATAGAATATTACAGTGGTAAATTTTAGTAAAGGGTTGTTGGTGGCGACGAGTTTTGGTCCAATCCGAACACTGGACGGCTCAGATCATGCCATCCAATCCCGACATGACACCAGATCCTTCCTGGAACGATGAAGAAGTCAGTTAGGTCACAGTTGGACGGTCTAGATCATCCCAACTCAAGATCCATCGCAATTGGCCAACTAAATTCATCCTGCACTCCCATTGGTCCACGTCAACAAGAATGACATGGTTCTCGCATCATTATTAACTTCACTAAACTATACCAATACCAACTCGGTTCCAAAAATAAATCGCGACTTCCAGAACCCACCATTTTCCTCCTCCATTCGAAGCTCGCCTCACGAAAACCTATATATAGCAGTTAGTCGTGAGTATTTTCGATCTGTCCTTCAAATAATCACACATTTGAGCTGAATAATTCATCGCCGATATATACATTGTAGATTGAGTTGTTTTGGTTTTAGTGTATTGCTGGTTCAAAATTGATATAGAGGGAGACAAGTGTAGAGAGCGGCAGTGAAGCTATGGCTGGCGGCGGCTCCTTCAGGAGAAGCGGTTCTTTCATAGTGCTAGCAATCGTCTTTTTAGGTAACTGTTCTTTTGCTTTGCAGATCACATTTTCCTGTTTTTACAGAGAATTGTTTGATTCTGCAGTTTGTGCGTTGATTGGATAGATTTGTGGATTTTAGATCTAGATCCGTTTTGTTATTTTTAATTGTTAATATTTTCTTGTTCGTGTTTAAGATCTGTTTTAGTTTGTGTGTTATTTTGAGTATTCGACTGTTTAATCTTGTTAGTTTGAGCTAGTCGATTCAGTTTTGTGTTACTCGTTTTGAAGTTTTTTATTCGTCTGGCTGCAAGAACTATTGTTGGAAATATAATTTAGTGATGATGGTAATATGGCGTAGATTGTAATGTTAGGTAACCGGCTTGCCCTGAGAGTTTTTTTGCTTACCGTCCTGTTTTCTAGGCTTTGATTTTGGAATACTCGAGAGTGGTTTGCTGACATCCCCTGGCTTTTTATTTTTGTGCAATACTGTTTTTATGTTCCATTTGGATTAAAAAGGTATACCCTAGTTGTCAAATTTCGTAGTTGGTGTTTGTTTGGTTATATCTGGCTTATCAAATATGTCTATCAATAGAGCAGCATGGTTTCCCTGCTATACTTTGGTGTTCTTGTATAGATAGGGGAGGGAGAGCAAAAAATTAATTGGATTCTTGTTGATGTTATCAGGAATGCTTAGAGGCTGATACCTTAGTTTTTCAACGTTATATGCAAGAATTTACTGTATCAACTTGGAAGTGTGTGAGTTTCTGTTTAGAGTAGAATTTAAGCATTCCAATTTGTTTCCAGTTTCTACTAATAATTAATTTTTAATGTAAAAGCATGTATTCATTTTTAATCTAATTTTTTAAGCCATTTTTTCTTGTTCCTGCTGCATCTATTTCCTCTTTTTGACATTTTCTCTCCATTGGAGTACATGGATTTGGAAAATTATATTATTGGTTGGTTGGTTAGTTTTCTTTATTAATATTATTATATTTTACCGAAACAGGTTGTTTATCTGCAATTTCCATTGCCAAAGAAGAAGCCACAAAATTGGGAACAGTTATTGGAATAGATTTGGGGACAACCTACTCCTGTGTTGGTGTTTACAAAAATGGTCATGTTGAAATTATAGCAAATGACCAAGGAAATCGTATTACTCCATCATGGGTTGCCTTTACTGATTCCGAAAGACTGATTGGTGAGGCTGCAAAGAATCAGGCAGCTGTAAATCCTGAGAGGACCATCTTTGACGTTAAGAGACTTATTGGAAGAAAGTAAAGCACTACTCTTCTGTGCTAGTGTTTTGTGATGTTCTTCCTCCATTCGGAATGATCACAAGATTACTGTACTCATTTGATATCTTAAATGTTCTTTGACAGGTTTGAGGATAAGGAAGTTCAGAGGGATATGAAACTTGTTCCTTACAAGATTGTGAACAAGGATGGAAAGCCTTATATCCAAGTGAAGATTAAGGATGGTGAGGTTAAGGTCTTCAGCCCTGAGGAAATTAGTGCCATGATTCTAACGAAGATGAAGGAGACAGCAGAAGCTTACCTTGGAAAGAAAATTAAGGATGCTGTGGTGACTGTACCTGGTAAATTTCAATTTCTACAGATCAAATTGATTATTGATTTTATCACAACAGGTTAACTTGATAACTTGACTGGACTTAATGCTTTCTTTGTTTTTATTGTTTAGCGTATTTCAATGATGCCCAGAGGCAGGCTACCAAGGATGCAGGTATCATTGCTGGATTGAATGTTGCCAGGATAATCAATGAACCAACTGCAGCAGCTATTGCCTATGGGTTGGACAAGAAAGGTGGAGAGAAGAACATTCTTGTTTTTGACCTTGGTGGTGGAACATTTGATGTCAGTGTCCTGACAATTGACAATGGTGTCTTTGAGGTTCTTGCCACAAATGGAGATACTCACCTTGGAGGTGAGGATATCTTTCTCAAAATGTTTATTCTCGCAATTGTTTAGCATATATCTTAGCCAGGCATGTCCATGAGAATTCTACTAGGAAACTGATTTGCAGAATGATAATCTTCTCTGCTGCTCTTAAATGTTTTCTACATAAGGTACTGAATACTCTATTTTGATACAGGTGAGGACTTTGATCAGAGGGTTATGGAATATTTTATCAAGTTGATTAAGAAGAAGCATGGAAAGGACATCAGCAAGGACAACAGAGCTCTCGGAAAGCTAAGGAGGGAAGCTGAACGCGCTAAAAGAGCTTTGAGTAGCCAGCACCAAGTCAGAGTTGAGATTGAATCTCTTTTTGATGGCATCGATTTCTCTGAGCCACTGACCCGTGCTCGATTTGAGGAGTTGAACAATGACCTCTTTAGGAAAACCATGGGACCAGTTAAGAAGGCCATGGAAGATGCCAATCTGGAGAAGAATCAGATTGATGAGATTGTTCTTGTTGGCGGAAGCACCAGGATTCCAAAGGTTCAACAGCTACTCAAGGACTTCTTTGATGGAAAGGAACCCAACAAGGGTGTCAATCCGGATGAGGCAGTTGCTTATGGTGCTGCAGTTCAAGGAGGCATTCTAAGTGGGGAAGGTGGTGAAGAAACCAAAGGTAATGCTAGAAATCAGCAGAATGTAGTGCAATGTTTTTGGTTTGAAAGCATGGAAGATGCACCTTTGAATTTTTATTGAAAAATTATGTTGAAAGCTACCTCTAACAGTCTTTGACTCTTATGCTGTCCTAACTGCAGATATCCTCCTGTTGGATGTGGCTCCTCTCACTCTTGGAATTGAAACTGTTGGTGGGGTGATGACCAAGTTGATTCCCAGGAATACAGTTATCCCAACCAAGAAGTCGCAGGTCTTTACCACTTACCAAGACCAGCAGACCGTTGTCTCCATTCAGGTACTCTCCGTTTGAGGAAACTACTTGTGAGAAGTTTCATTGAGTTATTATTAGCACTCCACGTTTTCTAGTGTTAGTTGAGTTTGCTTTATGATTTTGTAACAGGTCTTTGAAGGTGAGCGGAGTCTCACAAAAGACTGCAGGCTGCTTGGAAAGTTTGATCTCACTGGAATTCCTCCAGCTCCAAGGTATTGAATTCTGCATACCCATTTTGAAATTGTTGGAAGAGTTGCTTGCAGCTGCTTTTAACAAGCTAATGTAACTCCATTGCATTTTAACAGGGGTACACCCCAGATTGAAGTCACATTTGAAGTTGATGCCAATGGTATATTGAATGTCAAGGCAGAAGACAAGGGTACTGGAAAGTCAGAGAAGATTACCATCACCAATGACAAGGGCCGTTTGAGCCAGGAGGAGATTGAAAGAATGGTTCGTGAGGCAGAAGAATTTGCCGAGGAAGACAAGAAGGTGAAGGAAAGGATTGATGCTCGTAATAGTCTGGAGACATACGTGTACAACATGAAGAACCAGATCAACGACAAGGACAAGCTTGCTGACAAGCTTGAGTCGGATGAGAAAGAAAAGATTGAGACTGCCGTGAAGGAGGCCCTTGAGTGGTTAGATGACAACCAGACAGCAGAGAAAGAGGACTACGAAGAGAAGCTCAAAGAAGTAGAAGCTGTTTGTAACCCAATAATCACAGCAGTGTACCAAAGATCAGGTGGAGCACCTGGTGGATCATCCGAGGAAGATGATGATGATTCCCATGATGAACTGTAGGTGGCTTCTAAAATCCAAGTGGTCACCACTGCAGAAAAAAGGACCGAGGCAAGAAGTCGGAATTTAGAGTAGGGAGGATGAGTTAGTGTAATATCTGGTCACTGAATTTGAGAGAGAATTCCCTTCTTCGCGTAATTTTGTTGAGGTGAAGATACTTTTTTAGGTACATTCCTGTTAACATTTTGTATTTGGCCGAATTATGTTTAAAATTTCAAGAAGTTGAATGCGTACTTGCATATTGTTAATCTTGTTCTAACTTTTGGCAAGAAATAGTTGCATATTTAGTAGTGAAATTAAAAGTTTCTACTGGGAAACAGGAAAGGAATGGTTAAACGTTTGAGCTATGTGACAATACTAGTTTAATTTATAAACAAGTCTTCATTTGAAATACTTTCTTCATAACTACTATATTTTTCCCTTAAGCAGATTTTCATAACCGAAAGGAAAATGCATTATTACCCATTTGGGGGTAGCTAAGTTCCCCATTGGGGGTAGCTGATTAGTTCCTTAGTTAAAGGATTGGCGGGCTATTACACAAGAGCGAGGTTTACCCGTGCACATCATTGGTAGTGACTGTGAGTTCCTTAGTTAAAGGAAAAAAAAAGGAAAATGCATTATTAATAACTGACGGTTATATCTAAAAGTAAATGGCGCGAATTTAACCACCTTGCAATTTCTTCGCCACCAAATGCCAAGATGAATTATCTATGGGTTAAGAAACGATCAATGTTCAAGCAGAAAACGGTGCCAAACACCACATATTTGGTGGAAGCAACTTGGCACAGTTGGATCAAGAGAGACTACCACTAAAACCCAGCTCTAGGATCTCCTGATCCCGCCGCCACAACACCCATAACCCCATCTGAGGATGTCGACATCGCAACTTTTTTATCACCAAAATCACGTACAAGCTCATCAATCTTCCGAAATTGATATGGCCACCTCGCATTGTATAAGAATTGGCGAAGATCAAACCTGTTATCCTCTGGTGAATAACTCTGCACAAACATCAAATACTATGAATTTCTAATAGTTATACCTAACCTAAATCATTCCCAAAAATTGACAATGTTCAATCCTCTGAATGTGTTTATAGCAGATGGAAGTACCTCAGCATGATAAGATGGTGTCAACACAGTCATTTTATGTCTGTTAATGGAATAATACTTGAAGAAATGCTTCACTTTATCAGCTACCTCCGCTGGAGTTAGTATTGCACCCCATTTAAAACAAAGATTCTGTAACAATAGTAGAAGTTGTCATCAAATTTGATATATTCCAAAACATTCTGAAAGCCAAACTTGTAGAGGAATTACCAATGGAAAAGTACTATTCACTATACAGGAGCACAATCCATTAAGGCCCTCCAAAGTCCATGCCACAATATGTTTATCTAATTAGAATATAAATTTTTTTAACCTAGTTCTAAATGGCAATGCAAATCAGTGTTTGCACTGTTACAGTTTCATGCAACTGATGCTTACCATTTGCCAAATACCAAGAATTTTGTCCCCTATGATTGCATCTGATAAGTACCATTAAAAGAGCAACCTGGTGCATAGAAACTCTCATATGTGCGGGTTTGGGAAAGGGATGCGCCATTACACCCTAATGACAAGTACCACGCATAGCTTTTCTGATTTTTTCACCCCTTCTATTAAATGATTCAGAACAATTTGGATTATTAATTTAACTAGCTTCGCAATGAAGTGAGGAAGCAGGTATATGCTGACTTCAAGATGTTAGAACACATAAAAAAAATGTTGGATGACAAACCTTAAACATGGATATAGGACCACATTTGAAAGTCTTACGTAATCTTCCATACACTGAGAGTTCCTCATATGTCATTCCCATGTCCACTTCATCCAGCTGTTTCACACAAAAGATACCAATAAAACCTTAAGCCCTGTATATCCACTTAATTCAAATGCCACATGTTTAGAGTTTAAACAACAGTCAACATAGTAAACAGTGTATAAAGGTTCAGCTGGTCATGAGGTCACTGGCAACTACAAGCACAGCGCATCAGAAATTTATGAACCATGTTGAATTCTAAATTGGGTAACCCAGGTGTATTGCAACAGCTACGGAAGTACAAGAGTTATCATTAAACCAGAATAAAGTTCCCAGAAACAGACACCTGACTGTAATTGGCTCGTATTGGCTCCAATTCAGCTGTTGGAGGAGCAGCCTCAATTTCTGCAAGTGATGGATAACCAAGATGGATAGCAGCCCATTTCAAGAATGCACGAAGATCGGTCTTGCTGATATTCCCAATTGGATTAATATCTGCTGAACTGCAATCGTACTGCAAACAATAGGTCATTGGATAATATTAGAGGTGATGCAGACCAGAGTGCAGAAAGGAAGAATTACACGTTTGGATATCATCAAAATTAAGGTTTTCAGGTGAAAACAAGAAAATCCCAATCAAAATTCATACTTCTAGGTCTTTTGATAAAGGACCAGACTGCTTAAGAGTACCTTCGTCAGGTAACCACGTAATCCTTGATCCGCATTGGAGCTTCCCAAAACCAGATAAAAACCTGGTTTATTATGAACCCAAGGCAAGAGTGATGCAAGCGTGAATGCTAGGACCATTCTGATTCGAGCTTGAATATTCTGCAGTCCCAAGTTCTCAACGTTTGATCCTCCATCTACCTGTGAAGAAAGGAAGATGTTAATGCCCTATGCAACAGCCATCACATTCCATATCCAAGGATACAACAGCAAATTCTCCTATATGCAGGAATATCCCCAATCCTTAAAAAGGAACTGCCTGACTTAATATATTCATGATTTGGTAATGCAAATAAAATACATGGGTGCAAGATGAAGATGGAAACTTGATTTGTCCGTTCTCTCTACCTTGTAGCGTGGCCGCTTTCCTGTGAGAGTTTGAAACAAAGAAAGCAGTGCAGAGACAACTCCATCTATGCAAACATCAAGATGCCACGCTCCAATTTCATCTGCTAGCAATTTAGCCCGCATTTTTGTGGCTTCAGAACTGCATGATATGAAGCTTGTTACTGATTAACAGAAAGTCTGAAAGAATAGAGTCAGATCAAAAAACCAAGGGAAAAATAAGGAGCAATTCATCTCATTGGATGAAGAATTAAACATGGCATAGGAAAGCCACACCCGAAATAGGGGGAAAAAAGTTAACTCCCCCATTGGCTGAACTCAGTGCATGAAGATTTCAATACCAAAGTTTTAATTTTCAAATTCTTCAGTCCTAAAATTTTCCAGAATTATTAGAATATGTACAAGGCCATGCTCTTGAAAAGGCTAATATAGTTTATATGAAAATTTACAAAATATCAATAAGAGCGGGTTAGCCATCTAGGAATTTCCAAGATTAGGACAATAGATTAGGAATGTTTCTCTCATGGCATGTTTCATCACTTGTTTGATGAAATTAACATTGCTGCATTACCATGAAGAGTTACCAAAAAAATCCTTTGTCTTAATTTAGTAAAAATAACACAATGGACATTGCTAATACACTGGAGTATATAAGCAACAGGGAAAAGTGGAATTGAGCCCAGGCATCTGCCTTGGGATAGGTTTGCAATTGCAACTGCAAACTATTACTCTTTATATGCATGATACAAAATCTAGATATATATATATATATGTCACGATAAGCTAAGAAAAATCGGGTCAGATTCTCAATTTAAGCACTCACCTATTTTCAGATCCCATGAACACTGTGTAAAATAAGCGTTTAGCCAATTCTTTGCTGTCAGTTGGAAAGTGCCCAGAAGTATAATTTCCAATTCGAATTGCATCAGCTTTGACTTGTTCATCACCGCTTGCTATTTCTGATCAAATAATTTTATCTTAATTCAAGTAAAAGATGTAATTAGAACAAGATAGAACAGCCATTTCACTTTTGTTTGTTCTTTTGTTTGTTGATCTTTTTGGTGGGATGAACATGAAATTAAATTTCCAGCAAACTCTTTCAAACCACTTCCTAGGCAAACTCTAAATGTCACCAGATGAATATAGATAAGTATGCATATAGGTACAGATGATTCTTATGTCAAAATCCTCATGATTAATTGTTTTCTCTAATCCAGGAGTAGATGAAAACACATTGGGCTATAACATCCTTACAAATTGCCACATTGGATCTGAATATGATTTCAAATAGAAGAGTAGATGAATGTGCTTGTATGCAGCTTTTAACTTCAACCATTCTTGACTTCTGACCCATTAAAAGACTTGGTTAAAACTGCACAAGAAATTTACTATACTGTACCTATGTGGAAAAAATTTATTAAGTTTTAATTTACAAACTAGAGATGCTGACCAGGCAGATAAGCCTTTTTTTTTTTTACAAAAAAAAACGCGCGCGGCTTGCTTGGCCTCTAACGCCAAGCGCCAAACGACGCGTTTTTAAAAAAAAAAATTTTCAAGCGTATTGCGCTAGCAGCGCCTAACGGACGCGGACGCGCGCCGCCAATGGCTCGGCCACGCGTCGGGGGGCAACAACCTCCCGTTTGCAACCCCTTTTGGCCTCCTTTTTTTATTTTTTTAAAAAAATTACGAAAATATTTACTATTTAATATATGATTTTCTTAAATATAATATAATTAAAAATTATAATATACTTATTAATATTTTATAAATTTTAATATAAAATTAGTAATATTTCTATTAATTTTAAGTTTAAGTTTAATAATATTAAATTTTTATTTTAATATTATGTAAAATTATTTATACATATTTAATAATTACAAAAATTTTAAAACAATTAATTTGACTATAATATTGTATAAAATTATTGAATGTGATTATTAAAAATTATATGTATTCATAAACAACATAAATAATTACAAAATTAAAAAAAAATCAGGTTTGTCTAATTTTATGTTTAATTTATCGTATTTATTCAAATGTTTGAAGTATATTATTAAATTTCAATTTTAATATAATGTAAATTTATTTTCTATTAATTGTTTTAAGTATTTCGTATTTAATTGAGAGTATTGATTTTCATATTTTAAATGTATTATCAAAATTTAATTTCAATGTAATGAAAATTATTTTTCATTAATTGTTTAAGTATTAATTGTATTAACGAATTAAAATTATAAGTTGTATTATTAATATATATTGAATTTTATAAATGAAAAATAAATAATATTTTCGAATTATATATATTGAATTTTATAAATGAAAAATAAATAATATTTTAGAATTATTAATTTAAATAAGAAGTATTAAATATATTAAATAAATGAGGATGCATTTATCTTGTATCCTTCATACCAGTTTATTTCACTCTTTTATTTTTGGTTTCCAATTACACTAAGATCAATAACCATGGGCAACCATTGCATCAGCAACTGGCATGCTGACAATGTAATTTGAAACTTGAATGATCAAGGACTCCAGGAAAACACTTAGGAGGCGCTTGGCTGGGAAAGGGGAATGGAAAAGGTAATGGAAATGATAGTAGTGGGGAATGATAGTGGGGTCTTTCATTATAATTCTGTTAGTTGGTTTGTGTTGGGGAATGGGAATGATTACTAATAATAAGGGTGGTTGGTTTGTGTTGGGGAATGGAAATGATTATAATTTAATTGTAATAATTAGTAATAATTAATTAGTTATTATTAGTTAATTATTTATTATAATATTAAATTAATTAATTATTAATAAAAATATTATTAATTAAATTAATCTTAAGTAATTATTTAATATTAATTGTAATAATTAATATTAGTAAATGAGATTAATTAACATTAATTATAATATTAAATTACAATATTAAGTAAATGAATAATTAATTAAATTAATCTTAATTAGTTAATTTATTATTAATTAATAATAATAAGTTAATAATAAATTAATTTATATTAATTATAATAATTAATATTAATTACTTAATTAGTATTAATTATAATAAATAATATGAATTAATTAATTAGTTTTAGTTAATTAATTAGTTAGTAATAATTAGTAATGAATTAATATTATCAATTAATTATACATTAATTATAATAATTACTATTTAATAAAAATGAGATTAATTAATTAATTTATTTATTAGTATTAATTAATCATTAAATTAATTTAAAAAATGATTAGCAGGATTACCCCATATGGGGTAATCAAAAATGGGAAAAAGTGGATCATCCCATTTCATTCTAACTTGAACCAAGTAGGAGAAATAGAATCAAACTCATATCCCTTCTAATTAAACCTATGCTGTAATTAAACCTATGCTGCAGGTGGCACTCCTCCCTTAGAAAAATACAAAAATAAATGGTATTCAAAATCTCACCTTTCACTACCAGCTGGCACATGCAACCGACTATAGCAGCAACAGAAGAGCTATCGGCCCCACCTGAAAGTGGAAGCAAAAATCCAGAAGCCCCACTTCTCCTCAAATAATCCCACAACCAGCAAGCAGGTCCGAAAGCTATTTCCTCCTCAGGAGAGTGATAGCTAATCTGTGAAAACAAAATAGTCAAGTTCAAAACACCAAAGATGAAAGGTAGAGATGTTAAGGTGGCAACGTTTATATTCTACCAGTTCCAATGATCACTGCCAACTGGAGCTCACCTTAAGTGGACTGGAAAGTGACATATGGAGGTTAAAAGATTGACAAAGCTTCAAAGGTACAGCTACTGATGAGATTTTCTTTTTGCAGCTAGCTTGTTGTGGAAAACTACTTATGGATCCTCTAAGAATAGCAACCTGGTGCAAAGCAGTGAAAATAAACTCAGTGTGTATAGGCAATCGTATTTCAACTACCAAAATATATAAAAGATGGACCTAAATTAAACTATATAAAGAGCACTTTCAAGATAAAAACATGGCAGACGCAAATCCACACAGAACCGTCCACCTATAAAGAGATTGAAAATGAAATCAAGTCATCTAACAACAATATTCATCAGCCTGACAACTAATGATATTCTGTCAATTATTATCAATGTAGAAAACGGATCAAATCATTTCCATTAGGCCAAAAAAGGGATAATTGGCTGTCTACTCCCATACCAGTCCAATAATTTTTCATGATTACCAGTTTAAGAGAAGAAAGAAATAAACTTAAAATGAGACAGAAAGAATAAAAGTAAAAAATACAAATTTGTAAACATGTGTAACTAACTTTTTTCATAGAGGTTTTGTTCCTAAACAAACACGCAACACAAAGAGAGGAACAGAGCAAGAAAAGAGCATCTGTGATGAATCTTTTGCTATTGTAAGTTATAATTAAGGAGAAATATAAGCATACCGCATCTAAATCTATTTGAGCAACTAGCAATTCCACATCCTTCAAAGAAAATTGGGAGCCTTGTGCAACCACATCGCTATTAACAACAATGCAAGAACATCCATCTGCAATGGAAGAACTGATGAGCCAAGGGATTCCGGAACTCAAAACAACCACTATCTAAAATCAAAGAATAATCCTTTCCTAGATGCCACAAATTAAAATTATCACCAATACTAGTAACAGAAATATTTATTACTCAATGCCAGTGGAAATAAATAATATGAGCTGATATTTCAGTAGAAGAATATTGGCAAACTAAAAGCATGCTACCAACCATAATAAAGGCGGCCACCATCACATCCTTGCTGATTACTGTACATATATACTCCTCCGCGGGAGTGTGTAGCTCCTATAAATGCACGAAGTCGAAGATCCAGTTTCCTTAATTGATGATTACTTCCACTGGCATTCATGAAAACTTCAACCCCGTTCAATGCAAGCTCAGCATGAGGAGGCATAGGACTAAAAAGCTCCGCACAAACTTCAGCGGCAACAGCTCTAAGGATCACACAAATTTAGCATAATTAGGCCTTTGAGCAATTTGTAGGAGTCAAAGATTTTACCAGCTCAAAATTATTATGCAGCTATTCTTTGCATTAAGGTAAAGTTAAAATCAGTGCAAAGTGTCTATTGAGGTCAAGCTTATACAAAGCATGATAAAGTGATCCTTTCCATGGTAATTCAAATTTCAAGCTTTCATGTATCAAGAATGGAATATTTGCCTTGATGTTAGAAGCTCACAGATCACTCAACTGATCTATTTCTCATTTTTCTTGTGCACCCGATGAACACTGCTTGAAATGTAGGAAACTCAAAAAGAGACAACTGCAGCAACAAAAGCTCTCGATATTATTTAAATTTTATTCATATGAACTGACATCTAAGTACTCTATGCATAAATATCCTGTAGCTCATTCACCTGAATTTCCAAATTCCAAACAATTGTGGCCATATCAAATCAGTATGAGAAATGAGAAAGAGCAGGGTTATTACATACGTGTCTAAAAACTGAATGTAACCATATCCAAAGGGTACTGTCGTCTGTTGTAAAACCTCAGAAACTTCAGGAGGAAGCAGAAAGTCCTCAAGATAGTCTTCCTGCTTCCATGCTGTAAACCACCTGAGTTCCCTGCAGTTGCCAGCGTTTGCAAGCACCATCTTAGGACGTATCATGACAATTTTTCTGTTCAAACACAAAATTTGGCAGTTGTAACGCACTGAGCCCTTTATAACAGGCATGCCAAAACTGCACAATATGCCATCTGTCCAGTCACCGAGCAAAAGTTCTTTTAAGCACTCCCACCTGCAAATACAGCTTCAATTTTTACAACCCAAGTTTATCTGAACAGTAGAACTTACAAAAAGATAGTCATCAACTGCATTCATCAGTAGCATGCACAACAGCAAAAATGTTGATTAAGAAAGAATCTTTTTTTTAATCATTAAATCTAAATACACAAGAAAACATAGAAATAAAAATTGCATAAGACTCTGATTGATCACGAGTCATTGCAAGTAAAAGTACACAAGTTTGCCGGAAAGAATGAATCTTTCTTGGAGTGCTTACGCATGAGTGACAGTATCAAGTTCCAAGAAGTGGTCTTCGCAGCCATAGCCAGTAATTTCGAGCTCCGGGCCCAGCCTAATTACCGCTCCAGCTTGTTTAGCCCTGGTTATAGATTCCTTAATGTTCTTAATGTTGCAATCAAAATCCATTGCCCATTGATTCAAATTACACGTTGCCACTTTTATCAACCTCATCTTAGTCGATGCTCTCAATCTTCAATCTACAGTCTTCAGCACACAAAGTTTTATCCTCAAGTTTTATGGTTTGTTTTGAAGTAATAATGGTATGGCAATGTAGTCAAACAATGAGAAAGAGATGAGTCAGTGGTTTGGAAATCGAAGTCGTTCAGATTGATAAATATTTTAATAATGATGTTTTGGGGTGTCTTCAGTCAGTCTAATCGTCTGTTATAAGTAGTTACTTACGCAATACCAATTTTGTTGTTGTTCGCTTAATATTTATGTTTGATTTATAAGAAACAACGTTCATTATTTATGGTTGTGTGCAAATTGGCCATTTCTATATATGTTTCATCCAAGCAAGCGGCAAACATAAAACTTATGACAATGGGGACAACAGATTCCCACTATCTAAAGACAACAGATGCCATGATATTTTTACTATGATAACCAGAGACCATTAATTAATATAGTCTAGGTCGTGAAAGTGAAAGTGAAACTAATAAAGAACAACAGAAGAAGGTTATTGGAATGGAATATTAGTGGAAGAAACAAAGAAATAAAATTTCCTCAAAAACATAAATCTGCTTGCTGCTGAATGTGAAAATATAGTCGTAATAATTAGAATGGAGCAGCCGATATGGATTGTCTGTCACCTTAATACGGACATATCCAATCTCGGTATTACTCACCGCACATCCAATAAGGCAATTTTGTTATGAATACTTACAGTGAAAATGATGGAAACTTCTTTTGTAATTTTTGGTTCCTGTTCGATTTTTGTTGCAATTTTTTTTTTTTTTAAGACTTTGTGTTTGGGAACCTCTAAATCCAGAATTTCAATGTTTGCGCTTTTTTTCACGTTTTAGCAGTCAACCGATTCGTGGTGAGAGCTTAGCGCTTGCCACTGAGCACTGGTCGGTAATCAGTCACTTCCGAATCTTTATTTTCTAATAAACCATTTGATAAGATTCAGACAGTACATTTGGACGGTAGCAACTGTAGTGAACTTCTTAATCAACTCATATTCAATTGCATGCTAAATCAAACCCGAATTATTTACTATCATTAAATCATCCTGCAATCAAAGTAGATGAAACTATGATCAGTTATGGCACGTTGGACGTTGTCCTTTGTAAGTTAGCCAAGGGAAAAAGGCAAAAATTGTGGGCAGGGCCTTGCCTTCATAAAAAATATTTTTTTGATGAGCCACAAGGTTGCATAATAAAAGGAAAGAAGTCAGTAAAATTCAGCTTTTTGGAGCACTTCTTCAAGCTTCCGGGACCCTCATTTCCAATATCTTATTTCCCTGTTATTTTGGGAAAAAAAATTCAATCTTTTTTTTTTTTTTTGCTCTTTTTATAATGAATCGGTTATAATCAATCTTGGCATAATTCATTTATTCCAGGTGAAATGAAGCACATGTAGTCATTGATTTGGTCACTCCATGTACCATTATTTCTCATTCATTCACGAGTAATACTATTATTTTCCCACATGCATTCTCCCATTTGTCACGTGAATTATGATCATTGGGTTGTGCAAGCACATGCATAACATGTAATTAGCACGGCTGCTAATTGTTGACTATTATAACTCCATTTTCTAGCTACCTATTTATGTTTTGTGGCTGCCTTTTCTTTTTGCAGACTGCATATGTATATAAACAAGAAAAATAGGTAGCCATTATATAGCTAGCAGCCAAGAAATTGTTTCCTGCGCCCGCCAACCTCTAAAGAAGATCTTGATCCTTTTGGTTCATGAATAATGAATAATGAAAATGCCGCACCAATTAAGGAGAAGGAAGAGCTAGCCATCTTACTTGGTCAAAGTAAAACTAAGATAGATTAATGAATGAATATTGAAGTAGCTGATCGAATTATATATTCTGGGATCCAGATTTTGTTGATGGTGTTGGGAAAGTTTTCAAAGTGGAGAATTGGCTATGCATGATTTTTCTATCTGGAGATGCACATGGGGAAGTACTGATTTTGACCAACCAAACAGCGAAATGCTAGCGTACAAAAAACAATAGTGTTTCCTTCATTTATTTGCTCAACAGCAATCCACTTTCATATCTTCAGACCATCCAAATTCCTCCAGAAATGCCAATACTACTCCATTTGACCAGCCAAAGCCCGTCTGTCAATCGAAACAAGCCAAAGTTTAGGTCCAGTTCTGTAAGAAAGGACTGCACATTAAGGGAAAGTGTAGCAAAATAAAACTATGTTGCACTTACTTGAGGTTTATATTCACCACCACCTCCATACGATCCGCATTTTTCAACATCATACTTTTCATGCATCGTGCCCGTCTTCTTGAATGCTACATAATTTGTTCTGATCCATCTGGAAGCAATCTCTTCTGCTAATGATTTTGATTCCTCTGTTCCATACTTGGCCAGACCCTCAGCAATCATGTGTTGAAGAGGAGCCCAACCATTTGGGAAGTCCCTGTAAGAATTCGCACTCGGTTGTAACATTGTCTACTTAATCAAAACAATCATTCATAATAAGTGCTATGCATGGCA
Organism: Gynochthodes officinalis; assembly: GCA_020080225.1. Taxonomy (NCBI): domain Eukaryota; kingdom Viridiplantae; phylum Streptophyta; class Magnoliopsida; order Gentianales; family Rubiaceae; genus Gynochthodes; species Gynochthodes officinalis. The sequence goes on along the minus strand of CM034622.1, from coordinate 36,096,021 downwards.
AGGGCTGCAGGAAATCCTGTACCATTGTTGGCCTGAATTTGTTAGAGAAGTTGCAATCCCTGCAGGACGAAGCAAGCCCGAATCTTTGAAACTTTGAATGACTTTCTCCATCATAGCTCCATCTTCATTTATCCAGCGAAAAGAAGTTACCATCATTATATGTCATTTAAATTATATGTCAAATGCAGTAACTGAGTATGTCTGCATTCAGGAGCTCCAAAGCTAATAGTTATAAGATGGTGTATTAGATTGTGAGCGTTGTTTTTAAACTTGGACCAAATTAACAAGTTTGATCAGTTAAATAATTTCAGAATCCACCATGTAATGTGTTAAACTCTTGCATAGATAATTTTTTTAGTCATAATATTATATGGATCAAATATATTTCTTACCTGATGGCCATTTAATTTTTTACTACTGATTTGATTGGTCACTCAAACCGATTGACTCTTGATCCAACAACTTCCTTGGTGTTTTAATTTTAACACATTGATTAGCATTTCAAATCTGCATGCCATAATTTTATAGTCCCTTGCATTACAATATGTTAGGTGTCAAAGCTGGTTCCAGTTCTGCTGCTCAGGATGCATACCACTGCCGTCAAAGCTCAAACTTGAACACACGAATAACTGTTAAAGTTCACCACATGCGACAGACAAATTAAACAGCACAAACCTGAATGAAACAAGCTGATCCACAAGGGGACGAAGTTTGAAGCAAATGGTTTCTTATTTTGGTTCGAAGCTTCCCAGGTGTAATCATCCTGCAACCAAAAAAAAGGATCAAATAAATAAGTTGCTATCCCAGAAATTTTTTATATCTCCCTTGTCTTGCATGTATAAGAACATTCATTACCTGGGGTGTATTACACTTGGTTAGCCAGTAATCAAGCCATTGGCCTATCTCATTGTTCCATAATATTGAATTCATAGCCTTCTGCCTGGTCTGGGAAGCTTTTTTGAATTTTTTAGCTATACTATTATCTTCAGTAACGTCAGCCAGAAAGGCTATGTCAAGTTCCATCTGGACTCCAAGGTACAACACCAATCATCAAAAAAACCAAAGAAAATAGCTTGTGATTACATTGACGTTGATAAAAGGAATTGTTGAATCTAACCTTTAGGATGAATGCGTTCAAATCGACAGGGATGATATTTGTTGTCGATAATGTTGTGAGATCAGATTCATTCCTACATCAAGTCAAGAAACCGTTCATCCTCAAATGAAGAAGCATGAGCCGAAGAAACAATACAAATTCTCAACTAAAAGCCAAAATGAGAAAAAAAAAAATGCTTAAGTTGCTCTGGTCCTTGATGCAACTTTGAGGCATAAGGTGCAAGGCAGAATGGATCGATGCATGGAATACTTGGATAATAAAAAATGACAAGATCAATAAATATACAACCTCATCCATCTAGTACTAAAATCCCATCCAGATTCAGCAGTTGATGCCAATTCACGGTAAAGTTGTGTTTTCTCACAAATATTTGAGAGTTTTGAAGCTGTTTCTTTGTCCTGTGTGGTTCGATATATTGGGATGAAACATTAGAACAAGATTAAATCATTTCTCAATCTTTTTTTTTTAAAAAAAAAGGAAAAAGAGAGAAAAGGGAAATGAATTGAACACAGTTCTTACAATCGCGGAGGACTCTGGCCTGGGTTTGTTCCACCTTGCATAGTACCGACTTAAAGTGTGGATTTCTCCTTTACAATCCTTAATCGTCACCTTATGTATTCCTATGAGAGGAAAAACGAGAAAGCCAAGCCAATTAAGTGAAAAAGAACAGCTTGAAGAGCAATGTGCAGGGGGCAAGAACTTAAGTACCTGAATTCCAAAACTCATACTCCTTAAGTAATGCAAGTAGAGAATTTTTGACAAATTTTATATCTCCAGTCCGATTGTATATGTCAAATATCATGGAACTCAGCAGTGGAGGCTCACTGCAAAGGGTTGTATGCAAATGCAGCTTTAATACAGTTGATCTTGAAACAAGAAAACTTAATTGGGAATAAGAGTTTTTTCCCAAAAAATTGATTAATTTAAAGTAAATTAAATAAATATTATTGTGAAAAAAGTTGTTCCATTTTTATGAAAATCGACCTTCCTGAATGTGGACTTCAATTTTTTTTTTTAAAAAAAAGTCCCACAGCCATCCTAGCGCCGTACCTCCCCAGAAAAAAGAAGCAAACCCTTGGCCGCCGCCCTCTCCCGCATCCCCAATCAAATTTGACCCGCATCCCCTTCCCATCTTTTCCATTCCCCCCGCCCCATCCTTTTTGTTCTCCCCTTCCCAATTTCCATGTAAAGGTTTAGGTATGAATTCCTTGTTGCTTTGTGGGAGGTTTTTATTTGTGATTGAGCAAGGCGGCTGTTGAGGAAAATGAAATTTCTTGTTGCTTCTGTCTGCGAAATGATTTCATAATTACTAGTTTCATAATTACTCTGACTCTGAGGAAGGGGAGATTTTGCTACCGGGATTATTATGCTTTCTAAGGGTGATTCGTTAGTGAATATCTTTTGGGCTCGTTTGGTTGGTGGGAAAGTAAAGTTAAATAAGAATACGATTCCTAAAAATTTTAATTATAAAGAAAATAAATATTTTTTTAAGTAATTTAAATTTTAAAAATTTAATTATGAGAATTATGAATACTTACTTATGTTTGAATAAAATAAAAATATTTACGAGAAAATTAATATAACAATAAATTATAAATATATTTTAAATATAATTTATTTGGCATGTACATTCATCATATCATTCCTCTTATTTTATACTAGTGTAGGATTCCTATCCAATGCATGGGATATCTAAAATTTGTTAAATACATATTATTAAAAGTTTAGGGAAAATAAAAATTTTAAAATGTTTGTTCAATAAAAATATAAAATAATATTTTTTTAAATAATGAATTCATAGACTATGGTAGGAAAGTATTTTAAAATAAAACTACTAAATATGATTATAATTTTAAAAATACTATAAAATGGAAAATTCTAAATCATAATTGCTTATAAATAATAAAACTAATTGTAAGTTTGACTTTTATCATAATTTTATATTATATATTTCATTATAATATTTTGAAATTCTATATGTAGATAAATTGAATAATTATTCCCAAGAAATAAAAATATCAAACAATTAAAAAATCATAAAGCAAGAGCCTAAAACTCTTATAAATAAATGTGAAATGACTCTACAAAAGTACAATTCATAGTGCTCAAAAATTCAAAATACAAAAAAAAAAAAAAAGAAGTCATATTAGGGTGGTGGGGCTAGGGAGTAGATAAAGTTATAAAAGAAGAAAAAAGAATAATAATGATTTAATTAAGAAAATAGATATTACTGTCAAAATTCTCCTATACTTACTACGAAAAGAGTAAAATAATTAATTAATTATTAAAAAACATACCAATGAAAATTCAATTATTAAAAGGAATCATAAATTTTAACCATCTTCAAATTGCTAAAAATGAATACATAGTAAATAGACAATCTTTTTAAAAGTTCGTAAGATTTGGAACTTTAACCATGTTCTAATTACTAAATATTTATATTAATATTAATATTACGGAACTATAAAAAGATAATTTAATCCTTAATATTTATAAGAATTACATTGAAATAGACTAATAAATTTTTTTCGTTTTATATAATAGTGATAAATGATAGAGACAACTATTTTTAGTCTTTTAATCAAAATATAATTCGAAATTTCTTAATTTTGTCAATTGTAATATATTATAATATTTAAACCCAAAAAAACCTCATTTAAGATGAAATCAAACCACAATTTCAAAAAATTTAATGAGAAAAAATAAAAAATTACATAACTTTAATTTTTAATAAATTATGACTTTGAATAGAAAAAAGTTTTGACGTAAATTTTTTTTAAAAAAATTAAAAATTAAAAATAATAATAATTAAAATTGAAGATTACATAACTAATATTTAAAAAATAAAAGATATGTCAGAGTCAAAAAAGAAAAAATAGATAAAATAATATTGAAAGTAAAAAAAATATATTTATTTAAACTAAAATTCTAAAAAAAGTAATCAGAATACCAACTTTTAATAAGGAATCAGAATTCTAGAATGTTGCGCTTATTTTCCCTATTTTTAGAAATCTGATTACTTTTCTAAAAAATTTAAAACGGAAACAAATACGAGAAAGTAATCAAATTACTTACCCAAACTAACCAAACACAAGAATTTAAAACCAAGGAAAAAAAATTACTTTCCAAGTCAAGAATCATTACCAACCAAATAGGCCCAAATTTGCATTTTATGTTGAATTGGTGGAGTATAGTGTTGGTTTTGTTGTAGGTTTGGTGATTATGATTCTCATCCTTATCTTGATAATTCTTGATTCTTGACCTAAACAACAAACTTGGTTTTCTTTTTCAATGAATTACGTAATTTTTTTAGTATTCTTTGAGGCATGTTTTTAGTTTTGAATTAAAATTGTTCTGTTCAAATTTGATTTGTTGGGGTTGTGTTGGTGGAATAAAGTGTTGGGTTTTACTTTGGCTATAATTTTGGAACGAATTATCTATCCCTGTTCTGTACTATTCTTTTGATATTCCTTGGTTTTTTATGTGGCCATTTGCTGTGCTTGTTGGAAAAGGATAGAGCTTTTAAATTTTTTTTTTAACTTATCCCTTGATGTCGACTTCAAGAGAATTAATTTTTTTTTAATTCCGTCCGACGTGCCAATCATCAATTTTTATTTAATTTTTTAAAAAATAATATTCTAATATTTTACTCCTGGGAATACTGAAACTCCAAATAAGAAGCATACCTCCGATTAGTGTAGTATGCCCTTCCACCATTAAGAACATATCCATATTCATCAATTAAGGAAATAAGGTTAGTCACAATTCCTTTTGCTGTTTCGTACATTTTGCTGGCCAACAAGCCCCTGCGTAAAAAGCATATCGAAATCACACAATATCGCTTTTCAGATAAGTAAATAAAAAACTGTATTGTACCCGAAGAAGCACATTATACGGGAAAGTTTTGGGAAACATCATCAAAGTATAGTTCTTATGTAAATGATCTCACTGAGAATCAAGAAAGAAAGTGCGAACAAGCAGGCGCCCTCACTAGGAGGTTAAGGATCATGGTAAAACTATGGGACATCGAAAATATATAAATCATTTTAAAATAAAAGTTGTATTCAAAATATATAAATCATGTCAAAAGTTTAACAAGCTATGCAAGAAGTATTTTTTTAACCATAGTTTAACTATGATTTACAATTAAGGTGGAAAAAGTTTGTGGTAATAGCTTCATAAAAGACACATCAACTAGCCTGGTAGTCAATATTTGTGCTAGTACTATTCGCTTAATTAATACCCAACTGCTACTTTTTTTTTTTTTAAACGATAGTCGATTCATTTCATTTCAATAAAAAGTACTGTACAAATGATAGTCAAAAAGGTTAAATGCTCTCCTTAAACTTACATAAGAGCCTAGAAGGAAAATGCCGTGGAAGTAAAACTACCATCTCATTTAATTTGTAAATTAACCATAAAAATAACTAATAGCTTTTTCACTTAACTATACATGGTAAGAACCCAACAAAAGCAAAAAGATTATACCAAATATTGATTTTTTAGATATAACGCAAAAGCCAACTTCAATTAATTGACTAGACTTTTATGTTATTTCCCACTTAACATACTTAAAACTACTTAAAACTACTTTTCAGCTACAATCAGCTCTTGACTTGCCAACCTTCAGTACCTGCAGCCCACTTCCATACACTGTTGTATCCATTATCATAAATTATTGCCAGTCTACTACTAGCTATAAGCTTCTTCTCAGATTTTGATATTGACTCTCAGCCAAATCTACAAACTGCAAACCACAAATTTCTTATCTCTAGCTTAGACTGGTTTTTCTCTCCCCCAAACACTAAAAATTGGGTAGAAATAGAAGCTTGTAAACATAAACATATTAGTGACCAAAAATATACCTGATCACCCAATAGGAGTCCCAATAATACACTTCCCTAAATCTGGATCCAGGGATGATAACAGGCTTCTTTAAGGGCAGTAAAGTATGTAAGTCAGGCTTCTCCAAAACCCTGACAGAAACTTTCCTGCTTAAATTTTTCCAAAGAGAATGAACTTCCAATGCCCAGGTCCTCATCTCGGGGTTGAGAACCTTTGGTAAGAACTGTTGAGGCTCGGCCACAAAGTCTACAGGCTCGGCATACACCAAATCCTCATCAGCTCCCTCTAAATAATTCCCTATAAACCCATCTAGATCACCAACCGAAACCGATCCATTTTCACTTCTTAAAAGACTTTTAAACGCCTTCTCCGTGGTTGCAAGATCTTGTTTGAGAGACATGTCCACGTAAAGTTTGGGATCGAAGTTTTTGTGGCCATAAGTCTGGACGGCCGCTTCCTGAATGGTTTCGAGAAAAAACACTACAGGGGTAGGTTGTACAACAGGGCCTGAATCAGTTGGTACACATGCTGATGAACTACTGCTACTCATGGATATTGACATGAATGAGATCAATGAAGGAAAGATTATGGTGTAAAAGAATGAGTGATTAGGGTTTATTGTTTTTACGTGGGCCATTATGGGATGTCGACATGGATCACTGTATCAAGCTCCTTAATTTATAAGTACACGTTGTTGCAGTTGAAAGGAGGAATAATTGAAGAGAAAATGTTAGATAGAAAACAGCCAGGAATTAGAATTTGTATATATCAAACACTACCGATTAAGTAAATTTTCTTAGGAGAAAGACAATAACCAGATAAAGAATGGATACGGATTCCAGGGTTACTCAGTTAAAGAATAGTTTTCTCTGTTTTACTACTCCAAAATGCAACCCTGATTTTATTTGTACTCTATATTTCAGTACTTTTGTGATCATCTTCTACATTAGCATGTGGATATTTTGCCGAAGTAGGACTGGACATGGATTTGCATGATATGAATTGTTTTTATGGTGGGGATAAGTTTGATAGTTAAAAAAAATGGGGAAGAAACGACGACAATCAAAAGTTTCCATCAGGAGGGTTGAAACTTAAAGAAAGAGTCCTCTTAGTTCCACGAATTTGGACTACTGACATCAGAAAAAATTAATTAAAAGCCGGCACATGCTCGGTCCCTTCTCCAACTTGACAATCTTCTGCAATCACCTCAGACTATTACTATAGAAATTGCCCACATAATTCTCGAAAGGTCATTTAATTATGGCCATAAATGTTAAAAAAACCAACATCTTATTGGCTTGATTTTCATCCACTCTTCCTAGTCACTGCCACTTATTGTACAATTCAATAAAAGTAAGCATTACCTTACTTTCCACCCAAAGTAAGATTCTTCTAAAAAAAAAGAAAAAGAAGTGAGATTCCAGCAAGGCCCTGCAGGACTCTACGTAAAAATAAGCTCTTTCTCTTTATTCTTTTTTGGATTGGATCCTGTTAAAATTTGCCAATTTTTGAAATTTTCCTCATAGAATATTCTCTTCCAAGTATTGGAGAATTAGTTTTGTGATTAGTGTCCTTGACTTATTTGACTTGCCTCATCATTGTTGATAGTCATCAACACAGGGAAAAAGGACAGACGGTGAAAGATGAGCAAGAAACGCATAAACAAGAGTTTTTTGATTGAAGGATTCCTCAATATTGATTCACTTGTTCGTCAGCAAGGCAAAAGATGACAAATTATGAAAAGAATAAATAAACAAAGACGCCCATAAACAATGTATTTTAGATTGACTCGTCCCCGTAAAAGAAAAGACCAAAATTTCATCATCCCAATCCAAGTGGCAAATTATCAAGGATCAAAATTTTCCTTTCGGGTCGTTGCCGAGAAGTTTTGTTCTGCATTCCTTTTTCTGCTCCAAATAAAAATAAGGGAAAGCACTTGTTGGACAAAAACAGAAAACAAGCCACATCAGTTTCTGTGCCTATCTTTGTTTTTTGTTTATATCAAAAGATCAACAAGGTTTCACAATTCAAACCATAAAGAAAGCTAAAAGATTCACACTTTGCTCTAATCTTTATCATATATACATTTGTCCTTAACTCATAACTTCACTCTCCACATGCCAGCCTTCAGCATCTATCTAGGGGAACAAGCATCTGGCTGCAAACAAGAATTTCTAATAGCTTGATTTAATAAATTACTAATGGCTGCAAACAAGAATTACTAAAGATTCCAAACAGCGAAATGCTCGATGCAACCTACGTGAGGACCCTAATCAACCCCGCAATTCCAGTCAGTCAGACCATCCATCCATACAGCGTCCACAGCAGCCCTCAAGAACGCTGTTCGTTTCTATAAGACCATTCCACATCAGCAAAAATGCTAATGTGGCATGTTCGGAGACAGCGAACGGCCTTCTAACGAGTCTTTCCGTGAAATGCAGCCGCGAATGACTTTTGTTTTTTTTTTTTTTTTTTTCGCTTTTCTGCTTCTCAAAATCAAAATGACGTTGTTTGGCGCCAAACAATGTCGTTTTTGCCCCTTTGTAAAGAAAACAAAATTCTGCAGCTGACAGCGCATTGGGTGCACACCTGTTGTAAACTCAACATTGGTTTGCAACGGACATTTCATATATTTTTAATTTTTTTAAAATAAATTTCACTAACTGGTAGAAAATATTTTTCTCTACAAATTGACATGCACTTTGTCTATTTTTTTATGCAAAATCTGATATTGTTAAATATAATATTTAATTTTAATTTTAATATAATGTAAATTATTTATACTTATTCAATAATTACAAAAAATTTGATGATTTTTTTAAAATATAATTTTGTATGAAAAGTATTAAGATGCGATGATTAAAAATTATATCAAATAACTTTGTTGTAAAATGGATTACAAAATTAAAAAAATAATCACGTTTGGCTAAATGAAGAAGAATTTTTTTGTAATTAATTAATAAAGAATGCTAAATTTTTAATATATATTAAATGAAAAATATATTGAATTTGATAAATGAAAAATAAATAATATTTTAAAATTATTAATTGAAATAAGAAGTATTAAATATATTAAATAGTGAAAAAAATATATAAAAGAGAAATTAATTGTATAAATAGTAAAAGTTGTTCGTAAACTGATGTAGTATTGATATGCTGTGGCCTTAGCTGTTTCTGGGTCCATGTGGATGTCCTCAGATACATTTTCAAACTTCTTGCATATATTCTGACCACTGTGTTGCGAGTTTTGGCCCCACTAACCCTTTTTAAAATCTATACATACTTTCCTTAGTCCTAGTACTTTATAATATATATTTCCAGCCCATCGCCATCATATCAGAACATATATATCGCCATAAGACATTAATTTGTTCATCAGCGGCATTGCATTGGCTCCCTTTGCCCAAATCGGTGGTTTTCTGTGATATGCTTGGAAACCAGACATCGGCTTAATTAAAAAGGCAAGAATAGCGGGGGAGGGATACGAATGTTTTTTCTCGTCCCAGTTCACGCCGTTGTCTACTTTCAGCGAATTTTAGTGATAGTATATATTACCTAATATTTGGTTTTAATTGTTGAATCAAATCCATCCCCAAACTCCAAAGCAAGTAAAAAGTCTTGATTTGCCTTTTATTTAACTAGGACCAACAAAATTATAGTCATGCTTAGTCGGGTTGTCGAACCCCTCAAAATTATTTCAGATCTTCAACTAACTACAATTAACTTGTAGTAGTAGTGGACCAGTTCGAATCCCACGAGAAGTTATGTGTGAGGGGGGTTTTTAGCACTTGAAATAAAAAGAAAAGAATAAAAGAAAGAAGGTTAATGCCGATAAATAAAAGAAAATTATTCAAGAAATTACTAGCAATATGTGAAAGAAATAATTTAATCTTACCAAACTCCGATCCAAGGAAGTGTAGTTATCAATATATTTAGATCATAGGATTCTAAAAACACTTTTTCATTCAAGATTTAACCAAAATTTCGGGATGATAGCCATGACAAAATTTTGAGCTTTCCTATTTTATTTGTTTGAACCTAGCATTCACAACAAACCTTACTAACAAATGATTGAGGCGATAGCGTTCCATATCATTTGATAGTAGCATTAAAATCATTGAAAGCTTAAAACAAAACCAACAATTGAGATAGCTACAATTGAAAATCTTTGTATCATTATTTCCTTTAAATCATAAATGCATGATTCTTGTCACTTTACACACGCAAAAAGATTTAAGTGCTACTTGTACTAAATATTCCGGACAATTACGGATCAAGAACAAATAGATAGCTATAGAAAGAAGAATGCAAATAAGTTGTCAATTTATTTATTCTTCCCCCAATCCATAAAAATATAATGCAAGAAATAATGATTACTTGAATGCAAAAGATTATGAAACTATGAACAAAACCTCACTAAATATATTGGCATCAACACCCCTTGGAACGGAATGAAAGTAAATTAGCCACTCATGATGGCAAAACTATTCTAAATTTATTCTAAAGAGAAAGGGAAGTACAAGAGAAAGGAAAAATTCTGCAAAGAATTAAAGGAAAGACTTATGTCTTCCAAGCTCACTAACCCTCCTATTTATAGGCTTATTCTCTAACAACCTCCCTAAAGACTTCCTAAAACTTCTCCAACAAATCCTAATTCTTTAAACTTTAAAGTCCTAACCAACCATCCTATCCTATCTAATCCTATCAATCCCTAACAAATGTCATCCAATCCATACTAACTTGAATTACAACGTTTAAATCAAAAAACAAATTCAATCTTGAAAATTCAGCCCATTGGTCTTTGTCTCAGCTTAAGACGTGGTCACGTGCATTTCTTTGAGTTTCTTCTCCAAAACTTCATCCTTTAAGGCGTGGGCACGACCAATCCAAAATAGTCTTCTGTTTTGCTTCTAAAGTGCTTCTCCAAAAATCATCTAAATCTTCATTAAATACCATCTTTTCACTTTAGACTATCAACTTCACTCCCTGTACAAAAACACTTTAAATTAGTCAATTGCATACCAAATAATGTATTAACATCATAGTTTTGCTCATATTAAATGGTAACAATTTAAATCCTATCAAATACCCCCACACCTAAACTATGCTTGTCCTCAAGCATATGATAGATCAATGTCTTCCTCTCTATTCCCTTCCCTTTTTCATACCATTCACAAATAACCCAAAATCACAACACATTAGAAATCAAGAATGAAATGACAATTCAAAGGATAAGTACTCATAGCCCGATTTTCTAAACAAAACACATGCATCTCATTAATCCCAACAATTTTATCAAATTCAAATATACAACATTTGATAACCTCTCACAGGTTGCACTCTATCCACTCAAAGTGTTTAGGGATTCATTTAGCACTCAAATCAAACATAGCATGTCATTACCATATGCTTGCTTATATATCACATCTCCACCACTAAAGAATATGAATTTATGCAAAAATCAAAGGGACTTAAAAGGGTTGTAACAAGGCTTAGGTTAAGGTAGGTAAACAAAAGGAAAATTTAGGCTAAACAAATCAAGATATATAGGAACTTCTTACAAGATTTAAAAGCAACACAAGTACATTTTAGAACCACTTTTTTTACTCTCCTCTTCTTTTTTCCTTTTTTCTTCTTCTTTTTTTTTTCAGAATACAATTGGACATTTTGTAAACAATGGAGCACATTTACTTTGTCCAAACCCTTCAGGGAATACTTTTTTTCTTTTTTTTTTTTTAAGTGGTTCCTTTCTTTGGAAAAAATTTAATCATGCAACTCATTCCTACACACACTTGACAAGGTGTTTAACAATGGTAAATAACAACAGGTTAAGGCTAATGATGTGGTGTTATAACAAAGAAAAGCTTAGGCTCAAAAGTGGTTGACTAGGGTAAATATAATGGAATGGTCTGTTTAGAAAGTTAAAATTAGCTAGTCCTAAATGCCCTTATCATTTCAAAGCACAAACCCACAATGTGATCTTGACATGCACAACAAAGCAAGTTGATATGAATCCAACAAGCATTGAAGAGACTTCGAACCCGAAGCATGATGTCAATAGCAATGTCTCCAGAACAAGCTCGGATCCACTTGACAAGGGCTAGAACAAAGAAAATGAAGGAAGCCCGAATGGACTCATCCAAACGGCCCAAAAGGGTGGAGAGAAGACCAAGATTGACAAGACCATGTTATTAATGCACTAAGTGTAATTGGGTCTTGCTAATTAGATTTTGGAGCCAAATTCCAAGTTGTAACCATAATGGGTTTGGCTTGACTATTATTTTTCTTAGAACCCCTTAGGAACATTGGGCTTAGTCTTAATTATATGGTAATTTGAGTCATGTAGCCCAAAGAGTTATGTAGCCCATTTGGCCCTAAAGAAACCCTAGCTTGAGCAACCCTAATTAGAAACCCTAGCTTGTATCTTTATAGTGGCCGTCGGCCATTCTTGAGGGCAGATTTGATGAAATGAAAATTTGGTTCTTGACATTACAAGCTTGAGAGAATTGCTCTCTAGTTTCTGTAATTACTTGCAAATTACACAAATTCGGAATTTGTGTGTTTGTTGTTCTTGATTTCCTAGATTTGTTCCCTAGGAAATTCGGATTCCATCCATCAATTGATTCCAAGGTTTCTAGGTACAGGTTATCTCGGGGTTGAGGACCTATTCCACCTTCAAGGAACATACCATCTCCAAGGAAAGATTTCAGTTGGGTTGATCCAAGGGGAAGAACTTGTGTAGTGAGTTTTTGGAACAAGTTATCCAAGGGTTCACGCCACAAGTTCTAGAATAACATACCATATTTGTCAATACTCAACAAAGAAACATGTGAGCAAGAAAAAGACAATGCTCATAGACTCAAAAACTCACAATGGTTCAATGTTCAAACATTGTATATCATTATTCAACTCCATCATCAAAACCAATAAGATGCTTAAACAAAATTTTCAAAACAAGGCTAATCATACTCTCCCTTTTCATGCTTTCCAACTCAATCATTAATGCATGTTAACCAAGAGTTATTCTAAACAAGTATCAAAGAGTTGGGAATTTCAAGGAAGTCATTCAAATTTTTAAATCTGGTTTGAGGGATTTGGAAAAAAATTTCACCAAAATAATTCAAAATCACAATAGTTAATCACAAGAGCACAAGAACACAAGAGCACCCCCACACCTAAATTATACATTGTCCCCAATGTATGAAGAATAGGCACACATTCACAAAAAGTAGTGAAAATAGAAAGATATGGGGGCAAAATAACTTCCCTGAATTGCAAACATATGAGATAAGACATCCAAGGGAAAGGAGGGTACGCTGTCTTTTCATGTGGTTGAGAGTGTCAAAAAAAAAAAAATACGTCTTCTCAAGGATGGGTACCTACAAATCATAGAAGAAGGTAATCAATATGAAGGCAAATGACAATCCCAAACTTAATCTTTGAAACTCAATTAGAAATTATAGTAGTAAAATAGGATAAGAAAGGACTTTAGGGTAGAGACATAATAAGTTCACAAAGATAAAGCCATGTAATCCAAATAAAAGTCACTCTATAGCCCAAATCACTTTCTTTATTTAGATGATCATAAACCACTATAATTTGCATATCCAAAGAGAAATTGAAAAGGGTTTGAAAGATACTGAGTTGATAGAAGTTCAACACACCAAAGCACCAAGAAAAATATGAAAGAATAGTTGAAATAAAATAAAATGAGATTAGGCAAAAGAATAAATTGAATAGAAACAAAATCTCTATCACATGAGAACATGGTGCACTACATGCTATTATGTGAAAGTTGAAAAACACTACAATGAAAATGCGCAAAACCATGCCATAGTTGGCCACACTACAACATGCTTTCTTTTAAAACACATTCTCAATGAAGTTCATACAATGCAAACCACTATTTTTTCAATTTTTCTTACCTATGTTACTATTGTTTAGCACATATATTTCAACCAATTCTCAAGTCTTGCAAAAACTGGAAACTAAAAATAATGGAACTCATCAACCCATTCAAAAACTCTAAAATTAGTCCCTTATTCAATCACAAAAAGGAAACTTAAATCTTAATGGGGAATGACTGCTTGGGGAAGAAAGACTACTTGACAATGTCATGATCAAACAAATAAAGTTACCACTGCAAGAGTACAACAAATAAGATCAACGTAGCACCAAACAATGAAGAACAAAAGCCAAGGATTTAAAACAGTACAATAATAGCACAATAGCCACGAATGGAAACAAAAATTGCAGAAAAATCTGAAAAAAAAACCGATGTAAAAAAAAAAATAATAATAATAATAAAAATAAAAATAAATTTTTTTTAGATGAGTCCCTAGCACTTCACAGAAGACAATAGAAAAGAAAAGAGATAGATACTACAAGAAGAACAACATAAATAAAAAGAAAAACAAAAACAAAAAACTGAAAAAAAATTGAAAATTTGAAACCAAAAGAGAATGGAAGTCGGCAACAAGAATCAAAATCACCATGAAATGGTGGAGTCAGACAGTGAAAGCGGCGTTTGCTGCTAGGTGGTGGTGCTGACGAGAGAGACTTCGATCGAATCGACTTGGAATTTGCCGCAAGAGAGTTTACTGAAAATTGGAAGAAGAAGAAAAGAAATTGGACTGTTAAAATAAGAATAAGAGAGTCGGCTGAAAATGGGAAAAAGAAGAAAAGAATTGGATTATGAAAAGAAAAGGGAAAAAAAAAAGTTGACTGCAATTTTGGAGGAGAAGAGAAGAAAAGAAAAGAAATGGGTTGTGAAAGAGAGACGGCTGCAATTGGAAAAGGAAGAGAAGAATTGGGTTGTTAAAACCCTTATTGTGAAAAATAAAATTTTTTCCATTTTTTTTTAAAAAAAAAATTTCGTTAAGAAATGGGTTGTTAAAACCCTTATTGTGAAAAATTAAAAAAAAATTCGTTTTTTTTTTTAATTTCGTTTTTTTTTTTTGTAAAAACTTTTTTTTTTAATGTAAGAAAAACAAAAGACCAAATAAAATAAGGCATGGGCATGCCTAAGGAAAAGGGATTTTCAGATGAACATTGAATAAAAATCCAGAAGACAATAGATATTAAGGCGTGGGCATGCCTAAAAAACTCTCCTCTTGTGGATTTCCTTCATGAAACTATCATTCTTATGGCGTGGGCACGCCTAAAAAAACTCTTCTCTTCTGTTTTTTTTTTTTTTGCAAAACTGCATGAATGGAACCTGCATTGCATAAACAATTAAAAATCATTAGTTATATAAAGAAAAGAAAAGAAAAGAAAACAATAAAATTATGGAGAAGAAAAGGAAAAAAAAAAAATCTTTGGGTTGCCTCCCAAAAGCGCAATTGTTTAAAGTCGTTATGCTCGACCATTCTATCTCTCAAATTTTTACAAGTTGTTTGGACCACACCTGCATTTTTTTTTATTGATTTTGGATGGCTTGGCAAGGAGTTCAATTTTAACTTAGGAGCCTGCAAAACGGAAGACAATAATTGCTCATGAGAAATATGAAATGAGTCCTTCAAATTTAAAGAATTTGCAAGAATTTTCAAGGCATATTCTTCACTTATATCCTCATCCCCTTCTAACTTTGCACTCAAGCCTGCAGAAAAAACATCATTTTCTTCATCAAAAACATCTTGCACAATAGGATCCACAATATCAATAGAACACAAGGAATGAGTATCAACTGGATGCTTCATTGCTTCAAAAATTTTAAACTTCACAATTTGTTCATCAAATTTTATAGAAATCGTGCACTCATCCAAATCTATGTTGGTCTTAGCCGTCATCATAAAAGGTCTCCCCAACAAAAGAGTGGCTGATTCTCCCATGTCATCATCCTCAGTTTTCAAAATATAAAAATCAGCCGGAAAAATCAATTTATTGACTTGAACTAAAACATCTTCTACGACTCCTTCAGGATATGCAATAGACCTATTAGCAAGCTTAATAATTACCCTTGTTGGCTTCATTGGTCCCAAATTTAGAGCACAATATACAGAGTATGGCATAACATTAATAGATGCTCCTAAATCTAGCATGGCATGTTTAATCATTTTATTTCCAATTACACAAGGAATTGAAATCATACCCGGATCCATACACTTATCAGGTAATTTTTTTAGAATTATTGCAGATGCGTTTTGCCCAACATTGATGGTTTCATCACCTTTTAGCCTTCTTTTATTTGTGCATAATTCCTTCAAAAATTTTGCATACCTGGGGATTTGCTTGATTGCATCTATCAAGGGAATGTTTATTTCTACCTTTCTAAATGTCTCTAAAATTCCTTTCTCATACTCCTCTCTTTTTGATCTTGCTAACCTGCTTGGAAAAGGTGCAACATTAGTAATTGAATCATTAGGTAATAAAGGATCAGAACTTACTACTTTTGGGTTTTCTTTTTCCTTTTCCTTGGTCTCCTCAACAATTTTCTTTTGGGGAGTGGGTATGGGTTGAAGTTCCTTACCACTTCTCAACATCATTGCATTAACACTTTCTTTTGGATTTACCACTGTCTGAGAAGGTAATCCTTTTGAGAATGCTTGCTTCAATTCACTCACTTCTGCCGCTAATTGAGATACTTGATTCTTCACATTGCGGATACTAGCTCCCGTCTCTTGTTGGAATTTCTGCACATTGTTTTGAAATTGTTGTGTATTAGTAACCAAGGATCTTACAATATATTCTAAAGGCATACCTGAATTTGATGATTGCATTGGTGGTTGTTGTGCTGGCCTGTTTTGGCTTGCAAATTGATATCTTGGCTGCCCACCCGGATTCCCATAACTAAGATTTGGATGATCCCTCCAACCAGGATTATAATGGTTTGCATAAGGATCATATTTTCTTTGGGGTTGATTGGGATATCCTCCAATTGCATTTGCTTGTTGCATGATGTCTTCTTGCAAGGTTGGGCACAAATCTGTAGGATGTCCAGGAATCGAGCAAACTCCACACACCTTTGCATTTTGCAATTGTCCTACAGCCATTTGACGAACTAGAGTAGTTAGATCAGAAATTTGGTCTTGAATACTAGAAGTACTTACCTCATGAATCCTTTTAGTTGTCCCTTCAGATCTTGAACCAAATTGTTGCGAATTTTCTGTCATGTTTGAAATTAATTGTCTTGCTGCAGTTGGTGTTTTGTTCACCAAGGCTCCTCCACTGGCTGCATCAACCATGCTGCGATCCATCGGTAACAATCCTTCATAAAAGTATTGGATCAAAAGCTGGTCTGAAATTTGGTGGTGAGGACAACTTGCACACAATTGGTTGAATCTTTCCCAATATTCGTACAATGATTCTCCACCAAGTTGTCTAATACCACATATCTCCTTCCTAATATTTGCAGCTCTTGAGGCCGGAAAAAATTTCTCCAAAAACAACCTTTTCATTTCCTCCCAAGTTGTAATGGATCCTGCAGGAAGATAATAAAGCCAATCCTTCGCCTTATCTCCCAAAGAGAAAGGGAAGGCTCTCAAGTTAACTTGTTCCTCCGTCACTCCTTGTGGTTTCAAACTAGAGCAAACCACATGGAATTCCTTGAGATGTTTGTGTGGATCTTCACCTGCATTTCCACGAAAAATAGGCAACAAATGAATAAGTCCAGATTTTAACTCAAATGCTACTTCTAAATTTGGAAATTGTATGCAAAGAGGTTGTTGATTTAAAACTGGAGCAATAAGCTCTCTCAATGTACGATCTCTTGCAGCCATTCTTTCTTTCTCAAGTGATGTTGAATTAAATTGTAGCCTCCTTCTTGTTTCCTTCCGTAGTCGTTGTGCTTCCTTCTCAATTTTTGAAATGAACACAAGATCACCTTTGTGAGAAGCACGGGTCATACAATAAAAATCACAATGCTAAAAAAAAATAAAATAGCTCCCCGGCAACGGCGCCAAAATTTTGGTCGGGTTGTCGAAGCCCCCAAAATTATTTCAGATCTTCAACTAACTACAATTAACTTGTAGTAGTAGTGGACCAGTTCGAATCCCACGAGAAGTTATGTGTGAGGGGGGTTTTTAGCACTTGAAATAAAAAGAAAAGAATAAAAGAAAGAAGGTTAATGCCGATAAATAAAAGAAAATTATTCAAGAAATTACTAGCAATATGTGAAAGAAATAATTTAATCTTACCAAACTCCGATCCAAGGAAGTGTAGTTGTACCGAATATATTTAGATCATAGGATTCTAAAAACACTTTTTCATTCAAGCATTTAACCGAAAATTTCGCAGGATAGCCATGACAAAATTTTGAGCTTTCCTATTTTATTTGTTTGAACCTAGCATTCACAACAAACCTTACTAACAAATGATCAGGCGATAGTTGCTCATATCATTTGATAGTAGCATTAAAATCATTGAAAGCTTAAAAACAAAAACCAACAATTGAGATAGCTACAATTGAAAATCTTTGTATCATTATTTCCCTTTAAATCATAAATGCATGATTACTGTCACTTTACACACGCAAAAAGATTTAAGTGCTACTTGTACTAAATATTCCGGACAATTACGGATCAAGAACAAATAGATAGCTATAGAAAGAAGAATGCAAATAAGTTGTCAATTTATTTATTCTTCCCCCAATCCATAAAAATATAATGCAAGAAATAATGATTACTTGAATGCAAAAGATTATGAAACTATGAACAAAACCTCACTAAATATATTGGCATCAACACCCCTTGGAACGGAATGAAAGTAAATTAGCCACTCATGATGGCAAAACTATTCTAAATTTATTCTAAAGAGAAAGGGAAGTACAAGAGAAAGGAAAAATTCTGCAAAGAATTAAAGGAAAGACTTATGTCTTCCAAGCTCACTAACCCTCCTATTTATAGGCTTATTCTCTAACAACCTCCCTAAAGACTTCCTAAAACTTCTCCAACAAATCCTAATTCTTTAAACTTTAAAGTCCTAACCAACCATCCTATCCTATCTAATCCTATCAATCCCTAACAAATGTCATCCAATCCATACTAACTTGAATTACAACGTTTAAATCAAAAAACAAATTCAATCTTGAAAATTCAGCCCATTGGTCTTTGTCTCAGCTTAAGACGTGGTCACGTGCATTTCTTTGAGTTTCTTCTCCAAAACTTCATCCTTTAAGGCGTGGGCACGACCAATCCAAAATAGTCTTCTGTTTTGCTTCTAAAGTGCTTCTCCAAAAATCATCTAAATCTTCATTAAATACCATCTTTTCACTTTAGACTATCAACTTCACTCCCTGTACAAAAACACTTTAAATTAGTCAATTGCATACCAAATAAAGTATTAACATCATAGTTTTGCTCATATTAAATGGTAACAATTTAAATCCTATCAATGCTGCGGCTGCAAGATTAATGCAACGGAGTTAACAAAACCATTTGACTACCTTGTTATATATGGCGAAGTAATTCATGGGTACAAGAGAAGCCCCTTTTGTAATACTATTAGTTAATGCATGCTATTCCCACTTGAGACTTGCATTGGAAGGCATGCAATGTATAACGTATGTACGTCTGTTTTAATTAGATATTGTAAAAATAGAAAGTAAGAATGTGCATAGATTGTGTTTTAAAACATCTTTTTTTATATTTTTTAAAATAATAATTGTGAAATAAAGAATATATTAAAAAACGTAAAAATATACCCAAAAACACAAAAATTTATTTCAGAAGTGCCGTCCATATAGCCCCCCAATGTCTTCTTTCTTCTTAAGACCTTAAAAGGTTATTCAGTTTTGTAAGATGAGAGATGAAGAAAGGTTCCTGTATAATCGGTTTGTTTCAAGGTTTGTCTGGTTTTTGGAAGCCTTCCGTCCTCAAAATCATCACTAATACTATAATATGCATGTAAGGGTGCAAAAGTGTTTGATTTTTACGTTTCTGTTTCCGTTGGCCCCGTTGGCCAACTCATTTTGATTTGACTGGTATTATTGTACCACTAGCATGCATTGAAACCAGTGATTAAATCCCCTATCATTCATTAATTTGTTCACTAACCAATACACTAACTACGCACATTAAATAACTAATTACATGCCGGTTGTGGTGCGACTAGTCTTCTTATCAATTGTCATCCCACCCACTATAATCCCTTTTCTTCATCCTTGTTCACCCACCATAATCATTGTACCCCAATTAAGTACTCCAACTAATTGAGTGTTTTTCATTTAATTAAGCATCATTATATTAATTACACAATTAGAACCTTCATTTTTTTGGCCTTCATATACATCATATATGGTCTCATAATACTAGTATAAATAATAGGACTATAAATTATTTGTTTCAATGATTGCCACTAGGCTTTCTGTGGGAGCCCCGAATCTCCAAGGGACCTCTGCTTCGTAGTAGGATATCTTGCTTCCTGCACTAAGACCAATCTTCTTCTATGCTCATCTAAATAAACTAACAAATCTTGGTGTTCATACTTAACTATGGCTTGTTTGAGCAAATTTTCAGTTACAAGTTGATTTCTCTTTCACTTTAGCAATATGTTCATGTCTTAGCCATGTTCCACCCTTCAAAATATTCAAAGAAAGACAGCATGATAAACTACAAAACTAGTACCTAATACTATTATTAACAAACTAACTAATTAATCAATGCAAAGAAAAGACAACCCCCAGCCAAAATGATCAATTGAATACAACCCAACTTTTTTTTCCCTTCTTATGAATTCAACAAAAGTTCATGTTAACACTAACCAATCCAGCCACCATTCCAATTGTGAACCACATATTCCTCTTACCATAAGATATAGGCATCGAAAATCTTACATACCATTTATGATTATTGTTCCACACACACACACACATATATATATATATGATCATAATCATAAGTTTTGTCTAATCAATACTCAAAAAGACATGGATGATGAAATTATCTATCAAATCATGGAAAAGATTCAACAAAAACATAAATTTCACAATTCCTTTCACGTCAAATGAATGTAAGCACGCATTTTGATGTGATGATCATATAATTTTAGAGGAGAGTTATTTATTAGGGAGATCAACTGCCAATTCCAAAGACAAACTAATCACGCAATGAAGCATATATGGTTCTGTAAAATAAAGTATCTTGCAATGAGGATTAAGGTGGTGGTGATGCTTAAGGAATCAACCTTTATCCATCCCTCTCTTTGCTTATTGGGGCACATACGTACACATATAGGATTAGGATTAGTTTCGCAATACTGAAATTGGGCCTTTTTGTCCCATAATATAATTACACCGACTATAACTAAACAAACTCGGTTTCATCCTAAATTAATCCCCAACGCAGTATGCCTTGGAATTCAAGCTAGGAGAAATGTCCCTAGGATGTCACATTTGATGTTTGCAGTTGACTGCCTCATATTCTTTGAAATCTCAATGCAAGCAGCCAGCAGTCTTGGAAAGTTGCTAAATCAATTTGTAGCTCAAGCAGGACAAAGAATCAATTTTCGGAAGTCCTCAATTATGGTGAGCCCAAACGCAAGTCAAGAGTGGAGAAAGTACCTAACAGTCATGTTCAACATGTCAAATGTAGAACTTACAGGTAAATATCTAGGCCATAATTTAAATTTTTCTTAGCCAAAAGCCAAGATTTTTTGGAGAACTACTAAGGAAAATCAAAGGAAAGGTGGCGAATGATAACTCTATTTTATATAGAGTTTTCTTATTCATTTTGGTTAGAAATTGGCTTGTGTTTTAATTTGTTTTTACATATTTTGGCCAAATTATCCTTTGAAAACTCACTCATCTTCCGGAGTTCATAACTCTTGATACATACGTCCAAATGAGATGATTCAAGATGATATGGAAAGCTAAGAAAGAGAGCAAAAACTTTCATGAAGAAAGTTTTCTCAAATTCCGGAAGCAAAGGGACCAAAACTGGACAGAAACTTGAAGAAAATGTTCGCTTTTTCGGTTAGCTCTTTGCTACGGGTTTTGATTTTAACAGTTTGGGTACTTTTTTTCAGCATCAATCAACAACCCAAAGTCTCCATAAGAAATCAATATTCACACAAAGAGAAAGAGCACAGAAGCAGGTTGTAAAGCAAGAAAAAGGCTGGAACACAAAACAACATATCTTTTGACCTTTCATTTGAGGAAAGAGAAACATCGCACATGAAGGCTTTGAGACCAGCTGCCATCTTTTATTTTTCTGAAGAAAGAGTGCATGAGGACAGCAAGAAAGTCTCTCCAAAATGCAGTCTCACATGGGCAAAAACAAAGCTCGTAAAAATCAAAGAACATAGAGAGAAACAAGCAAGCAATGAGCATGCACACAAAGAAAGAAAAGAAAAGAGAATCAAGTCACATGAATTGCCAACTACAAAAGCAAAGCTTGGGCTGTTTTATTTGCTGGAAAAGAAACCAAGCACATGGCAGCAATAACACCTTTCAGAGCAAAGAAAGAAGAGCAAATCCTTGCTTATAAATAAGAAAGCTTACAACGGAGGAAGACATCCCATTTTCAAATAATCCATTCTTAGCAAGATCTTTCTTTTCCTTTGTTTGTTTTATTAGTTTAGGAGTAGTTTCCTTTCTTTCCTTAGCAATTTTTCAGTAGTTTAGATTCCAGCAGATTCTTCACGCTTTTCTTCAAGACATGTTGTCTTTTTCTCTTGGTTTTCTTCAAAGAAATGCAGCCTTCCTCGGTTGTTTTTGCAGAAATTTTTCAGCCATCCTTTTGTTGTTTTATTCATTATTTCTTCATTGTTTTGTTCTTATTGTTTGCAGTAGTTTAGCAAATAGAACAGCCACCAAGCTTGAAAGATAAAGAAGAAGCAATTTGGTGTGTTTGTTCCTGAAGCTACGGTGCAAGAAACAAACCATGCATTCTTGGTCTTCAAGTCTACGGGTTTTATCTTTTCTTATTTCCTTTAGTTTTGTTTAGTTTAATTTAGTTATTTTATTTTTCTTTCCTTGTTTTTGTGTTTAGTGTTATTTAGCAATTTTAGTAATTTAAGTTTTGTATTTTGTTATGAAATTTTTGGCTACCACCTACGGGTTTTGTTGAAGTTTATTTTTATTTTTTTCTTTTGCAATTATGTTTAAGAAATTGGTGTTGTTCTTCTATTTTAATATGAACTAAGTTCTTTTCAAGGGTTTCGATGTAGCCTAACTATGAAGTCTTAATATTTTTCTATTAATATAATTTGATTTAATTTTCTAATGGTTGAGTATTTATCTTTGTGCTTAATGCTTCTAATTACTTGATCACTAATTAGATGATTTGTTAATCATAACGAATTGGAAGAGGAGTTATGTGTCAAGTTCATTGAGATAAATGCCATAAATTGCATGTAGGATAGGAATATACCTACATGGTTTGTGTAGTTGCTATATGAGAATCCATAGAAATTAATGACTTCATAATTGTTGTAATTCACATAGGAATATAGTGAATTAGCAATTAGGAGGATTTTATTAGATCTCAGGAGGGACTAGTAAATAAATTAGGGAATCTCGACTATCAACCAAGAAATTAAATTAGATTATAGAAATAGATGAATATTAAGATGGAATAGTTATGGTGAAATCGATAACTCTAGAGCTTTAGCCAATTTGATTTATTACTTTACTTTGCCTTGCTTTGTTTTAAATTTATTTTTTTTATTCAAGTTTTAAATTTAGTTTTAATTTAGTTTATTCATAAAATATCTTTTATCATTCAAATAGAGGTAGAATTAACTAAATTTCGGTAGTTGATAAACAATTAGTCCTTGTGGGAACGATAAATTTATATTCACTTTATATTACTTGTTAACGATCACGTGCACTTGCGTGTAAAATCGACCAACAGCGAAATGAAAATGTGAATGTTTGTCTGTCATAGGAAGAGTAACTTTAGCTAAACATGTCTTGGCCTCTCTACCATTGTATGTCTTGAGTGAATTCAGAATTCCCTCACTTACAGCAAGGGCCATTGATAGCTTCTTAGCCAAATTCATTTGGAAAGGTGATGTTGAAGGCAAAGGAATACATTAGAAGTCTTGGCAGTCAATCTGAATGTCAAAATTCAAGGGGAGTTTGGGAATGAGATCCATCCAATTGATGAGCCAAGCACTATTGGCAAAAATGGCATGGAAAATCTACTCGGAGGAGGACTCATTTTTCTCAAAATTCTTCAAGGCCAAGTATCGTAGGAAAGAAGACTTCCTCGAATTACGAAGGAGGCACAACTAGTCTTGGGGATGGATAAGCATAATTTGGGGAAATGAATTGCTTATCAAAGGGTTGAAATGGAAAATAGGGAATGGACAGAAAATATCCATTATGGATAACTGGATTTTAGATATGCAAAACCCTCTAGCATCAAATATACTTTTCCAACAAGGAGGTCTTAACCTTAAGGTAGCGGACTTGATTGATGAAAACAAAAGTTGGAGAACTCCACTGATTATGATATTTCCACAAGAATGTGTGCCAAAAGTGCTATCAATTCACTTAACAAGATTCTGTAAGGTTGAAGAAGACAAATTATACTGGTACTTAGAAAAAAAGGACCAGTATACAGTTAAAACAGGATATCACATGGCACATAACATTAGTATGCAAGTAAGGCCATCAACCCACAAAGGAGCCACTCAGATGGTAGGATTGGATGAGGAGGCTTTCTGGAAGAAAATCTGAAATCTGTAGATGCCAGTGAAGAACATCTTCTTTGTTCGGAAGGCTTGCCATAACATATGCCCAACCGTAGATTAGCTAAAGAAAAGAGGGGTTCTTATCACACCAATGTGTTCATGGTGTGAAAAGGAAGAAGAAACCATCTCCCACGTTCTGCTAAATTGTGAAATAGCACAACGTACTTGGAGGTATTCAACTTTGGGTTTTAACTTTGATATTGGCACACCTATGATGTTCAAACAATGGTTCAAGACCTAGATCTTGCAAGCACAATACACAGAAGATGTGATATTGTCGGGCAGTATAATTTGGCATCTATGGAAGGCAATGGGAGAAGCAGTATGGGATAATAAAATGACCAAGCTTGAAGCAATTTGGTCGCTGGCATGGAACAACTTTAGAGACATTAAATCCAGCTGGGAGGCCAACCAACACATCCAAGAGAGAAAGAGGGTAAAGTGGAGTAATAAGAAGAAAACTAGAAACTTAAAGATCATTTGAGAGTGAGAGCAGAACATGGAAGAGTTGAATCATCCTGAAATGACAAAAAGTTGTACTGATGGAGCCTTCAAAGCAAAAGATGGTGAGGTTGCACTAGCATGGATTGCTTCGGATAAAGAGAGAAGAGAACTAACTTCTAAAGCTAGAAAAATATGTGTCTCCTCCCCAAAACAAGCCGAATTCCTAGCTATCCTGGATGCCCTTGATTGACTGAAGCAATTAAAACAGGTTAGAATAAAGTTCTACTATTAACGGATTCACTAATTGCTTTACAAGTTTTGGATTACCCACAAGATTCAAGTATTTCCATTAGGGGCATAGCGAGAGATATGAGATAGGTGGCCAAAGAATTAGAGATGTGTGTCATAGTCAAATCTTTTAGGAAAAATCATAGGCAAGTTCATAGTTTAGCTTCTAATATTTTGGTAAGAAAAACTATAATGTAATATGTATTATTAATGATATGATAACCTTCCTTAAAAAAAAAAAAAATCCCCAACAAATTAGGCTTTTTGATTGGATTATGATTTCCCAACAATAACAAAAAAAAAAAAAAAGGTTCTATATCAATCAATTGACCCACCATGATCATCACCACTCCAACTAAAGTAGGCCCTTAACCTGAATCATATGTGGTTCATTTCTTCCATTTGCTTGTGTCATGCATCAATTATTAATAAAGCTACAATTTTGAGAGGTGGGATTATATACCTCGAATGGTCCATTGATTCAGCCTTCATTTTCCACACATACAAGTTTGACGAATTGGAGAGGATGACAACAAATGAACACGTTTTAACAAACACGCAATTCTAAAATAATCCCATGCCCGTGCCCATTGGCTGCAATGGCCGACACGACATGATAATACGACACGAATCTAACACGAAATTGACACGACACAAAAATACAAAATTAACAAATTCGGGTTAAAATCAAGTCGAATATAATTAACTCGAAAAATAAAACTTAACCCATTTAAAGAGTAATTTGTAACCCACGAACCCGAAATTGCCACCCCTAGGACTGCCCAACGACCTTGTTTTGTTGTGAATGGATTTCTTTAATTAAAGGACCACAGGGAAAAGCCCAACCGAGTTACTCCATTGGCTTTGAAACATTGATTATGTGATCATTGCCTTCATCAGTGCATAATCTATACCACATCAAGACTCCTTGTCATCATCTTAAAACCTCATATTCTGGTTCAAAGGTTTACGGCAATCTTGAAAGTATCTTTTTGGATCCAAAGTGTATCATCGGAAAATAAATAAATGGTATGTTACTACTATTTTAAAGGATTAGAAGTATTAAAACACTTAAAACTTGGGGATCATTAACCAAAATATTGGAAATTTAAGTAACACTCACGACATTGGTCTATTTTTTAAAATTCTTAACACCCTAAAAACCAACTAGTCACATGGTATGTGATCCCTCAATCCCAAAGTTAAGAAAAAGAAAAAATTGTATATAAGACCATATTTAATATACTACTAATAATTTGTTTTAAATATTTTGGGCTAATGAGTATAAAGTTTAGACGTTATTAGGTCATACGCATAAGAGTAGAGAGGAGAAGAATGTGATACCCTACTCCCGAAATGTATTTAACTTATGTAATAAACTATGAATAACTTGATTTAAACATTTTGGGTTATTGAAAATAAAATCCAAAAGTTATTAAATCAGTCCAAAATATATATAAGACACTATTTAATAATCCCATATGAGAACGAAAAAAAAATGTTATAAGACTATATTTAAAAAACTACTGATTATTTGGTTTAAACATTTTATATTTACAAATTTTGAGTTAGCGAAAATAAAGTTAAAAAATTGTTGGATCAGTCCATTGGTACGAGGCATTACATAGTAAGTATAACAAATTTTATCAAATTTATAGAATAAAATGAATTAAACAAAATTGAAATTAGAATGGCTGGTTTCCAGGAAAGAAAAAAAAATTAAAGAGTAAAAAGCGGCTTCCTTCTTGCTGGATAAGGGGTGCTTCCATTCACCTTTCTACTCATTGTCTAAAATCTTTAGATGCAGAAATATTAAAATGAAAAGAGAAAGGAACTAAATAGTTGATTCCCAAGGAAAGTCACCACTTTTAAAGGAGAGAGAATCGAAGAACAATCATTGTATTATGATTGTCATTAGTTCATGATCCAGACTGAAAATATTTATACATGTATCATGATAAGATATGTTATTATTATCACAAATTCATAAATTTACATGAATTAAATGGTAATATTGCACATAACATACATAATTACCCACTCATATACTGCTAGCTTGCACTATTGATCTTGCTTTATTAATCCAACGCAGACCATTTATGTAACTGACACTTTTGTCGGTAACATACAAGAATAAGCTAGCGGACAACAAACAGTAGTGTTTCCTTCATTTATTTGCTCAACAGCAATCCACTTCCATGTCTTCACGCCATCCAAATTCCTCCAGAAATGTCAATACTACTCCATTTGACCAGCCAAAGCCCGTCTGTCCATCGAAACAAGCCAAAGTTTATGACCAGTTCGGTAAGAAAGGACTGCATTTCATTACGGGAAAGTGTAGCAAAATAAAATTATGTTGCACTTACTTGAGGTTTATATAAACCACCGCCTCCATACGATCCGCATTTTTCAACATCATACTTTTCATGCATCGTGCCCGTCTTCTTGAATGCTACATAATTTGTTCTGATCCATCTGGAAGCAATCTCTTCTGCTAATGATTTTGATTCCTCTGTTCCATACTTGGCCAGACCCTCAGCAATCATGTGTTGAAGAGGAGCCCAACCATTTGGGAAGTCCCTGTACAGAATTCGCAGTCGGTCGTAACATTGTCTACTTGATCAAAACAATCATAATAAGTGCTATGCATGGCAAGAGCTGCACGAAATCCTGTACCATTGTTGCCCTGTATTTGTCAGAGAAGTTGCAATCCCTGCAGGGCGAAGCAAGCCCGAATCTTTGAAACTTTGAATGACTTTCTCCATCATAGCTCCATCTTCATTTATCCAGCGAAAAAAAGTTACCATCATTATATTTCATTTAAATTATATGTCAAATGCAGTAACTGAGTATGTATGCGTTCAGGAGCTCCAAAGCTAATGGTTAAAAGAGAGTGTATTAGATTGTGAGCATTATTTTTAAACTTGGACCAAATTAACAAGTTTGATCAGTTAATTAATTTCAGAATCCACCATGTAATGTGTTAAACTCTTGCATAGATAATTTTTTGAGTCATAATATTATATGGATCAAATATATTTCTTACACGATGGCCATTTAATTTTTTCTACTGATTTGATTGGGCACTCAAACCGATTGACTCTTGATCCAATAACTTCCTTGGTATTTTCATTTTAACACATTGATTAGCATTTTAAATCTGCATGCCATAATTTTGTAGTCCCTTGCATTACAATATATTACGTGTCAAAGCTGGTTCCAGTTCTGCTGTGCAGGATGCATACCACTGCCGTCAAAGCTCAAACTTGAACACACGAATAACCGTTAAAAGTTCACCAGATGCGACAGACAATTTAAACAGCACAAACCTGAATGAAACAAGCTGATCCACAAGGGGACAAAGTTTGAAGCAAATGGTTTCTTATTCTGGTTCGAAGCTTCCCAGGTGTAATCATCCTGCAACCAAAAAAAAGGATCTAATAAATAAGTTGCTATCCCAGAAATTTTTGATATCCCAGAAATTTTTGATGTCTCACTTGTCTTGCATTTATAAGAACATTAATTACCTGGGGTGTATTACACTTGGTTAGCCAGTAATCAAGCCATTGGCCCATCTCATTGTTCCATAATATTGAATTTATAGCCTTCTGCCTGGTCTGGGAAGCTTCTTTGAACTTTTTAGCTATACTATTATCTCCAGTAACGTCAGCCAGAAAGGCTATGTCAAGTTCCATCTGGGCTCCAAAGTACAACACCAATCATCAAAAAAACCAAAGAAAATAGCTTGTGATTACATTGACGTTGATAAAAGGAATTGTTGAATCTAACCTTTAGGATGAATGCGTTCAAATCGACAGGGATGATATTTGTTGTCGATAATGTTGTGAGATCAGATTCATTCCTACATCAAGTCAAGAAACCGTTCATCCTCAAATGAAGAAGCATGAGCCGAAGAAACAATACAAATTTTCAATGAAAAGCCAAAATGAGAAAACAAAAAAAAAATGCTTAAGTTGCTCTGGTCCTTGATGCAACTTTGAGGCATAAGGTGCAAGGCAGAATGGATCAATGCATGGAATACTTGGTTATCAAAAAATGACAAGATCAATAAATATAGAACCTCATCCATCTAGTACTAAAATCCCATCCAGATTCAGCAGCAGATGCCAATTCACGGTAAAACTGTGTTTTCTCACAAATATTTGAGAGTTTTGAAGCTGTTTCTTTGTCCTGTGTGGTTCGATATATTGGGATGAAACATTAGAACAAGAATAAATCATTTCTCAATCTTTTTTTAAAAAAACAAAAGAAAAGAAAAAAAGATCAAAGGAAAATGAATTGACCACAGTTCTTACAATTGCGGAGGACTCTGGCCTGGGTTTATTCCACTTTGCATAGTACCGACTCAAAGTGTGGATTTCTCCTTTACAATCCTTAATAGTCACCTTATGTATTCCTACGAGAGGAAAAACGAGAAAGCCAAACCAATTAAGTGTAAAAGAACCAATGTGCAGCTTGAAGAACAATGTGCAGGGGCCAAGAACTCAATGATACCTGAATTCCAAAACTCATACTCCTTAAGTAATGCAAGTAGAGAATTTTTGACAAATTTTATATCTCCAGTCCGATTGTATATGTCAAATATCATGGAACTCAGCAGCGGAGGCTGACTGCAAAGGGTTGTATGCAAATGCAGCTCTAATATAGTTGATCTTGAAACAAGAAAACTTAATTGGGAATAACGACTGAAACTCCAAATAAGAAGCATACCTCCGGTTAGTGTAGTATGCCCTTGCACCATTAAGAACATATCCATATCCATCCATTAAGGAAATAAGGTTAGTGACAATTCCTTTTGCTGTTTCGTACATTTTGCTGGCCAACAAGCCCCTGCATAAAAAGCATATCGAAATCACACAATATGGCTTTTCAGATAAATAAATAAATAAATAACTGTATTGTACCCGAAGAAGCACGTTATACAAGAAAGTTTTGGGAACATCATCAAAGTATAGTTCTTATGTAATTGATCTAACTGAGAATCATGAATGAAAGTGTGAACAAGCAGGTGCCCTCATTTAACCGATGAGCTTGCCCCCATCGGCCACCCAACTATGCCAAAAGCGAGTTAAAGGCAAAAAGAACAGGGGTTCCCCAGTTTGTCATCCATTTCCTCTCGTTCTTTCTCTCTCTTGGTGGGAGACTCACCTAAAGGGAGAGGAGTAAATAGTACACCTACTCTTATAATAGTGTAGAAACGATAAAATAAAAAAAAAAGGCGCCCTCATTTAACTAGGAGGTTTAGGATCATGAAATTATGGTAAAACTATGGGACATCAAAAATATATAAATCATTTTAAAATAAAAGTTGTATTCAAAATATATAAATCATGTCAAAAGTTTAACAAGCTATGCAAAAAGTATTTTTTTAACCATAGTTTAACTATGATTTACAATTAAGGTGGAAAAAATTAGTGGAATTAGCTTCAACATCAACTAGCCTGGTGGCCAATATTTGTGCTACTACTTTTCAGCTACAATCAGCTCTTGGCTTGACCTGAAGTCTCCAATCTTCAGTACCTGCAACCATAGATGTCAAAATCGCGATTTGGATCGTAGGATCGCACGATCCTACGATCTTAATACACAAAATCGATCAAAGATCGCTTATTAAGTAGGATCGGTGGTAGAATCATACAGGATCGGTAGGATCGTATGATGTTACCGATCATGAACGATCCTACAATTTTTTTTTTAACATTGTTTTTTCAACCAAAACGACGTCATTTTGGATTTTATTACTTTTATTTTGATAAAATATACATAATTAATTTTATTTTAATAATTTTTTGTAAGATCTTACGATCTTACGATCCGATCCTACCGATCCGATTTGACTATTTCAAAACGATCCTACGTAAGATCGATTTTTGATAATTTTTTGTAAGATCTTACGATCTTACGATCCTACTATCCGATTCTACTACCCAAAACGATTCTACATATGATCCCGATCCTGCGCACCATGCCTGCAGCCCACTTCCATATACTGTTGTATCCATTATCATAAGTTATTGCTAGGCTACTACTAGCTATAAGCTTCTTCTCAGATTTTGATATTGACTCTCAGCCAAATCTACAAACTGCAAACCACATTTCTTATCTCTAGCTTAGACTGGTTTTTCTCTCCCCCAAACACTTAAAATAAATTAGGTAGAAATAGAAGCTTGTAAACATAAGCAGCTATGTTAGTGACCAAAAATATACCTGATCACCCAATAGGAGTCCCAATAATACACTTCCCTAAATCTGGATCCTGGGATGATAACAGGCTTGTTTAAGGGCAGTAAAGTATGTAAGTCAGGCTTCTCCAAAACCCTGAAAGAAACTTTCCTGCTTAAATTTTTCCAAAGAGAATGAACTTCCAATGCCCAGGCCCTCATCTCGGGGTTGAGAACCTTTGGTAAGAACTGTTGAGGCTCGGCCACAAAGTCTGCAAGCTCAGCATACACCAAATCCTCATCAGCTCCCGCTAAATAATTCCTTATAAACCCATCTAAATCACCAACCGAAACCGATCCATTTTCACTTCTTAAAAGACTTTTAAACGCCTTCTCCGTGGTTTCAAGATTTTGTTTGAGAGACATGTCCACGTAAAGTTTGGGATCGAAGTTTTTGTGGCCATAAGTCTGGAGGGCCGCTTCCTGAATGGTTTCGAGAAAAAACACTACAGGGGTAGATTGTACAACAGGGCCTGAATCAGTTGGTACACATGCTGATGAACTAGTGCTACTCATGGATATTGACATGAATGAGATCAATAAAGGAAAGATTATGGTGTAAAAGAATGGGTGATATAAACCAACTCGGCCAAGCCGGGTTGCCCACCCAAATAGTTGGGGGCCAAAGGAGTTCAGGGTTTGTTAGACTTTGACATTCTCTCCCCTCGTTCGTTAGACTTTTGGTTTTGAGAGCCTTATAATGAGACTGTTATAACGAGAAATTGAGATTTAAAACAAAGAAAAAAAGGTGATTAGGGTTTATTATATTTACGTGGGCCGTTATGGGATGTCGACATGGATCACTTTATCAAGCTCCGAATACGGAGCTTAAGTAAATTTTCTTAGGAGAAAGATAATGACCAGTTAAAGAATGGATACGGACTCCAGGGTCTGGGTGGCATACTGGCATTGGCGTCACTCTGTTAAAGAATAGTGTTCTCTGTTCTACTACTCCAAAATGCAGTACTCTATGATCATCTTCTACATTAGCATGTGGATATTTTGCCGAAGTAGGATTGGAAATGGATTTGCATGATATGACAAAAAAATTTGGTAGGGGATAAGTTTGATGGATTTTTTACATAAATATTGTATTTTTTTAATAAAAATTAAATAAATATTAACATTTTAAAAATTATTTTCAAAAATATTAAAATCTATATATGAACTATCTACTTGGACTTTGGGAGACAAGGGCAATGCCTAGAGTCCAAACCCACAAGACTCACTTGTTGGGGGATAGGGAGAATGCACAGGGACCGGGACTATCTGGCAGGGGAGGAGGAGGAGGAGGAGGAGACTGTCAAGTGCGGGAAAAAAAGGGGAGGGAGAAAGCTATTGGATTCTAGGCACTCTGTTATGCCTCCATCTCGGTTGTTGATGATGTTGTCCCTGCCTACAGAATTACAGTAGTGCTGAAGGGCATAATATTCTAGAGGCATGAGGATGTACTATTCTAATGTTTTTCACGTCCTTATTACAGCCAATGTGTGAAAAGATTTTTTAATGTCTTGATTTAGCAAGAAGCAGTCAAACATTAATCAAATGCCATCCTCAATGTTGGCAGCTAAAAATAACACTTCAGAACAGCACCATCCCTGCCGGCCAAGCCTTCCTCTGCCACATTTGTAGCCACCTCCTCCTGCCCTTCACTTGCAACCACAAGCAAAAATCAGTACCCAAACAAAAAAGAAAAAGAAAAAGAAAAAGCAAGCAAACAAAAAAACAAAAGGAAAAAACAGCCAAAAAAAAGAAGTAAAATCGACTGCAAGAGATAGGTTATAAGGTAACAGAGGCCGGAAATAGACTTGGGGCAAAGTCTGAGTAAATCCACTCTCAAGTCGATTTCTCAAAAATTGATTTCAGTATTCATAGAAGGAATTTCAAAATATCAATATTTTTTTTAATTTTGTGCAAAAATAACAATATTTTGTTAAATAACTCATTATCTATGGTTTAAGAAACGATCAACGTTGAAGCAGAAAACGGTGCCAAACACCACATATTTGGTGGAAGCAACTTGGCACAGTTGGATCAAGAGAGACTACCACTAAAACCCAGCTCTAGGATCTCCTGATCCTGCCGCCACAACACCCATACCCCCATCTGAGGATGTCGACATCGCAACTTTTTTATCACCAAAATCACGTACAAGCTCATCAATCTTCCGAAATTGATATGGCCACCTCGCATTGTATAAGAATTGGCGAAGATCAAACCTGTTATCCTCCGGTGAATAACTCTGCACAAACATCAAATACTATGAATTTCTGACAGTTATACCTAACCTAAATCATTCCCAAAAATTGACAATGTGCAATGCTCTGAATGTGTTTATAGCAGATGGAAGTACCTCAGCATGATAAGATGGTGTCAACACAGTCATTTTATGTCTGTTAATGGAATAGTACTTGAAGAAATGCTTCACTTTATCAGCTACCTCCGCTGGAGTTAGTATTGCACCCCATTTAAAACAAAGATTCTGTAACAATAGTAGAAGTTGTCATCAAATTTGATATATTCCAAAACATTCTGAAAGCCAAACTTGTAGAGGAATTACCAATGGAAAAGTACTTGTCACTATACAGGAGCACAATCCATCAAGGCCCTCCAAAGTCCATGCCACAGTATGTTTATCTAATTAGAATATAAAATTTTTTTAACCTAGTTCTAAATGGCAATGCAAAGCAGTGTTTGCACTGTCACAGTTTCATGCAACTGATGCTTAAGATTTGCCAAATACCAAGAATTTTGTCCCCTATGATTGCATCTGAGAAGTACCATTAAAAGAGCAACCTGGTGCATAGAAACTCTCATATGTGCAGGGTTTGGGAAAGGGTCGGGCCATTATGGCCTAATGATAAATACCATGCATAGGTTTTCTGATTTTTTCACCCCTTCTATTAAATGATTCAGAACAATTTGGATTATTAATTTAACTAGCTTCTCAATGAAGTGAGGAAGCAGGTATATGCTGACTTCAAGATGTTAGAACACATCATAAAAATATTGGATGACAAACCTTAAACATGGATACAGGACCGCATCGGAAAATCTTACGTAATCTTCCATACACTGAGAGTTCCTCATATGTCATTCCCATGTCCACTTCATCCAGCTGTTTCACACAAAAGATACCAATAAAACCTTAAGCCCTGTATATCCACTTAATTCAAACACCACATGTTTAGAGTTAAAACAACAGTCAATATAGTGAACAGTATATAAAGGTTCAACTGGTCATGAGGTCACTGGAAACTAAAAGCACAGGGCATCAGAAATTTATGAACCATTTTGAATTCTATATTGGGTAACCCAGGTGTATTGCAACAGCTAAGGAAGTACAAGAGCTATCAGTAAACCAGAATAAAGTTCCCAGAAACAGACACCTGACTGTAATTGGCTCGTATTGGCTCCAATTCAGCTGTTGGAGGAGCAGCCTCAATTTCTGCAAGTGATGGATAACCAAGATGGATAGCAGCCCATTTCAAGAATGCACGAAGATCGGTCTTGCTGATACTCCCAATTGGATTAATATCTGCTGAACTGCAATCGTACTGCAAACAATAGGTCATTGGCTAATATTAGAGGTGATGCAGACCAGGGTGCAGAAAGGAAGAATCACACGTTTGAATATCATCAAAATTAAGGTTTTCAGGTGAAAACAAGAAAATCCCAATCAAAATTCATACTTCTAGGTCTTTTGATAAAGAACCCGACTGTTTAAGAGTACCTTCGTCAGGTAACCACGTAATCCTTCATCCACATTGGAGCTTCCCAAAACCAGATAAAAACCTGGTTTATTATGAACCCAAGGCAAGAGTGATGCAAGCATGAATGCTAGGACCATTCTGATTCGAGCTTGAATATTCTGCAGTCCCAAGTTCTCAATGTTTGATCCTCCATCTACCTGCAAAGAAAGGAAGATGTTAATGCCCTATGCAACAGCCATCACATTCCATATCTAAGGATACAACAGCAAATTCTCCTATATGCAGGAATATCCCCAATCCTGAAAAAGGAACTGCCTGACTTAATATATTCATGATTTGGTAATGCAAATAAAATACATGGGTGCAAGATGAAGATCGAAACTTGATTTGTCATTCCTCTCTACCTTGTAGCGTGGCCACTTTCCTGTGAGAGTTTGAAACAAAGAAAGCAGTGCAGAGACAACTCCATCTATGCAAACATCAAGATGCCACGCTCCAATTTCATCTGCTAGCACTTTAGCCCGCATTTTTGTGACTTCAGAACTGTATGATATGAAGCTTGTTACTGATTAACAGAAATTCTGAAAGAATAGAGTCAGATCAAAAAAGCAAGGGAAAACTAAGGAGCAATTCATCTCATTGGATGCAGAATTAAACATGGCATAGGAAAGTCACACCTGAAATAGGGGGAAAAAAGTTAACTCCCCCATTGGCTGAACTCAGTGAATGAAGATTTCAATTCCAAAGTTTTAATTTTCAAATTCCTCAGTCTTAAATTTTTCCAGAATTATTAGAATATGTACAAGGCCATGCTCGTGAAAAAGGCTAATATAGTTTATATGAAAATTTACAAAATATCAATAAGAGCGGGTTAGGCATCTAGGAATTTCCAAGATTAGGACAATATATTAGGATTGTTTCTCTCAGGGCTTGTTTCGTCACTTGTTTGATGAAATTAACATTGCTGCATTACCATGAAGAGTTAACATAAAAATCCTTTATCTTAATTTAGTAAAAATAACACAATGGACATTGCTAATACACTGGAGTAAATAAGCAACAGGGAAGAGTGGAATTGAGCCCAGGTATCTGCCTTGGGATAGGTTTGCAATTGCAATTGCAACTGCAAACTCTCTTACTCTTTATATGCATGATATATATGTCACGATAAGCTAAGAAAAATCAGGTCAGATTCTCAATTTAAGCACTCACCTATTTTCAGATCCCATGAACACAGTATAAAATAAGCGTTTAGCCAATTCTTTGCCGTCAGTTGGAAAGTTCCCAGAAGTATAATTTCCAATTCGAATTGCATCAGCTTTGACTTGTTCATCACCACTTGCTATTTCTGATCAAATAATTTTATCTTCAATTAAGAGATGTAATTAGAACAAGATAGAACAGCAATTGCACTTTTGTTTGTTGATCTTTATGGTGGAATGAACATGAAATTAAATTTCCAGCCAACTCTTTCAAACCACTTCCAAGGCAAAGGCGCACAAACTCTAAAAACGTCACCAGATCAATATAGATAAGCATGCATATAGGTACAGATGATTCCTATGTCAAGATCCTCATGATTAATTGTTTTCTCTAGTCCAGGAGTGGATGAAAACACATTGGGCTATAACATCCTTATAAATTGCCACATTGGATCCGAATATGATTTCAAATAGAAGAGTAGATGACTGTGCTTGTATGCAGCTTTTAACTTCAACCATTCATGACTTCTGACCCATTAAAAGGCTTAGTTAAAACTGCACAAGAAATTTACTATACTGTACCCATGCGGAAAAATTCTATTAAGTTTTAACTTACAAACTGGAGATTCTGATCAGGCAGATAAGGATGCATTTATGTTGTATCCTTCATACCAGTTTATTTTACTCTTTTATTTTTGGTTTCCAATCACACTAAGATCAATAACCATGGGCAACCATTGCATCAGCAGCTGGCATGCTAACAATGTAATTTGAAACTTGAATGATCAAGGACTCCAGGAAAACACTTAGAAAAATACAAAAATAAATGGTATTCAAAATCTCACCTTTCACTACCAACTGGCACATGCAACCAACTATAGCAGCCACAGAAGAGCTATCGGCCCCACCAGAAAGTGGAAGCAAAAATCCAGAAGCCCCACTTCTCCTCAAATAATCCCACAACCAGCAAGCAGGTCCAAAAGCTATTTCCTCCTCAGGAGAATGATAGCTAATCTATGACAACAAAATGTAAAGTTCAAGAACACCAAAGATGAAATGAACCGCCAGAATAATTCAAATTCACGAAGTTTGTCTTTATTGTCACATTCCCACTATGATGTAAGCTGAAAGGTAGAGATGTTAAGGTGGCACCGTTTATATTCTACCAGTTCCAATGATCACTGCCAACTGGAGCTCACCTTAAGTGGACTTGAAAGTGATGTATGGAGGTTAAAAGATTGACAAAGCTTCAAAGGTACAGCCACTGATGAGATTTTCTTTTTGCAGCTAGCTTGTTCTTGAAAACTACTTATGGATCCTCTAAGACTAGCAACCTGGTGCAAAGCAGTGAAAATAAACTCAGTGTGTATAGGCAATCATATTTCAACTACCAAAATATATAAAAGATGGGCCTAAATTAAACTATATAAGAGCACTTTCAAGATAAAACATGGCAGATGCAAATCCACACAGAACCGTCCACCAATAAAGAGATTGAAAATGAAATCAAGTCATCTAACAACAATATTCATCAGCCTCATAACTAATGATAGTCAGTCAATTATTATCAATGTAGAAAACGGATCAAATCATTTCCATTAGGGGAAAAAGATGATAATTGGTTGTCTACTCACATACTAGTACAACAATTTTTCATGATTACCAGGCTAAGAGACGAAAGAAATAAACTTAAAATGAGACAGAAAGAATAAAAGTAAAACATATATGGGGTTAACTAAAAAAATACAAGTTTGTTAACATGTGTAACTAACTTTTTTCAAAGAGGTTTTGTTCCTGAACAAACATGCAACACAAAGAGAGGAACAGAGCAAGAAAAGAGCATCTCTAATGAATATTTTGCTATTGTAAGTTATAATTATGGAGAAATATAAGCATACCGCATCTAAATCTATTTGAGCAACTAGCAATTCCACATCCTTCAAAGAAAATTGTGAGCCCTGTGCAACCACATCTCCATTAACAACAATGCAAGAACATCCATCTGCAATGAAAGAACTGATGAGTCAAAGGGATTCTGGGACTCAAAACAACCACTATCTAAAAGCAAAGAATAATCCTTTCATAGATGGCACAAATTAAAATTGTCACCAATACTAGTAACAGAAATATTTATTACTCAATGCCAGTGGAAACAAATAATATGAGCTGATATTTCAGTAGAAGAATATTGGCAAACAAATACCAACTAAAAGCATGCTACCAACCATAATAAAGGCGGCCACCATCACATCCTTGGTGATTACTGTACATATATACTCCTCCGCGGGTGTGTGTAGCTCCTATAAATGCACGAAGTCGAAGATCCAGTTTTCTTAATTGATGATGACTTCCACTGGCATTCATAAAAACTTCAACCCCATTCAATGCAAGCTCAGCATGAGGAGGCATAGGACTAAAAAGCTCCTCACAAACTTCAGCGGCAACAGCTCTAAGGATCACGCAAATTTAGCATAATTATGTCTTTGAGCAATTTGTAGGAGTCAAAGATTTTACCAGCTCCAAATTGTTATGCAGCTGTTCTTTGCATTAAGGCAAAGTTAAAATCAGTGCTAAGTGTCCATAGAGGTCAAGCTTATACAAGCATTATAAAGTGATCCTTTCCATGGTAATTAAAATTTCAAACTTTCATGTATCAAGAATGGAATATTTGCCTTGATGTTAGAAGCTCACAGATCACTCAACTGATCTATTTCTCATTATTCCTATGCACCCGATGAACACTATTTGAAATGTATGAAACTCAAAAAGAGACAATTGCAGCAACAAAAGCTCTCCATATTATTTAAATTTTATTCATATGAACTGACATCTAAGTACTATATGCATAAATATCCTGTAGCTCATTCACCTGAATTTCCAAATACCAAATAATTGTGGCCATATCAAATCAGTGTGAGAAAAGAGAAAGAGCAGGGTAACTACATACGTGTCTAAAAACTGAATGTAACCATATCCAAAGGGTACTGTCGTCTGTGACAAAACCCCAGCTACTTCAGGAGGAAGCAGAAAGTCCTCAGGATAGTCTTTCTGCTTCCATGCTGTAAACCACCTGAGTTCCCTGTAGTTTCCATCGTTTGCAAGCACCATCTTAGGACGTATCATGACAATTTTTCTGTTCAAACACAAAATTTGGCAGTTGTAACGCTCTGATCCCTTTATAACAGGCATGCCAAAACTGCACAATATGCCATCTGTCCAGTCACCAAGCAAAAGCTCTTTTAAGCACTCCCACCTGCAAATGCAGCTTCAATTTTTACAACCCAAGTTTATCTGAACAATAGAATTTACAAAAAGACAGTAACTGTCATCAACTGCATTCATCCGTGGCATGCACAACAGCAAAAATGTTGATTAAGAAAGAATCTTTTTTTTAATCATTAAATCTAAATATACAGAAGAAAACATAGAAATTTACAAATTTCATAAGACTCTGATTGATCACGAGTCATTGCAAGTAAAAGTACACAAGTTTGCCGGAAAGAATGAATCTTTCTTGGAGTGCTTACGCATGAGTGACAGTATCAAGTTCCAAGAAGTGGTCTTCGCAGCCATAGCCAGTAATTTCGAGCTCCGGGCCCAGCCTAATTACTGCTCCAGCTTGTTTAGCCCTGGTTATAGATTCCTTAATGTTCTTCATGTTGCAATCAAAATCCATTGCCCATTGATTCAAATTACACGTTGCCACTTTTATCAACCTCATCTTAGTCGATGCTCTCAATCTTCAATCTGCAATCTTCAGCACACAAATAATAACCAAATATAAATGGGTTCTCACGAAGTGGAGAATTATCCTAAAGTTTTATGCTTTATGGTATGTAATTCTCAGGCTGACTGGTGAACTCTGGGCGCCTTAGACACGGCTTTATAAGAAGCCAAATTGGCAGTGAGACAATGACATGTTTCTAAGAATTAAATTAGGCTGTTGCTTATTTATGGTCAAGTCCTTAAAAAGTATTCAAATGTGTCAATATTGCCTGTTGGAATTGAAGATTTAACAGCCAAACAAATCTAGAACTTCGAAGTTCAAAGTATGCAAATGGGTCAAATATTTCCTGTTAGAATTGAAAATTTAGCAGTGAAGAACTTCAAATGTATTACAATAAACAAATATACCTTTTTCCAATGATGGTTTATTTTATTGAATGTTTTGAATTATTTATAATAAAAGAAGTGAAGCATTAACTCTCAATATCTGTAGTTGCATTTATTGAGGGGGTGCTTAGTGTGAAGGTTTGGGAATGGAGATATGGGTTTTATAGTATTTGAGGGTGGTTGGTTGAAGGAAATGGAATTCTCTGACCCACTTGACAAGAAATTTCATTTACTAACATTAGTATATCTTCATATCCCCCAATATTGGGGGTATGGAAGTTAGGGGGGAAATTTACAAACATAACATAGTTGACCGTTAACTTTACAAAAATATCACCCTCCTCTTTTTCTTTTGTATTATACCACTTTCATAAATAAAATGTCTACAACACCCTCCTCTGTTGTACGCGAGCAGGAAACCAAGAGACGTTGAGAAACCGTGCTTCTTCCATAACCGAAGCCTTCATTTCAATCAATATTATCCAACCGTTCTTCACTTCTTCCATTACATAAGCCTCTAAACCGTTTTCTTGTTCATTTCCTTCCACAACCTTCGTTTTTTTCCGCGTCAAACACCATTACAAAACATTGAGTGTTAGCCCATTCCACAAACTGTCAATGGCACGCACAAAGGAAGGACGCCCATCTTCCATTGCTAAGAAGGCACCTGCGACGGAGAAGAAGGAAGTAAAGGTTTCCAGTGTAAGTATCAGCAATTTTTGGGTTTAAATTGATAATTTTATTCTTCCTACATAGTGTGTGTTGATATTGTATGTATGTATTTGATCTGGGTTCTCTGAATTTGGTCGAAAAGATAGTCTGGCGAGGGTCGACGGTAAGTCGAGCCCTAAGTCGAGCAAAACTCGATATCCTAAAAAGTCGAGTTTTTAGTCGAGTCATTGGTTCTTCAACGTTCCAGTTTTAAATTTTTTTAAAAACTTTATATTGTTTGTCGGGCAAGTAGTCGGGTCAATAGTCGAATATACTACAGAATTTGTGTTTTAAGAACTGTTATATATTTTGTCGAGCAAATAGTCGGGTAATTAGTCGATCATTAAACAGAGAATCCTTTGTCTTCGCCCCTTTTATATTTTTTGTCGAGCAAGTAGTTGAGCATGAAACAGAATTTGTTGTCTTGAGGCCTTCTATATTTTTTGTCGAGCAAGTAGTCGGGTAAATAGTCGAATATGAAATAGAATTTGTTTTGTTGAGGCCTTTTAAATTTTTTGTCGAGTAAGTAGTCGGGTAAATAATCGAATAGGAAACATAATTTGTTGTCTTGAGCCCCTTTCATATTTTTGTCGAGCAAGTAGTCGGGCAAATAGTCGAGCATGAAACAGATTGAGTTGTCTTGAATGGGTCGAACCAGTACTAATTTGGTTTTATTTTGCAAATTTTGTTAATCAGGACCCTCTGAATGAGCAAATGATGGTGCAGTGTGATTTATTTAATGCCAAGGTTTCGCAATACGGCTACTATGAGGCTAATATGCAGAGAATAAGGCTGAAACTAAGCGAAACGCAAAAGAACATATTAAGAAAGGAGAGTAGCCTTGCTAGAATTGCACTCGACCATGAGCATACATTTTGGTGCAAACAGATGATTCACAGCGTCCTACTGAGGTAACTTAAAGAAGACGAGGACTCCCGAAAGGACGGGAGCATATATTTTAATTTAGCTGGTAAAAAGGTCAAATTTGGGAGGAGGGAGTTCGCACTAATAACTGGTTTGAAGATGGGCGACTTTACGTTTGAATACGCGAAATTCCAGACACCCGATGGCCCGAGTTTGATTAGTAGGTATCTTACTGGAGAAGGTCGGCACGATGAAACAACATACGCCGATGTTTTCAAAGCTTACGACCAAATAAACGCAAGCTATTCAGATAAGGTTGTTGTCTCCTTTACCTTGCTATTGCTATACACATCCATCATTGGGGAGCAAAAGAGGAACCATATAGATGAGAATGTCGTCCATTTGGCCTGTAATTGGAGGAAGTTTGATGAAATCCCATGGGGCGAAGAGTCTTTTCGGGTGACTGTGGATAGTGCTAGAAAGGCTATGGCCAACGCCTTGAAACAGTCTAGGGATCAAGACAACAGGACACACACCGTTGATGGATTTCCTGTTGCGCTAGGGGTAAAAAATTAAAAATCACACCGTGGTTTCTGTAATTTTGTTCTTACGTCTAAATAATGTATTTTTCTCATTTCCTGTTTATGAATTGCAGGTGTTCGCATATGAAGTAATACTGCATTTTGACTGATTCAATTTAGTTCAAAAGGTCGAAACCTCTAGATGTAGGTCAAGGATGTTCAAGTGGATGGCAGTTAAGAGCCACAGATCTGCCCAAGAAAAGAATGCAGTATGGTCCAAAAAGCTACTTAGTGGAGAGGTATGAGCTTATAATTATAGATAATGCAGTAAGTTTGAGTTTTAGATATTGTTATATCATGACTTCGCATTGAATGTGATGCAGAGAGTTAAAGTCACACCGATAACTCCAACACCAGAAGAAGCAGAGAATTTTTTGAGTTGGGATGAAGAAATAGGAGAGGCCGCCAATGAGTTGGAGTTTGGCGAGGAAGACAAGGATGAAGAAGACCAACAAGATCCCAAACAGTCACGTGGGCCGCGGTAGATTTCAGTGAGTCAGATGATCGAACGGCATGAGCGATCAGAGCAAAG
This sequence comes from Gynochthodes officinalis, assembly GCA_020080225.1. NCBI lineage: Eukaryota > Viridiplantae > Streptophyta > Magnoliopsida > Gentianales > Rubiaceae > Gynochthodes > Gynochthodes officinalis. The sequence continues at coordinate 36,052,736 of CM034622.1, read as the reverse complement.
AATAGCCGAATTGGAATCTGCGGTTACCTGGCTAACCGCAACCGTCGAACATCTAACTCGTACTCTGCAGTAAGTGATGGCGGGGAGTGATAGCGGAGTCTGTGGTATTTTTGTCTTGAAATGGGCTAAATTCCTTATTCACGGAGTCCCACTGGAGACATTTAATCTCAGTCGTAAGTCTGTCATGGACGCACGTATCGAGATAACTACCTCACTATTCGTCCATGCACGACAAGAGGACCAAAGAAGATCCAAGCAGCCTAAAAAAATTCGTCGAAAGTAAAGATGGGTTGTGAAGAAGACAAGAAATTGTAATTATAAAATTTTTGCAAGCTTGTAAATACATTAATTAATGTGAAATCGCAATTTTTTGGTGTATGTAATGGTACATTTATTTTATGAACTTGCATGAAAACACTGCCTAAATCCATTTTCGTCGAATAATAAATCGAGCAAAATCTTATATTTCTGCATCTTAACACTTTTAGTCAAGCCTTTTTTTTAGTCGAGTATTTAGTCGATCATGAAGTCGGGCAGGAAACAAAAAATAACAAATGTCTGCTTCTAAAAATTTTAGTCGAGTAAGAAGTAGAATAAATAGTCGAGCATATTCCAGAAATTTAGTCAAGTTTTTTTTAGTCGAGTATTTAGTCGAGCATAAAGTCGGGTAGGAAACATATAATCCCATATGTCTGCTTCTTAACATTTTAGTCGAGTAAGAAGTCGAATAAATAGTCGAGTATGTCCCAAAATTTTAGTCAATCTTTTTTTTAGTCGAGCATGAAGTCAGGCAAGAAACAGAGAATCCCATACTTCTGCTTATAAACATTTTAGTCGAGTACCAAGTCGATCACGTAGTCGAGCATCTTCCAGAGTTTTAGTCAAGCTTTTTTGTTAGTCAAGTATTTAGTCGATCATTAAGTCGGGCAGGAAATAGAGAATCCCATATGTCTGCTTATAAACATTTTAGTCGAGTACCAAGTCGATCAAGTAGTCGAGCAAGTTCCAGAGTTTTAGTCAAGCTTTTTTTTAGTCGAATATTTAGTCGAGCATAAAGTCGGGCAAGAAACAGAGAATCCTATACTTCTGCGTCTAAACATTTTAGTCGAGTATCAAGTCGAATAAATAGTCGAGCATTTTCCAGAATTTTAGTCAAGCTTTTTTTTGGGTCGAGTATTTAGTCGATGAAGAAGTCGTGCAGGGAACAGAAAATCCAAAATATGTGCGCAACACTCAAGCTTCTAAATTATTGTTGCAACATTCAACAAAATAAACAAAAATAAAAATGGAAATATTAAACAAAAAATGAAATAATAATTGGAAAAATGACAATGATTAAAAGTGGAAATCACAATAAACACCAACTGTTTATTGCGTATAAAATTCTGCCCGAATGGTATGTACAATGTACGCAGAGATTCATTTTCCCTCCCTACACACGAATGGATTAGAGCAAGTTTTACGGTTATGACCACTCCCTCCACACCGACCACATTGCTTTCAAACTATCTCCTCACCTGTTGAAGGGATTCTCTGTTTCTTGCGTCTACCACTCTTAGCCCTTGGTTCAGGAGGAGTTAATTGAATAGACAGAATTTGTTCAGGCACCTGCCAATCTTGAGGTTCACCAACTGGGATAATGGGCTCTGCATAAACGAATATGAGTGCTTCGGTTAAATAAAATGGTGAGCATAAAGAATAATGGTCACTCTGTCGGCGACGGGCTGCAGCCAACGCATGAGCACATGGGAGTTGATCCATTTCAAACACCCGACACGTGCATGTTCTTTGAAGTAAATCGACTATATAAGTATGATTTGCTATGTCTCGTACACACCACTGGTGTATATTCACTGGTTCCACGACATGAGATTGTGCCGCTCGCATCCTAGATGCAAGCTTATGCTCAATGAAAGCGGTTGTATGTGTTTTCATTTCGGACGTTACCGTATGCCTTTCATAATACCATCTCTGTAGCGTGCTCCGAATGTACTCTACCAAACAATGAATTGGTAATTCCCGTACATCTTTCAACAATGCGTTGAGACATTCGGCAATGTTAGTGGTCATTATAGTGTATCGTCTTCCTCGAAAATGTGCCCTAGACCACCACTCAATGCCGACCTCTGTTAAATACTCGCAGACGCGTGAATCTTGGTTGGAAAGAATTCTCCACATCTCATTGAACTTGGCAAGAGTGTATGCCTTTGCAGCCTTAAAGAAAAGAGGAAGCACCTCTTTGTGTTTGAACGTTCCTCGCAAGTTATTGCTCAGATGATATATACACACTCCGTGGAAGGCGTTGGGGAAAACATGTGCAATACCTTTGGCAATGCTTTTATGCCTGTCGGACACAAACACCAATCTATCGATTTCAACACCTATTGCAGCATTCAACTTTTCCATAAACCACTCCCACGAGACGTCATTTTCAGAATCCACCAATCCCCAGCCGATGGGGTACACTTGGTTGTTACCGTCCATGCAAGTAGCAACAAGCAATGATCTAGGGTATTTTCCCTTTAGGAAGCATGCATCAACAGCAAGCACCGGTCGCATACAGTTGCGAAATCTTTGAAAAGATGCTCCCATTGCGAAAAAAGCATATTTGAAACGATGATCTTCTTCCATCTCGAGATCAGTAAACGTACCCGGATTACATGCCTTCAACATATGCAAATAAGCTGGTAGTATTTTATATGAATCCTCAAATCCACCTCTCATTTCTTCAAGTGCCGATTCCCTGGATCTCCATGTCTTCTGGTATGGTATATTCACACCTAACTCTTGACGAATATCTGCCATGATTTCTGCGGGTTTATACAGCCGACAAATTTTCTGGTACTTACATTTGATCCATGATCCAATTACTTTACTATTTGCCTGACGATTATTACAATGCACTAGTGATAACTGACATGTATGAGTGTTTTCAAATTTATTGACCTTCCAAACACTCGAATTCCCAATGGAAGATGCATTTAGTTCCCACCCGCAATTGCTATGCTTGCATCATATATACCAATACCTGCGACATGCTCTCACCACCTTCCACTCGTAGAAATATTTCACAGCGAGCATACTCATTCTCATTTGCAATTGTTCTCTCGTTTCGAAAATATCATTTACCGCTACTTCGACAATGGCGGCTAATCTGTCGGAAGAAGTTCCACTGTTAACATGCGATGACCTTGTCAGCGTTTGGCATTGGGGGATTGATTGGGCATGGGTTTGAACTAGATTGACAGGCACATTTGTCTCCGATTGCTTGGAAGGAGTATTTACATCTTCCACAACTATGGTTTTCTCAACCGGAGTATTTACATCAATCCTAGGTCCATCATCATAAACTGCCTCTTCAAAAATTGGTCTCATGAATTTGTTTGGAGGAAGAGTATCATTAGTCCATAACGGACTGTCGTCACCCAAGCGCTTTATTGGTGAATTGGAACCACTATCTTCAGCAATTGATGCTTTGGTCTCAACTAGAAGGGTAACACATATTGGAATCCTTGCATCTTCAGACCGTCTAATAATCTCATTCAAAAAGCATTTGACATGGTAATCAGTCTTGATGGGGAGAGGGGATATTCTTGACAAGTATTTGGGTACATATTCGAGGACCATTCTGTCTTCGATCTCCATATCTAATTGCATAATAGAAATGATGAGATTCACTAGTTCCTTAAAGCTCGTGTCTTCTTTTAACAAAAGTGTTTCGATCCTCTTGTAATTAACGAAGGTGCGTTCATTTGTACTGGGATCAACGTTTCATTGTCTGTCATAAAAAACATATACAGACCACGTAATGCCGCCTGACATCCCTACATTGAAAACCAAAACAATCAATAAAGAACGGATCGTTGTAGGGATGTAAATAACTAACAAATTCATTCCATCCAGTTTGCTCGACCCATTATTCGACCTTAAACTCGACCTATTATACTGCTGGACACTTTATGTAGCCCTATCAGAGTCCTCGACTAAATACTCGACTTATAATGCTGCTCGACCTAATGCTAGACTATATGCTCGACCTTACTACGGGCGCAACATTTTGCTCGACCCACGAATGGACCTATTGCTCGACTATTTTATCTGAACGATTCACAAACCCAGTTCAAAAGGAATAAATCAAACCAACCTGCAATTGCAGACGACTTCAAATGCGATTGATTGCAGATGCTTTTAAATGCGATTGCTTGCAGTGCGACCAATGGCGTGTGAGCGAACAAACTTTGCTAGGTGCGTGACAAGAGAAGTGCTAAATCCTTGTAGTGAAGAGTAGTCTATAACTGAGCAATCAACCAAACAGCCCTAAACCGTTGAAGTGAAGAGTATCAAAAGAATAGAGGTGCTAGAATCTGTGTTCTAAGAGAGAAATCCGTGAATAGAGGTGCTAGAATCTGTGTTCTAAGAGAGAAATCCGTGTTCTATAGCGGAAGAGAAGAGAAGGGTGTTGTGGTCATTTTTTTAATGAAAGTGTTATAACACAAAAGAAAAAGAGGAATGTGGTATTTTTGTAAAGTCAACAGTCAATCATGGTATATTTGTATATTTTAGGGATATGTGTTTGCTACTTAATTAATTTAATAATTAATTAATACTATTTAATTAATTAATTATTAAATTAATTAAATAGCAAACTCATATTTTCAATATTAATTATTATAATTAATATAAATTAATTTATTATTAACTTATCATTATTAAAAGTTATAATAAATTAATTAATCAAGATTAATTTAATTAATCATTCATTTACTTAATAATATTAATTAATTAATTAATCTCATTTTATTAATATTAATTATTATAATTAATGTATAATTAATTTATAAATAATTAATTGATAATATTAATTAATTACTAATTATTACTAACTAATTAAGTAACTAATACTAATTAATTAATTACTTAAGATTAATTTAATTAATAATATTTTTATTAATAATTAATTAATTTAATATTATAATAAATAATTAACTAATAATAATTAATTAATTAATACTAATTATTACAATTAAATTATAATCATTTCCATTCCCCAGCATAAACCAACCACTATTATTAGTAATCATTTCCATTCTTCAACACAAACCAACCAACAGAATTATAATGAAAGACCCCGCTATCATTCCCTACTACTATCATTTTCATTACTTTTCCCATTCCCCCGCGTGAGCCAGGCACACCCTGAGATTTCTTCTATTGTAGGTATTGAAAAAAAATTCCATACAATGATTCAATGAGCGAAGCAATTCTTTTTCTTTTTTCTTTTTTTTTTTATTTTCAAATGAATGCTGTAATATTTTCGTGAAGAAGAATTAAAAAAAAAAAAATCAATGTTTAAACGACGTCGTGGAGTAGTGACGGACGAAAGACCCGAGACGACGTCGCTTTTCAACATTTAGAATCACGCAGCAATATTTTCCTGGGCTTAGCTCAGGCTTTGTGCAGAGGGAGAGCAGCTCCAATTCCAGCGAGAGAGAGAGAGAGAGAGATATGACGGAAGTGGCGAGCTCTGTTGTGAACGAAGTCTTGGGCAAAAGAGCTCAGGACGTTGACAAACCTATCGTCGATTACGTCATCAATGTCCTCGCCGACGAAGACTTCGATTTCGGCTCTGACGGCGAAGGCGTTTTCGAGGCCATCGGTGAACTCCTTGTCGACTCCGGTTGGGTCCCCGACTTTTCCGACTGCCGCTCGGTATTACTCACCGCACATCCAATCTCGCAATTTTGTTATGAATACTTACGGTGAAAATGATGGAAACTTCTTTTGTAATTTTTGGTTCCTGTTCGATTTTTGTTGTAATTTTTTTTTAAACTTTGGGTTTGATGCTTTCGAGGGCTTTTATGTATTATTATTCTCAATTCCTGAAATTAGCAGTGGCCTGAAAGTAATGGAAAAAAAAAACAACTGCTTTTGGTTATTGAATAATTGATGAGTTGAAATATTGAAGAATTCAGCTGCTTTTCCATAGTTGTATGGGAATTGCAATAATGTGTGGGAAAAATGAATGACAGGTATGTAGCAAGCTATCGGAGAAATTTGGGAAGCATGGGTTGGTGAAAGCCAAACCAACTGTGAGAAGTCTTACAGCACCATTGAGGATGTTTGACGGGATGGATGAAGTGGAAGTTCCAAGGAACAAGAAGCCTGAGCCTGTGGATGGTCCTCTACTGACTGAACGTGATAAGATGAAGCTCGAAAGGAGGAAGAGGAAAGATGAACGACAAAGAGAGGTAATATAACACTCCCCGTCAAATGAATAATCAAGAATAGTTATTTGTTTTTGCATTAAATTCGATGTTATAATTTTTATTTGCATTACAAATTTCCACATACTTTTCAATAACACTGACTAAACTAAGTTAATATTGAATAGGTCTTATTTTAGTGGGTAAATGTTGATAATCTTGGGAACAGAGCAAAAAGGCTCTTTCATGTTAGTTTTATTTTGTTGCGGAATACCATTTTATCCTTCCCATCAGTTACTCTTCGCATCTATGTAGGCTCAATACCAAATGCACTTGAAAGACATGGAAGCAGTGAAAGAAGGAATGCCGGTTGTGTGTGTGAGTCATGATCAAGTTGATGGCTCAGCTGTCAAGGATATCCATATGGAGAACTTCAATGTATCTGTTGGTGGCCGTGATCTCATTGTTGATGGTACTGTAACGCTGTCTCATGGAAGGCACTATGGTGAGTTTGTTTATCCTGACTTGATTTCTCCTCATTTCCTGAAATAAGCTTAAGTCTTATTATTTTAGTGTTTGCTGGAGCAACAACTGAAAAAATCTGGGAAGTCTTCACTATAACCTAGCATTTTTTGCTCATTAGATATTTCTTTGTGATAGTAACAGATATCATTAAGTTTTTATTTGCAAACAGGCCTTATTGGAAGGAATGGTACGGGAAAAACTACTTTTCTGAGGTACATGGCTTTGCATGCCATTGACGGTATTCCCAAAAACTGTCAGATATTGCATGTGGAGCAAGAAGTGGTTGGTGATGACACATCAGCATTGCAATGTGTTCTCAACTCTGATATTGAAAGAACCCAGCTTTTGGAGGAAGAAGCTCATCTCCTTGAATCACAGGTTCAACATTCTTAGCTTCCTTTTTGCGCAATATTATTTGCTCCTTGCAAATGCTTTACTTTCCTCTTTATGTTAATCCTCTAAATTCTCTTGGCTCTGTAGAGGAAAGTGGACCTAGAAGAAGAAGCTGGTAAGACTAATGGGAAGTTGGATGGTGAGATGGATAAAAGTACCATTGCACAAAGGCTTGAACAGATATACAAAAGACTTGAGTTTATTGATGCATATACTGCTGAGTCCCGTGCAGCGTCTATCCTTGCGGTTAGTCTTTGTTAATGAGATATACACTTGTAGAATGGTATATGGTTTATCTAACCTACAGAATGGTGATAGGAGTACAGTTGGCAATTATATTTAACTGATTAAAGTGGAGATTGACAAATAGAAAGGAAGAAAGGAAAACTTATTACGTGCATTATGTCAAGTTTCTGAACATTTCCTCTTTTCTATGAAATTATGAATTTGGTTCCAATTTTGAAGATGGTGCAAAAATATTGTCACTTCTGCACAGTTGATTGTTACTCGTAGCTTGATGCTAGTGTTTGTATCTTGAAATTCACCAGCAAGCTTTTATCATATATTTGTACCTCTTGCCTTCTTGATTGCAAATTCTTGATTTTTTCCCCCCCTGTTCTTTTTGGTTTGACAAAAAGCTGCTACATTCTTGCAGACCTTTTAAGGCTGCTTGTTCGTGAGAACAATATGAATTATTGAGTGATTTTTTATGAGCTAAGCATTTGGTGTTTCCCTCTCTCTGTTGTTCCTGAAATGAACTTTTCAATCTAGATGGCATTGTAAAATATGGTGCACTGCTTCTGGTAATTATTTGATTGACTTCTTGAGATGTATATGTCTTTCAGGGTCTCAGCTTTTCTCAAGAAATGCAAAAGAGGGCTACAAAGGCCTTTTCTGGAGGATGGAGGATGAGAATAGCTCTTGCACGTGCATTGTTTATTGAACCTGATCTATTGCTACTTGATGAACCCACTGTATGTTGTTTTAAATTTTGCTTCCTTAGGATATACACGTCTTGAAGGGATTCTTACAGGTTGTGAGTGGCAGAATCATCTTGACCTGCATGCTGTTCTATGGCTGGAATCTTACTTGGTGAAATGGCCAAAGACATTTATTGTTGTTTCTCATGCTAGAGAGTTCTTAAACACAGTATGTTTTTCTCACTTGTACTGTTTAAATAGAAACATACTTCTGTCTCATTTCAGTGTTTGTGGTACCATTCTCATACTTTGGTTGGTATTTTTGTTGCTCCGCTGTGTGCAGGTTGTGACAGATATAATCCACTTGCAAGGGCAAAAACTGATGACATACAAAGGAGATTATGACACATTTGAAAGAACACGAGAGGAACTTCTAAAAAATCAACAAAAAGCATTTGAATCAAATGAACGTGCAAGGGCCCATATGCAGGTATACTTCTCTCTTCTTCTTTCTCTTTTGTTCTATATTGTACATTTGAAAATTGGAACATGTAACATTTGTCTTTCCAATTGTATATTGCAGACATTCATTGATAAGTTCCGCTACAATGCAAAGCGTGCGTCTCTAGTTCAGTCAAGGATCAAGGTACTTTTTGTGGTTTATATAATTTTCTGGCTATTTCTTGCGGATAACTCTGGTCAAATATACTGTGTGTAGCTTTTCTTTTTTATTTGAGAAGTCTATTTTAAACTGCATTAAGCCACAAGAAGGCTAGAAAAATCCGCATCTGATGAAATATGTGTTGGATGTTTCCTAGGAAAATCCATATCTTCATAGGCTATGACACTGGGAGCAAGTTTACCTTTTTCCAAGTATTCTGTTATCAAAGTTATTGTTTTGTTATCTTTGGCTGCATGTGACAAGGAGCTAAAGCAAGTGCATGGTTCCACTTACTACCAGAATATTTTCTCCAAACCAGAAAAGGACATCTAATTTGTTGTAAAATTTCAATGTTCAGTGTTTGGCTGCATTTATTGTCCAGTATTTTATCTTTCTACCCAAAATGTTGCCATGGACCTAAAAAAGAAAACTAATGTGGCATGAGTAAACAATTTATGGTTAATCGTACATTATGGTGTTGGTCCAGAATTGATCCCAACTTTTTTCCCCCCTTCTTGTGCTAACCAGGCACTGGAGCGAATAGGTCGTGTGGATGAAGTCATCAACGATCCTGAGTATGCTTTCAGTCATTTATATGTCTCTCTTTTTATGTGTCTTGGAACCTATATCTTTCATTGTCACTTATGATCTCTAAATGTTTACATCAGAGCATTTACGTTATGTTGTTCATGCATCCCTATTTTTATGGTAATGAGAATAGTTTTTGTGTAATGCAGCTACAAGTTTGAGTTCCCTTCCCCTGATGATAGACCAGGCCTACCAATTATAAGCTTCAGGTTGACATTGAATATTTTAGAGCATCCTGAAGTGTTTTACTCTATCTTATTCTTAAAATTTTCTAATATTGACCATGGGTTTTATTCTTATTTTTTTCCAGCAACAATCTAAAATTTTCCTTATTTTTTGGATTTGCTGATTTTTTGTAGTGATGCATCATTTGGATATCCTGGAGGCCCTTTACTATTTAAGAATTTGAATTTCGGGATAGACTTGGATAGCCGCATAGCAAGTAAGATTACTGAAGTCGGTTATTATGTTGATGATACATTCACAATCTTTTTTTTAATGGACTTTTTTTTGTGAGCATCTTAAATGAAAATATGTGTTTGAATAGAAAGTGGTAGCAAGATATGATCCAGCTAATCGACCCCACATGGTGGGATAAAAAAGCTCAGTTGTTATTGTTGTTTGTGAGCATAGCATCTTCTCTCTCTCTCTCTCTCTCTCTGTGTCTCTCCCCACTCACCACCCCTCCCTGGATGGAGCTCTGTGGGGCATGGAATTGCACTGAGATACTTGAGAGATCTTCTCTCTCTCTCTCTCCCCCCCTTCCTTTTTTGCTCCCTGGATGGAGCTCTGTGGGCATGAATTTCACTGAGATACTTGAGAGATCTGCCTTTGCTAGAATACACACTAATTTTATTTGAAGTCAATCACCCTGTGACCTGAATATGTAAATTGTTCTGCAGTGGTTGGCCCAAATGGCATTGGAAAATCTACCATACTTAAATTAATTGCTGGGGAGCTTCAACCTACCTCTGGGACAGTTTTCCGTTCAGCGAAGGTTATCTCTTGCATATTTTCTGTGACTTGAATCATGTCCTTGATCATTTTGCCTCCCCCTGTATTTGTCTTCTAGGGTAACATCTTCTTTGGGAAATTGTAGCAATTATTTCTGCAAATTACTTTCATATGGCAATCTTCTTAAACTTGTTGATGTTGTTTTCATGTTTTAATTAGCTTATGGAGGTATACTATTTTTGTTTGTCTTTGGTAGGTTCGAATTGCTGTCTTCAGTCAACATCATGTTGATGGGCTTGACCTTTCTTCAAATCCTCTTCTCTATATGATGCGCTGCTTCCCTGTAAGTTCCTACCTAGCCCAGACTTCACTTAGCATTATTATGAGCTTGATGAGAGCATTAGTATGGCTAATATACTGCAGGCTAGATGTGTAAAGCAATTCTACACCCCTTTTTTGTCCATTTTCTTTCAATGGTTGTTACTGTTCCTCTCTTTTTTTTGGTTTTCTTGTGTGTGTGTGTGTGTGTTTGGGGGGGGGGGGGGGAGGAGGTATAGAGAGATGTCATATCCAATTTCTTTATTTCTTTGGTATGAAGAAACGAAGATATGTTTCATCAAGACTCATCTATCTTCAATGAAATAGATTTGAAATTGAGTTCATAATTTTTTCCCTTATTTCGGTCATCTTGATTTCAACAGGGAGTGCCGGAACAGAAGCTGCGAGGTCATTTGGGTTCTTTTGGCATAACTGGAAACCTGGCTCTTCAGCCCATGTACACATTGTCTGGTATGGTTCCTTCTATGTTTGTTGTAGTTGAGACCATGCAGTTAGTGGCATATGATATGGAGTTTTCTTTAAGATCTTTTGAATGCCTTTCGTTGTCCTTACTCAGGTGGCCAGAAAAGCAGAGTTGCATTTTCCAAGATTACTTTCAAAAAGCCTCATATTTTACTGCTTGATGAGCCATCTAACCATCTTGTAAGTAATTATAAGTAAATGTTTATTGCTTCAGTAATTTTTTTTTAATACTCACTTTTGTTGCTACTGAGAAGTTGAATGGTTCTCTCTCTCTCTCTAATTGAATGGCGAAAAAAAATGAAATTAAGTGATTGCCAGACTGGTAGCAGAACTGCTGAAACTGGTTCTTGTATTTAACTATCAAATTGATGGTGTGAATACAGATTTGGCTAATCCCTTGCATTGCTTTACCTTTTTATACATTACACCTTTCTTTAGGCATTGAAGGGGAGAGAAGGTAGGGATTAGAACTTGAATAACCTTTGGGAATATGATAATTGGTATCCAAGTACCACAAATTAAAAGACAAGTAAACTGTTCGCCCAAAGTTGATCCTTTTCTTTGCTTAGTTGTGTCTGGATGATTTCTATGTTGCTACCCATATAAAAGGGAGAGCAGAAATTTCTTAAACATAGAAAAATATATCGAAGAGTGATTACTACTACTAGGCCAGCTATACCTAAGCTCTTAAGAGACATGGTTTCAGTCTTTTGAAAGTGACTGTGCTTGGCTTCTTTTTTATGCTTTTGGTGGAAAGGGCTTTGCAAATCACTTAAATTGCTCACATTTTAGAGGGTTTCCTGATGTGAACTGGAATTAAAAATGCTTTGTTGTTTTGCTTTTGATACTGCATGATTGATGATCAAATATTTAATCCATGGTTCATGACTTTCCAAGAATCTTACTGTTCCGTCTGAGCATCTCTGCTCTTCCACTGTTTTCTGAGCTTGATCTTCCTGCGCCTCCTCCCTTTTGCCCACTAGATTAACTTGATGCTTGATAGAATATGCAGCTTGGGCATTAGAAATTCACATCTTTCAGATGTTACATTCTGTGTTGGCATTGTAATCATTGTTAAGGGCTAGTTTCTTGGGAATATGGCATCAAAGTGACGACAAATTATTCCTATGTTGTAACTATTTAGGATCTAGACGCTGTTGAAGCTTTAATTCAAGGTCTCGTGCTGTTCCAAGGAGGTGTGCTGATGGTAAGTGAAACTCCCACCAAATCCCTTTTTGCTTGCGGGTAGAGAAATTCAATTGTAATGCAAGGACTATCTCTTTTACTACTTTCAGGTTAGCCACGACGAGCACCTAATTTCCGGAAGTGTGGATCAGCTGTGGGTTGTATCTGACGGCAAAATTTCACCTTTCGATGGAACATTCCAAGATTACAAGAAAATACTACAATCTTAGGAATGTCGTATTTAGTTGTGCAATCGCATCAAATTTTTGCAAATCGTTGATGTGACTGAATGTTCCTACTCACAATAGGAATCGGCCGTGAGAGCTTCCTCACAATGTACCTTCCAAGTTTGTTTAAAGTAACTTTGAAGGAATGTAAGTTTGTGATAATTTTGTGAACTTTTTTTATTTTTTCCCTCTAAAGATGATAATGTATTAACAGGGCAAATTGTCAAAATACATATAGCTATAAAAGAGCTAAATGAACTTCGTGGTGTTGGAGTTGGAATGTACCCACAAAGACAAAGGATCACGAGGGTTAAAGAGGATTACAAAGGGTTATAAAGCCCGACAAGCAAAAAAAATAGCGCATAAGACGGTCAACAGAAGTGACCATTAGATTTGGGGCATTACAATTATAACAAATTACTAACTTAAGGTGTTTGTCTTCTGTTAAAGAAATTGAACTCTTACTCGATCCCTTGTTGAAAAGTGATAAATTAATGTGTTTCCAAAATTGGGCACATTATATATGGCTACTGATAACATTCAGAACGTCTTGAGGTTCACAACCATTTATGGCCAAACTTTGCATGACTCCAAATATATTAGAAAAGAGGAAGCGAGGAAATAATTTGCAAAATCGGAGAGATGCGCATCCGGGGAATCGAACCCCGGTCAGTACCGTGGGAGGGTACTATGATACCACTACACCAGATGCGCTGGCGTTGGAGGCGTTTATGGAAGCTTATAAGACTCTATTGGATCCACAGAATCGGCCCGCCTCATGTCAGAATAGTCCATGAATATGGTAACGCTCACTGGGGCGGACCAATTGGTGGTCCAAGCCCAGTAAGACCCATCAGTTTCGAACTGGGATGAAAGTGGTGACGGTGCTCTCTTTCTTTCTCAGTAGAAATTAGGGTTTTTGTATAATACGAGTGAATTGCAATCCGTAAATTTTTCAGTTCGCATCTTGCTCTTTTGTAATCAGACATCCAATGTTTCATGCTGATATTAGATTTTTATTACTATGCGTATTTTTTTTTTGGGATAAATTTCCGCAAGTTGTTGTGAAAGGAATAAATTTTATTGGCTAAATGGCTTGTTAGAAGTTAGAGTTTAGTATATTTTTCCTGTCAAAATGCAAGCCTGGAGTAGAAACTATGGGAAATATTATCATGAATGCTCAAAGGTCAACTTACCCATAAAAATCCCATCTTGAACATTGTGGAAGTTACTTGTATTGTTCTGTTAATTCGTCCTGCAAATTGGTGAAACTCTCTCATGGAAATGTTGTTTTTTTCCTTTAATTTTTGGACTGTTGAGGTGTGGGAAGTAAGAAGAGGGGGAACGGGAGGAAACCATGAACAAATACCCTGAACCATTGGGCTATATTCAATTCTTTCTTTATGGATACCATTCATGGATTGCTTGAGTGCCATTTGCATTAGAATTGTAATTTTTGCTACAACTTGCTATCATCAATCTCTACTCTTTTAGGGGTCTTTCGTAAGGCTTCCTTGTACACTGGATTCGGATTAAACTGAAGTACCAGCATGAGCTTTTTCTCTACACATGACATTAACTCTATCCTGCATTATTCGCCTATGTAGAATTAAGGTTTTGAGTTAGTACTCTTACTTTCCTGATAGCTATCAAACTTCATTACTCCTTTGTGTGTGTGTCACTGTAGTTTTCAGTCTGTCAACTTGCCTACACAGCACCAGAGTCATAGTCCACCCAGCATATCTCTAATCTCTGCTTTCTCTCCACCAAATTAGCATGTAGATGCATTGGCGGATTATGTATAGCCTTGATCTTTTCTCTTTCAGCATCTTGCGTGCCTGCGCCCACTTTTCAGCCACCCTTTCTTGTGGAAAAGCTTGGCCTTGCATAGACATGGAGACTCTGTCTTTCTTTCTCAGAAGCTCACAATGATGTCCTTTCTCTTATGTGATTCTAATATCTTTGCTGGTTAAAACTTGTTTAGCAGTTATGGTAACCTAGTTCAGTTCCGAGTTTAGCAGTTACAATTACAATAACCTACTTCAGTTTCTTTGACTTCATATGGTGGAAATTTTTGGATATTAGTGCCCACTAGAAATTTGGCAGTGAAAAGCAGCCTTGTTTCTTGTTTTCTGTTTCCTTCTGGCTGTTGCTGCTTCTGTAGTGGCTGGTCAACATTCCTGATCTACCCAACTGATCTTATTTCTGCAACAAATTGCACGAAACAGTCGTTCCTTTTTTGTTCAAAGTTTATAATGTAAAATCCCCACATCTGACTTCACTATGTTGCTATTCAACTTCAGTGGAAATAGTATCAAGCAAGCTTTCTTCTGTATGTTTAAAATAGTTAAGTTACTTATCTGGCTGCCTTTGAGACTAATAATCTTTCTGAACTTCTTTTACTCACGAATACTGGACTTAAGCTCGTCTTGATTTCGACTTGTGTTTTCTGCTTTTATTGTAGATATTGACTAGCTTCAAATATTTCTGCAGTGCCAATCATGATGACAAACAAATTTTTCTGATCTTTCTGATTTTTTTTTTTTTCTTTTGCTTGAAGGCTCCAGTGATGAAGTTTTGTCAACTTTTAGTTATCGTTCCAATTTCTGAAGCTCTGTCATTTACCTAGAGATATGTAGAACTGAAGGGACAACTGAGGAGCTTGTTATCTATTTTTTTGTAGTTCTGTAGGACTGCTTTCTTGCGTTGCTCTCACTTTTGGAGTGTTTGTGCATATAACAATTTTCTTTTCTGTCTTCCATTCTTTGTCGTGAGTTTTCATTGCATTTGTCATCTTGGAAGTCCAGTAATTCCTGAGGCATATAGGAGCACACTACCTACCTTCAGCGTCCTCTCTGCCTAAGAGTTTTTTATTTAACAAATGGCAATTGATCTGGTGGCAGTTTGGCTCGTCCATTTGGTTCTTGAAGTGATACTTTATTGCTTAACCATTGTAATTTGTAACTTTCTTCTGAAGCCGTAAATTTCTGAATTTGTGAGAAATCTGGCAGGAATGGGGAAAAGAGGTCTTGCTCATGTGGTTGGACATTCAGCTCCTTAATTTATTGTTATAGCAAAAATGTCAAGATTTATCCCCATCTCAAGGTAGGTGTCAACTAGCCCGTGCAATTGTCTTCCACGTCGTACAAGATAGATGTAATTTTAAAATGCTGTCATCAAAATTTTACTGCTAAATCTGAAACTACCAAGAAAGTTAGTTTGATGTTCTTGTTTGCAGCCAGATGCTTGTTCCCCTAGACAGATGCTGAAGGCTGGCATGTGGAGAGTGAAGTTATGAGTCAAAGGACAAATGTATATATGATAAAGATTAGAGCAAAGTGAGAATCTTTTAGCTTTCTTTATGTTTTGAATTGTTAAACCTTGTTGATCTTTTGATATAAACAAAAAACAAAGATAGGCACAGAAACTGAAGTGGCTTGCTTTCTGTTTTTGTCCAACTAGTGCTTTCCCTTATTTTTATTTGGAGCAGAATAAGAAATGCAGAACAAAACTTCTCAGCAACGACCCGAAAGGAAAATTTTGATCCTTGATAATTTGCCACTTGGATTGGGATGATGAAATTTTGGTCTTTTCTTTTACGGGGACGAGTCAATCTAAAATGCATTGTTTTGGGCGTCTTTGTTTATTTATTCTTTTCATAATTTGTCATCTTTTGCCTTGCTGACGAACAAGTAAATCAATATTGAGGAATCCTTCAATCAAAAAACTGTTGTTTATGCGTTTCTTGCTCATCTTTCACCGTTTGTCCTTTTTCCCTGTGTTGATGACTATCAACAATGATGAGGCAAGTCAAATGAGTCAAGGACACTAATCACAAAACTAATTCTCCAATACATGGAAGAGAATATTCTATGAGGAAAATTTCAGAAATTGGCATATTTTAACACACAGTCCAATCCAAAAAAGAATAAAGAGAAAGAGCTTATTCTTACGTAGAGTCCTGCAGGGCCTTGCAGGAATCTCACTTCTTTTTTTTTTTTTTGGTCAGAAGAATCTTACTTTGGGTGAAGTAAAGTAATGCTTACTTTTATTGAATTGTACAATAAGTGGCAGTGACTGGGAAAAGGGGATGAAAATCAGGCCAATAAGATGTTGGTCTTTTTAACATTTATGGCCATAACTAAATGACCCTTTCGAGAATTGTGTGGGCAATTTCTATAGTAATAGTCTAAGGTGATTCCAGAAAATTGTCAAGTTGGCGAAGGGACCGAGAATGTGCCGGCTTTTAATTAATTTTTTCTGATGTCAGTAATCCAAATTCGTGGAACTAAGAGGACTCTTTCTTTCAAGTTTCAACCCTCCTGAGTCCTGATGGAGACTTTTGATTGTCATCGTTTCTTCCCCATTTTTTTTAACTATCAACTTATCCCCACCAAAAAAAAATTCATATCATGCAAAATTTGCAAATCAACCCTACTTCGGCAAAATATCCACATGCTAATGTAGAAGACGATCACAAAAGTACTGAAATATAGAGTACACATAGAAACAGGGTTGCATTTTGGAGTAGTAAAACAGAGATAACTATTCTTTAACTAACACCAATGCCACCAAGGCCCTGGAATCCGTATCCATTCTTTTAACTGGCTAAGAAAATTTACTTAAGCTCCGTATTCGACTAGAATCGGCAGTGTTTGATATATACATATTCTTATTCCTGGCTGCTTTCTATCTAACATTTTCTCTTCAATTCTTCTTTCAACTGTAACAAATTGTACTTATAAATTAAGGAGCTTCATAAAGTGATGCATGTCGACATCCCATAATGGCCCACGTGAAAACAATAAACCCTCATCACCCATTCTTTTACACCATAATCTTTCCTTTATTGATCTCATTCATGTCAATATCCATGAGTAACAGTAGTTCTACTACTTCTTTGGATTCATCATCTGCATGTGTACCAACTGATTCAGGCCCTGTTGTACAAACTACTCCTTTAGTGTTTTTTCTCGTAACCATTCAGGAAGCAGCCCTCCAGACTTATGGCCACAAAAACTTCGATCCCAAACTTTACTTGGACATGTCTCTCAAACAAAATCTTGAAACCACGGAGAAGGCGTTTAAAAGTCTTTTAAGAAGTGAAAATGGATCGGTTTCGGTTGGTGATCTAGATCGGTTTATAGGGAATTATTTAGAGGGAGCTGATGAGGATTTGGTGTATGCTGAGCCTGTAGACTTTGTGGCCGAGCCTCAACAGTTCTTGCCAAAGGTTCTCAACCCCGAGATAAGGGCCTGGGCAATGGAAGTTCATTCTTTTTGGCAAAATTTAAGCAGGAAAGTTTCTGTCAGGGTTTTGGAGAAGCCTGACTTATATACTTTACTGCCCTTAAAGAAGCCTGTCATCATTCCAGGATCCAGATTTAGGGAAGTGTATTATTGGGACTCCTATTGGGTGATCAGGTATATTTTTGGTCACTAATATAGCTGCATATGTTTACAAGCTTCTATTTCTACCTAATTTTAAGCGTTATGGGGAGAGAAAAACCAGTCTAAGCTAGACATAAGAAATTTGTGGTTTGCAGTTTGTAGATTTGTAGATTTGGCTGAATAGTAGACTAGCAATAATTTATGATAATGAATACAACAGTGTATGGAAGTGGGCTGCGGGTACTGACGGTTGGCAAGTCAAGAGCTGATTGTAGCTGAACAGTAGTTTAAGTAGGTAGCAGTTGGGTATTAATTAAGCGAATAATACTAGCACAAATATTGACTACCAGGCTAGTTGATGTGTCTTTTATGAAGCTATTACCACAAACTTTTTCCACCTTAACCTCCTAGTTAATTGAGGGCGCCTGCTTGTTCACACTTTCATTCCTGATTCTCAGTGAGATCATTTAGGGGGTGTTTGGTTCAAGGGTGTAGGGGGAATGTATTTGAATAAAAATGAGTGTTTGGTATAAGAGGTTGGGTTTAGTGAAACTTGTGAGGGTGGATTTCCTCTTGGTTTAGGGGGAATGGAATCAAAATGAACTCAAAAGACTCAAATGATCTCATTTTGAAAAAATTAGTTTAAAATAAAATTTATTCCATTTTAATGATTACATTATAAAATAATACCAAATAACATACTTAGTACCATTTCATTTCATTTTAAACATTTTCTTTTATTAAATTTATTCTATTTCTGAACCCACGCCAGCTTACATAAGGACTATACTTTGATGATGTTTCCCAAAACTTTTCTTGTATAATGGGCTTCTTCGGGTACAATACAGTTATTTATTTATTTATCCGAAAAGCCATATTGTGTGATTTCGATATGCTTTTTACGCAGGGGCTTGTTGGCCAGCAAAATGTACGAAACAGCAAAAGGAATTGTGACTAACCTTATTTCCTTAATCGATGAATATGGATATGTTCTTAATGGTGCAAGGGCATACTACACTAACCGGAGGTATGCTTCTTATTTGGAGTTCAGTGATCATTCGCAATTAAGTTTTCTTGTTTCAAGATCAACTATATTAAGCTGCATTTGCATACAACCCTTTGCAGTCAGCCTCCACTGCTGAGTTCCATGATATTTGACATATACAATCGGACTGCAGATATAAAATTTGTCAAAAATTCTCTACTTGCATTACTTAAGGAGTATGAGTTTTGGAATTCAGGTACCATTGAGTTCTTGGCCCCTGCACATTGTTCTTCAAGCTGCCAATTGGTTCTTTTTCACTTAATTGGTTTGGCTTTCTCGTTTTTCCTCTTACAGGAATACATAAGGTGACTATTAAGGATTCTAAAGGAGAAATCCACACTTTAAGTCGGTACTATGCAAAGTGGAATAAACCCAGGCCAGAGTCTTCCGCGATTGTAAGAACTGTGTTCAATTCATTTTCCTTTTCTCTCTCTCTTTTTTTTTTTTTTTTAAAAGATTGAGAAATGATTTAATCTTGTTCTAATGTTTCATCCCAATATATCGAACCACACAGGACAAAGAAACAGCTTCAAAACTCTCAAATATTTGTGAGAAAACACAGCTTTACCGTGAATTGGCATCAGCTGCTGAATCTGGATGGGATTTTAGTACTAGATGGATGAGGTTCTATATTTATTGATCTTGTCATTTTTTGATAACCAAGTATTCCATGCATCGATCCATTCTGCCTTGCACCTTATGCCTCAAAGTTGCATCAAGGACCAGAGCAACTTAAGCATTTTTTTTTTTCTCATTTTGGCTTTTAGTTGAGAATTTTTATTGTTTCTTCGGCTCATGCTTCTTCATTTGAGGATGAGCGGTTGCTTGACTTGATGTAGGAATGAATCTGATCTCACAACAGTATCGACAACAAATATCATCCCTGTCGATTTGAACGCATTCATCCTAAAGGTTAGATTCAACAATTCCTTTTATCAACGTCAATGTAATCACAAGCTATTTTCTTTGGTTTTTTTGATGATTGGTGTTGTACTTTGGAGCCCAGATGGAACTTGACATAGCCTTTCTGGCTGACGTTACTGGAGATAGTAGTAGAGCTAAAAAATTCAAAGAAGCTTCCCAGACCAGGCAGAGGGCTATGAATTCAATATTATGGAACAATGAGGTGGGCCAATGGCTTGATTACTGGCTAACCAAGAGTAATACACCCCAGGTAATGAATGTTCTTATAAATGCAAGACAAGGGAGACATAAAAAATTTCTGGGATAGCAACTTATTTATTTCATCCTTTTTTTTGGTTGCAGGATGATTACACCTGGGAAGCTTCGAACCAGAATAAGAAACCATTTGCTTCAAACTTTGTCCCCTTGTGGATCAGCTTGTTTCATTCAGGTTTGTGCTGTTTAATTTGTCTGTCGCATGTGGTGAACTTTAACAGTTATTCGTGTGTTCAAGTTTGAGCTTTGACGGCAATGGTATGCATCCTGCACAGCAGAACTGGAACCAGCTTTGACACGTAACATATTGTAATTCAAGGGACTATAAAAATTATGGCATGCACATTTAAAATGCTAATCAATGTGTTAAAATTAAAACACCAAGGAAGTTATTGGATCAAGAGTCAATCAGTTTGAGTGACCAATCAAATCAGTAATAAAAAATTAAATGGCCATCATGGAAGAAATATATTTGATCTATATAATATTATGACTAAAAAAATTATCTATGCAAGAGTTTAACACATTACATGGTCGATTCTGAAATTAATTAACTGATCAAACTTGTTAATTTGGTCCAAGTTTAAAAACAATGCTCACAATCTAATACACCATCTTATAACTATTAGCTTTGGAGCTCCTGAATGCAGACATACTCAGTTACTGCATCTGACATATAATTTAATGAAATATAATGATGGTAACTTTTTTTCGCTGGATAAATGAAGATGGAGCTATGATGGAGAAAGTCATTCAAAGTTTCAAAGATTCGGGCTTGCTTCGTCCTGCAGGGATTGCAACTTCTCTGACAAATTCAGGGCAACAATGGTACAAGATTTCCTGCAGCTCTTGCCATGCAACTCACTTATTATGAGTCTGACTAGAATGATTGTTTTGATTAAGTAGACAATGTTACAACCGAGTGCGAATTTTGTACAGGGACTTCCCAAATGGTTGGGCTCCTCTTCAACACATGATTGCTGAGGGCCTGGCCAAGTATGGAACAGAGGAATCAAAATCATTAGCAGAAGAGATTGCTTCCAGATGGATCAGAACAAATTATGTAGCATTCAAGAAGATGGGCGCGATGCATGAAAAGTATGATGTTGAAAACTGCGGATCGTATGGAGGTGGTGGTGAATATAAACCTCAAGTAAGTGCAACATAATTTTATTTTGCTACACTTTCCCTTAATGAAATGCAGTCCCTTCTTACAGAACTGGTCCTAAACTTTGGCTTGTTTCGATTGACAGACGGGCTTTGGCTGGTCAAATGGAGTGGTATTGGCCTTTCTGGAGGAATTTGGATGGTCTGAAGACATGAAAGTGGATTGCTGCTGAGCAAATAAATGAAGGAAACACTACTGTTTGTTGTCCGCTAGCTTATTCTTGTATGTAACCGACAAAAGTGTCAGTGACATAAATTGTCTGTGTTTGATTAATAAAGCAAGATCAATAGTGCAAGGTAGAAGGATATGAGCGGGTAATTATGTATGTTATGTGCTATATTACCATTTAATTCATGTAAATTTATGAATTTGTGAAAATAATAACATATCTTATCATGATACATATATATATTTTCAGTCTGGATCATGAACTGATGATAATCATAATACAATGATTCTTCTTCGATTCTTTCTCCTTAAAAAGTGGTGACTTTCCTTGGGAATCAACTATTTAGTTCCTTTCTCTTTTCTGTTTAAAATTTCTGCGTGCAATATTTAACAAATTAAGTAGATTTTAGACTATGAGTAGAAAGGTGAAGGGAAGCACCCTTAACAAGCAAGAAGGAAGCGGCTTTTTACCCTTTAATTTTTTTTCTTTCCTGGAAACCAGCCATTCTAATTTCAATTTAGTTTAATTCATTTCATTCTATAAATTTGATAAAATTTGTTATACTTACTATGTAATGCCTCGTACCAATGGACTGATCCAACAATTTTTTAACTTTATTTTCGCTAACTCAAAATTTGTAAATATAAAATGTTTAAACCAAATAATTAGTAGTTTTTTAAATATAGTCTTATATACATTTTTTTTTCGTTCTCATATGGGATTATTAAATAGTGTCTTATATATATTTTGGACTGATTTAATAACTTTTGGATTTTATTTTCAATAATCCAAAATGTTTAAATCAAGTTATTCATAATTTATTACATAAGTTAAATATATTTCGGGAGCAGGGTATCACATTCTTCTCTTCTCAACTCTAGTGCGTATGACCTAATAACGTCTGAACTTTATACTCATTAGCCCAAAATATTTAAAACAAATTATTAGTAGTATATTAAATATGGTCTTATATACAATTTTTTCTCTTTCTTAACTTTGGGATTGAGGGATCACATACCATGTGACTAGTTGGTTTTTAGGGTGTTAAGAATTTTAAAAAGTAGACCAATGTTATAAGTGTTACTTAAATTTCCAATATTTGGGTTAATGATCCCCAAGTTTTAAGTGTTTTAATACTTCTAATCCTTTAAAATAGTAGTAACATACCATTTATTTATTTTCTGATGATACACTTTGGATCCAAAAAGATACTTCAAGATTGCCTTAAACCTTTGAACCAGAATATCAGGTTTTAAGAAGATGACAAGGATTCTTGATGTGGTATAGATTATGCACTGATGAAAGCAATGATCACATAATCAATGTTCCAAAGCCAATGGAGTAACTCGGTTGGGCTTTTCCCTGTGGTCCTTTAATTAAAGAAATCCATTCACTACAAAACAAGGTAGTTGGGCGCGGGCATGGGATTATTTTAGAATTGCGTGTTTGTTAAAACTTGTTCATTTGTTGTCATCCTCTCCAATCCATAAAACTTGTATGTGTGGAAAATGAAGGCTGAATCAATGGACCATTCTAGGTATGTAATCCCACCTCTCAAAATTGTAGCTTTATTAATAATTGATGCATGACACAAGCAAATGGAAGAAATGAACCCCATATGATTTAGGTTAAGGGCCTACTTTAGTTGGAGTGGTGATGATCATGGTGGGTCAATTGATTGATATAGAACCTTTTTTTTGTTATTGTTGGGAAATCATAATCTAATCAAAAAGCCTAATTTGTTGGGGATTAATTTACGATGAAACCGAGTTTGTTTAGTTATAGTCGGTGTAATTATATTATGGCACAAAAAGGCCCAATGTCAGTATTGCGAAACTAATCCTAATCCTATATGTGTACGTATGTGTCCCAATAGGCAAAGAGAGGGATGGATAAAGGTTGATTCCTTAAGCATCATCACCACCTTAATCCTCATTGCAAGATACTTTATTTTACAGAACCATATATGCTTCATTGCGTGATTAGTTTGTCTTAGGAATTGGCAGTTGATCTCCCTAATAAATAACTCTCCTCTAAAATTATATGATCATCACGTCAAAATGCGTTGCTTACATTCATTTGACGTGAAAGGAATTGTGAAATTTATGTTTTTGTTGAATCTTTTCCACAGATAATTTCATCATCTATGTCTTTTTGAGTATTTGTTAGAGGAAACTTATGATTATGATCATATATATGTGTGTGTGGAACAATAGTCATAAATGGTATGTAAGATTTTCGATTGCTATATCTTATGGTAAGAGGAATATGTGATTCACAATTGGAATGGTGGCTGGATTGGTTAGTGTTAACATGAACTTTTGTTGAATTCATAAGAATGGAAAAAAAAAGAAAAAGAAAAAAAAAAAGGATGGGTTGTATTCAATTGATTTGGCTGGGGTTGTCTTTTCTTTGCATTGATTAATTAGTTTGTTTGTTAATAATAGTATTAGCTAGGTACTAGTTTTGTAGTTTATCATGCTGTCTTTCTTTGAATATTTTGAAGGGTGGAACATGGCTAAGACATGAACATATTGCTAAAGTGAAAGAGAAATCAACTTGTAACTGAAAATTTGCTCAAACAAGCCATAGTTACGTATGAACACAAGATTTGTTAGTTTATTAAGATGAGCAGAGAAGAAGATTGGTCATAGTGTAGGAAGCAAGATATCCTACTACGAAGCAGAGGTCCCTTAGAGATTCGGGGCTCCCACAGAAGGCCTAGTGGCAATCATTGAAACAAATAATTTATAGTCCTATTATTTATACTAGTATTATGAGACCACATATGATGTATATGAAGGCCAAAAAATGAAGGTTCTAATTGCGTAATTAATTTAATGATGCTTAATTAAATGAAAAACACTCAATTAGTTGGAGTACTTAATTGGGGTACAATGATTATGGTGGGTGAATGAGGATGAAGAGAAGGGATTATAGTGGGTGGGATGACAATTGACAAGAAGACTAGTCGCACATAATTAGTTAATTAATGTGTGTAGTTAGTGTATTGGTTAGTGAACAAATTAATGAATGATAGGGGATTTAATCACTGGTTTCAATGCATGTTAGTGGTACAACAATACCAGTCAAATCAAAATGAGTTGGCCAACGGAAGCAGAAACATTAAAATCAAACACTTTGCACTCTTACATGCATATTATAGTATTAGTGATGATTTTGAGGATGGAAGGCTTCCAAAAACCAGACAAACCTTGAAACAAACCGATTATACAGGAACCTTTCTTCATCTCTCCTCTTACAAAACTAAAAACCTTTTAAGGTCTTAAGAAGAAAGAAGACATTTGGTGGCTATATGGACGGCACTTCTGAAATAAATTAATTTTTACATTTTTTGACATATTTTTATATATTTTTAATATATTTTTATCTCACAATTATTATTTAAAAAAATATTAAAAATATGTCTTAAAACGCAATCCACCCACATTCTTACTTTCTAGTTTTACAATATCTAATTAAAACAAACGTACATATGTTATACATTGCATGCCTTCCAATGCAAGTCTCAAGTGGGAATAGCATGCATTAACTAATGGTATTAGGGAAAGAGCCAGTGGCACGGCGGTTAGAGTCTTGGGTGCCCATGCGAGAGGACGCAGGTTCGAATTCCACCAGTGACAAATTGTCACAATATTATTTGTAATAGTGTAGGGTCTCCACTTTGTAATAGTTTAGGTCCATCCCCTTCCTCTTTCCCCCCTTGTAATAGTGTAGGCCCTCAATGTAACAAATATTTCTTAAAAAAAAAAACTAATGGTATTACAAAAAGGGCTTCTCTTGTACCCATGAATTACTTCACCATATGTAACATGGTAGTCAAATGGTTTTGTTAACTCCGTTGCATTAATCTTGCAGCCGCAGCATGACTATAATTTTGTTGGTCCTAGTTAAATAAAAGGCAAATCAAGACTTTTTACTTGCTTTGGAGTTTGGGGATGGATTTGATTCAACAATTAAAGCCAAAGATTACGTAATATATACTATCACTAACATTCGCTGAAAGTAGAAAACGGGCGTGAACTACGACGAGAAAACAATGCGTACCCCTCCCCCACTATTCTTGCCTTTTTAACTAAGCCGATATCTGGTTTCCAAGCATATCACAGAAAATCACCAATTTGGACCAAGGGAGCCAATTGCTGCAGTGCATAGCCGCTGATGCACAAATTAATGTCTTCTGGCGATATATATGTTATGATATGATGGCGGTGGGGTGGAAATATATGGTATAAAGTACTGGGAATAAGGAAAGTATGATAGATTTTTCAAAGGGTTAGTGGGGGCAAAACCCGCAACACAGTGGTCAGAATATATGGAGTTTTTTCCCAAAAGAGGGCTTTTCTCAAATAATAGGAAAATTGTAGGGTTTGACCAAGGGAATGTCCCAAAAGAGGGTGGGCGCATTTGGCAAATGTGCCCATATACTTGGGCGCATTTGGCAAATGCGCCCAACCAGTTCGAATAAAGGCCGGACTTGGCTATCAGAATCGGAAAGGAGGACGCCTTCTGTCAAGGAGAAGATCGAAGGGAGAAAAGAGATGAAGTTTCAGAAACGAGAAGAACGAAAATCGCAGGGAGAAAAGGGATGAACTTTCGGCAAAAAACCAGTGAAGACTCAGTGAAGAAGCAGACGAAATTCGGCAAATCGATTTGCAATTCTATTAGCCCTAATTGAAAGATTTTTTTTCTTTTTCTTTTTATGAGTGGGCGCATTTGGCAAATGCGCCCAGGCTCGGGCTGCACTGTTCCGGGCCTGGTTGGGCGCATTTGCCAAATACGCCCACCCTCTTTTGGGATATTTCCTTAGTTAAACCCTACAATTTTCCTATTATTTGAGAAAAGTCCTCTTTTGGAAAAAAACCCGAATATATGCAAGAAGTTTGAAAATATATGAGGATGGATGGTCTGACTGACTGGAATTGCAGGGTTGATTAGGGTCCTCACGTAGGTAGCATCGAGCATTTCGCTGTTTGGAATCTTTGAGTCCTAAGGTCAAAATCAGTACTTCCCCATGTGCATCTCCAGATAGAAAATCGTGCATCACCAATTCTCCACTTCGAAAACCTTCCCAACACCATCAACAAAATCTGGATCCCAGAATATATAATTCGATGTCCTACTTCAATATTCATTCATTAATCTATCTTAGTTTTACTTTGACCACGTAAGATAGCTAGCTCTTCTTTCTCCTCTTATTCTTAATTGGTGCGGCATTTTCATGATTCATTATTCATGGAACCAAAAGGATCAAGATCTTTTTTAGGGGTTGGCGGGCGCGGGGAACAATTTCTTGGCTGCTAGCTATATAATGGCTACCTATTTTTCTTGTTTATATACATATGCAGTCCGCAAAAAGAAAAGGCAGCCACAAAACATAAATAGGTAGCTAGAAAATGGAGTTATAATAGTCAACAATTAGCAGCCGTGCTAATTACTTGTCAAGCATTGCTTGCACAACCCAATGATCATAATTGATGTGACAAATGGGGGAATGCATGTGGGAAAATAATACTATTACTCGTGAATGAATCAGAAATAATGGTACATGTAGTGACCGAGTCAATGGCTACATATGCTTCACTTCCCCTGGAATAAATGAATTATGCCAAGATTGATTATAATTGATTCATTATATACAGAAAAAAAAAAAACAAAGAAGAATGAATTTTTTTCCAAAAAAAAAGGGAAATAAGATATTGGAAATGAGGGTCCCGGAAGCTTGAAGAAGTGCTCCAAAAAGCTGAATTTTAGTGACTTCTTTTCCTTTTATTATGCAAACTTTTGGCTCATCAAAAAAATATTTTTTATAAAGGCCCTACCCACCATTTTTGCCTTTTTTCCCTTGGCTAACTCACAAAGGACAACGTCAAACGTGCCATAACTAATCATATTTTCATCTACTTTGATTGCAGTATGATTTAATAATAGTAAATAATTCGGGGTTTGATTTAGCATGCAATTAAATATGAGTTGATTAGATTAAGAAGTTCACTGTTCACTACATTTGGACGGTAGCACAGTTGCTAGATTACTGTCCCATTGCTCCGTAACTGCGAGATTCTTGATCACAAAATGATCATCTACAATTTAAAATTTGATTACAAATGATACTTCTTTGAAATATGGCAAAACCTATTTATTAACATCATATCATATCTTTCATTGTTAGATCAGTGGTAAGATTATTTGTTTGCGATTGACTAATTTAAAGTTTGAGTCTTGAAAATAGTTTTTATGTCAAAAATAAATAAAAATAAGACTACGTATATTTGGATCACCCTCTCCCTGCACTCACGAAGCGAGTTACTCGGGTAATACTTATATCATATCTTTCATTGTTATTTAAAAAAAAAAAAAAAGACGAAGAAGAAGAAGAAAAAAGAAGAGGGGCTCTTCTTCCATTATTGAGAAACTCTGTAATCATTAGTTTAAGGAATAAATACAAATACATATATAAATAAATAAATGGGAAGATGGCTTGGAAGGGAAAAGAGAAAAAAATGACTATTTGGGTTAGAAATTTTATATTTCGACAAGGGATTTTTATTTACAAATAGAAAAAGTAATTTATTTTTTCAAATAAAAATATTACACTCTAAATATATTTTTATTTTAAAATTTAAAATTTAAAATTTAAACTTTCCCATTTAAATTACTCTCACATAATTTGAAAAAAAATTTCCTCTCATTTTTCTCCGTAAAATATTTTTTCAATAAAAAAAAATACCTACTAAAATTTTCACACAAATTAATATAATTTTTCTCAAATACATGACACTCCAAATATACCCACATGTGTGGAAAGAATGAGATAATAAGGATGGTAAGTTTAATTTTACATCAGTGTGGAATTAATGATTATTATTGTTCTCCCCAGGCAGAGGCAGGCAAAGAAAAAAGTGACGTAGAAGATTGATTGTCAACGACTCATTCATACATCCATCCAATCACAATTCTCGAAAACACACACTCACACAGTAATGAGTAAATGACTTAACCTCACCTCACGTGGGATTCCTCTTAATTTGACAGAAGAATTTTTTTAGCAGAGATTAATGTCACCCCTCGACCCCTGTGCCTTCGCTTCTTCGATTTAGTTTTATCCACTTTTATTTCCTTTTTTTTTTTTCTTTTTTTCCTTTTTTTGCAATTTTTTACGTAGAATTATAGTAAGTGCTTTTAAGTGTATACTTGGATATACTTTTCTCATTTGTAAATAAATAAAATAAAAATAATTTATTTAAATATATTTTTATTTTAAAATTTAAAATTAAAATTTTTCCACTCAAATTCTTCTCACATAATTTTTAAAATTTTTTTTTCTTATTTTTCCCTCTAAAATACTATTTCTGTAAAAAAAATATTCACCAAAATTTTATATATTTCAATACAATTTTTTTCAAATATATTACACTCCAAACAAATCCTTAGTTCCTTTCTTTTTTATTTTTTTAATAAAATCAATAGCAAAAAATTAAGAAAAAAAAAAAAGAAAAAGTTTGGTGGGGTATGTGAGGACCATGGGGTGGAGTTGGTGGGACCCTAAGAGATGGTGGAGTTTAATTTAATTAATCGCCGACTGTTTTCTCTTAACTAATCACGGTTTAATAATACAGTCTGTGCCAAACCCCTGCCAAGTGTTTGACTTTATTCTCTCCGTCAAAATACTAAATACTCCCAGTGCATGTGTAGTTAGTGTTTTAAAATGATTTTTTATATTTTTAATATATTTTTTATTTTATTTTTTATTTTATAATTATTATCTCAAAAAATATAAAAATATAAAAATATATTTTAAAATATTATCTATACAAACGTAATGTTTTCCTACTATTTCTTACCTAATTAATTTGAAGATATTATTACGATTATTACATAATGGATCAACACTCCCCATTTCCCAACTCCATGAAAAGGAGAAGTTAAGATTAGTTCAAGAGTAAATTTCATTAATGAATGAATGTAACCAATCAATTGCATAAATTTTTTTTTTCTTTTTGTTTTAAATATGTAGATAAGTTATTACAGATGAAAAAATGTCAAAGGAATTTTTTTACTTTCCAAACAAATCCTTTACTACATTCATAAGTAAATGTTGATTTATTAAGAACAAGCAACAAAAACATTTTGAATTATTAATTACTCATTTGAAATGACTTTGAACCAACAGTTATTCATTGTCTAATGTCTAAATTATAAGTGTTTTTGACTGCTGCGAAATGTATAGGATAGGCCTAATTGAGAAAAGAATTGACCAAATAAAAAGATTAAAGTGGATCATACAACAAAAGAAATTCATGTAATGAATGACAAGGATGCAATACGCGCCTATACTCTCCCTTAATTACTCATTATTAATTGATTCCCTAATTAATTACTAGTAGATTAAATTTTAATAACAATAATAGTCTGGGTGTACCGTTATAAAAATGACCCCCTCCCCCTTTTTCCTTCTCTGCTTTCCATCAAATCCATCACCGTCCCGCGTCTCCTATTACCATTCTTCCTTTTTCTCTCACTCCTTCCTCTCCAGTCAAACATCCATAGCTCATAATCTCAACCAACCATCCATCCATTTTCCATAGCTTAATTCCTCCCTCCCAACTCCAACTTGAATTTTGTCTAGAACAGGGAGCTAGCCATAGCCAAACAAATTTAAGTTCAAACCACTATTTATTACTGCTATACTATAGTAGTAGTGGCTAGAGGGAGGTAGCTATCAAGTCACCTCTGCAAATTTGTGGCTGGAGGAGCAGGAGGCAAATCAAGAAAGCAGTGCGTGCTGCTGTTGTTGTACATGCACTCCCATCCATCACTTTATTTCATCGCTTCCGTTTCCAGTTCAGACTGGCAGTACTGCTTATTAGTAGTAATTTCTACTTTCTATCAGACCATCACAGCCCACGCTCAATAGTCGCTGTCTGCTCACTTCCTTCCCCTTTCATTTATGGCCGGTTCTTTTGGTCGGAATAAGTAAGGTCAATTAATTCTCTTAAAAACCCTACTTGAAGTAAAGTCGAAAAGTAAATGAATAGATAGTAACCTTCTCTTCTCTTCTCTTCTCTTCTCTTCCATCATCCATCCCTTTCCCTTTTCTATGTTCATTATTTTCGGTCCGACAAATGCTGGACAGTGTTAAATACCTGCTTGGCTCAGCCGGTCCAAGCGGATACGGCTCCAAGTCCACCGCCGAACAAGTCACTCAGAACTTCCCTCATCTCGGATCCCTCACCGCCATCATCACTGGTAAAAATAAACCTACTATGTTTTTATTGGTAGCTCGTCCTACGTGAGTACGTATAAGATAAACGTGGATGCAGGTGCGACGTCCGGGATCGGGGCAGAGACGGCTAGGGTGTTGGCTAAGCGAGGAGTCAGGCTGGTCCTCCCGGCTCGGAGCATCAAAGCCGCTGAGGATACCAAGGCTCGAATATTATCGGAGTTTCCAGACTCGGAGATTATGGTGATGCCTCTGGATCTTAGCTCGCTATTCTCCGTCAGGAAATTCGTGGCTCAATTCCTCTCTCTTGGTTTACCCCTTAATCTCCTCATGTCAGTATTAATTTTTTGTTTTTCCCATTCATTTACTATATTAATTGTTTCATTTTTATTTTTATTATTTTTTAAGATTTTTCCCTCGTATGTACAATATTTTTGGCGGAATATGTATGTGTGTACGTGCATCATATAAATAAAAAAGAATGGAGAAATGAATATTCTCATAACTGTATAGGTTTCCAAGTTATTCTTCATTTAAGAATCTCATCATAGTTAGTGAGGTTTATTCATGTTGATCCGGCAGTAACTGAATATGTTCATGTAGTTTTCAAGTACGTACATGCATGGTGATTCGTTTAAATTTCGTAATTTATTTCGTTTTATGAATTTGAACAGAAACAACGCCGGAAAATTCACGCACGAGCACGCCATTTCCGAGGATGGAATCGAGATGACTTTCGCTACAAATTACTTAGGTAATATGTGTTTCCAATTTCCAACCCACAAATGGTTAAGGAATAAAAAAAAAAAAAAGAAACCCACAAACATGCATGTCTTGAATTAGCTTGTTTATGATCAGAAATACTATAAACTTATGTAATTCAATGGTTTTTTTTTTCCTTGGGGGTTGTTGGAAATTTAGGTCATTTTCTTTTGACAAAGCTTTTGCTAAACAAGATGGCGGAGACAGCCAAACTCACAGGAGTTCAAGGAAGAATAGTGAACGTTTCTTCCAGCATCCACAGTTGGTTTTCCGGCGACCTCATCAGCTATCTCGGTTCTATAACCAGAAGCCGAAGGTAACCAATAAATACTACAGTATAAAACATGTTCTTTCTTTAGATACACATATACATGCATGAAACCATTATTCAAATCTCCCATCACTCTCACTGCTACTGAAATAAATGCAAAAACAGCGAAACCCCATAAGTTTAAAATTAAATAAGTTAACTGTTCTTATCTTATATTATACATGTACAAAAATCCCACAAAATATATGGTAATAATACCATTAATTAGTCTGTATATATAACTAACTATGCAGGAAAAAATGATTGAATCATCATGCAAGAATATTATTTTGGTTAAATTGATTTTTTATTATACAATGATGCATGGACTGATATATAAATGTGGGTGTTGGACAGTAACTACGATGCAACACGTGCGTATGCACTCTCGAAGCTGGCTAACGTTTTGCATACCAAGGAACTTGCTCAGAGAATTAAAGTAAGTTAGTTAATCCATTCATCCATCCACTTAATTAGTCCTTACTGATATTTAGTAATTAGAGTTTGTCCTAAACATATAGAACGTGAATTATTAATTAGTGTAAACTTTGAGGTTGGTTTGTGGGTAGGGAAAATTATTGAGTGTACTTGCTGCACTTATATATATTAGTAATTTAGAACAGCAAGTTAATCGTAAATAATAATTTGCCTCAGGAATTTGGGTGATTTTCTTCAAGATTATGAGGTTTTAAATAGTAAATAGGGGTGAGCTGTGGGCAACGAGGCATGTATCAAATCCCAGCTAGCTAGTCGTAGTAATGGATGGTGCATTAAGTAGTAGTAAAAAGTGGATTTTGTTGGTGTAGTGTATTCAATGAGGAGAATTAATGAATGGAATTGAAGGTAGAATGGGGGGGTAGTAGCTCATTCATAGATAGTTGTTGTTGTTGTTGGTTTGGGATTAAGTACAAAAGGAATTGATTTTTTGTCGTTCATTTTGTTTGGTGAATGTTGCAGGAAATGGAGGCAAATGTGACAGTGAATTGTGTACATCCAGGGATTGTGAGAACTAGACTCACTAGAGAAAGAGAAGGTCTCGTTACAGGTCTGTCCCTGACTCCCATCCCTATATAGTACTACTCTTACTATTACTACAATACATACTGTATGCCTCTCTCTCACGTGGATTTTTCATTTTTAATAATCGTATGCCTGCATATATATGATGCAGATCTGGTGTTCTTTCTGGCTTCCAAGCTCCTCAAATGCATCCCTCAGGTATAGTAACATGTGCACAGAATGCATCTCAAAATACATTACATTTTTGCGTTTCTCAAAATAACTTCTGGATTTGCCATATGTATATCCAGGCTGCAGCAACGACGTGCTATGTGGCTACTAATCCAAGGCTTGTAAACGTGAGTGGCAAGTATTTTGCTGATTGCAACGAGGCTCCATCCTCCAAATTGGCTTCCAATGCAACCGAAGCCGCACGCCTGTGGGCTGCTTCGGAAATCATGGTTTCTGCGGACCCAAAGCCAGCTTTTCATCATTCTCTTTAAGGATTTCAACCTTACATTAATTCCTACGTAAATTTAGATTAGGACCCATATATATGTATAATACGTAGTACCCAATATATAGTATACTATAAGAGTAGGTAGAAATTTAGTTAAGGATAAAGATGCAGTGTAAGGGAATACGTGTACAGTAGATTTAGAGTTTATACTACTTTTTAATTAGATGATGATGATGGAGATATGCGTAAATCGCAATTAATTAGTGGTGCTAGTTAGAATATATGGAGTAGTAATGGATATTGGTAGTATTACATTAATTGCCTCGAAGAGATGGATTAATTAATTTTGAGTGGGTTTTTTTTTTTTTTTTTTTTGGGAGGTGAATTGAAGTTATTTTGCTTCCTCAATCATGTTTGTTACTCTGTGAATGATTTTTTATTTTTGTTCTTAGTAATAAAAAATTTTCATTAATCGCGAGAAACAATATTATTGTCACAACCATGATGGGGAAAAACATACAATCTACAATTAATTCACCAAATTTACAAATAACACAATATATGGAATAGTTGGTCCGTTTAAATTGGTTGTAGTCTCCAAATTATTAATTCATAGCATTATTAAATCCCGACTATTAATTAAGAAATATTAGGTATTATTAATGGAGTTTGTGAGGGAAATGATTTGTTGATGGTTAAGGGGAAAAAACAAACGAAAAATGAGATGAATAACATGGATTGTTTGACCGCCATGTGAGTGTTCGAATTTTTGGGAGTATCTTTTCTTTTTATGATGTTGAATTGGGGGCCTACTAACATGCCTCGAGCGCAAGAGTTGGCGAATGCTTCGCTTCATTTTATGAAATTTCAAATCATGATCAAATGCCAATTATTATTTTTTGAAAATTCTAAGAAGAGAGTAATACCCTATACAAAGCAGCTATTATTGCATGAAATGGACTCATCCATGCATTCATTTTAAGAAGATGCGGATCATCCAAGCATATTCGAATGGCATAATCTTTATGTTTAAACTGGGGTTTGAAATCAAACGTTTGTGCACAGGTATATGTGGGATGACGTCGCTGATAATGGTTTTAATATATCAGGAAGATCAAGATGAAATAAATGGCAACAAATTGCTGGAGTCCTGAAAATTTAGGCCGGAATTAAGTAAAGTTGGATTACGTATTGGAGGAATGGAGTCCTGAAATTTGGTGGACCAAGCTACCAGCTTTGAGTCCCGACAACTTTGACAAGGCTCATCCTTGATAAAAAGGAAGAAGATATTGGCACAGGATGAAGACGAAGTGCTTAGCCTTAATCCACAGGTTGCTGCAAGCCCCATACCCACCATGAATTTATGTCACACTTTAGAGCTGTTCCACCATCATCTGTTGTCTGCATAAGATAGCGACTAGAGATGGATTTGCTATCTATGTGGATCGCGGAGCCTGAATTACGACTCAACTTTTCCAGAAATGGTCCTCCATCTTGCATGGTCTAGCTAGGATGCATTAAGGAATTGGAAAGGAAATGAGTGTTAAAAAATGTAGGACTAGGGAAGATTTCTCTGTTTCCATATCCTCCATCTGCCATAATACACCTGTCCTCAGAGGTTTTCAAAATTTCAAGCACTACACCTCGATGGAACAAATATCTTGGGTTCTTCACTAATGGTGGACCAAATCTACCAACTTTGAACCAACAACTTCACAGATGCTCATCCCTGAAAATGGTAGCAGGCGCTGGCACAAGATGGAGAGATTAATCTACACAATGTCGGGGCATGAAGCCATGCCTGCACCATGAACTTGTTATTGGTTTCCATTTTTATGTCCACAATGCTCTGCTGTCTGCATCAGTTAATCAGATAGCAACTTGAGGTAGTTCGCAATCTTCGTGGAGAATAAGTACCACTTTTCCAGAACTCCTTTTAACAGTCATCAGCTAGCTAGGTCGGAAAGGGATGAAAATACTCAACGCATCATAGGGACTTCTCTGTCTTAGTTGCGATCCTACTTCCTCTACTTCTGAGGCCATATGGCTTTGTTAACACCATCTTCCATTCCGTTTTTATATCACTCAAAAGATGCCTAGCTTGCTGTCTGGAGATTGAAGACACTAAATAGAGGCATAGAAGATTCGTGGCTTAGCTTGGAATCAGATTAACCGTTATTCAAACCTAGATATGTAGCAATCTGTCATGGTATGCAATTGAACATTTCAAAGATGGCCAGCTCTTCAACCCATTGGTACAATGAAGCCTAAATCCCTTCTAAAATGCCACAAGAATAACGAGAAACCTTACACATACAAAAGACATCAAAATGTAAACTTCACACAAGCTGTATGAAAGGTAATAAACACCAGAAAATCAATTTTCCAATCAATAAAGTTCTTCTTTCAAACTCCAACAGTGATATATTTTGGAAAATTCCAACTGAAACAATATCTCTTCGACCAAATTATATCAACTCCAGAAAGGAAGGTAACCAAAGTCATCAACTCAACTTCTAACTCCAGAAAATCATAGGTTTCAGTTGAAATCACAGCATGGTCCAAACTCTGAGTTAATTTTAAGCTCTTCCCTTTCTTTCACCACTCTCAAACAAGACGTGGAAATGATGGGGCACAAACAAACCACATTTACCTTTCTCTACTTGTACAAGGCTTTGAACTTCCCATTCCACACGGATTGAGCAAGGTGTGGGCTGAAGCCAGCTCTGGTTGGGAATAATAAGCACCTGCAACATCATAGACTCATTTTCCTGAATGCATTACAAATGCAACCTCCTTGGCAAAATGTGGAATTCCAAAGAAGCTCTCAAATGGAAACTACCAGCAGATTCACGAGCCATACTTTACAGAACAGGGAATCTATATTCAATTTTAGATCAAAATAGGTCCAATCTTCAACAGGAGGTTCATCCAGATACCTCTCCAACTATGATCTTCCATCAGCACTAGCAATCTTCCTTCCCTTTTTAATTTGTACTTCCTAAACAGATCTGAATAATATTTTAATTCATATCCTGATTCATGTTCTTCCTCGCCAGAAAGTGAAGATGTCTCAGGTTCATTTAACATTTTATATTCGTCAAACAGAGCATTAGCTGCATCACTCATAATTCTTATCGTATCTGCAGATAAATGTGATCAGCAGGTTCATTTAACTTCATAAATCTCAACTTGTATCAAGGATATGACCAAGGTATATTACCAAGTCATTTCTTCAAAATTTCCCCAATAACTCTTATATTAACAACATGTTAATTATTAAGAATTAATTGAAATTTTATATGGTGTGTATTATTTTGATTAAAAAAATTGAGTAATTATATATATATGACATTACTCTGGTAGCACTACTATCATTTCATTTTACAGTGAGGTTAACATAAAAGTATGTATATAAATGCCGTTTCCCAAAAATAAAATAAAATAAAATAAAATAAATCTGTACAAAGACAAGCTATGGGCCATCAGCTGTAAATCTCTCACAAAGCCCATCTAGAAAATGGTCTCCAAAGTCCAAACTGTTCAGAAAGGGTGGAGAATTTTCAGGCCCATTTCTTAAACCCCCAAAATCAACTCAACTCAACGTTAAACGGCTAAAACCCCTGAGCCGAACAGCCTTGCTCCACCTCAAACCACCACCACCACCATCCAGAAATGGCGTCTTCACTCTCCCAGAACCTCCCCAGGTTCACGGCAGAAACGCTCCGGTCCGCCGCCAAACTCTCCGAAGGCTGCCACGTTGTCTCCGTCCGCCTCCGCCGCGCCATTAAAAAATATCTCCGTGGTACATACATACACCTTCTCATTGCATAGGAATTGAATTCATGCCAAAATTTTCTAATTTTATATGATTTGTTGTAGAGGAAGAAGACCCACATATGAAAAGGAAAGTCTTGAGCTTATC
This sequence comes from Gynochthodes officinalis, assembly GCA_020080225.1. Taxonomy (NCBI): domain Eukaryota; kingdom Viridiplantae; phylum Streptophyta; class Magnoliopsida; order Gentianales; family Rubiaceae; genus Gynochthodes; species Gynochthodes officinalis. The sequence continues at coordinate 36,015,627 of CM034622.1, read as the reverse complement.
GAAGTCGTTGAGCCAAATTAAAGAAGTGAATTTGCTATTGCCAACATCTACTGCGAAAGAACTTGTGGAAGATCCTCTTAAGAGCATGGAAAGCTCAAAAAGATGGAAAATTCGGAGTGCTTATGGCGATATTGGACTCGAGTATGAAGACGATGAAACTATAGCTTACGTGGCCTCTCGTATGCCAGCGGTTTATGCTGCTTGCTATCGAGTCCTCAATGAGGTGAATTGATTAATTTTAGGTTAAGCTATGAATGTGAATTTCGAACTTCCTTTTTCTGATATTTAGTTACTGAGTTGAAACTTCGAAAGCCAAGCTTTCAGCTTTTCTCTGATGTTTAGTTACCAAAGTCAAGCTATGCATGGGAAGTTCTGATTTGTCGGTTGTCGATATTTTGAAGGTGAAGAAGCGATTACCGGATTTTTCGCCAGTTAAAGTGTTGGATTTTGGGGCAGGAACTGGTTCTGCAATGTGGTGAGTGTTTCTTGGGGTGTGTTGGTGTTTGTTTGTTTGTCTGTTTAATGGTACTTATTATTGAATGTTGTGGTTGTAAAGGGCAGTAAGAGAGGTGTGGCCGCATTCGATGGAGAAAATTAATTTGATAGAGCCATCTCAGTCCATGCAACGGGCAGGACAGAGGCTTATTAAAGGTAGACTTTTTCTGCATTGCTTCAGTTTATAAGGACATATTGTAGGTTCTTCATTTTTTTTCTTCTGTGAATCACGGAGATATTGAGTAAAGATTTTTTTTTTTTTTTTTCCTCTAAATGATCATTTCATGTGCTCCTTGAAGAAGTAATTTATTGTTGATAACTTCACTCCAAGGCGGCCATATTGTGATATTATTGCTATAAATAGACTTTTAGTTATCTTACCCTTCAAATTTGTTCCTTCATCTAAATGGGGAAGCATGATCGGTAGTTTTTTCTCCAGGAGGTATTACATGATTGAGGATTCATCCATTGGTATGATTAGTTTTGAACATATATCTTTAAGTTGCTTTTTACAAGGCATTTAGGCTTATAGTTTATGAAGGTTTATTTCTGCTCTAAGTTGAAATCAACTGAACCTAGATCAATTCAAAAATTTGATCAAAACTTAATTTCTGCATTTGCAACCTGTATGCCCATTGGTTAGAATTCAGGCTTATGCAGGCATTTAGCATAATTATTTATCAACGTTGGCACAATTGTACTTCATTATGTTCTAAGAGCTATCTCACTTTTTCTTTGTTTGTGAAGATCTTTTTTCCAGCTTAATATTCACCCTTTTTCTTGTTTTCCACTGGGCAGCACTCCGTATGGAGATTGGCCCAATGATTTTTTTGAATAAGATATTAGTGACTTTTTATGATTATTGTAGATCAAAGAAATTTGCCATTTATTCAAAGCTATGGCAACCTCCAGGCACTAACTCAGAGAATCAGTAAGTCTGAAAGACAACACAATCTTGTGATAGCTGTAAGTATCTATATTCGTCTATTCTATTTTGGCATAAAAAAAATTTATATTCTTTACAGTATTTGATGACAGTTCCAACTAGAATGTCTCAAATATATGTCCTATTTTTAAATATAGTACTTCCTGCATATGGGCTTTCTGAAAGAATTCTTATTTCTTGAGAGGTCTAGCTTCTGGAAAGGGTGACTTTGAGCCTCCCTTTATACCCTCTTAAGCTAGCTTTTTGTTTCCCATAAAGTAAATGAAGTCTAACTGTAACACTTCACATTTCTGACTGAACGTGTATTCTACAAGCTTCAGATATGCTTCTTTGATATCTTACTTTTGAAAAAGTTGCAGACACCGTCCCACATTTAGTACAAATAATTCAACAAAGTTGAAAATATTGTCAGTTGAGGTTGTGCAGTGAATAGTTTATCTCATTAATGTTATCTGATTTCTTATGGACACTGCCTAATCAACATTTGTTGCTTTTACTGTTGGGTGAAGTCATATGTGCTTGGGGAAATACCATCTCTAAAGGACAGAATTACAGTTGTGCGTCAACTATGGGATCTCACTGGAGATGTTCTGGTAAGTTTAACAAACCATTACTTGCATCCAAGTATGTGCATGCAAGTTTGCTAGGAGCAAATTTTGAATCATAGATTACTTTGAGAGATTCCAGAGTATCTGAGGGGAAGTGAGGGGAAGGGTGGTAAACAGAGGGGATGGATAACCAAGAGGGTGTGGGTTTGATCCCTCTTGGCTACCAGCCCAAAAAAAGAAGTAAAAAAAAAAAAAAAAAGCGGGGTAGGGGTGTCCCAGAATATCAGTGTATTTGATTTGGTGTGTTTCCTTTCAGTCAAATTCTATGTGGGTGAAAACTACTATTTCATTTCTCATCCTCTCATTCCCGCTTGACAATTTGGAAAGCAAATTTTACATGTAAGTTGGAGACTAAGGCCCTTTCAGGTGCGGGAATCACATATTTCTGATTCCCTGTGACTAAGAAAGATTAATGGCTGAATTTAGCAACGCTTGGGGGTAATTGTAGCTTAGCTTGGATGTTGAAATTTTGGTATTTAAGACAGAATCAAGAATTTATTCATGGAAATAGCAGGGAATTTTTTTTCCTTTGGGTTACAAAACAAGTTTTGAAATTTGCTTGCTTCACACTGTTGTTTTGGTAGGATCACTGATATTGTGTCACAAGTTATACCATCGAAGAAATGTTCTTAGGAATAAATTTTTTGCCTGTAACAATTGTGTCAATTTATTCTTAATCTAGGCAGATGGAGAAGATGTGTTCCACCCTATCTAACAATTTCAGAAACTTATTGTGAAGCAGATTCTTCTTGAACCTGGAACTCCAGAAGGATTTAATATCATATCCCAAATGCGATCTCATATTTTATGGATGGAAAACAGGGTAAAAACTTTAATTTTTTTATGCTGCTCATGACAGTATCATACACATGGTAGTTTTATCTTATCTGTTTCGATTGATGACATCATAGAAGATCCGCAAGTTGGAAGGCTTATCTAATAAAGAGTCTAAGAGCTTGATAACAACAAAAGGTGGTGCATTTATTGTTGCTCCTGTGAGTTTGACACCAATGCACTCTCAATATTTTCTTGAATTTATTTGTCTCATCTGTGATGTTTTGTCAGTCTAATGGTGTTTAATATCTCCATCTCTTAATCACATTGGTACTGCAGTGCCCTCATGATGGACGTTGTCCACTAGAAAACTCTGGAAAATATTGTCATTTTGTCCAACGCTTGGAAAGAACAACATCGCAGCGTGCTTACAAGGTTCTGCTCTGAATTTTGTTTAGCAACTCTTTATATGTGTTTATGATAGTTTAGATGTGTGGGAAAATGTTTGTAAGACATGTTGCTGCACTTGCATGGAGATCCTTGAATTACTTGCATATCATCTTTGATCAGAATCAACATTTTTACATTAGTTAATAGATTGGAAAATGTAGCTTAAATACTTTATTTTTAATTGCTGGTGGGATCTTTCCTTTGCATTAGTTAATAGATTAGAAATTGTAGCTTATTAGGTTGTTGCTAATAGCTTCAGGTATATTTGTCTGACTAATATCGCATTTGTTTTCATTTGGTAAATTGGTTTCTGCTTATAATGTTACCTGTTTAGTCTTTCACCAAATATTTAGTTTTAAAGTAGTGCATTAGTTACATATTTCTAGTGTATGAAGTTAGCTTTCTGTTTGACTTTATCCTTTTACCTTTCGGATCTTTGTCTTTGAAGCTTTTGTTTCTATTCGCAAACCAAAAGACAATCCATTTTCCTTACACCCATTGTACTTGTGATGGAAATTGTAGAGGTCCAAAGGCAAGCCTCTGCGTGGCTTTGAAGATGAGAAATTCTGTTATGTTGCTTTTAGAAGAGGTCAACGACCAAGGCAAGCACTATTCACTATCAAATATGCTGCTATGTAGTATTATCTAATAACATTTTGGCCAAATCCAACTCTTTTGGATTACTTTTAGACACTTTTTCCTTAGTGTAAATAAGATGTGACATTTTCACTGGCTAATAGCTGAATGCTTTCTCACTACACTGACATGACCCTTACTGGGGTTAAATTGAAGTTTTTTGTTGCTACAGGACATTGGTTGATATTAGTACTATTCTTATTAATTTTTCAAAATTCAAGGTTTTTTATGCTTTCTGCATAAATTTATTGGTTCCTTAACTATTTTTACTTGAGATATTATAATCTTGGTCATTTTTAAAGCAGAGAACCATGGCCCCTTGATGGTATGAAGTTTGATACATTGAAGGAGCAGCATGCCAAACGAAATCCTGAGGATTTAGAGATTGATTACGGTACATGTTTTGCTTGTGATTATCCTGACTATCACTGATGATTCGATAGCATTTTTCGGCATTGTACTTGTAAATAAACAACAAAGGATAACTAGATTGATGTTGTATGCAAATTTTGGTATTAATTTCTCTTTCTTTTTAACACTTATTGACTCTTTAAACACCCAATGATGTCACAGAGGACGAACATGTGACAGAGATAGATGATGATGATGATGAGGAGGAGGAGGAGGGGGAGGAAGAGGAAAAGAATCTTGTTACCTACAATTCTGACTTTGCTGAAACAGATGCCATTTCTGAAGATGATGATGCTACTGTGGAAGACACAGAAAGACCGGCTGCTGATCTTGGTGGCGGGTGGGGGAGAATTGTTTATTCTCCAGTTCGGAGGGGGAAGCGAATTGAGTTAGATGTGTGTCGAGCAACCAATCGTGACGGCAATGAAGGCTCATTCGAACGGATTGTTGTTACACAAAGTAAAAACCCTACATTGCATCGTCAGGCCCGTAAATCTCTATGGGGAGATTTATGGCCATTTTGAAAGTGTATTACTATGCTATTCTTAAAAGGAATTATTTGTTTCTTGTAAATGTAAAGTAGATCGTTTGTTTTGCAATAGTGATCAGGCAGAGATTTTTGTGAAAATATCAAGTTTCTTCTCTCAGAGAAGAGGAAGAGATGCTTCTTCCAAAACGGGAGCAAATTGAGTTGTGAAGCACATTTGCCCAAAAATTCTTTGAAAGTTTGAATTCCACGGTTCTCTTTCTGTCCTCCTCCCTTTTTAATGGTGCTAGTACTCTTATGCAAAATTAGAATGAAATTTGTGAAGTTGATGGACACTGAAAATTTAAGTATTACTTGTGCTATTATGTTGGCATCAGAAGCCCTTAGGATGATTCTAGTTTACAGTATAACGTCTCTGGTTCTATAACACAACAGCATATAGGGTTAACATCAAACCATATAGGTAAATTATATAAATCATATCTTGTCATCTCATTCTTTCTTGGTTCAATGAGAGAAAAATTTACAGACAGGATTGCAACAGTGAGTAAATTATCCAAATCATATCTTGCTATCCACAGCAGTGAGTAAATTATATAAATCATATCTTATCGTCTTATTCTTTCATGGCTCAACGAGTGGAAAAAACACTATATCTTGTCATCTTATTCTTTCACGGTTCAACGAGTAAAAAAAAGTCTACAGACAGGATCGCAGCAGTAGTATCTGAGGGAAAATAAAAGCAGTTGGATTGAATGATAGGAGCCTTTGAAGGGATCGAAATAGAGCACATTGTACGAGACATTTTAATAAATGAGATGAGGATGGAGCTTAGCTAATAACAGACTCCGACACTGACCATCATTTTGCATTGAATATGCAGGACAAGGAAAAGGTTCGGTGTTTGATTGCACTGACTCATTATTATTTATTTGCCTCTTCTAACTTTCCACTGCCTTTGATTTCTCCTCCAGGCTCTAGTAATTAATGACGGACCCATTTTCTCAATCATTTTCGTTTTGCTTTTGTTGTTTTTGTGGGTGTAAAAATGATCCCTCTTCAATGGTAGGCCAACCAAACCTCCTCAAAGATTTCTTCCTGTTTTTTCTTTTTTTTGGAAATTCCAGTGAGGAAATAAGCATTGATACAAACAAAAAATAGTCATGTCAATCTATTAAGATGTGGTAAATATTTAGCAAAGCTTAATGAGCCTTTCAACTTAAAAAAAAAAAAAAGCGTTATCACTTGCTTGGACTTGCAGGATGAGATGGTCATGACACTGTAAATTTTGATGGGGAGAGGCAGCAGTGGATTTACTTTTTGAGTGGTTTCGTTATCAGAATCAGGCGCTCAGTTGACCTGCTGAAGCCTGCACGGCTCCAAGCAAGTGGGAGAACCCAAGGTCTCTGGAGTTTCATGATTATTTATGTACACGTAATTACATATAATATTATATAATATGGCTGTCCGGATGGTAACCATATCTCTGCGGTTGGTCATTACTCATGCAGCAGTCCTACGTATGGAAAAAACATGGGTCAATTGTAAGCATGTGTGGTTTTCTTTTTTCAATCAACTTACCTTATCATTATTATTATTATTATTTTAATAATTTGTGACGAGTACTAGATTTGGCTCCAATCTTAAAAGATTCAATCCATGAAGGGTTCTGTGACTAATAATTAATTTCAAAATACATACTTCAAACTTTAAGTATACATACGTCGTGATCACAATAGATAAAGTGAAGAAAAGTTTAAATTTTAATTTTAATATATTGAGTTTATTGCTAATGCGAGCATTAGAGTGTCTATCCAAAATCATTCCGATATGTTTTGTAAAGTTACTTCCGATTAAAGATGCTGAAAATAATTTCCTTTAGATTGAGTGATGGATATTTGCTTCATAGTTTATAAATTAAAGAAAAAGGAAAATGGATATAATAAATGGACATTTGAAGTGAGTTTGTTGTGATAATTAGCCTTGGGTATTTTTGGTGGGGGGTTAGTAAATTGGCAAGAAAACAAATAGAGAGTGAGGGGCATTTGGAGGATGGTCAATGGATTTGCCTACCCAATCTTTCTAAATTTGTCCCATCTTTTATAGACGACTTTTATTAGCATCAAAATAACAATCGTCGGCCAAAGAGAATTTGTGATGATTCATTTAATGTTCTAACAACTTTGTTTTATTTTATTTTATTATTATTATTATTTTTTGGGTGGTGGGATCGGAATATACATATCAAATTTACTAAGCAAGAACAGACCAGTTGGATGATTTTGTCCGTTGGAAAGCAATGTGAGATATAATTTACAAATGGTTAATTTTAGACTATTTAAACAAAAAAAAAACTGTGAAGAATTTCCTATGAATCGAAAATGCAATTCAAGAATATCTAATGATGATATTAGTACAGTATTTTTGTTTTTGACACATCTCAATTGTGGCATATAATTACACCTTTCTTTTTCAAGTGCATTAATTAATGATGTAAAATGAAAAATTTGAAAGGATCACTACTAAAATTCTTGGTCCAAGTAACTGACAACGTAAGTTTGATAATTCATCGTCTATCAAACTTAGGCAAGTCCAAATCTCACTTTGACCCGAAACAATTTAACCTCCTCCTATCATATCTAATTTTTCTTCCTCCATGTAATGAACTCTCTTGGAAATTCAGCCACACACTCTATACTTCTGTTTCTATACTTCATTAGTAGCAAAATTAATACGTTTAAAACTTTGATTTTTTTTTTAAAAATATAATAGAAAGTTTTTAAAAGTATTTTTTTTTTTTTTAAGGACGATTTAGTAAATTACATATCGGCACGTGCTATTTCTCAACTAAGCCCGTAAGCCGCCTACACAGATTACAAAATTTACAATCACGCAACCATCTCCATTAATGAATCATTGAAGACATAATTTTATTTTATTTTTTAATTATACCATGCATATATAACTATTATTGGTAAAAGTATTAGAGGAATTTTATTTTAAAATTAGACTTTCTTTTAAGGTAAAGAAAATTTTTGGAAGTGAAACTTTTTCCCAAAACAAATACTAACAATTAGCAATTTCATAACTTATTCATCGTTCTGAAGAACAATTGTATATCCCCCATGCAGGAAACAAACTCCGAGGAGGAAAACTTATGCCAACCGACAAACCAGAAAAATGAATGGAGTACTACTACACAACATATGCACGAAACAAGCTAATTACAGCAATAATGTCCTAGCTAGACATGTAACTATATATTGCTACCCTCATCTGAATTGGAGAAGCTGAAGATATTCATTATAAACCTGCTCCTGCAAATTTTGATCCACGCCCATTGAAAGTTCATAATCATCGAAAAGAATTTGATCCCTGTTGCATGTGTTATACTGATCAACTCCCTCGTAATTTTGTTCATCAAGCTGATCAAATGATGACCAAGAAATCTCCGACACTTCCCGGACAGCTTCTTCCTTGTCAACTTCTTCTTGATTACTGGATGTTGAACTACCACTGATCACAACGCTTCCAAATGAATTATTGCTTGCTGTTAATCCGGAGGAGCACGGTTTGATTGGTTTTGGAGCATTGACTTTAGTCATGTTGATGGTTTTATTTTTAGAACTACCCTCATCGTCTTCTTTGCGATTTCCAGAAGGAAGGTTATTCGCAGTACCAGTAGCTGTGATGATAGCTGGATTGTTGGTGGTGGGATTCTTATTTCTGGGCTGCTGTTTCCTGCTTGTTTTGAACTGATACTTTGGAGCATTGAGTTTAGGCTCGATTCCCTCCTTCTTGACTCTCTTGAGTATATGCGTGTTCCAATGGTTCTTGATTTCATTGTCAGTTCTGCCTGGTAATCTCCCAGCTATGAGTGACCAGCGATTTCCCAGGAGGGCCTGGAGCCGAATAATGAGGTCCTCCTCCTCGGCGGTGATGTTTCCTCTCGTCACACCCGGCCGGAGATAGTTCATCCATCTTAGTCTGCAACTCTTGCCACATCTAAGCAGCCCTTTATACCATCATACATAACATAACATGATGATCAACAAATTAATTTACTGATTTTATTTGCATGATTAAGATTACATATATATACTATACGTACACAAACACACAGGGAGACAAGTAAATGACTGGAAAAAACGAATTAATTACCAGCTTTTTGGGGCAAAGTTCTCCACTGGCCCTCACCATGAGCTTGAATATAGTTAGTGAGCAAAGCATCTTCTTTAGAAGACCATAAACCCTTATGCAATCCAACTTTAGAACAGCAAGGGGTTCTCCCCATTTCAGCTTGCAGTTTGATATATATAGATGCTATATTTCTTCTATGAAGAACAGAAGAAGGCCTGGTTAATTGTCAGGTTGCTAGCAGCCTGGAGAGGCGATGGAGAGGGCTATATATATTTATGTATCCATCACTTATCACTTGTCGTAGTCATGTTGGAGTAGTATTGTTGTACTGCCACTTGCAATTGTAACGGTAGATGCGGACTATTAATGGTCTGTTGGTTTATTTAATTTCCTCTAGGTTTAATATTTGCGTATTTACCGGCCAGTAATAATTTGTGTGCACCCTGTGGGATGTAAAATATATCTCTTCTCACCATCCCATAGTGTATGAGACAAATGTCTGTATTTCGATTAGGGTCGTATTCTATGGTTACGATTCTACCATATATGTCTTTTTCATTCCGTTAAAAATTGATTTTACGGTATAGATGCTTATGACCTCCCCTTTATGCCCTGCGGTAATGATTCCTTGAGCATTACGACATTTAACACAATGATGCTGTTCACACTTTTATATGCAAAAAAAAAGAGAGGAAAGTTTCTAACTTCACTTCACCCAAGAAAATCTTCCGAAACTTACTTGGCCATCAATACAAGGATGTGAGCGCTGACAGCCCTTTTGCCCAAATCGCTGACAAATGTGGGCGATTTAAGGTGCAATTTTAAAATATATTTTTTTAAAAAAAAAATGAGAAAGTATACATATATATATATATATTTTTCTTTGGGTAAGTGTGATTCTTGCTTTTCTTTTTTGTAAGGAGTTGGTATGCAATTTGGATGTCGTACTTTTAGACGTGTTGGTATGCAATTTTTTTGGAAAGAATTGAGGGATTGTACCCACCCTTTGATGTGCAATTTGTGTTTTTTCTTTTTCAAGTAATATTTTGTCCCTATTTATTAAAATCTAGTTCCCTATTTATTAGGGTTTTGTGCTCCATGTTGGAGTTGTTTATAGGTGTAGTACTTTTCTTTGTGGTTAAGTTCAAATACCACGAAAAGTAATTAACCTTTTTAAACTATCTCTTGTACAATTTTGATATTGCAATAAAATCTCTGCCATTATTGTTAAAAAAAAAATCAATACAAGGATGTGATTTCTCCAATCTTGAAAATCAAAAGCGAAAAAATACCAACCCATATGAATTTGTGAAAATTCACTAATTAGGTAGACGATATACACTGTATTCGTTTTGGAGGGTTGGATAACTAAGTATGAATATGAATAAAAAAAATAAAGGAAATAGAAATAAAAATATTTATATGGATTTGGGACACACTAAACTAAATATAATAAGTAATAAATATATTTAAAAAATGTAAAAGTTGCAACATGTGCTTAGATGAGAGGTGGTTTAAACATGTGTTTAGAAGACATTTAGATGTATCAGCACAACATGTAAAAAATAAAGAATTATTAATTTAAATTAACAATGAAATAAGAACACCTAAAAAGATTTAAAAATACACACACATAAAAGACATGATAGAGATAGTGACAAATCATAATGACTTTGTATAGTAACTGACGTGATAACCATAAAATAAAATTATTCCTCATTATTTTATATTTTGTAATGAAGATAAATAGATAATTTTATCTTTTTATGATCAATACATTAATCACTATACAAAAAGCATATTATATATAAAATTAAATAAAAATATGTGTTTTGAATAAACATGATAACAAGAAATAATACATTTAACCAACACACAAAGTGCAATAAAGACTTTAATAACTGTTGTTGTTATATTCAGATCGTGCCAATGGAATTAAACTTGGTTATGAGTGTTATGACTATTTATGGATGAGCTCAACCAGAACACTGTGAGTTTCCTAAGGACAATAAACATGGTCCCAGAAAGGAAGGGGAAGAGGGAGACGGTGGATGGTCTTTGGACGAATTTGCCAATGCTGCATTCCTCTTGAAGAAACGGGTTATTCAGTGCTTAACCAATCGGCCCCGGTTTGTTTGGAGTAATTGTTGTTTGCTGCATGGTCCCCCTGGTTCATAGGACACGTGAAATTTAATGGTCAAGTGTTCTCCAGTATTTTTGTTAGGTTTTCATGGGACCACGGGAAATTACAATGTACACTGTACTTGTTCAATTCATTTCGATTTCTTCCATGACTGTAGTTGCCCTCACGTATTTATTTTGACGTTGAACTTTAGCAGATGTCAAAGAATGTTCACCCCCTCACGCATTCAAAATTTAACGTTTCCGTGCCCCTTCGGCGTGGATGCAATTGCGAGATTATAAGTTCACAAGTTTAAATTTTTTGTCAACATATTCTCAATTAATCTCATCGCACACGATTTATTCAGTGCAATTTACATTTCCTGTATAATTTACGGGTTATTACACAGGAGCGAAATTTACATAGTGCGCACCCTTAGTAATGGCTGTGGGTTATTACATAATGGCGGAATTTACTACGAGTTCCTTAGTGAAGAAAAAAAAAATCAACGTTTCTATGCTCAAATGATTATAATGATTGCGAAAACAAAAAAGTTTGACTAAAACATGTATAATTTGTTTAATTAAATAAAATGACTAACGTTATAATTTTACAAAAAAAAAAGTTTGATGCTTATCCAGGCCTTGCAATTTACGTTGTTCATTATCTAATGAATCGGTCTCGATCTCACCTAAAAATAGTAGCAGCAAAATAAAGCCATAAAATCCGAGGACACAAATTATTGCTTCTTGTTCTGTTTGCATTGCATTTCGTTGCAGACGAGAAATGTTAAGCAGCAATCATGCATGTTTTCATAACAAATTTGAGAGTGAGGTTTGCATATTAATGAATTGAACCACTCTTTCGTACTCATTTTTTCTTTTCTTTTGACCCATATATGTATGTATGGGGACCTAAGGGGTACTACAGACTACATAGTGGTCGTGTTGCTCCATTGACCCAACATTTGATTTGTTCAGAAAAATGCACCAATTTCATCAAAGATTTGGAACCAACTGTAGTAGATTCACATTCAGAAACGTCATGCTCTTCCCTCCAAAAACCGAGAACTAGTGCAGCCTACTGAAACAGTTTTATGTAGCAACAATAGGTAATCACACGGCATGCACGCAAGGGAAACGTACTTTTCTGAAAGGAAAAGTTCGACCATTAATCGATTCTTGAGGAAGCAGGGAATGCACATGGATCCATGATTCAGCATCGCAATTTGTTAAACTCATTGTCCAACAAAAGGATTATCCTATCGTGCAGATTCGAATGCAAAATCTACCGCATCACAATTTGTGTTACATGGATATGCTCTTCTCGCCTAAAACTCACGCACCAGTCATGGGACATTACTGACAGTGAAAGAGTACCAAAGCAGAGAAATAATGAAGTATTTTCATTCTCTTATACGTTTGTTTTACTTCCCCATCGCCACTGGAACATCCATTGACAAAGCCATTGATGATCAAAGAATTACACTTCTTATAATTGACTTGAGCATAACGTACCCAAATGGCCACAATACCTAGCCATTTCACATGTACTGGGCTATACTCCATATGGAGAATTTTCATAAGGATTACTACTGCCTCCCCGCACACCATCTAATAAAATTGCGCTACTCCCAAATGTACAGACAATCAACAGCGAGAACTTCCATCTATCAACTGTGGTCTTCATAAACAGGCAGCACACTGGGATCACCTGTACCTTGCAAACTAGCAGAATGAACCTCCTGTCTTACATGCCCATCTACATTTGATGTGAGAATGAGTAGTTTACTTCTTCATTTAACTCCCCTTTGCTTGGCTGAGAAATGCCTAAACAAATATTCCAGTACCAATTAAGTACTAAAATTTGCTGGACTGCTTCAGCCTATCCATCATCATTTGCAAGATCTTGTTGGCTTCAAAATCTAATTGGCAACCCATGATTGAGGAATGTTTTAATGCAACCATCCCAGCCTGCTGTTACAACCACAAGACCCCACAAGTGAGGTGAATATAATGCACTTTTCAAAAACTTAAACTCTGATCTACACATTAAAGGTGAAGCTGCTGTATGACTTGAATCGAGTAATTTTTCCTCTGGCCATGTGGCAGATGCTTTGGATAAAACATCCAAAAACAATCCACGGCCTAAAGCTAGACAATCAGGCAAAGCAGAGTGCGTTTTGGGGGCCGAATCCTTCTCAAGGTGCCCATTTCCTATGATTCCTCCATGTGGCGCTCCGGGCTTGTATTTCAAGCCACCCCAAGATATGGCTATTGCAGCATTATGTGACAGGAAACTCTCATGAGCTGAGATATTCTGTACCCCATTAGAAGTTTGGGTTTGGTTGGGGTAGTTCCAAATATACACATTAGAATCCTCTGTGATGGACATGACGTGCTTCCCATCTGAGGTGAAAGATGCAGAAACTTGGCTTCCTGAACTTTTGATGCCTAAAAAGTGAACATGCATAAATCAGGAAGGACAAAAGAACTTCAGTTCCAAATCAGAGAACTAGAATCTTAGGCAAATAAATAATGGGGCAAGAATGAAGAAAAATATGTAAGGGCAATGCTTGAAATGCCCATAGAAAAGTATGAAAACTTCTCTGACACACATTAATTTGTTGGTTCAATGCCACATTACTTTGTAGACATTTTTCAAACAGTTTTTCCTAGCCAAGCATTTCCCCACTCTGTAATTAGACATAGCAAGAACAATACTCACCCTTAAATTTGCAGATGATATTGGGACCAGAAAGCACACAAACTTGTGAGTCAGCAGAACTGACCATTACTTTGTTCACATCACCAGGGCAGAACTGAAGATAAAATATGAAATTGTTAACAGTATGAAAACAGTAAAGAAATGACTTTTACCTAATTTTTCTGAAAACAAAAAAGAGAAATATAATTCAGTACCTGGAATCCAGTTATTCTCTTTCCAGTCAATTTCTTCTTCCCTTGTAGACATATTTGAGCACCTAACTGGATACAATTATCTAAAGCAGCAGAGATGATGCATGTCAGGTTAATACTTAACACAGCACGTACGATATAGGAGCTGCATAGAAGTATAATGAGTAACAAGATGAAAAGCACTTGAAAACCTAAACCCACAAACTATCAATCAAGGAAATAGCTAGAAGGAACATTATGCTGATCCAGAATTTCCAACAACTGTTGCAAGAAAAAATGAAGCAAACAAAATATCAATCTTGAAAACAAAAAGCTCAGAGCTTTAAACAGAATGAGTGATACTACAACAAGGAACTTGAACAATACACGTAAATATCAATGGGATGAAAATATACACCATCACAACAATGCATGTTCACCTATAGTTTTACTAGCTTATCCATCTCAGACAAAGCAATTCTAATGTGACTTTGTTCATTCATTTCTCAGTTACATGTCACAAACAAACCTCATCAAAAGTATGCATCAATAAGAAACAGTAGTGAATATTTACACTAAAATATCAGACAATATATAGAAATATTTTCAAATTATCCGCTTCTCAGTCTTAGATCACACAAAAACAACTAATGACAAGAATTCTATAACTTCAAGTAACTGAATGCATTTCGATTGGTCTACTTTTACTGCCATGATCATAAACTGGGTGGAAAACAGAATCATAGAATAAAATGCCGGAATTTCAAAAGTAGATGATATAATACCTACTACATCATAGAAACGACAATTGCCATCCATGGAGCCAACAATGCCACCCTGCTCATGTAATAAAAAATGCTAAATGCAGTCACATCTACAAAGATTAGAGAAGTGCTTCAAAAACTGTAGTATTTGATTCCATCAAACCTTCCCATCCGGAGAATAACAGACAGCTGTAACAATTTCTCTTATATCAGTCCAATCGACAACTCGAAAATCATGCACTTTCCAGATGCGTAACTTCCCGTCTATCGAACCACTTATAAAATAATCATCATCAACAGGATTGAAATCCAGACAGGTCACTGCACCATACAAAGTAGGCACCCTATTAGAAATTCATTATAGAAATTAGGATGAAGAGCAATCTAATGGCCAACAACTCACCATAGTTGTTATGTGCATAAACTCCAAGGCAGTTATCATGGCCTATTCGCCACAATCTAGCTGTTTTATCAACAGATGATGACAGAAGATACTGCATGTGTGTGATGGCAACAACATAAGTATAGTGAAACATTGTATGGACATCATCAACTTTAAACTATGTGGATAGGAAGAAGCCATTGATACTAACCCCATCCTTAGACCACGAGAGCGCCAATACATCTCCCCTGTGCCCATGGAATTCATGCACTGGTCTCTCCAAAATTCGGAAAACCTTAGGTGGGAGAATGGCACAAGTAGATTCTGACGATTTTCTTAATTTTTTAACCTGACCAATCTTATCAAGATTTAGAGGAGCTAACTTGGAAAACTGATCTAAGGAAAGATATATACAAGAAGAATCCATAGTTTTAATGTCAATTCCTTTGGGAAACTCATCCTCAATCACCTTCCATACACGCACAATGCCATCTTCCCCAGCACTTGCCAGGTATTGGCCATCCTGACTGAACTTCATTGTCAAGATGGAGCCTTTATGTGCAGAAAACTCTTGCCCTGCCTGCAGCAAGGACAATTCTTTTAATCGCTTTCTATGTGAATGAGACCTGACAATCTGAGGACTATCTCCACTTGTCGTGTTAGCCTTAGATGACTTCAAGTTCACTACCTCGACCTTCTCCCTACTGCGAGTTATATCACTTAGTTTCTGCAACCAGCTCCTTTTCACTTTCCTCTTTGGAATATTAAGGTTGGAGTGTTTGCGAAAGAACTGTTGAACCACGGCTGATGATCCAAGATTTGTTTGAAACTCTTCAATTGACACTGTTTTATTTGACCTAACTTCACGTAATTGGCTAAACATTCCATCCTTATCCAGTTCATCAGCCACAAACTCAGTTCCATCATCCAAATTTCTAAATTTCCACAAAGAAGCCTCCTCTACTGTGCCATAATCGACAGATACCCGAGTTTTGTTTGACTGGTCAGATCGAGAAGATCGAGCTGAAAAGAATCCCTCTTCAAAATCAGAGTTTGCCAGAACAGCTTCACTGTTATCCCGTAGCCTGCCAATTCCATCATCACTAACTTCATCGGCTAGATCATCTCTATCGCCTTTTTTGTACCAGCCTAAATCCAATCCCATCCATTTAAAAAAACTAGTTCGGCGTCCTACAACACTTTCCGGCTTCCTAGTCCAAAACTCATATCCAAAAGCAAAGTCTGCAGACTCTGCACCCCCAGAACTAGAACAAAACTCAGAGCAATCTGAACCCGAATCAGACAAAGAACGGATCTCATTCCTACAATCAAAAAATTGATCTACGGTGCCACTTTGACCAGCCATCTTTCGAGCAACTCAGACCACATAAATCTACAGCAAAAAAATGAAACCTAAGTGAAAAGGAAATTATAAGGTCTAAACGCTACATCAATAGTCGATGCAAAAGGAGGGGAAAGATCTCATCACATAAGTAATTCATTATTGAAATCGAATCAGACAATATGGCCTAGGATACGATAACAGATGGATACAATCAAACAATGAATATCAAATTTAATAGAGGCATTACCGAGAATCTGTAAGCAACATTTTTTTGGAGTAAAATCTTCGTAGCTGAATGCATTGATTAATAATGCACAAAAATATGATCTTTGCTAATTTTAGCCGAGAAAGTTGAGATTTTTCTCACCTGGGCTGTCACTAAATTGTCATCAGAACCCAGAAAAACCATAAAAACGGAGCCCAATCTATCAGTTCTCGAATCCCCATCTCTCCATAGCTAAGTTGAAAAAAAATATTGTTGACCCGAACCAAGATTATTAGAATTGGGTATTGGGAAGCGTAAAAGAAAGGCAAAAGATAAATAACAATAAGATTTTAGTGAAAAGAGAAGACGAATATGGAAAAATGGAATAAGGGAGAGTGGTGATGAGGGGAGCTGGTTTACGTGGGTAGCTCCGTGGCTGGCGTTTGGGTTTCAATTTTGACAGGGAAACTAGGTGGTACTGCTCTGGAAACTGCGGACAGCAGCGACAATTGTTTGGACGATTTTGTCCCTTACTCTTTACAGATGTGCTTCCGTTTCAACCAAGCATGAAGCATATATCCTCCCTCCGTTCTTTTCACTTTTTTTTTTTTTTGACCTTTCTGATTAAATCACAAACTTTTATTATTTAAGCACACTTTTCTTTCTTCAATACCATTCACAAAAGTAACTAACTTTTCACCCATACCAATAAACTTGTTAAATTCAAAATTAATGGTACTATGATTATGGGATAAAAGAAGTACAATGTTTTCTTAATTTTGATGTAAGATGAAGCGGAAGTCGTTCTAGGATTTGATGATCGTTGTAATATTAACTTTGTTAAGCCCACCTGAAAAGACCAAAGCCAAAGGGGAAAATGGTCCTTTTGGAGTATTTTCTTTCTAATCTGTGCCATGCCATTCCTGGGCTTGCTTTCAACGACAGTACCAAAAACAAATTTGACGATGACATTTTCTTTTTTTGGAGGCTAATTAGCGTGTGTATGTGGCGAGTGTGTGACCAACCCACCGACAGTCGATTCCAGATATTAATTTTTTGCATTGATTTAAATGAATTGAAAAAGTAGTTGTAATCTTATTAGTAAAAATAAAGGGTTGTTTAAAAGCCATGAAAGATGTGGTTGATTTATTTTGGTTCCTCGTCAAAATTGAGATTTGAATGGAAATTGGAATTGTCTGTGTTAGCTGTTAATGCAAAAAGCCGCCCTATTTTGAATAAGTTTTGGTTGCAAATTTAAATCAATTCCACATTTCACGAGAGACCACAACCATACTATTCACATTTTCTTAAAGGGGACACGGATATAGACTATACATTGGTGGCGGAAATTGCGTGCAAAGGGATGAAAGTCCTCTGCCATTATTAGTTGAGGCAGCTGCTGTTGATGAAGTAATAATTTAAAGTTGATCACCCCACTTGTGTATATGAGTATTGACTTTGTTTAAGATTATATGAAACCCTCGCCGAAGCTCAGTACATCAAATCAAACTTTCTGCAAAATGTAGTTGCATAATTGTTAATTGCTTCGCGTGGGGATGGAGGTTAACAGTTTGTGATTCCTCTGTTTGGTATGAATGGACTTAATGAATCAAGTTGATTGACTTGTCTTTGATGGAAAGTTTATACAATTAACCACCTTCACAGTTTTCACTCTGACATGCCCAGAAACCACTCTTATCTGTTCCGTGGTCTTATTAAAAATTTAGAATATATGAGTTCGGGTGATAATTAAGTGGTGTTTTGTATTTGCATATTATATTTAGATATATATATATTATAAGTTTTGTATGAATTCGAATATGACACGTTTAATTATATTTATCAAGTAATATAATTTAAACACGATTTATTTATTTTATAAATGACACGACATGATACAAAAATACCTATATATATATGTAAAATTTATAAAAATTTAATTACTTATTTATTTTATAGATAACATAATAAAAAAAAATATTTATATACTTATGAAATATTAAAACACAAAAAATACTTAAAAGTATATTTTATACAATGCCTTTCAATTTTATAAATTTTTTATTATTAGATAATTTTTAAAATTATTTTAAGCAAGTTAAATGAGTTGAATCGCATGTTGACCTGATTAGGCCTATTTATTTTTCGTGTTATGAGGGTTTGACCTAATTTTGATTCGAACTCACGAAATGATATATTTATACCTGTTAAATACGTTTTAAATTTGTGTTATATTTTCTTATCGTATCACGAATTGTTATCCCTAATATGAATTAGGTCTAATCTCATAAAAATAAAAGAACATACTAGACGTGAACATGTTAAAAACACATCTCGAATTAGTAAACGGAATCGTCACACTCCAATCCTGATTATCCAAACCAAATTTTCTAGGACGTTGTTAATGGGATGGTAGATAATGTCATAATAGCAGCAGTAGCAGTGACAGTGAAGCTGAATGAAAATGTGACCGGATGAATTGGCCCCAGGGGGATCCCCAGTAGACCCAACTTCAAACCAACTTCCACCCCGAATCAGTGGGAGAGAGTTTCATGGGTTAGCGAGCTCATACAAGACAGGGGAAACCGGTGGAATGAGGAACTGGTACGCCAAATTTTCAACCCCCTAGATGCCGAAGCCATTGTAAGTATCCCTCTTCGATGTGACATTCATAATTATTGTAGAGATAAACTTGTGTGGCACTTCACAAAACATGGGAACTACACGGTCAAATTTGCATACCAAGAGGTTATCAAGGCACAACTTGGTGGGCACCATCAAGCCGAGAGCAGTTCAACCAAAGAAACAACAAAACAAGCTTGGAAAAGCAGTTGGAGACTAGGCATCAAAGGGAAACTCAAACACTTCATTTGGAGATGCTGGCATAATATACTCCCCACAAAAGACCAGTTACTAAAGAGAGGCATTCCGGAAGATCCAACTTGCATTATGTGCGGAGAAGATGAGGAGACTTTAGAGCACGTTCTGTTCAAATGCCCTAGAGCTCAGAAAGTTTGGAAATTGGCACCGGTAAGATGGAATAGTTGGAAGGGAGAAAACTGCAGTTTCAAACAATGGTGGCCCCTAATTTGCAATGGAAGGAAGGGCATCGTCATGCAGGACAGAGTTGAACTTACAGTTTATATTTTATGGATGCTCTGGAAAACCAGGAACCTATGGTTATTCCAACAAGAATGGAAAGAGGAGCGGGCAGTAGTAGATCTAGCTATGGAAGAATGGCTGGAATATCAAGAGATTTGTAGGAAAGAAAAAGATGTTGGAAAATAAGAATGGCTCTGTTGAGCACATGTGAATGAGAAATTGCTCATTAAGGAGATGCATGAATAAAGGCCTTTCATTTTCAAGCACATTATTCATGATGTTGGTAGGTTATGGACCTTTCATTTGATGGTTCATGAATGATGCCTTTTGGCTTTTCATTTCAATCATGAATGGTGACTTTTGGCTTTTCATGTCAAGGATGAATGAAACTTTTGGCTTTTCATGTATCAAGCATAATGGATGGCTTTTGGCTTTTCATTCTCCAAACATAATGGCTTGTCTTTTGAACAAGGAAATCTCCTTTATAAATAGAGGACTTCCCTTGATGGACAGGAAGAATCCGAAGACAATTTTCTAAATTTTTCCCACAAAACTCTCTCAACAATTTTCCCTTTCAAGTTTTCAATTCTAGTAGTTTTCGGTGATAGAGGAAATGCACAAATTCAAGTTATAGGGTCTACCTTGTGATGGCAAGCCGTTAGTTCGTCGTTGTATCCTGGGAGACAGACGTCCGTTAAATCCTCAAGCACACACAGGAGGGGATGAATCTGTTTTAAGGAAAGCCTCTAACGCGCCTCGACGTGGTTTTCCTCGTTATTAAGTTGCTAACGGCTAAGGTTCTATTTACTGAATTTAATTTTATAGTCAATCTTCATTGCTATATTTTCATACATATATTCATCTAGATGTGTTAATTTTATAGTCAATCTTCATTGCTATATTTTCATACCTATATTCATCTAGATGTGTTAACATAATTATATATATATACTATTTGGCTAACAAAAGATACATCCTACGGGAAGCACTAGGAACAACCACCAATGTTCAGTGGTAGCTACCCAAACCAAGAGCTTTTTGACAAGATGAGGCATTGACTAGAATGGAAAGAATATCTAATCGACACAACATTAGAATATTTGATCCATTCTAGTTAGAGAGGTATAATTTGAAGCAAGCTAAAGTATGGTTTTTGTATAGCTTGATGTACATGTTGATAGTCTTTGTTTTGTTTGCCTCACAACCTAAGGTATTTAGCGTTAGCGTTCAGTAGGATTGGATAATCCACTAATTGTTTCACTTAGCCTCAATGCAAGTGCTAAGGTCATCTTATGCCAGTGGGCAACTTGTAAATGTCACATTTTTTGTAGTTAATATAACGATCGTTTTTTTGAAAAAAAAAAAAAACGAATTGGCCCCAGGGGCTTTGGTTAAGCGAATCGCTTGTGGCTTGCCATATGAGAGATGAGGGATCGAATATCTGTAGTCTAGAGGCAGAATTGCATAGTTATGAGAATTAATTCTGCACCTATTAAAAAGTGGTAAGAAGTTTGTAGAGTTTAATGTCAAATTTAAAGGACAGTAGATGTGAGATATCTCTTATTAGAAGAAGAAGAAGAAGAAAAAAAAAACAAGAAGAGTGGATGAATTGGGGGGGGGGGGGGGGTAGTAGGACAAGTAGGAGTTGTCTTGCCGTGTTAACGTGGAAAGTGGACTTTGACCGCGCTCCAGTCGGAAGTTGGAAGTTGGAAGCGGACCAGAGAAGAGAATGAGTCAATGGGTCAACGGACGGCATTCTGGGAAAATTACACAAAAACTCAGAATTGTATTATTGTATGTCACAGGTGACGACCTTGTTCTATACGGAGTAGTATATTTGATTATTTGTAGTGGGAGTACTATTTATTTTTTGTATTTTATACTACGAAGAAAGCGTGTTTACCGATAAAATTAAAACCAACCAGAAAACATTCCTTGTTAATTACTGCGTGGGCCTAACTTTTTGCAGTTTAAAGAAGGTCCACTGCCCCTCCGAAAACACCTTAATATATTTTTAATCCAAATCCTTCTCATCCATTTGCTTGGATTGCAATACTTGTAAGGTGATAAAAGCTCTAACCCCGGTAAAGGGTAGGCCACATTCACCAAGATTGCTGCATTCTACTTAGACCTATAAGAGAATCTGTAAGAAATGAATTCACAGGCTGTTTGGTATGAGGGTTTGGGAGGGGAATGGAATACTATGGATCAAAAATAGATGTTTGGTTTGTGGGTTTGGGTTTTACAAAACCCTCCCTTGTGGGTTTAATCAAATCCCCTGCCCCCTCCTTTTCGCCAGCAAACCACACATCATGGTTTTGGGGTTGCAAACCCCATAAATATTTTTCTAAAAATCGTGTACGACTGATATTTTTTGAACAAGATATAATTGTTAAATATCATATAATGTAAAATATTATTTTTATTATAATTTTAATATAAAATTTATTATGAATTCAGATGTAAATTTCACGAAACCATTCTGATGATTAAGTTAGCATAAAGTGAACAAAAATATAGGGTACAAGTACAAAAGTAACTCAGCAGATGAAGTACATTGGTTTGAATGGGTGTTTATAAGCAGATGAAGTAATGCTATTGGGTGATATATTCAAGGAATACGGTGCCACCAGCACCCAAGACGGCTGCCTCGTGAAAGTTACATTCAAATCGCTATTTAAGTAAAGTTCATACAGTGCCATTAACATTTAAAATGGCTTTTGAATAAAGGTCACACATAAATTGCTATTTAAGTAAAATTCTTCATACAGGGCTATTAGCATTTAAAATGGTTTTTCAATAAAGTTTAGGTCACATCCAAATTGCTATTTAAGTAAAATTTATATAGTACTATCAGCATTTAAAATGACCTTTCAATGAAAGTCACATCAAAATCATTATTTAAGTGGTGGTCGTGTTACGAAATCAAACACCCTAATCCAAAATTGCTTTAATTTCATATTTTTCTCACTCTATATTATAATATTATATCTATCGATACTATCATAAGGGAACCCACATAACATTCACCAAACTATTCCCAAATAAAGAAAAAAAAAGTTAAAAGATATATATCAAAGGAATCAATTAAGCATGACAAATTTTTCATACCAAAACTGCTGGAGCAGGCCAATAGTGGACTCCTATACAAAAATGGGCACTGAAAAGAAAGGCAACACAAATAGTGGACTAGTAAAACTGAGCCAGCAGAAAACCAAAACCCTAATAATAATAAGTCCAAAAGAAGGGTCGTCCGGTGGATAATGAAATAGGCAGGTTGGTCATTGGTGAAGGGGTAAGAAGACTACAAGGCTTCGTGGGTTCTAGTATGAGCTCGCCTACTACCTATGGAGCCTAACTTTTAGTTTGAGCCCAACCATGAATATAGCGGGCCTTAGCAAGAACATTGAAGAATAGCGGCAAAAAGAAAAATAGATAGAGAGATTGAGATTGATGGCTTGCAAAAGCAATCCTACCTAAAGAAAAAAATCGTATCCTAACGTGATACGATTTTATATTTTTATATACAAAAAATAGGAGATAAAAATTGCATGGCGAATTAAATTGTTGTGGATTAATTAGCATATATATATATAGTAATGAAGTGATAAACACACATTATTAAAAACAACGTTGTATGTATTTGGTTTTCCACATTTCCTGGGATATCCATGCATGCAGTGCGAAGGTACGTAGGAAGCTAGTAGGAGGAAGGTTTAATGAATAGTAAGACTATAGAGATGGATGGAGAGCGGAGGTAGGTAGCATGATTGAAGACAAAACAAGGGACAGGACAGCCCTTAATTTGGAGCTCAGCGGAAGTGAGTGCATGGACTGAGATACACACATGACACAACACAAAGGTCGGTCCGAGGAACGTGTGAAAGCAATCAGGTGACGTCACAGGGCTGGCGCCTCCGAATCCCAAAGAAAGACTGAACGAACAACCCAAATACCAAGAGGAGGAAGTGTGGGGATGGGGGGGTGGTGGCCGATTTTTTTATTCGTTATTCGGTACTTGACAAGGTAGGAAAGGAAGGGGAAGAATTAGTGGAGACGACGGCTCAAACCAGCCTGCCCTCCACTTCAATTCTATATAAAATTTATTAAGACTATGTCGTATTATGTCGGAGCGGAATCAATTCTTGTTTTTTTAAGTTTTTATGAATACCCAATTAGTATTAAGAGGTATTATCGTAACTAACCTGCAAAGTTTTAATGTTTAAGTTAGTATCTTATTTATAAGTTATTAAATTATAGCTAATTCAACTTTATTTTTGTGTCTTAATTTTAGAATTAGTTATTGTTAAATGTTATTACGTTGTTTTAATTTTCATTAGTAACGTAGGAGAGTTGGGAGCGATTGGAGACGACATCAATGGTCATCACTTACGAATGAGTAATCAGTTCACTTAATAGTGTGGCTTATTATACAAGGAGCTGTGTGTGTGAGTGTGTGTGTGTGTGATTGTGAATAATAAATGATAGTAGTCACCATTACGAAGAACTGGGGGAGTTGAGTATATTGGAAGATTTGCACGCGCATATGACGGTAGGGAGTCGGGGACCCACCGTCCACCACTATGAGTCAGATCACAGCCCACCAGCGGCACCGCCCAACAAACACTTCCCCATCACGCCTCCTCCTCCTCCTCCTCCATTTCAGCATTTCACAGCTCTCCCTCTCCCCCCCCCCCCCTGGCCCCTGCCTCAATAATCAACGCAGCGTATTGAATCTCCATCATCCACCATCATCTCTCTTCCCCTTTCACTGTAGAGTCAACGTCAGTGTGGGACACCCTTGCTGGTTTCTTCTCTTTCGGGTCCCACTTTGCCCCCCACCTCCGACGGCATTCGGATTTCAATTCGATTCGATTCGCCGCCAACCAACAATGCAACGCTATCCATCCAATTATTCCTCCTCCTCTTCCTACTCCTGGCTATGGGAATACAGTTCCGGAAACTTTATGACTACCCTTTCGGTCCATTTCTTCATTTTTCTTTTTTTCTTTTTTTTCCATTGGTACCTAATTATTTCCAATGATGCACGAGTAATAATGCCATTCTGCACACTGCAAACTTAATTCAATAATATTATCATATGGGGCAATCCGGGATTTGTGTATTAATGGTGGAACGTGATGTGTATAGAAGAAACTCCTTCTATCAGTTGGTCCATAAAGTCTACACCATTAAAGGTTTTTGCAGACAATTACACATAATCGATCTCAAATTCTTTATCATAACGCGTTTTTATGATTTAGACATCAGGTATATATGTTTTTTTATAGCGACACTAAATAAGCGCGTTTTCATGATTCGGACATCAGGTATATATGTTTTTTTATAGTGACACTAAATAATAAAGAAACAAAAATTCTAACTCACACATCTTATTGATTTTGACTATCCAAAAACTCTACAATTAACTTACTCAAAAACTTAAGCATTAGAGTGAGTGTCTACCTCAAAACCATCTCAATATCTATTTTGCATACTTTCTTCCCAAAAGCCATCCTTTTTTGGGATGTACAAAAACCATTCCTTCCTAAATTTCTTTCTAAAGAAAAAGTTCGAGAATTGTTTACTTTATATCAGAGTGACGAATATTTCTTTTTAATCAGTATACAAATAGAATCTTTACATTATTTTTAACAAAAAAAAAAAAAAAAAATTTTTTTTGGAGGGATGGATAAATCTTATTTTTCTCATTAAACTCTTAATTGGATTTTAATCAAAGCTTCATGTTGTTTAAATTCCACCCGATGATCTACGCAGTGATTAATGCGGGTATCCTTGGATTGCGGGATTTGCAAAGAGTGGAAATTACATCATAGTTGAATTACACGACATCGTGGCGAATTAGCTACCTTAATTAATTATTAATCTTGCAGGTTTATCACCTCCATATATGTTAATACCAGCCTCTTAGTCTCGGCGGGTGGTCTAATATAATATTAATTCCATTTCATTTTCGCAATTCTATCAACTTACTTCACTAACTAAACAATTCAAAACAATCTCTCATCAATTAGACATTGCATTACCCTCATATGGTCCAATATAATTTAATTTTTTTTTTAACAACAGAAGGTATCCTCACTTAATTAACTATGAATTTGGACCACACACTCCAAATATAGGACTAATCCTCCGGGTTAAGCAGAATTCGCCCCTAAACCTGTCCAGCAACAATAGTGGCGAGAATTGATCTTTAGACCTCACAACGTTTCAGAACTTAATCTCTCCACGAAAACCAATTGAACCAACCTCAGGAGCCAATAGTCCAATTTAATTGCCAACTATTTTTCCGTCCTAAAAAAAAATACATTTTCCTTTTTTTTAACCAAAAAAAAAAATTAAAAAGTATTTTTATTAATAATAATTATGTTACATCAACAATCAAAGAGAATGGATATTAATATAAAATTAAATCCTCTTTTAGAAATGAGAGACAAAATCCAAGAAGAGGGTCAAATTGAAAGATACATATGCACGAGAGGGATTGAGATAAAGATATTTCCAGTTATTTTGGTTAGGGAAAATTAACCCACCCACAGGTACCTACCTTCCCACAGACGTTGCAGGCATAGAAGATTGAGAATTAAATGAATTAAGTAGGGTCACATGTCGGGGTTATGATCGGGCAGCGTGAGATATACATATATATATATATATATATATGGTACGCAAGTACCATGGCTTTTGAGCTGTTCCCACCAATAATGCAAATTCACCAATTAACTTAGTATCAAAATAGCAGCATCCATCCGAAATCATCAGGGAAGTTTGATTCGAATGTATTGCTATGGTTAGCTATGCCACTCAACTGCCAATCATTTACTATATTTCTGAATAGATGCTCATGTGAGTTGGTTCAGTTATCCAGATCTCCATTTAAAATGGCCTCATTGTACTCAATCAATTTTGTTTGCTCCGGTTCAATTTACTCGAACGTACGTCCCCATAATTTCTCTACACATTTTAATTGTTTTCTGAGTTTGTAACTTCTTCTTTAAAAACCTCTCGTTTAGCTAGTGTGAATTAATGGATTATAGGTCTAAGATTAAGAGTACGGCAAAAATGAAATGGTAATATCATCACTCTTAAAATATCATTCTGTTGATTTTTGGGTATAATAAATTAGAGTAATGATATTAACGCTGAACTCACGTAAACGTGGAAGGGAAGAAATCGTCAAAACGAACTAAAGGCATATGTATGCATGTCATCTCCTGGTGGCCGCGTCACGGATCACCTGCAGATGGGATCTCGTGACCCGAACATGACGACTCTCAATCAGCCGGTTTAATTTAGTGTGACTGGAAGTGGAATTTCCGTCTTCAATTGGCAAAGTTATTCGGTATCGTTTTGCGGGATTTATTTAGGCATAAAATGTGCATGAAACTTCACAGTTTCTGCAACAAATGTATACATATACATATATATATACGAAGAAATTAAAATGGGGGAAGACATATATTAACTACAAACCAAAATGATTGTGTAAATTGTCCTCAAATTGCACGCGTTAATTAATGATAACAAATTTTCATTTTTAAGGCTTTTGTTAATTAATACAAGTTTAATTTTGTCATTGATTATGCTTTTTGCTATATATGAAACAATAAGTGATAATTAATAACCAAAAAAAGAAAGAATGAAGTGTCACCGTTCTCTAATGGCAATAATTCAGAGAGTCCAGCAATCAGTGTGCATGTGCATGTGGAATTATGGAAAAGCAAGCTAATAATGCGTCATGTGTGGGAATGAAAATGCTCTCCCACGGCCTGATTTAGTAAAAGGAAAACCATGAACCAGACAATCGCTTAATTGCTTTCTTCAACCATTGACACGAATGAATGACTCTACAAATCCGGAGGTGGATGCATTCACCCAAAATCAAACTTTACCTTAACCACTGGGTTTGTCCATTCCTCACCCAACATATGTTGACATTAAAAGGTCAGCTCAGGAATTCAAATCTCATATCTGACATTCCATCTCCTTTTTCTTGTTCTGCCTCTCTCTTAATTAACATGAAAGCACATTGTTCTAATAAAATAAGATATATTGTTTTTAAAAAAAATTTACCTTACATAACCCCACATTGTGTGAGGCACATTATCCTAATAAAATAGGATTGTTTGCTTTAAATCACCCCACATTATGCGAGGCATATTGTCCTAATAAAATAAAATTGTTTTCAAAAAAAAAAAAAACTTTGCCATACATAAAGTTGCATAATTCGATTAATTTTTGAATTTGAAATCACTACTTATATACTTAGTAAGATTATTTACTAGATAATTATAAACCATAAACCTTCATGCATGTTAATTTTGCTCCTTTTTTATATATATACATATATATAAATAGTGGGTGAGATTCAAACTAGCTCCATCATATGTAGAAAGTCTTTTTATTGCTGATGGGTCGTGCTCAATTCTCAGACATTAGATCCCGAATGAAAGAAAGCGATATATTGCAGTGCTGATCTGAGTCTGCAGACCAAAAAGTGGAAGGGAAAAAGCCAAAATAGAAAAGAGAAAGAAAAAACACGCACACAAACACAAACACAAAAGCACAAACCCCTGGTTGGTTGGTCTTTTTGTGAAAAAGCATGCCACCTTAAAAAAACATGAGCAGAGATTCAGAGAGTATGGCCAAAACAAACGACTGGGGTGATCAAGTATGAGGAAGAAACAACTTAAACTGAATTCAACAACGAAAAAGTTCACCATATCTATCTATATATATATTTGTGCTCACCATCTTTTATCCTTTGTCGTCGTTAAATCCTCACCCCATGCGGTTGTAGAAGAAAGGGTAAAGCGAAGAAGCCAAAATAAGCCTTTTTTTCATTTCTTTTGAAAAGGAAAAGTAATTAGAGAAGCCAAACTAGCTATCTGAGATCGATGTGCGGCTTTTCATCCATACTTTTATGCCTCAACAAATAAATAAATAAATATATATATATATAAAGAAACTCTAACAAACAAAGGAAAGAAAGTTACAAATTACTAATGAATATTGGAAATTAATTCAATGAATTTTGGAATTCTTGTCAACTATATACATGATGAGTATTAAATCTCGACCCATCATGTGAAACTCATGAGATCTAGTCCATGAAGCGTACTTGACATTAAATTCTTGCGGTAAAAAGTTCTTGTAATCTCGCATTTAAGATATAAATATGCTATGATAATATTAGATAAAGGGGAGAAAGTCTAATTCTTACCTTCTATTGCTTTTAATTGTCTGGCAACTCAAAAAAATATTTACTTATTTTGTAGGCGGACTTACTTCCAATTGAAGGTTCGAGAGCAATAAATTGAATCGGATTGCAGATATCTTTTTATCAATACATATGGGTAGATTTTGAATGCATAAATCCAATTATTCAGTTGAAATGAAAAGACTAACGTTATAGTTAAAAAAAAAAAGAATGCATAAATCCAGGGTTAAAAAGAAAAAGAGTAAATTAAAATAAAATGAAGGAACCATCTCAGTTGACAAGCACATGCATTCAAATGGTGCAATAAAGGAATGTACTATAAGAAAATCCTAATTTAATGAACAGAATTTATAATTATTTATTTGTGATTGAGTCATATATAATTAAATGTGTTTAGATATATATATATCTCTTCTTGCTCTCCAGTACTGGTTCCAACAGGAAAGTACTAAGCATAATCAGAAAATATTACTTTACCACTAAGATAAGATCAGTATATGAATATGATCAGAACATACAACAACCCACAAACCAAAATTCTCCCACTGACTGAGTACTTTTAATTAATTAATTAATTACTCTTTAAAAATTTAATCTAATAAATACTCAGCAGCATAGACCGTGGAGTATAAACAATAACATGCATAGAAAAAGGAATGAACCTCGTTTGACAACTCTGCAGTGCACAAATAGTAGATAGTACACACAGCTATGGCTAGGCGCAAAGTACACACAAAGAGAGACACTCACTAAGATGATATCATGATACATCCCCCACAAAAACATCTCAAACATTCCTTTTCCAGCTTTTAATCCCACTTTCCAGAAAGCTGCTCACTTCCTCTCTTTCTTTCTCTTCTGAAAACTAAAAATACCAATACCTTCTTGTCTTTTACTTAATTAATTTCTTCTCTGCCTTTTCCATTTTCCATCCATCCAGCCATGGACACTGCTCAATGGCCGCAGGTAATCAAATTAACGTGTAGATCCGAACTTAAAAGTGTTCTTGTTTCGCATCTTCATCATCCTTAATTTTCAGCTTCACTGCCACTCTATATGTGTTCCCTTGATGTAATTTATCAGCTGTACATGCGCATGAAGCAATTTATTTAAGTTGCCTCTTAAAGGGTTGATGATGGTGTTGAGAGTGCAAGCCCCCACTTCTTCAAAGTTCAAAATCCTTTAATTAAATTCTACCTTTTTTGCTTTGTTTTGCACTTTTTTCTTTTAATTTTTTTACCATGTTAAGTAAGATCAAGTTCCTTTGTATTTGTTTCTTGTAGCTTTTAAGATCTTCTCTTTACTCTTTTTCAATAGTGAAAGCACCTGGCTTTTTTTTTTTTTTTTTTTTGGGTATTTCTTTTTCACTTGATCTTCTTTCTTTGAGTTAATTTAGATGATAATTAATCTGGAAAATCAACAACTGGATGGAGCTTGTCTGTGCATATGCAGTGACTTTGATATTGCACATGATGGTTTCTCTTTATGCCCTTTTCTAATATTTTTGTTGTTTCTTCTTGGCTGCTTTAGGAAATAGTAGTGAAACCAATGGAGGAGATAGTGCCCAACAGTACAACATGCTCAAAGCAGCAGCCTCCACCTTTGGAGAGGAAAGTTAGGCCTCATAAAGAACAAGCTTTGAATTGTCCAAGGTGCAATTCAACCAACACCAAATTCTGTTACTACAACAACTACAGTCTTTCACAACCAAGATACTTTTGCAAGACCTGTAGAAGATACTGGACTGAAGGTGGTTCTTTGAGAAATATCCCTGTTGGAGGAGGTTCCAGGAAGAATAGGAGATCATCATCATCCTCTTCTTCTTCAACTTCTTCTTCATCAGTTTCATCAAAGAAGCTCCCTGATCTCATCCCACCACCGTCTCATCAAAACCCTAAGATCCACGAAGGCCAAGATCTCAACTTGGGATTTTCAGCCAGTCATGACTTCAAGACCATCACTGAACTCATCCAAGTTCCCAACTTTGATAGCAGCAACAAGGACAACAACTCGTCTTCCACCTCAAATACTTCATGTCATCTTTCAGCATTAGAGCTTTTGACTGGAATCTCACCCAGGGGACTAAATTCCTTTTTGCCAATGCCAATTACAACTGATCCCACTACGGTATATTCTTCATCGGGGTTCCCTCTGCCGGAGTTCAAACCATCCCTAAGTTTTTCTTTGGATGGGCTTGGAATTGGAAGTAGTGGCGGGGGTTATGGAAGCCTCCACGGTGTGCAAGAGTCAAGTGGTAGGCAACTTTTGTTTCCCTTTGAAGATCTCAAACAGATTGCCAGCACTACTTCCGCTGATCATACCGAACAAAATAGGGATCAGCATGGCGATTCAACTGGATATTGGAGTGGAATACTAGGAGGAGGAGGAGGTGGTGGAGGAGGAGGATCATGGTAAACAACTTTAATTTAAAAATAAAATAATAAAAAACTTCAAATCTTCCATGCTTTAGTGTTTTTATTTTTATTTTTTAATTTCTACCATTTTTAATTGGGCTCTTCATTTTACTCCATTGAGTTTCTAGCAGTAGTGGGGTGATTGGTTTGAATTTATAAACTAACTCATCATAGGATGGATATGGTGTACAAGGGTTCTTTTCACTGTCCAGTCAATTATTTACTTTTCTCTAATTAAAATCGTGGTGGGAATCTGGAGCTTAAGTAGTTTTAGGTTGGCTGCTGCTTCACTGATCATTAGTCGAGTCGAGAGACTTTGAGGAGTTGAGGTGACCTGCGGGACTATGAATGATGACAGATGACAAGGATGAAAAAAGAGAAGCCCAGATTTTTGAAGGGCTAATATATACACATCAAAATATAGTTGGGGAATTGAAGCTAGCAAGATACATAGCTAGCTGCATGCAGCAGGATGATTTCTTCTGTATTTGTGTGTGTGTGGAGACGGAGAAAGGGTGAGGGAAAATCACAGTCCTGTAACACGGCCAATGCTTGGCCTTGGCCGGCTGCAAATAACATAGGGTACGGTATAACTTGTGTGTTTTGTATTAATCTCTGTGGATGATAAAACGCTCAGTGTTCTTCATTATTTTCATATTGTGTATATTTTGGGTAACCCGAATAATATAGGAACCACAGCATCTCTCTTTTTAGTTTCAATTTAAGTATGGAGTTGGAGTGAGTACTGAAAATATTTGACGGCATGAAATGAAGAGTTAAAAACCATCCAACATGTGATATGGGGAAAAGGTGAAAAAGGGTTGGTGGACATGCAGGATGCATTTTGCTGCTACACATGTAGCTGCCTCGACCAAGTAAAACTTCCTGCAGACGGACTTGGACATGCATGATCTGTGGTTTTGTTTTGTTTTTGGTGAGTGAATTTGGTGAGGATTTTAATTCCTTGGCCAGCCATGGCTACATTTACGGTAAAAAAATGCTCCGAGTTTCAAAAGATGATGATTGCGTCCCCCATCTGGAATTGGAATTGGAATCGGAATTGGCTCTCTTTCTATTTGAAAGATTTGGAAAGATCTGGGCGCTGCACAAACGAAACCATGCTTTCTCTTCAGTCATGCGTGGAACCCACAAAAACATTCCCCTCGGTCGGTGTGCGAAGCAAGAAATGACATGCTATAATAATGGTCTTTCCCACTTACTTAAATCCAATCTAGATCTACACAGTCATTCAATACATTCTTCTGCCTATTATTTTAGTATGCAGTGGTACTAGTTTATTCCTAAGTCTTAGGTACCTACGTGGGTTTCTCGTATTTCTTCTTTGTTTCTTTGTTCTTCGCTGCATGACCCCCGCCCACCTTCGCATGCTCACGCGCTTCTCTCAACTCTCAACTCTCAACTATGTTATCCTAAGTAGGAGTATTATCGGACGCCAACATGAGTATCACTGATAATTATTGAATTTAATTTTGAGACATTAATATTTTGTGGATGTTTTAGATTGAATATTGATGCTGCGATTTTATTTTACTTGCACTTAAATATGAGTTGAATTGCAAAGCCTGACCATGCATCTTGAATGTAATCTAATATGGGATCCCTTTCTATTCTTAGGAGACAGGCCTTCCATGTCTTTAACCAAATCTGCTTACCAGTTCTTTTTTTCCTCTTAGGCTGATTAGGAAATTCGAAAACTATGCAAATTCTATGATCCCACATTCCCACTCCCTCCCTCTCTCCACTGACCTAGGCATAAGTATGGCCAAAGGAAAAAATTCAGATTTGGGGGATCACAAAAAATGTCTGCTTCAATACCAATCTTTGTCACTCTTCTTCAGCACATGTGGAGTCCTTGAGAGTAAACACATGAAAGCCATAGCCACTACTTGGGTGTATGGTGCCCATTAAATTACACGGAGTGGTGATTTTGGTTTTGATTTAAGCCCATCATTCCACTTGATGATGCACTTCTAACCATCCAATTAAGGAAGATGGCAATCTCTGATTGATTCTTAACTGCAGCTAGCACTAGAATGATCCAAGAACCATACTTCATGGACCGCTGATTCCCCACCACACATAGTGCGCAGAAATTCAAAGCGAACTTTTGCTGCCGGAGCCTTTTAACAGTTCAATTTGGACTCTGCTATTGCTACTATTATTCTACGACCAGAATTTGCCTAGGACACGGTGGAGCAAGATGCCCCAAAACAGTTACGTGCGGTAGTATTGGATTCTGATGTTCTCCTTCTGGAACAACAAAAAGTAGAATTCAACTAAAGGCAAATGCACCCTGTTTGTATGCATGTGACGTTCCCTACGAACACCGAGAGAGAGAGGAAAAACTCCAATAAGACCAGCCAATTTGACAAGGTAATTCCTTGCTGGCAAGTGCAGGAAGTAAAGATACCCACGAGTCCATGACTATGACCACCAACGTTTGTACACCTTAATCAATGGAAGAAGACAAATCAGAAAGAGCATATTTCTCATTTCAAGAATACAGAGTATTCCGTCCGAGTTCATTTCTTGATTACCAAACTCGAAAGTCTACATAAATAAGAGACAGGTTTGCTGCTCATCTTCTTGGAAACAGAAGACTACAGGGTCTCGACTATGATTGCTGATTACAATTTCAGCAATTTGGCTTGTACAATAACTCAAATAGGAAGGAAGAGCGTCACTTATCCAATAGAACAGCCCACATATTCACCACAAAAATTACTGGTACTTTTAGCTGTACAAGTTCTTTGCAACTAGTATACTGCATTCTATATGTCAGAAGAACAAAATATTGCAGCTAAAAATCGAACTTGTATAGCATCCTTTCACCATCTCCAATCACTGATCTGCATTGATCCCAAAAATCCGAACCTTGTGCATGTGAGGGAACTTGGCAACCACCAGAACAAAAACTGCCAGCGTGTTAAAGAACAGCATCGGATGTTGATAATCTGTAGTGTGCGATGCTATCAAGTACCTGACACGACAAACAAGTTTCATTTCTCTAATCAGAAAAGTGCAACTGCATCATTCCAAGCTTATTTTACAATCTGAGATGGTGGGCAACTATAGGCCACATTTTTTATGAATCCCTACGCCATAATAGCCCCTTAACTGATGGAAAATAACCACTTCATCATAGGCTAATAATCATCTAACACTTTCTCATCATACAGAGTTCTCATGGTCAGGTCAACCACTGTAGTGGGTCTCAGTTAGATCACATACAAAGGCCTAACACAAATATCTGACATAAGAAATAAAGAAGCCATTGGTGGAGTGGGAAGGGAATTGAACAGGGTTTTCAGGTACAACAAATTGGAAACTCCATGACTACAGGACATAGAATCATTAAGTTCCTTTACTCCTAAACAAAGACTAAAGAGGTCAAAATGGAAAAAAGGTTCTGCTCAAACTGCCTGAGAATCCAGAAAGGACAAATTCCAAGAAATTCACACTCTTAATGTTACAATTAATTCTCAAGGTAATAAGGGGAAGAAGCAGAACCTATTCGATCATTAGTCATATAAAATGATCCAATTCGTATTAATATTACCATTTCTTTGACAGATTCCACTAGTTGTGCTGGCACTATAATGGTTCTAATAAAGATATTAGAAGCAGTATCAAGCAACATGGAACACACCCATAAAAACAAAACCCAAAAACTTGGATAAATGCAAATGCAGTAGCAACGTGGCACTAAAGCAAGGTTCCAAAAATCTGAAAAAATAACTAAAACCTGTCAAACATTAACGGATTTAGTGACTTTTCATCTTCATCAAAGATGTCACAGCAAAAACCTTCAAGTTGAAATCACTTCCTAGATCAGGGCAGAAACTAGCCTCTGCCACTGAAAGGAACTAACCCAATCAACAACAAACTGTTCTATGCAGAAACAAAGTGATAATAGACAAAACTACCTTTAATCGCATGATACACAAAATAAAATTTATATTCCTCGGTTGCTGAAAGCTCACCAGCAGATAATCCATTTGGACCTGATAGCTTTTCGTGCTCCAAACTTGAGTCGTAACACTATTTAAGCTAAGGCAAAATACCATCCCTCACAACACCTTTTATCCCACTATGTGAATTGGCCATATAGATTATATCTCGCCATCACATTCTATTGAACACTATCCCTCAATCTTAAGAAAATGCATACCACAGCAACTTCTAATGATAGGACCTCATTCAATTTTCAGTGTGCAATATTTCTCATCACAGAAGAGACATGAAAGAGTAGCTTAACTATTTAGACAACACGAATTTTGTTATTTTTGGTATGTTAAAACCAGCTACAACACAGTACAAACAAAAATTAAAGAAGTAAATACTTACAACACCACGGGAACAACAGTAAGAAACTTCCTATTGCGAGTGAGTTGCTTGCCACTGTCTACTTGCTCCCACCAAGTCAACCTGTTGTAGATACCCTGATCATCCGCAAATGGTGTTCCCTTCTTCCAATGAAAGAAGTGATATGTAATCTACATACAACACAGATCAGTGAATTAAACAATTATCTCATTATGCAATGTCAGACTTCAAATTGTAATTAAAATTGAAAATGCTAAATTTAAATACAGTTGCATTTTGTTTTTGAACAAAATATACTTCTGACAAAGAGCAAAAGAAAATAAGCACTTTACATACAGTAGATAAGACTCTGAAGCTATACAATACAAGAAGTGCGAAGGAACAAACAGAAGGAGCGAGACACTAGTTTATGTTGAAAGTTGAAACAAGAAAAGGTCAGGACAAACTAAGGGTGGAATTTGCAAGAAAATGAAAGCAATGGTCTTTATAGTACAGTTCCAGGTAACACCTACACACTTTGAATTAGCACCATGGCAAATTTTGTACTTTTAGCTTTTAATTGGGCCAAAAAAAAAGTTCCAAAAAATTTACACCATCAACAAGATTCAAACTTGAGGCCGCATACCAGCAACAATCAACTAGAGCAACTACATTTTCCCAACAAATTATGGAAACCAGTTGCTTGCAAACAAAAAACAGCAAAAGAGCCAAACGTAGCAAGTAGCTGAAAGGTAAATTAACTGAGTCACAATGAAGTCTCTTCATCAAAATGGCAACCGCACAACCTGGTGAGACTTGCCAAGGGAAACAAATCCTACCAGTCATCAAATGCCCTGGTTGATATTCAGCTTATGCACTTGGGCTAAAACCCAAGGACACCAACAATCAGAAACGCTTTCCTAAGGAAAGCCTAAAAAAGATCTTACCCTTTTATCCCTCTAGATAAGCATTCTACAAACAATACCAGTAGAAATAAGTATAAAAATCACATCTTTAACACATTAACTATATATTAAATCAGATTAGAAAAAAGGGGGAAAAGAACCCAGCTCACAAAGTGGATTCCAGGAACAGAAAATGGATAAGCTTGGTAACAATAATGAAAAAATAAATAAAGAAGCGAAAGAAAAAGAAAATAAATAGCTGGAGAAAATGGAGGCTTACAAGGGAATGAGAGAGGTGGACGATAGTCCAAGCCATGCCAGGAGAACAACCGAAGATGGAAAGCACCATCAACCAAGAGAAGAAAAGGATCAATATATAAATGGTCCAAACTCCAGGATACGTGAACCATTCGGTGTTCCTATTCAGATCCGTTGGCGGCACAGCCTTCACGTACAAATTCGCCATTTCTAATCTCAAGTAATATTATGAGGATGATAATTATGAAGGAGTATGCAATCTCCAATTCGATTCTCAAAGACCCCCAGCCTTTTCCTCCTCCAGCCGATAATTCTCCCCACTATATCCCTTTTCGTCAATTCAAACCAAAAGCTCAAAAAGAAATTATCTTCCTATATCTATATATAAATATAATAAATGCTGTGTCCGTAAAATGCTCTAATCTTTCGTACAAAAGGGAAATGATGAAGAATATTAGTAGTATTAGATTTTATGCATATATACAGAAGGGAGAGGAGGGAGTATAAAGTGGAAGGGAAAGGAAGGAAAGACGAAACCCAACAAAAGAGAAGGGGAAAGTCGTTGTTGATATTATAGTACTATCATTCATCGATGGCGTGGAGGACTGGAAAGGCTTGTTTGTTTTGGTTTGTTGGCCTGATGGATTGGACCCAAAACAAATCGTTGATTTTTTCCTTTCCTTCTTCGGGTGGAGATGATGATAATACGACTATAATTAATTGACCAGCAGCAGAGTAGCCTTTAATCTATCTATCTAAAAAGGAATATTGGGCATTAATAAAATTAGATAAATCAGGCTAAATTAAATGACTGAATAACTCGGTGAAATGAACTTAAGAATGACAAGTGGGGCTGTTTCAGATCTCACTAGGCACAAAATGGGAGCTTTTTGTAAATCAACCAACAATGGAATCGAAGGTTAATTGTATACAACATGGTATTTGTAATAGTTTTAGCCATCTAGGATTATCCAAGGAAATTATTATTATTGTTTTATTTTCTCAGAATATCAAGTGGTCTAGCTCTGCCTTTTGGTGCGGGTCACTGACACTGCCTACCTCAGCTGCTTCTTCACTGAATGAGGCAGGGCAACATCTCATGATAAACCTTGTGAGGAGTGATATTAACTATACCGCTCCATCGAACCAACCTCCGGCGCAATTCTGGCGGTTGCTGGTCGGTTGCCTTAACCGGTAGACCTAGTAGGGCGGCTATAATTTAATGTAACACCATACGGAATAATTGTCTGCCTCAGAACACAAGAGCAATAATAAGAGAGTTTGGATAACATTTCAAAATACATTATATTTTTTTAAGATAATAATTATTAAATAAAAAATATATTAAAAATTAAAAATAAAAACTGTATCTTAAAAATTGTTATGAAAGGGTCTCCAAACAATCTCAAGGTAGCAAGATGCGTTTTTTCTTCTGCTTGCTGCCTATTTAGCGGACAGTGGATAATCTATTTGTTCTGTTAGTAGGGTGCAAAAGATTCTATATTCCAACTACTTGGTTGGTCACCTTTTTCAGGCATAGCATTAGATTCTTTAAGCTCAGGACGGGCAATATTACATTCTCTGTAACACCTCAATATGGTCCATACATATGATTATTGTCCATTACAATTACATTGCCAGTCATGGAAGATAAATGCTTTACTATATTAGTCATGTATCCTGCCTTCAATTCATTAATTCGGTTACAGGTATCAGAATGGAAGGAAATTACTAGGAACTGAAAGAAATGGAACATCATAACATATCACAAAAATTTTCCCAATATAAAGACTATGGTAAGGAAGAAAGAAAAAAAAAAAAAAACAAATTCCATTTCTGAAAGCACACGTTAGAGAAGGCTTTGTCATAAAAAAATTAATCATACAACAAAAAAAAAATAGGATCAACAAATTAAAGGCTGACAGTATTGTTACCAACATGGTCTAAGCCCTCCACCAACCTTCTCTTTGCGGACTTGGTTCTGTAACACCATATCTCAAAAGCTTCGCTTAGATCAGGATAATTTACGTGTTCAGCATTCATCCAGTCCGCAAGGATGTCAGCTTGATCATTAGATGGTAATGCTAATATTAATGAGACAATAGCTCCCTCAATGTTTTGGCACAGATCTTCATCCATCTTGTATGGAAATTCTGTCTCCTTCTCAGCCATTGAATCTAAAAGAGGTTTCATCTTTCTTATGTATGGAAGCCATGTCTTCAGCAGATGGACTCGGCGTTGTGCTGGAAGAATCACATTTCCATATCCAACTGCTTCCAATACTTTTGCAGTGACCTCTATTAATTTAACTTTCATACCCCAGAAAACAGAATCAAGTTTCTGATCATCAATAATCACCAAAATGTTATTTGACATTTCTGCCCAGTTAGCTACAAAATCCTTCATCAGGTCCATTTTGGGAAGGACATTGCACATCCACTCCAGATCAGATAGACTTCGCATAACGGTGTTTTCTGCCAAGTCATATGCAATCTCCAAATCCAAAAGCAGTGTCGACAATTTGTTTCCAAAAAAAGAAAAAAGATTGGAAAGTCCACTTCTAGCTTCTAATTTTACCTCGTCATCAGCTGTAATCAAAGGCACATCTTCATCATCCCCTAGCATGAAATCAATTTGTTCTTGGGCTGAGGTTTTGACCTCATCTCCAAAAGGAGGACAAGGACCTCCAATGGAAGTGGCAAAGCGAATTGCAGAGATAAAAACATTCTTGGTAGCATCTAAATCAACTGGTTTAATCCTGGCCAGTATTGGCATAGCTACTGGGCCTAGCCTTGTTGCTAATTTTAAGATTTCTTCCTCTTCCTTGTCTTCCCAAGGAACAGCCTCCAAGTACTGGACACAACTCTCAATGATCTCTTCACACCCAAGTACAGCAGCTACTTGCAGAACCCCAGAAGCAGATCGTACAGAATCCCAAGAGTCCAAGAGTAAATCTCTAGGACAATAGAGATGTTTCACAAGTTCAACATGATCATCAAAATCCAGTTCTGAGCACTGAATCTCTATCTGATTACTAAAATTTGCATGGGAGATCTTATTTGCTAAAAACTTGCTCTTTTCTTTTAAAATAGAAGTGTGTGCATGGAAGAGTCTGTGCCTGTCTTCCCCAGTGCTCAGACAAATGATGAGATCGCTTGTGCTCTGATCACCAAGCTTAAACGAGTCATTCCATCTGCTCTCATCCATAACACAGAAGCACAATAAATGGCATGCTTTTTTTCCAACTCTATGCATACACTGAAAAATCAGTTCACAAGGTGGTCAACTTCAACTCATCATGAAAAGAAGGATAATCAGACACTGGTCACATATAAACCCATTCATGAATGAGTAACATTAGAAACGGCACTTCCTGTGAATCTTGTCTACAGAGCACAAGGATGAAATTGCCTAACAAGACTCAAATAGGACTCCATACAGTGAATAACAGTAATATCTTTTTCTTTGGAATTGAATGACAAGAAGGGGCAACAGCATACAAATACTGACTATGTACACACACATTTAACGCATCTAAGTTGGTTTCCTATCACATTTGCACGAGCAACTTCAAAGGCACTCTTTATCCAGGAAGGTGTGTTTTAGAGAGAGAGAAAACTTACAAATGAAGCATTATATGGCATAGTCACGATTAAAATTTTAAAAGGCGAATAGGACTTAATAATTTTACCTCAGCATCTGATTCTGATTGCTATTGCTACTTGCTAGGAACTTCAAACTAAAAAAGTCTAATAGACTATTGATGATGGAAAAGGACCAATTGAGGCCATAACGGAAAGAAATCATAGACAACATCAATATTATACCAAAGCAAGTTCGTATTCATCCTAAATTGATCGGCAATTCTCAAAACATCTCGAATAATGAAATTAACTGTCGATGCAGAGACACAGAATCAGCCAACTTTAAGGAAAAAGCCAAAATTAGTTGTGAAACAAAACAAAGAAGCTTTAGTCGCAGGCAAATTCAGAACACAAAAAGGCTAGGTAGAGCTAACTCAACTGAGTAATTTGATTGCTATTCAACCCCAGCAGGCAAATTCACAAGGCACAAACCATGTACGACAAATAGGAACTCAAAATGCAACAGTTAACCGACAAAGTTGACCCTATAAGCAAAGCCAGTGGTGATATTGGAGGATGATGGGATCGTGGATTTAAACCAAATAGTTTCCCAGTGACCATGCGACAGATGACATGTAAAGAGAAAGAAAGGAATGTGAATACAAAGATTCCAAAATATGTCAATGGACAATATTGCATGACAGAAGTTCTGTCCGTGGATATTATTTCTCCAACAGGTGTTTTGGGGAATGTGGTGGATGGAGTAGTTCAAAACACAGCTGCCATCATGAAGCGAGGAAACAAGCAATTGAATTGGGAGAAACCCATAATCAGCATAGCATGTATCAAATGGCAGTCCAATATTAACAGGTAAAGACAGAATCTTTAAGCTACTCTAGTCAAGGAATTCACCTGAACATGAAGAAATTGTACAAGAATTAATAGGCTGCATTCAATTGGTAACAGTAACAAAGAGCCAGCTTACCTCAAACTATTCCCTCTTTGCCAACAGCAGAAAAATGAAGAAACCCTCAATCTCCTCAGCAAGAAAGCTTTTCATCTCAAAGTGTTATCTTCCATATCATTATACCTTAAAGGGTTTGTTCAAAATTACTAAAATAATAATAAAAAAAAATTGAACAAGAAAAGATTAGGGTTTTGGAGACGTGCCCTGTTAGAGTGATGATGAGTTGTGTAGAGGAAAATGCAACGGAGCGGATAAAACATAGTAGTAGATGACAAAAGCATCCTTGCATTTTATAAATCCCCAAATTCAAAAACAAAACAAAACCAAAAAAAACAATCCTTGCGTGGTGGCAGCTGCATCCTCTACATCGTACTATTTGTGGTGTTTTATGGGCTAGGGAGACAACATTCCTATAATAGATATGAATGATTCGTCAGTACAGCCAGCCTAGACTTTGATTGGACGTTGAGCACCTAAAATCCTACTAGGTTGGGAAACTGCATATGCTTTTCCTATGCTGATGCTCCACCAAATTCCTTACATGCTATGCACCCATATAATTAGTTAAATATGGCACGATTCTTCTTAGTAGAGTACAAATGTAAACTTGGAAGCATTGGATCGGAATTTAGATTATGATCAAAGATAATGGCAGTAAATCAAAAGTTGGGAAGGTGAGATCAAGTTGCAAGTGCACGTGCCGGCGTTGAAGGAGTACAGGTCCGATGGGGCAAGGTACTACGACCAGTTGTGTATTAACAGAGTACATTATCATGATTCGTGCATCGTATTTTGCTCCAAAGCATGAAAGTGATGTGCCCACTTGCCACCATTTGGATTTGAATAATGAGTGGGCAATAATTTACATCTGCAAATGGGCGTGAGTGATTACTACCCAACCTTTAAAGTTATGAATGTCAAGTACTTATCAAAATGGGGTTTATTGACAACTTCTAAATCAGGTAACTCCTTTTAATTGTGGAAGAGTTGGTTGAGAGCATGATACATTTTACAAAAAGCGTCAATCTTTCAAGTGTAAGCCAACCAAGAACGGAAGTTATATTGTTAAGTTAGCATATCAGAAGATAGTAAAGAAACAATTAAGTAATTTAGACAAAGCAGAAATTAGCACATCCAAGGACACAATGAAAGGTATTTGGAGGAATACATGGAGGATGGGCATGAAAGGAAAACTTAAGCATTTTCTCTTGCAATGTTGGAATTGAATTCTATCCACTAATGACCAACTTATCAAACGAGGCATTCAAAAGAATCCCACATGCACTATGTGTGGGGAGTAAAATGAAACCCCGGAGCATATTTTACTACAATGTCGAAAAGTCAAGCTAGTGTGGAAAATTACTCCGGTGCAGTGAGAGAATTTGAATTCACAATAACAAACTTTCATGGTTTGGTGGAGGCACATATGTGTGGGGGACAAAGATGAGTAATTGGTAAAATACAAATCAAGTAACGGTTTATATACTCTCAATGCTATAAAAGTTTAGAAATTTTTGGATATTTGAAAATGAGTGGAGGGAGAAGAAATTAGTTAGTGGACCTCATAATATTTGAGTTGATGGAATTTCATGCTACTAACAATACTGGATGAGGTAATTTCTATGAACTATAGTGGGGAATGTAACTTTTTTCTAATTAAAAAGGTTACATTATCTACTATAGTGAAGAATATGTGTTGGCTAATATTAGAACTTTTGATTAAATAATTAGAATAGTTTATATTGGGACTTAAACTCATATGGAATATTAATAAGGTCATTGCCATTTGATAATATTATAAATGTCAATTTGTTTAAAAGTAAATATAACTACTAATTACAAAAAAAAAAATGGGAGTGAGTGATTACGTGCACAAAGTGGCTTAGCTTACGAGGTTGAGGATCTGTGTGCGTGTGTGAAGGTTGCATTTTGATTCCCATATATCATATCATTTTGATTCCCATATATCATTACGAGGTTGTTGAATGTCAGTGGCTTCGAGATATGCGAATTGGTTCCTATACGAAGCACCAACGTCAGAACTCATTAGTGGGTGCAATGTAATTTAGCCCATTGGGCCGAAGTCCACAAACAACGGCGCAACACATGAGTGTTCTCTGTGGTCTTTAGGTATGGGGCTATGCGATGGACACGCCCGGGTCTCCTGCTGGCTGGGTAGAAACAGAATTGGGCCAAACGAATTGCCGTTCGGAGTCGGAGTCGGGGTCGGGGGTGGCAGCCATCATTTTCCCCACAGAGCCATATGAGTGACTTGGCAGAAGTAGACACCTAGGACGGGGACCATGCATCAATCCCACCCTTGGCTCCCAGTGGCCCCAACCCAGCTCTACTAGCCCCTAAGAGAATGGGGGGTGGGAACTGAGAAGGGAGTCGTCTCCCCCGCCCAAACCGACTTGACTGTCAGAAAAAGGAAAATGAAACAGCTGAATGGTCCGTCGGCCTATTGCTTCCATCATCACCGACAGACAACTCAAGTCCTCCCATTGGCTGCCAATTGCCGACCTCTCCCGGTGCTACTCTCTCCTCCATCTCTAAATTATTTAGACTCATAATTAACAAGATGAGATGGTTACTGTGACTGTAGCATGCATTACTAGACTATAATTAGCAGTCTACCACTCCAAAAAAATATATCTCCCCCATTCTAATTAGTAAGTTAATAACCAAAATTTCTTTTTATTGTGTTTATGAGCTATTTCTCTTAATTTATAAACTGTTTCTCCTAATTGTATTTGATCATATAGTTTTAAGTGGTGTAACAAATACATGAATATTTCGTCCTACTAAGCATATACTTTTTTTTACTAATCACTCCAAGACTCCATGCCAGGCAAGGCCTATTTGTTGAGCCGCATTGAATAGTAAAAGTACGCATAAATTGTATTTTAAAATATATTTTTAAATAGAATAATGATAAAAATACTGATAAGATA
Source organism: Gynochthodes officinalis (assembly GCA_020080225.1). Taxonomy (NCBI): domain Eukaryota; kingdom Viridiplantae; phylum Streptophyta; class Magnoliopsida; order Gentianales; family Rubiaceae; genus Gynochthodes; species Gynochthodes officinalis. Next base: position 35,971,214 of record CM034622.1, on the reverse strand, counting down.
AAATTATCCCTCATTATTTTGTGTTTTGTAATAAAGATGAATGAATAACAATTTCTATTATGTCCGAGAAGTCTTAAATAACAATGACTCGTTTTAAAACACTAATCATACACATTCATAGTTCATTTGTAGTTAGTTAGTTTGTTTTTTTTTATCCTTACGTGTTAGGGCTACTTTTCCTTATATTTGAGGTGTTTTGGGTGATTCTTTTAGTCGTATTTTCCTCAGTGGTTACTTCCACCGGGAACCATTAGCATTACAATTTACATAGAATCCTATATGACGTGCTGACCTTTTTAGATATATGAATGATGAGTACGATGGAGGGATTTACAAAACCAAATGTACGTATGCTCTATCATTAAGCGCTAAGTGGGTGGTAGATTGAATTGGGGGTGATGTATTGTGTTGACATTGCCGTTAAAAGGATCAATAAAAAATAAAAAAGATAGATACTCTCCTCCGAGGATCCCATCATCCCATCAACAAAATCTCTACTTCGCAACGAAAAGCCAAACCGCAGCTAAAGTTTCTGAATAAGAAGAAGAATCCGAGACTAAGGGAAATTAATTACACTAAACTGAGATTTCTGTGCGGATATTGTTCCATCTTTACAGCTTTCAAAAATCATAGTTGCTCCCCCATTTTTCAAAATCTCCCACCTCAAAGTGTGACAACCTTTTTACCAGTTATACTACTTTTTGCTAAACAACCAAGAAACAGATAAACTGCAATATTTTTCTACCCACTTAAATCATAGACTCATCTTTTCTTCAACCCTTTTCCTTCCCTTTCAATAACATGCGTATATTTTATACCTGGAGTGGACTAAGAAAAAGTTATTGCGAGTAATATAACTGTTCTGTTTAAACAACAGATTAGCTAACCCTAACCATCTTTAACCACTGGAGACTTAAGGATGAAAGTTGAACTTTTTTGACGCCGTTGACTCGGTTTCATGATGAAGCGTGTGCTGTTTGTAGGAGACAGAATTATACTATTGCTCCTTTGTTCTCTCTTGGTAGGGAGGTGAGGCAATTGTATGAGGAATTAATGGAGCAGCTTTGAGTTTTCAAATCAGTTCGTCTGTGGGTCTGAGTTTTGCTTCTACTTTTGGATCATCTGCTCCCCCACCACCCCTCAATAACTCGAGCTTTTCCAACTCTTTAAGGACCCTAATGCCGGAGGACCTTAGCTTAACCCCAATCAATCTGATGGCATAGGGGGCAGCACCAAACTGTCATTGCCATTAGTTTGAGCGTTCAAATCATTTGTAGTAGATTAGTTGTTGAAATTAAAGAGGGATTTGCTGTCCTCATGCTGTCTGTACAAAACTAATTAATTTGCCCAGTATTCATTGCGTTGAGGGAATTCAACAGTAGCTGCACCGTTTAAAATGCTTTAAGCAATGCGCTCCACATATTTTTGTGATTTGGGATGTCTTATCATCATCAATCTAAGTAATAGTGTTACTATGTTGAGTCGGACTGCAAAAGAGATCAGCAGTGGCTGGCATTATATCCATGCATATCTGCAGACTACTATACCTGGGTAAATTGCTTGCATATATAAACTGTGTGGTATTATGATCATCGCTTAAAAAAAGCTGGGATTGATCGATGTTGGTAAAGAAAGTTGTTAAGTCAAGATTCTCATACGAGATTGAGATTTGTGTTGTGGCCTGAGGGCAGGGGGACCCAAATCTCTTGGAAGCTTATTAATTAGAATAGTAGTATATGCTGTTGCGCACTGTGCACAAACTTCCTCCTTGCTTTCCTTTTTATCTCATGACAAATAATGGATGCTCCCTGAGGTTTTCAGTAGATGTTGGACGAATAATGGATGCCCTGTGGCCCAATCCACATTTCACTGAAGAATGAGAGTTGCATTACATATATTGTGGTCACAGCACTACATATTCGCAGTTCTATTGCAAGATTGGGAAAGAGACAATTTAGCTTCGCATGCATCATGAAACAGTAACATGTATAAGTTTGGACGCATAAAGATTTAAAGAGAATAGTATGAATTATATTTTTAAAAATATATTTTTTTGTTTTTAAAATAACTTTTTTATAAAATTATGTTTTAAAATGTAATTCGTACACACTGAAAAGTCATCATTTGATAGAACATCTCCTTATGGAAAGGAGGTTGTCTTAGACTTGGCCATCATCTTATCAACGAGTCTCCATACTTGTCGTTTTTGATTGGTGAGTTTGATATATTTGCTAATTGACAGTATTACCTAAATCACAATCCCCCTTTTGCCGCACACATCAGTGCTATCAAACAAATTATAAATCTTGCCCAGATATGCCGTGACTCAATTTTATGCTGTTACAGGATCTCCATCTTTTTAACTCTTTGGCACCTTTCTTGTACAATTTCGACAGAAAGTAAACAAATAATCAAATGATAGATTCCATTGTGCGAATCCCTGTATTTTTTTATTTTTTTTTAACAAGTAGAGGAAAAGAAAACATAAAAGTAACATCTGTAACGTGATGGCATTTCATTTTATTTCATCTGGCTGGAGTGTAGAGAGATGAAGCATTTTTTATAGCATGCATGACATTCTGTATAATTTCCTTCGAAAAAGCTGATGGCAAAATGTGCCACCACTGTTCAAGATAACAAATAATTCAGAACGAATATATCTTGCCTCCTTACATTCAGAAATTTGTATCACTAGTTTCATTCTTTTGGTTTTGTTCCAATTGTTCCCTTTTGCAAGTTAACATTGGTGTAAACAGGTGACTTGTTGTATGAGGGCCACAAGATTCCCCAAAATTAGAAAGATAAACTCAAATTCCTTTTTTTGGTCATTCCCGAAAACGGTGGTTCTCATAACTCCTCAGTCACTAGAAATATGTGTGATCTGTAGAAAATGGCAATTCTCCATTGGAGAAGATGAAGCCTGAAGGGTCCAAATCACAAGAGAGATTAAAAACAAAAAACAAAAAACAAAAAGGAACAATGGGGGTGGGGGGAGCAGAAGCAGCTGTCATTCAAGGTTACACGACCGAGGTTCTGGTTGGGGAGGCAACTGCATCAGAAGAAGACAGAAATTAAGGCATCAGAAAATGATCCCTACAAACCCCACACTCATAACAGGCATAACAGGCCCACTACAAACTAGTCATCAGCATCCTCAGTTATCGAGGTGGGGGACTATGGACTGCCTTTGCCTACGCCACCACGACGCCTCGTGTTTCCGCCCCACCCGGAATATTCTCCGGCGGCCCCTCCGACAGCCGCCAGCATTAAATGGAGATAAATATATAATCTTCAATCATTTAAACTGATTACCCACATTTAGAGCTCCCCTGTAGAGCCGGGAGTACCTCTCTTTTCACGTCATTTATCTCTAATGCATGGCTTCATTTCATGTTAGAATTACCAAAAACCAACCAATAGCCTTACACGTACGATCTAATGCTAAGAATAAAAAAACATTAAACGCCTCACAAACAATTAATTCTGATAGTGATTGAATGCGAAAACAGATTGGAAGGCCATCAATATTAGAACCACCAAAGATTCGATCCCAACTATTTTCTTTATACCTAATACTACTTTTATTTACCTCATCCTTGTTAGGCAAAAGGTTAATCAGCCACGCTTGAGATTTGTTTAAGGCAGCATATACATATAATATTCTACTTCGAACTTTGATTCTTAGAGAGTTAGTAATGTATTTATATATAGTAAATTGTCGACCCTCGTGAGGCTGAGGCTGCCATTTTCAAAAGTCGCACCGCCCTCCCTCTGTAAATTGATCATAGTTCATGGATGGCCATTTGGTACATCTATTTTAATATTTCTTGTCCATTCACTTGTCCATGATTTCATACTTAATAATTACAACTGGTAATGAAATCAAATTTGTTAATGGTAAAAAGGGCCAAATTACATTGACTTACTGGACATGGATCACAAGTCGGTAGTTTTTTAATGTAAACCTATATGGGAATAATGCTATCATGTTTTCAGCAATGAGGGAATAAGCTAATTATTATTGTGAAAATCCAGGACTTGTCATTTCAAAATTATTCCAATTGAAGTGACTCCAGTGCAGTTTTGAAGGTTTGGATTTTAGTTGATCCAAACTATAGAGGAAAGTGATGTGGTTAACTCTTTTAGTTAATTTGATAATAGTGAGGATTAAACTCTTTATAACTAATTAAGTTAATGACCATTTAATCATCTGGCAACTATTTTCAAACAAACTAGTGAAGTAAGACATGTTGGAATACATGCAAGGTTAGGGAAAAGGATTTATAACTTGCTACTAATTTTTCTTCTGTTTTTTGGTAAATAAAAAATTAAGCTCTCACACTCGACTATAAAAGCCTTTAGAAAAATACTAAAGATTTGTATGAATAATATTTCAAAACGTATTTTTGTATTTTTTTTAATTAGTAATTACGAGATAAGAAATGTGTTAAAAACTGAAAAAAAAACATATCGAAAAACATTTTAAAACACTATCGTTAAATTCTATAAGTTGACACCACAAATTCTATCCCCAAAAACTATATTTTGATTGTGTTTTTACTATACTAATTGTATTTAGACTATTAATTAGATAATAATAGTCGGTATTTTCATTGTTATTACAGATTCATTTCATATTTTCAAACAAACCAATTTTAGTAAAACTTATTAAAATGCATACAAGGCCAGGGAAAAGATCTATGGAATATTAAATAGTTATTGTTAAATTAAGTGGAATACCTTATAAAATGATGGACCCAAATAACAAAAAATGGATACACTCTTTCATTTGAAGAGTATTTGATTTTCTCATCTGACTAAGGCAGACAAATTGGGCAGCTTTATCATGTGGTGGGCGGGCTAAGTGTTGGTGGGTAAGGCTTAGGGAGGGGCAAATGGAGCTTTTTGTATTTATTAGTGTAGGCATATTTTGGGTAGGAGTCATAATTAGTGATGGACATCGTAATAATTTCTTCGCCACTAGGAACATTTTTGCAGGTATATTCGATATTTGTTGAAATGAAAGGGACCAGCACAGTAAGGTTTTTATGCTTCTTTCTTGGCCTTTTTGGAGTAGACTGTGTAGAGCAATGTAATACAGTCACTACTACTCAATTGTTTTACCCCCCCTTTTTTTTTGGGTTTGAAATGGAGTAATTTTCTTGAAAGTCAAATGTTAAACACAATGAGTATCACTTATTCTTCACAACCTTTTTTTTTTAAATTTATTTATTTAAGGAAAAAGTATTATTATTTACCTTCTTGTCAAAACAGTAGTACTACATTTGTCATCATTTGTGTTCATGACATGATTATTTTTCCATCACAAACTTGGAGGATTAGTTATCATCTCAGGTACTAAAGAGCTAATGCCTAGGTAGTTAGACTATAACAATCAATATGTTCTTCTTAGACTCACTATTGAATGCATAAGCTCGGCATAAATGAATTGTATTTAAAAATATATTTTTATCTTTTTTTTTAATATAGTACTTTTAAGATAAAAAATATATTAAAAATATATTTTGACATACACCCTAGATTGCTAGGTCTGAAATTTCTTACTAATAAAAAAATAATAATTTGATCACTAGCTTTAATGCATGGAATCAACTAAGATATAGTGGGGAAATTTGTTTAATCTCTGTCTCCATACTATGCATATAAGGAGGACCTTGTTTTAATGTGTTAAGATGTGTCACTCTAACTTGCTAATCACACTCCCCAATTCAAGCAATATAAAGTTTAACATAATTTATTCCTCCAATTACTCATAATACAAAATATAATCAAATCATCATCCAATTTTTAATTTACTTAAGTTTTCACTTTTCTCCTCATTAATCTTCCCCCTTCTTAATTTTATTATAGATGACTTCTTGCTAGGAGAGTATAACCTATTACTTATTTGCCTTTGATTCTAATGCAAATGAAATAGTAATGATACAGACATCCATTCTCATCAAACTTTAACTTCAAAACTTTTGTGATTTATACCTAATTATACTCTTAATAAAATCACGCTTTTAAGGTTTTAACCCCAAGCAATACACTCACTAATGTCTAATACGGTGGAAATATACACACACATTATATTCTTTCAATAACTCACTGAACATATATATATGTAACCAAAATATTTATCATTGTAATTAGTTTACTAATCAAAAGTCATATAAAAGCTATCATCCCAATAATTAAAATCATTAAAAAAAATTTGTTGGGTAAAGTTTAAATAAAGAAGAGGATTACAATAGAAGATGGGACCTCGCCTGAAAATCTTCTACAAAGATACGATAGGCCAAAAGAGGTTTTAACTTTTAAGAGGAACATAAATGCAAAGCATAAATGAGGAAAATCTCTGTTCCCTTCGACATTGGACTTCCATGATTCCATCTGCTAAATGCGTCTGGAGTCTGTACTTTCTTTGGCGAATTAAAAAATATTAAAGAAATCTTTATTTGTTTGTCTCACACACACACACTCTCTTTCTCTCTATCTGTACATTTAAATCCACTTTAAATCCTCTTCCACCTTTTCTTGCCTTCTCTCTCTCGCCTGTCATCGCACTTTATTAATACTGTATTCTGTTTGTTTGTTAGTGTCTAGTGTTGAAGTCTCGAGCCCCTTCAAGCTCTGTTCTGTTTGGATTAGCCACTGCTTTTCTGCTTTTGTTTTCTTGGTTTTCAGAAATCCATCGCTCACTCCTTTAGTTACTATGCTAGTATTATTGGCCAGCTGAAGGACCCCCTCAGAACCCTTCATTTTTTTTTCCCTTTACTCCAGTTTTAGTTTGAACCTTGGTTTACTGGAGCTTCTTAGCGTTAGCAAACCTTATGCTGCTTCGGCTGTGAAAATATGCTTGCTTTTCCATGATGAGATGGGCCTTCAAAACTTGTTTTGATGAAAAAGATTGAATCTTGAAATTGTCTGCGGTTGACTTGGGCTTGATCCGGGTATTGTCTTGTGTAAAAATTAAAAGTGCTGCATTCTCGGAGGGCATTTATGAAATGCTTGCAGGATTAATGGGTGATTCTATGATAAAAGAAACGCTCAAGTGTCTTTCTCGCAACAACGGATGGTCCTATGGTGTTTTATGGCGTTGTGATCGGAAAAATTCTCTGTAAGTTTGTCATTTCTTTTCTCTCATGTATGCATGTCTTGCTATGCAATATTTGGATTTCCTCTTCTCCCCCCCCCCCCCCCCCTCAAAAGTACTGCTTTTTCCAGTCATAACGGGAGAATTCTTTGCCGTTTCAGTCCTAGACATGAATACTAATGATTTGTAAAACTGTGAAGCTAAAGATTGAAGTTTCATATTTTAGTCCGTACTGTTCGTTTCTGCTTATTGTAATTTATCTTTATCCTGATTTCACTTGCTTAGCAAAAGTTGGTTGTGATTTTGTCCAATTCAAAGCTGATGTATATATTTTTCGCGTATTTAAGCCTCACTACTTCATGTTCTTTCTCTCTGATTGCAATATAATATGTAAATGAACTTTTCTTCTTTATATTCTTCCTTCCTTATGGCCAGTTGGAATTTCATTACTTCTGCAAATTACATTGATAAATTTTGAAGAGGCAGGATTCTTTACAATTATCAATTTTTTTTCCAGAAAAAGTATTTTCACAAGGTGAAATATGTTGATTTTTTATTCTGTTAAACTTACTATTTATGTCACTATTTTTTAACCCGGATTGTCCTTTTCCTAGTGAGTTTTAAAAAGCAGTCCGTGATTATGATTTCATCCGAAATTGGCAAGCAAGGATTTCATTTTATTGTACCTTATACTTGGATCTTTTTTAAGGCCAGTAAATGAAAAATGATGAACTGCAGATTGACTTTGCAAGACGTGTACTGTGAAGAAGCAGTTGAAGATGTGATCGAGGATAAGCTTCTGCAAGTTCACGTAATGGGCCAGGGGTATGTTAGAGTGCATCCTCTTTCTATTACCCAAGTAATTGCAATGTCGAACCAAGCACAAATTTCACGAGGTTAACATTGATATATTGTTTAACACTTTACAGTGTAATTGGGCAAGCTGCTTTTACTAAGAGGCACAGATGGATGTTTTCTGATTCTCATATTGGAAAAGTGAGTTCCACGGGAATAATACAGACTTCCGATATATTTCAGGTATTGAGTTTTATGTTTTAAGATATTTTTGAGCAGCCTCACTATATTTATGTTAACTTTCATGTTGGTTCTCCCAGCCCTTTCAAATTCATTTTTTATCCGTGGTGCTTATCATAACCACATTGGTCAATTTTTGTTGATTCTAGTCACTAATAGTCAAATGTCTTACCATTCTGCAGGATCATTTTGAGTTTGATCAGCAATTTTCATCTGGAATAAAGGTGCTTTCTTACTTATAGCTAGTTTTGTCTTTCTGTTGCTTGTGCCCATTTTACAGTAATCACATGAATGGTGTTTGTGATGCTCAATAGTGAAAATTTTCTTTTGCAGACTATTGTTGTAATCTCGGTGGAACCCCTGGGCGTGGTACAATTCGGTTCCACTGAAAAGGTCAGCATTAATCTTCTATTGCTTTCAACTAAATTATTACATTCATACATTACAATTCTCACTTTCTGCTTGTTCGTTATCTTTACAGTCTGCATGAAACTGCATCTTTTGGCTAATATCCTGAAAGGAATTGAATAAGAATAACTAAGCATACTTGTAATTGCATTACAAATTTATTTTTTGGTACTGCAGCTTGAAGAGAGATTGGAGTTTGTTAGGCAAACAACAGATTTTTTCCAAAGCATCCAAATAGTTCGGGGACTTGCTTCTTCAACAAATGAACCTTTTTCTTCAAATATTGATACATGGGATGCAAGTGAGCTGGTTGCTTCTCTAATTTCATGTCAGAGTCTCCATTTTGCAAGTCCAGAATTTCAACATGGTGATAGGTTTCAAGATTTCAAGGAAACCGATTGTTCTTTAGCAAATATGACTGAGTCATTTCCTTCCACTTTTGAATATGAGAAAGTGGGTCCTCTTGTCATTGCATCACCCCTAACTGAGAATAGATTAAGAATTTCCAATAAAGAAGCTCAGGTCGATGGAATTGGGAATGAATCTAATGTTCAATCCCAGCGGTCAGACATGGTGTCTGGTGGATTTATTGAGCTCTCAGCTTCTCAATGTCCTCAGAACTGTGCATGGAGCAATTCTACCATTCAAGAGAGCTCAATATTGAATCCAGTGTGTAACTCAGACTTGCATTTTGACATGATAAACACCTCGAAACAGATCTTCCAAAACAAAATGAGCAATCAGAGTTTTGATGTGTTGCTTCACCCTGGTGAAGATCAACTCGAAAGACCAAACAACCTATGTACATTTGAGGAGTTGTCAAAAATGGAATTCTTGAAGGATCTATCAAGACATTGTGCATCTGATGACTTTTTCCATTGGTTTTCTTCCACAGCAGACCAGAGCAATGAGATCATGACAACATTGCTTAGTAATGGCCCATCACATGTGTCAGAAGTTGTATCATTAGCTACAAATCCAAGAGAACATCATACTCCTAACATCATCTTAGACAACCAACCATCTATCTCAGTACAAAGCTCAGTCACTAATGCTTTAAGTTCTGCAAAAAAATTGGAATGTTCAGATACTTTTGGCATTGAGAAGCAGTTTCATTGTTCTGGAGCAATGGTTGGTTTTAAATCCCCTCCATGTTGGGAAGATATTATATTGCCAGTAGAGTTTGGTGGTTGCTTGGATTTTAAAGCTTCCAATTCAGACTGCATATCGAGGCAGTCTGTTGACTCCAAGCTTAGAACCTCCAACACTTTATTCTCAAAATTAGGACTTCATAAGAGATTGGATGAATTTGATAGAGGCTATCATCAAACTGCTGGATCTGATCTCGAAGATTGGTTGTCTTCTACGGCTAAAAGGAGGAAGATGGATTGCCCCTTGCCTGGCAGTAATGAAGTTACTTGTCTCCCTGAGTTTATTCGGAATTTGAGTTCAGTGGAGCCAGTATATCACCTAAACACCTCAAACAATTTTGAATCCAAGGATAAGGACATCAGAAGTCTAGAAGCAAGTTCATGTGTTGATGATAATTGTAGTATTATAGCTACAAAAACAGTTCCTTCACTGAAGAAGCCTGAGCAACCTGTGAAATCCATGAAGAAAAAGGCTAAACCAGGGACAAAACCCAGACCAAAGGACAGGCAACAAATTCATGACCGTCTTATAGAGTTGAGAGAGCTAATCCCAAATGGTGAAAAGGTATGTTGATCTCAATTTTGATTTAGAAAAAAAAATGGAAGTTAACGGAGCTTTGTGTACTTACCTTTTGATTTGCTCACATGTGACAGATGAGCATTGATCGTTTGCTGCATCTAACCATAAAACACTTGCTTTTCTTGCAAAGTGTCACAAGACATGCAGAAATGTTTCAACTGACTGAGGAGACAAAGGTAAAAAGCTTGTCTCTTGAGACATTGAGACGCTGTTTTCATGTAAATTGAACTCTCACATGCCAATAAACTTGGCTGATTTTTTTCACTAACTGGTTGCAGAGTGGGATGGTCCGGAAAGAAAACCATAACAGTAGTGCTGGTGTTACATGGGCATGTGAAGTTGGGGATCAAACAATGATTTGTCCGTTGATAGTTGAGGACCTTAGGGTCCCTGGTCAAATGCTTATAGAGGTAAGAAGAAAGCTTTCCCACTCAAATGTTGTGTTTCATGTTATTCCTGGATATAGTACAGATGTTTTTATCTAGCAGTAATCTGGATAACTTCAACCTCTTCATATGAGTATACATTTTCTTTCTTGCAGATTTTATGTGAAGAGCACGGTTTCTTCCTGGAAATAGTTGATGTCATTCGAGGTTTTGGCCTGATAATCTTGAAAGGGGTGATGGAACTTCGTGAGACTAAGATATGGGCACGATTCAATGTTGTCGCTGAGGTAAATATTGAACTAAGGATAAAACATAATAGGACCATTTAGGCTAGGGGTTACCATTCTTCTGTTTTATTAATTGGAACAAGGTTTCTGTGTCTTGCAGGAAAATATGCATGTGACCAGGCATGAGATCTTTACATCACTTGTTCAACTTTTAAATTTCACAGGGCCAACAGGGTTCCATAAAAGTGAATCACTTGATAAGGCTATGAATGGAAAAGCTACTCTCTTCAATGGTTGCCAACAATCTACTCTACCACTTCCTGTCAGCTTGGCCCGTGTTGATACTTAAGTTTTAACTTAAATTTTTTCCAGCAGTTGGCACAACCTCAGAAGCATCAGATACTGCCCAATTTGATCTTATATGTCGCTCTTGGAAATTCACACTGGTATGCGAGAACAGAAGCACATGTAAAATGATGATATACTTATTCTGTCATCAGTGATCACTAAAACTTACTTGAAAGGGAATGGTCTGTGCCATCGTTCAAAGGTTCTGACAATTCATCCTTGCATACCAAATAGAAGCTTTAGATTAAATGGCTTTCATAGATCCTTCCCCTCTGTTGTGAACCTGCAATTTTGGTTCTGGAAGAGGCAATTTGGAGGGGGATTAGATTGGAGGTTTTTTTTTTATTTTTTTTCTTTCGTAGAGTGGGGTTAAATTTGGCTTCCCCATAGGTTACATGTGAAATAGAGGTTGCCAAGATTACTGATAAATCAAGACAATAATCGATATCTTGGTTTGTTGCAAGTAGCAATACACGGAGGAAGGATTCTCTGTTTTTGCTTCTTTGATTTTCTTCCTTAAGCAAAATACTTACGATGACATGTTCATAATTTGAAGCTGACCAACTATACAGTACAATTTTCGATATCTTCATTTTTGATGTCTGAAGATTTTCCTTTGCCGGTCTTAATTAGAATCATAGTAGGTTCTGTGTTTATTTTCTTTGAATGTAGTTAGCTAGTTATATTGTAGAGGAGGCTTGAACTCGGCAATTCACTTCCTACAGTAGTATTTTGAGCTTGAAAAGAAAATTGTCATAAGTTACAAAACAATTGGCAAAAACATCACTGTAGTATTTGAGCAAAAGGTTCAGCCAACATTTCATCGGATATTCTTGAAAATGCATGGCCATTGGAGTGTATCATCGTTGTCAGTTAGTCCCCGGAATGTTTTTTCGTTCGAGAAAGGTAAAGAACTTCTACAGTTATCTCAAACTGAACGCCATGAGACGCATTATAGTTCTGAAGGAAATACACAATTGATGAATTACTTTGCGACTCTGCTTGTCATTTGAGAGCGACAGCCAATAATCCCGGTGGACTTGGCGGCGCGCCTTTACATAGAAAGTAGAATGTTGTTGTCACATTGTTGAAGAGCAGAGTACAGAAACAATCTCTGGTTGTTCGATTTGTAAGAGCACTATCAGAATCTAGCATCAGTTAGTCCTGCTTCTTTTCTAAAGCTTAACTTAATTGGCCCAGAATCAATGGAGTAGAGTATCCATTAACATGGGTTTGGTGCTGTATGAGCTAGCACAAAGGAAGTAAGCTATTTTTATGTTTGTGAACAAGGACAGAAAATGATCCGTGTACTTACACGTACGACTGAGGAGAATGAGAAGATAAGTCCGCCAGTAAACTTTTGATAGTTGTTTGTTTGTTGATTTAGGGAAGGAAAAGAACTTTGTGATATTTAAGTCTGCTTTTCAAATCAGTGCATTGGGGGAATTGGAAAAGCTCTCTACTCAGATAAGTGCTCTTCCCATTGAAGACGTATAAAGCAGTAATCTTGTAAGAAGATGGCCAATCCTTGAAGGACCTGAAAAGTCTGTCATTTCATGACCTAATTTTGCTCTCAAAACTTTCAAAATGAGATCGGGTTTTTTAATGCATTTGTGAGGCCAGTAAATCGGACAGAGACAGCATGATTTCAGGATTTCAACCTCTTTTCAGGATAGCCAATATTTTATAAGTACAACTAGTAATTTGTACTTAGTTTTCTTTTTTTAAGAAGCAAACAAACTGTTGGACTTCGCTATCCACCTTAGATAGGGAGATACAGCTGTATTAATATAACCTCAAATGCACTACTTCGTGATTTTGTCTCACGAGATGCAGCCACATTGGTATTCCAATTTCATTTCAATCTCTCTCTTGCTCAAAAAGGGGAACCCACTGAGGGCTCTAAGCCATGTTCATGAGATTTTTTTTCTCCACTATTTTCATTTGTCGTTTTCCTTCCATTCTTTTTCTTATTCCTCGTTAAAATGAGATCAAAATCTAAAGGAGACCTCTCGATTTACAATTGGTCAATCTAGTACGAACCGTACATAGACGGTAATTGGAGCTGGCGGCTCTCCCAAAATAACTTTATTCAGTATTATGAGTAAATTGTAACAGTTGGACTTTAAATTATGTAGTGACAACGATGAACTGAAAACAGTTTAAAGGTATAGATTAAACCTTCAAAAGATGGAAGCACTGGTATGATACCAAATTACTTCTGGTTTTAGAGATACTATGTGGGATGAACTGATGATGAAAGAAGATAAAAGCTCACAAACCAGAAATGCTGAGCCCAGAGGAAAGATGATGAGTGCCCTTTTAAGGTTATGCTTAGATATTATCTAATGATTTTTCTGCCACAAAATTTAGTGCATATAACATTTTCAGACGCCTTCTTTACCAATACTCTCCTGGACCATGCATCCGTATTTAGTATTTCATATAAATTTACAAATGTTTACCGACACAAAGCAATGCTCCCGTGGCCCCTGTTGCCTTTCTCCTAGAATGATGATATGATGCGCTAAAACCATCAAAAAAAGAGAAAAAAGAGTTCACTGCATAGAAGCTTCTGCATGTGTAGGGTTTAGGGAAGAGTCAGACCAGTTCTTATTCTAGCTGTGTAAATGATGGGGTTTTGCACATAAGATTATTTTCTTCCCAATGTATTCATTATCAATGTAATACTCTGACCTAATAATTTGCCAAACGTATGTGATCTGTTTCATTTTAATGGTAATTAATTTGGTAGATAGTTAGTGGTGCTTCATCCAGTGATATGCGTCAGTGAAGCACTTCAAACCTGACCTAATTAACCAGGAAAAAGATTACAAATGTAACGAAATGGGGACCTCAAAATTGTGATGCGACTGGAGTTTTATAATATACGCATTTATTTTATCTTGGAAAGTGGGTTGAACGTTCATCCCGTCAGCACTCAGCACCATGATTTTAGTATAAATGAATCAACAGTCAATGGGATGATTACAGCATTTGTATCCTTGTAAATGATCAGAGCATTGGGTTATCCCGAAATTGATATCTGCACAATTCCAGCGGACTACCCTTTGCTTCATCGAACCAAATCCGCGATTTACAGCAACAATACTTAATCAGTTCATATTATTCTACATCAAAAAAAAGATGACTAACATAAAGGAGGATGCAGGAAGAATAGAATGGAGGATAAAGGTGGATGACAATGGCTCGTCTGGAGAAGTTTTGGCCCCGGGATCAGGTGGTTTCCAACGTGATATCAAGTGCCTGATCGCGAACAAGTTTTTCCTTGGATTGTGGATGTTCTTAAAGAAAGCATGGCGTATAGCAACAGAGGATCCGAGAAAAGTGTTCCACTGTCTTAAAGTTGGAATAGCTCTTACCACTGTCTCCTTGTTTTATTACATGAGACCTCTGTATGATGGTGTTGGAGGAACTGCCATGTGGGCAGTTATGACAGTTGTGGTGGCTTTTGAATACACTGTCGGTAGGTATCACACCACCAATATATATCTAAGCGATCATTATAAAGATAGGGTTGGCCGGAGAAATAAATAGCCAAACCACGAGACATGCAACAACTCATCTGCTGTTATTTGTCAAAAAAAGTATCCAAATGAAATGGGGAGTTTTGGGTTAGAAAAATAACAGGAAGTTTATGCAACCAGTGATTGAACTAGGACGACAATGAAAGTTAACGTTGTTCATTCTATTTTGTAGGTGCAACAATCTCAAAATGCCTGAACAGAGTGATGGGAACTGGTATAGCTGGACTCCTTGCTATAGGAGTCCACTCGCTTGCCAGTAAATCAGGGAATAAATTCGAGCCAATTGTTATAGGAACCTCGCTCTTCCTATTAGGTAAAGAATCTTTTTCAACTTGTTAAAAAACACTACACTTGACGTGAAACTATGCATTTGATTGCATGTAGAAAGCTGAACTACATGTTTTTATCCTTGCTCAGCTTCGGCAGCAACCTTCTCCAGATTTATTCCAGGAGTGAAAAAAAGATTCGATTATGGCACTATGATCTTTATCCTCACTTTCAGTTTGGTTTCGGTATCTGGTTTCCGAGTGGAGAAACTGTTGGACTTGGCCCGGCACAGGTTATCAACCATTATTATTGGAACTTCTTTGTGCATACTCACAAGCATGCTGGTCTTCCCAGTTTGGGCTGGTCAGGAACTGCATTGTTTGATCACACGAAACATGAAAAAACTAGCTGATTCCTTAGATGGTAAGTCCTTTTTCTATTGGATTATGGCTCAAAACATTCTAATTTATTGACCATTGTTCTTAATAGAAGGTATGTTTTATTTGCTTTCAGGCTGTGTGGCTGAATACTTCAAAGACAGTGAGGGAACAACTGATTCCTCAGAACCAAATCCTTCATCCTATAAATGTGTCCTGAATTCCAAGGCCACAGAAGAATCGATGGTACAATTGATATGCTCTTAGCCTTTGTATGTACAACCTGATCACGAGTTAGTTAATGAACTAGTTGACTGAATGTGGGATTGAAATTTATGTAGGCCAATTTTGCTAGATGGGAACCTTCTCATGGCAGATTCAGCTTCAGACATCCATGGAAACAGTACCTTAAAATTGGTGGCTCCATGCGCAAATGTGCATACAGCATTGAAGCACTAAATAGTTTCATCAGTAACAAAAACCAGGTATTTTTCAATTTGGTGTACTACAGCAAAACCATCCAACTATTTCAGCCAAGTAACACTAACAGTCTCGTCAGACTGCACGAAAATTACAAAATAGAAAGCCAGTTTCCCACCAGGAGAGGTATTGATTGGATTTCAATGATTGCAGGCTTCTGAGCTCATGAAGAAGCAGCTCAATGATATCTGTCTCAAAGTGAATTCCAGGGCATCAGGAATTCTAAGGGAACTTGCAATGAATCTCGAGACAATGAAAAAATCCTCCAAACTGAAAATCTCGATGGAAGAAATGAACAGTGCACTTGGAGAACTGAAAAATCAACTGGAATCCCTACCTGATTTAGTCCTTGCTCCGACAGCATCTGAGACAACATCTCCTGAAAAAGATGAAAAAAAATCAGCAATTATGACAGTCGACACCATCCCTCTCGTAGAAATCATACCATTGGTGACATTTGCTTCCTTATTAGCTGAAATTCCAGCGCGCGTTGAGGCCATTGTTGCAGCAGTTGAAGAGCTGGCAAAAATGGCTGAATTCAAGCTTGCAGACAGTGGAACATGCAGTAAAAATACCGCGAAACATCAAACTGATGATGAAACAGTGAAGAGCCTTCATGGGGTCGGAGGTTCATCTAATTTTTTTTAGTTATATTAAAATTTTCACCACAATGTATATAAAAGATGTGAAGTATTGATTATTAAAAGGAATAACCATTGAAATGATAATTTGTTCAGCTGATTCCATATGAGAACTGCATGTATGATCTTGCCATTGGTATAAAATTTGGCTTAATAAACAAGTACTCCCTCTTTCATAATGCTTTTTGCAATCCATTGAGATGAGACCATTTTAGTTAATACTTGTATAATTATCATGTTTTGAATCCAGCTTACCATCCCATAAAATACTCCAAGTGATTGGTGTTACATTAATGAATGAAAAAATTCAATAAACTCTGAATGAAGTATACTACCCATTAAGTAATTACGACTTTGGCGTTGCTGGAAAGTAAAAAAAAAAAAAAAAGATAATTATAAAAGTAGTATGGGTAGAAAATAGTGCCCTAAGCAGAGGCAGGGTGTACCAACCAAGAACCAAGAACCAGCCACCCCCAACAATGAATCAATGATAAATTGATTCAGGGTGTGCCGGTTTCACACCTTTTTTTCAATGATAAATTGATAATGCCCGATTTACATTGGGTGCTGTTGGGGACCCTGTCCCACACAAATAAGCGGACGGCTTAAAAGTTAAAAACCGAAGAAAATCCCAAGGGGACGGGGCTGGCCGCTGGCACTTGGCAGGGCCACTTGGAGAAGTAAAGAAACTGAAAACGATACACTTATGACTTTTTATAACCTTGATTATTACTAGCAAAGCCGTGCGTTGTTTTCCGTCCAATTCAATCCCTTTCATACTAAACCCTAATTCCCCAAATATCTCTACCATTTTTCGATTCTTAAATCCCCAGCGGGATAATTGACTACGACGATGGGGGATGTGGCAGATAAATTGGCGTATTTCCAAGCAATTACGGGCCTCGATGACCCCGATTTGTGTACAGAGATTCTTTCCGCCCATGGCTGGGACCTCGAGCAAGCCATCTCCTCTATTACTTCTAATTCTAACCACCCTTCCACGGACTTCCCTTCGCCATCGCCCGCGCCCGCTGCTACCACTATTTCTAATTCAAACGCCAACTCTCTGGCTCCGGAAGAACCCGGACTATTCGCCCCTGGGCCCTCAACAGCCGGGACATCTGGGCCTCCCGGTTTGGTATGGAAAATTGTGACTCTCCCTTTCTCGATCATTTCCGGCAGTCTAGGACTAGTTTCCGGAGCTATTGGTCTCGGTATGTGGGCCGCCGGAGGGGTGTTATCGTATTCTCTCGGGATGGTCGGCCTCAATTCTGGTCGGGTCGGGGATTCTACCCCCTTGGTGTCGGTTTCCGCAGCGGTGTCCGAGGCCATGGAATTTGTCGCGACTTTCGAGAGGAATTTTGGAATCATGCATCCGAATTTTGTGGCCCAGGGTTTTATGGATGCATTGCAGAGGTCTAGGCGCGAGTTTAAGCTTTTGTTTGTGTACTTGCACTCCCCGGATCATCCGGACACGCCCGTCTTCTGCAACGGGACGCTTTCGAATGAGGCTTTGGTGGATTTTGTTAATGAGAATTTCGTGGCTTGGGGTGGCAGTATTAGGGCAACTGAAGGGTTCAAGATGAGCAATAGCTTGAAGGCGTCAAGGTTCCCTTTTTGTGCTGTTGTTATGGCCGCCACTAACCAGAGGATTGCACTGCTCCAGCAGGTATACATTTATAACTTTATTATGTCAGCTACGTGTCTGAATAACTTGTTCTGAGCTGACTATAGTTTCCTGATAATTTTATTAATGCATCCATTTGAACATTGTTGGTTTCTTTGCGGGATGAGTCAGAATTTGGATAATATATGAGATAACATGGAAGCCTTGAGGTTAGCATGCAAAAGAGAAATTGATATGTTGGAAGGTTTTACCTGTAGTGTTTGGTTGTTAATGCAGTTTATAACAAAGCTTTTGAAATTTTTGGCTAGCCATGGGAAGATTTTCTTGTTTGCAAACTTTGGATTCCCTTATAAATAGATTTTATTTTTTTGATTTTTGATACTTTGAATATGGATAATTAGAGTAGTGGACTGATATTTGTGACTGTAATACATCTTTGCCGGTCATAAGTTGCTTCTGGCTCATTTTGTCTAAATTGATTTGTTATGAAAGTGCACGTATAGCTGTAAGTCAAGCTAAGTTGTGACAACTATTTGTTTAAATTCTTTCTGATTGACTCTAGTTGTTGGTTCAGCATTATGTTTTGTGAAAGAAGCGTTTTCAGGTATGTTTGATTCAGAGATTACTCTATCCTTTGTGAATAATTGCTTCATGCAGGATGAATTGGTATTGCTGTGCACAGTTCACAATGTTAATGTTCGTGTTTCTCTGTTGATGATTATGTGGTATTTCATCTACTGAAGTTGTTATTTTTATGCATTGATGGTTATTCCCTTCTGTGGCATGCTGTTCCTTTTTCCATGAAGCAAGTTTCTCCAACATTCCTTTACCAGTCTTTTTTATGCTAAAAATTTTATGAACTAAATTCCAACAGCCCCCCTTCACTCACTTCTTCACTTCATAAAATTTGTAGTGAGGCTGATAGTGCATCGATTTTCACTTATGGATCTTATCTTGGTGAAAATCTTTTGCAGATTGAAGGCCCAAAGTCTCCAGAGGAAATGATTAATGCATTGCAAAAAGTGCTTGAGGAAAGTGCTCCTGTTCTTGTGTCAGCAAGGCTTGATGCTGAAGAAAGGCGAAATAATATGCGTTTAAGGGAGGAGCAGGATGCAGCATACCGAGCAGCACTTGAAGCTGACCAAGTATATTTCAGTGCAATTGTTGTTGTTCTATTTTGACAATGAAGGACTAGCTAGCTTCTTATCTATTTTTTAATATGTCCTGCTACTTTATTCTGCTTGGATTTTTGTTATATACTAAAATCTGTATCTAAATCTTTAGTGGTTGGTTTTTTTTTCAGGCCAGGGAGCGACAAAGGAGAGAAGAGCAGGAAAGGCTAGAAAGGGAAGCTGCTGAGGCTGAAAGGAAAAGGAATGAGGAAGAAGAGGCTCGGAACAGAGCAGCACGTGAAGCTGCTGATAAAGAAGCTGCATTAGCGAAATTGCGGCAGGAAAAAGCTTTGTCACTTGGTGCTGAACCCGAGAAGGGATCTGACGTAACTCAAGTAATTCTCCCTTTCTAATTGTATTGAGTTGATCTATGGAATAGAGTAGGGCTGTGTATCAGTCACATGGCATTTTCTCTTGGAGTCTTTTAAAAAATATCAAGTTGGGCTACTTAATGGAATTATAATCAGAATATCACATCTTTTTAGATTGCATTAAAATTTTTATTGATGAAAACCACTAGGTTATAGTGATTAAAATAAATGGTCATGTATATTGTTGTGTCTTGTTTATTATGTACTTTACTATCAAAATCTGTTTTGGTTTTCTTGTTTTGATTAAATTAAACATATTAGACTGTAATCTGCTGTATATCTGAATTGTTCTTGATTATTCGTATAGGTTTTGGTACGCTTTCCTACTGGAGAGCGCAAGGGCAGGAGGTTTCATTGTACTGTACCTCTTAAATCTCTGTATGACTACGTTGATTCATTGGGCTGTTTAGAAATGGATAGTTACTTCCTTGTCTCCAATTTTCCTCGAACTGTATATGGCCCTGAGATGCACTCCCAGTCCCTGAAGGAAGCTGGATTACATCCTCAAGCGAGTCTTTTCGTGGAGTTGAGATCATGATTACAGCGTTCAATTTCAGTTTTTCAGAAAGTTCAGTATTTATCCCTTGTAGGAGAATTTTTATTTCTGTCGACTTGCCTCTGTCCAACATAGTTAAGCACGTGCATATTGATAAGGGGTGTTACTTTATCTTCACATATAAGATTGGAATCAAAGGATTCAACCGTGGAAACGTGGTTGAACGATGTTTACAATGAAAGCTCAGATACAGATTTACCAACTTACAGGAGGGTCACCGTAGAATCTGACACCAATATCTGTAATGTTAGATATGTAGAGGTTTATTTTGCAGGTATTGAATTGACAAATTATTGGAAAATAATATTAAATTTTTTATGCATAAAAGTATTTGTCGCGATAAAGAATTCTGTGATCTGTTTGTTTTATATCTATTTTTCAATATCGCTGCTTGTATCACATCTAAATTCCTATTTTCGAAAGTTTTAACTAAATTAACTTCCTTTCGATGATCCACGAATTCTGTGCAAAGTATATGGATGAAAAACTAGAAGACAATTAAGTAAGTTAACAAGACTAGCACATCAAACAAAACTGCAAATATTTCAACCCTTAATCACTGATTCTTGTGATCGTCAACACATTGGCGCTTAGAAGTTGGATTGTCCCTTTCATCAACATTGAGGATCCGTTTACGGCATCGAACATCTCCGGTAGGTTCTTTTGGCCTTTTAGGGCAATGGAATGAAACCATATCCTCTACTTCCACTTTGATAACATCACTTCTGACACCAATATCTGTAACATATCGGCTCAAACCGTATAATCCAACTCCTACGGTTGCTATGCCGATAGGGTTTGACATGAACAACCGAAGAGGTGAAGAGAGAATAGCTGCTAAAGGAGCACCTATGAGACCAGAGACCTGACCACTCCTTCCAGGAGTCCTTTGGTCAGGGATGAGAAGACCTGTTTTACAGTATAACGCAAAATCCTCACAGTTATTCTCAAAAACATTGTAGTTTCCAAATCCACTGTGAAGGAGATGCATGGTCCTGTGAATAACTACTTCTGGCGCATCAGATCTTGCAGTTGTGCAAGTGCCACCTCGTAGTTTAACAATGAAAACAGGCGGGCTAATTCCATACTCAAATCGGTACAATGATCCACCAGCAAGGAAGCAATCCAAACAAGAAAGAATAACCCCGCTTTCAGGTTTACGAAATCCACAGTCAGGAATTTTTGGACATTTTGGTAAGTCTTTTGAACATGAAGCAGAGAAGTTGAAGGAAGACAAATCACTTTTACTTGAAGAGGTGGCAAATATATGACTAGATAAACCTGAAATTTGTTCACGAGTGAAATGGACAACCTTGTTTCCACCAACATAAATGCCTACATAATGGCAAATGGCAAATAAAGCATCAACTCGTAATATAATGTTTCGAACATGGGAAAAATTAAAATAACAATGAAATAGCAAATAGAAACAGTTGCCTGAAACTAAAGGTGGTACACTGGCACTAGTTTAACTAGTTCACCATTATGGATAACCAAGAATTGTGATGTCAGGCATATTAAAAAGTATCCATGCTCAAAAATATCATCAAGAGAAATGGGAACCAATAAAAGGAGATACAAGTAAATCAAAATGTTGGAGAAGCATGTTGGTCAGAATAGATATTCTATCTCAGTAGCAAAAGGATATTTTCATGTGTGCGGTCTGTCAGTAAGAATCCCATTTGACATTACTAAGGTTGGTTTATTATAGTGCAATATCACACGCCCATCAGTGCTCTGCAAATAATTTACCAATACCAAATAGAAATCTTCTGCCAGCCAAGTATATTCTGAATGTACTAGCATATTTTTTGCAATGCAGATGCAATATATTTTCTGAATGCCGGCAACAAAAGGTAATAAGAGGTTACTAGCAAAATAAAATAATGGCTGGATGAGCCAAAAAAATGCAGCCGTCTGCGGTCCAATGAATGGAATTATTCATTTCTGCTGGCCTATTTACCTTTTTATCACTCAATTATCCAAAGATTATTCACTTCACTTGTGACATTCTCACGTAAATACTGAAGAGCCTAAATCGTAAAATGCTAGAAAGGTCAAAACAAGTTCTGGCAATTCTCGAATGGAGCAGGATACAAATTCTACCAGGTAAAAAGTTCCAAACTTTATATCGCAACGATTTAAAATAAGTAAGCTGATTAACAATGCCCCCCCAAATAGATAGAATTCCAAGGATAAAAATTTCATCTCAACTAACCAATTCTCTCTAATCTAGATGTATATGGATTAACCCAAGATTGCACCTTTTCATTGATTTTAAACAGAACAAACAAAAATGTCAACTGGGATTCATTCACATAAATCAGTGCACTGCTAGCACAGTTAAAAAGGGAGGGGAGGGGAGGGGAGGGGGAACAACCTAAAAGGTAGATGAAAAAGGGGGAAAAGAGAGTGAATAGCAGCAAACCGTGATGAGAGTAAGTAAAGCCTGTTCTCCAAGTGTAGAAATGGTCTCCCGCTTCAATCTTATCACTTTCTACTCTGTGCGAGAGAAAGCCCATCTCCCTTTTTGCTCATTCGAATCAACTGGGCAAATATAACCCCGCAGAAAGAAAGGGACGGAAAGTATGAAGGAGCGTGTAGTGTGCTCCTGTACAGAGGTCAATTGGATCGAGACAGCCCAAAAGTCAGGTGAGAAAAAATTAAAAAATTTATGAATGGAGAAAAGAGAAGAGAAATTTCCATTTCATCAGTGGTGAGAAACAAAATGGCGTCGCCCGGACTTGAACCGGAGACCTTCAGTGTGTTAGACTGACGTGATAACCAACTACACCACGACACCTCGATACCAGTATACCACCCACCTTCGGTGATTCGTTCCCATGTCCTTGTTCAAACGCCATAGTTGACAACTTGACATTTAACGCGAATGGGAAATAAAATAGAAATTTGTTCTCGAGAACGAATAAAATTTTTTAACTCCTGAGTCCTGTCCTGATAACGAACACAATGTCATTTTATCATCGTTTTATATTATTCCCATATTCAGTACATTTGGCCTTATTAACTTATAAATTATTTTATTCATAATTCCAACTTTCATTATTATGATTCAAAAAATTAACAGTAGTAATACGTAACAAACTCAAAAAAGGAAAAGATTAATGGAATAATTACCAATATCCATTGTAATTTATATTTATTACGGATCGTACTTTGTAGTTTGTTAAAATTATGAATACTTTTTTGAATTTTAAAAATATCTAATATAAAAATTCATTTTAACAGATTCTGTCGCTGTTGATGTAGAAAAGTCTGAAAATTTTGGATTCTTACTATAGTTTGTACATGTGCCTTGTATTTTTGTTAGGACGAAATTTTATAGGATTTTTTCAAGAAAATTTTCAAGATATTAGGACTAAATTTTACAATATATCAAGAGATTAAAATTTTTATTTGCAATCCTGTATCCCTTTGCATCTGATTTGTATTTTTTTTAGGATAAAAATTTAGAACAAAATTTTATAAGATATTAGGATTTAATTTTTCATTACTTTTGTATGTTTTTCTATTATCTTGTACTGCCTTTTGTAGTTTTTTTTTTTTTGGTCATTTTATTTATTAAATCCATTAAATATAAAGATTAGGAAGGAAGTATTAGTAGTTTTGACAAATTATGAAGTACGATTGTTACTAAATATAAACTGCAGGGGGTGGTATTGGTAATTGGTAATTATCCGAAGATTAATTGATAAAATGATAAAAACAAATAGTAAGTCGTTCAAAATTATCCAATTTGGGGTGTGATGGGGCTCCGTCGTTTTGTTTGAGGAGGAGAATATTTTGGTTGTGGGGAGAGCAGAGACTAGAGAGCTCCCTGGCTTCCCTCCTTTCCTCCTTTAGCCTAATTGTTGCCCAAAGCTCTCAGCCGTCTGCTAAACCTACACAGTTGTCGTAGTTGTAGGAGTATATCAATTAGTGGTATATACATACATATATGACAATTAAGTTATTGTCTGACGAAAAATGGCGAGGGTAGTTGGACGATTTGCCGATTGCAATTTCTACCTAAAATTACTTGATTCTTTTTCTGCTGCCTGCGAGGCCTTTTCCGATCATCAAACTACTCCTTCTCCTTTTCTCTAATACGCATACCATAATGTTTTAGCTTTCTGCTTTCTTCTTTCTTTTTTTTTTTTTCTTCAAATTTATATATAGATATATATATATATATATTTGTGTGTGTCTGTCTCTGTTTTTTTTTTTTTTTTTTTTACTTGAGATTATTGATTGTTTTGTAATGGAGATGGATTATAGGGCAGGTACTCTTTTTCCAGCATCAAAACCAAAATTGAAGGTGGAGGCCTGTGAAAATGATCTTATTTTAGAAGTGTCCCCCGATCACCGATACATTCGGGTAACTTCTTCTTCTTTTTTAATCAGTTGAACTTTTGAGTAATTGTCGAATTCAGCTGGACTAAAGCTCAAATATTTTTATTTTTTATTTTAATTAAAACTCTTGTTTGTTTGAATTTGAGATGTTTCTTTGATAAATTGGATGAAAATTCAGTCCTAGTTGAGTAATTTCTGCTTTACTAGCACTGTTGAAAGATTTTTCGGTGGAGCTGTGAATAGTGGATGTTACTAGTTTGTGTGGAAAAGTATTGAGCTAGAGACTATTACTGTTCTTTGGTTAAAAATAATAATAGTAATAATCTGCTTGGCTTGGCACCACTGGTTGGAATTTTTTCTAGTTCATTGCAAGGTGTCTCTTTTGGGAGTAGATTGTTGAAAAGGTGTCTCTTTCGAGAGTAGATTGTTGGAAGAATCTGGGGTTGGAATGTCAAGCATAGGGTTTGATTGTATTGTAAACCTGGGGAGTGTAAATCGATGGACGTCCCTAGGTTCATTTTCAGTGTCTATCCTTTTGTGCGGTTCACACTGGGCATTCCAGACTGCCTAGGTAAATCTACACCTGTTATTCTGACTTGACAAACAAAAGGTCCGTGTGATTATTGACAACTGCAAACTGGAGCTTCAGGAAATCAAACTTATGGTATTGTAATGAAACCTCCTGGTTTGACATTTGAAGATGCAAAAGTGTGCCAGTATCAAAACTATCGGGTGGCATGTTGTCCTTCACTCTTTCAAATGTTTTACCATCATCTTGCTATTTAATTTATGTATTCTTTGATTAATGTATTATTTTTTCAGTCTAGAGATGCCATCTTCATTTTTCCTTGTTTCTCTTCTTCAGTATAATGAAATCTTGGGGAGAGGAGCATTCAAGATTGTGTATGGTTCCTGCTTCCTAGACCTATCTGTAGTTTTTTGTTTTTAGAATCATAGTTCTTTTTATGCATTGTTTTAATTTTGGTTTTTGCAACTTGCTGCTTTCCTGTACTCTTCCAAATTAATTTTTAGTTTCTGCTTTGTTTAGTTACAAGGGGTTTGATGAAGTCGATGGGATTGAAGTTGCCTGGAACCAAATGAGCATCGATGACGCATTAGAGTCTTCACAAAATCTTCAAAGATTATATTATGAAGTTCACCTGTTGAGGTCTTTGAAACATGAGAATATCATGAAGTTACATACTTCCTGGGTGGATGATGAGAAGAAAAAAATAAACATGATTACTGAAGTATTTACTTCAGGGAGTTTGAGACAGTGAGTACTGTTGGTTCTTTCTCATACACATCTTGTATGTCCTTCATGTTTCTTACTCATTTCTGCATTATGGGATTAGATACCGTAAGAAGCACAAAAATGTTGACCTGAGGGCTATCAAGTGTTGGGCCAAGCAGATTCTTCAAGGCTTAAACTATCTCCACAATCATAATCCGCCAATAATTCACAGAGATTTGAAGTGTGACAATATCTTTGTAAACGGAAATCATGGAGAAGTTAAAATCGGAGATTTAGGCTTGGCAAGAGTGATGCAGCAGCCAACCGCCCGAAGTGTTATTGGTAACTGTTTTACTTGCCTTGGCAATGTTGGTTCTATGGTCCTGAATGTTATCCGCAATTTTGTCACTTGCTATGGCATTTTTGTACCTATGGTGAGATTTGGGAATATTGTATGTAAATAATTTCTTTTGCAGGTACTCCTGAGTTCATGGCTCCTGAGCTCTATGAGGAGGAATACAATGAGCTTGTTGACATATATTCTTTTGGCATGTGTATGTTGGAGCTGATAACCTGTGAATACCCATACAGCGAATGCAAAAATCAAGCCCAGATCTATAAAAGGGTCACTTCGGTAAGTTCACAGACTGCAAAATTTTGTATGTTTATGTCTGTGTATTTTGTATTTAGGATTTTTCTCACCAAACAGCAATTTCATGTCTTCAATTTTTTGTCATCTAGTTGTTTGAATGTATGCTTAAATGTTCAAACTCCAGGGTGTAAAGCCAGCTGCCCTTGGTAGAGTTCAGGACCCCCAAGCAAAGCAGCTTATAGAAAAATGTTTGCTGCCAGCTTCTCAGAGGTTGAATGCAGCAGAGCTCTTAAAAGATCCTTTTCTTTCATTTGAAAGTCCGAAGGAGCTGTTTTACAAACCGATGCAATCAGTTAATTCTACATCCAAGCCAATGGACATCCTCAAAGATGATTCTTTACCAATGGATATAGAACCTACTGAGGAGGAGGAATTATGTGATGCTAGTGGAGAAAGCACTTTTGAAACCCATGTTTCAGTCCCAAAATTACTGAGATACAACGGGAGAAATGAATTCACATTAAGAGGGGAAAAACATGATGATTGTTCTCTCTCATTGACATTGCGAATTGCTAACTTTTCTGGTAAGGGACTTTTCTGTAGTTGCAGCAATTTTTGCTATGGCTATAGTTTATCCCAATTATGTTCTTCTCTCTGTAACAGGACGAGTTAGAAATATCCACTTTATGTTTTACCTCTATGCTGATACTGCAACATCAATAGCTGGGGAGATGGTTGAACAACTCAGTTTGTTGAGTGAAGATGTGGCTCTTATAGCTGAGTTGATTGACAATCTAATTTTGGAAATTGTACCTGACTGGAAACCGTCATTTGAAAGTTTGGGTGCAGTAAGCTGCTCTCACAAGGACTCGGGCACATTTGGTCAACTCTCATTTGGTTGCATCGGAGAACATGAATCAAATAGCATATCCAGCTGTGGAGTTGTTATACAGGATGCTTCAAATGACTTCATTTTCATGGAGAAACATGATCGTGAAAAAGGGTCAACTGAAAAATCATGCAAACATGAAGTTGCATCTACTTCAGATTCAGGGCATGATAACAGTTTTAGAATTTTTTACTCTGGTGTTCTTGAGTGTTGCGTGGATTCGAAGAAATATGCTATTGACCTTTCTCGTGGTGGTATTAATGAATCTCTGATGAGTGAATGCACAAAGAAATCGGGGTGTAAATGCTTAAAGAAATCAGTGTTGTCATATGTTGACTATCACAATGTGATGTCGGATGAAATGAGCTCTAGTTTGACTTCTGTGTGTTTGAATGACATACACAAAGAGAAAGATGAATGCAAGGAGCTGAAGCTAGAGCTCGATGCAATAGCCGTCCAGTATGATCACTGTTGCCATGAACTCTTGAGAATGAGAGAGGAAGCCATGGAGAATGCCAAAAAGAGGTGGACTGAAAGGAGAATGCCTGCTGTTTGATGTGTGCTTATTGATTGTTGCTGCGAAAAATATCTTTAAGACCTTGAAAAGCGGCTCTTCTTTCTTTGTAATTTCAGCTTTTGTTTTTATCGTCTCCTAGTTACTGATGACGGCTATCTCAAGATAACTAAACGTGGCGGCAATTGCACGTAAATCACATGGATCATCTTTTGTTTGCTTGCAAATTGTTTAAGAATTTTCTACATTCAATGTATGCTGATATTCTTTTTAACATATGTTGCCTACTTCAACCAAATTTGACGCCAAGAAAGGGACTTATATATACTGCACCAGACCCTTTGGCCGGACAATATCTGAATATCTGGTGGCCGTTTGTCCATCTAAATGCTGCACTATATGAAGCAACATCAAACTATTCACATGCTGTCAATAAGTCAGAGTGATGCATACTAGTTTATACTACTACACCACCCATCAATATCACGTCCCCTTCCAAATTAGCTGAACTTTCCTGGTTAAGTTTATGAACAATAGCACACGATGTGTTTCATACTCCGTTGAGTAGCTCAAGAAAATGCTCTGCATCTGGAGTTTAGTCTCCAAATGTAGAAACAATAGCAGCACTAAAACTTCATCCTACACATCGGACGTTCATGAGTCTAGTTGCAAATGTTAATTCTCCTATCTGAGTAAGTGCAATTCTCGTCCAAAAGGAATTTAGAGACCAAAACAATTCCTAGCAACGAAGTGCAAAATCTGTACTATCACAAAAGCTGAATCATGCTTGCATCCGACATTGGAAGAGGAGAGGGGAGCTGATGATTGCTCATGATGGAAGACAAAGGTAGAGAAAACAAAACTTTTTTTCCAACACAATTTTTTTCCTCTGCACAACTTATTTAACAAAGAACCACTAAAATAGAATTTTGAATATTGACAAACTATACACAAATTCCATGAGATCCAATACAATTTTAGAAAATCCAGCAAATATCCACAACAACAAACAATGAATCAACACGTCAATTTTATCAGAACTGACCCAATACATTTATGCAACTATCCAGAGACTTAAGCCAAGAATCAGGACAGAGGAACCATGGGCCAAATGGTGAACTACCAGTTTTCCTTGACAATCTTTGACTTTTCAAGTATAAACTTTCCTTCCTTGTACTTCTGAGCTTCTTCATAAGCTCGTTCATATTTCCAGCCCAGCACCTCATGGCAGTCCGAGCAATGTACATCAGCAACCGTGTGGAGACCAGTCAGGAGATGCCTATTTTCATTAGGCCCCGTATTAATATTCATTGCATGGGAGAAAAGAAAGGCTCGACCATTCCTTCCCTTATTTCAAAATCAGACGAATGAATTATGTGTTAGTTATTTATAGAAACCAGTGGTAGGGTGGTTTACAGCTCCCGACAGAGCCATACACTATTTCTAGCCTTTGATGAACGACATTTAGATAAATTTACTTTTAATCGAAATCATGTGCTGAAATAAGTAAATAACTGTTAAATAACCAATTTTCAGCAACAAAATTAATTTTCGGTTAAAGAAAAAAAGACATCTTTGCGTCTAAAATAGTCCCAAGAGCTGCATAAAGGAGTATCTAGAGCAACCTCACTTAGCAGTAACCATACCGGGACTAAAACTTGTTTCTCCGAACTTTTCTATTGATTGCACTGGATTGATTGTACAGCAATCTCAAACATTTCAGTTACCTAAGATATTGAAGAACTAAACAGTGTGCACGGTAATCCCAATTACGTTTCACCAACAAGGAAATAAAGCTCACCTGAAATGCTTTGGAAATGACATCATCGTGAAGTGCCACTTGATTCCTACACTTGCAGCAACTGTACAATCTTGGTGCCGTGAACTCAGCCATGGATGAGCAGAGGATGGAGAGGGACGCTAACAGCAGCTATAACCAATATGATAATGGCCAAAAATGGACAATTACGAAACAAGCTAGGCAGAAATATACAATAATATGAACGAAGTCAATAACTTGCATCAGAAATGCAACAAGAAAAGTTGAAATTAAGAAAGGAAGGAATAAAGTCATTACATTTACAAGCCTCCCAAAATCCTATATTCTTAACCAATATTCTCTGACCAGATATCTGTCAACAACAGTAAAAGAAGATCCGCTGCTTAACCCAATTGGACTGATTAAGTCGAGAGCTCAATATAAAGATATTAATTTTGATTAAAACTTTCACATTTCTGGGTGCTTCTCATTTTGCATCCCATTTTTTTCCTGAAAGCAAGAAAAATAAAGACATTTAAAGAGATATTGAACTAACCTGGCCATCTTGGCATGACCCCTTAGAGCAAGTTTAAGGAGAGAAAAGACGACGGTGGTTGAGGAGGAGGAGGAGGAGGACGGGGGGCGGTTTTGGAGGGGCTTTTGGTGGGGTTTGGGGAACACTGTAGGGGTGTCGGGGTTTGGTGAGGTTCGATGATGCTTTAATAGAAGATTGACAAGTCGCAGCTGGAGAAAAGTGAGCAAGTAATAAATTTCCATTGTTTTTTTGGCATCAAAATTCAAAGGATAACAATTAGCACAGAACAACCCACGCAAATCCAACGCGACACCGCACGTATTCTTGCATTTCATACTTTTTTTTTTATATATATATATAATCTTATTTTATTACAAAATAGGAGGAAGAACTACGGAGAAGAAAAATGTCAAAAAATATTGACCTAAATAATAATTAAGTAATTGTTGAGATAAGTGTAGCAACTTATTTTATAAATTTAGATCTTCCTTAAACTCTACACGATACAAATCCAGACTCTATTAGTACTTCAATCTTGCAATCTTGTTATATATGGTATTAGTATTACATGTTCATACTGTCATGTGACGCAAGGGATTTAATTTTAGAGTGCACTTGTATTTCTGAGGCAACAACTCTATGTTGTGAGTCAGTTTGAATAATCATATTGACATATAAAATATGTAATGGCTGAACGCACGCAATATAAATTTAGCACCTAACTAAAAAATTTTTTGGATCTTCCAAGCATAATAAAGTGGATAGGCAAAGCAGGACGAAGTGCCCCTATTGGGGTGCCTCATGGCCAATTTCATTGCGCATGCAGGTCCAATTTGTTTACAGAATGATGCCTTGCGGCCCAGGATGCCTTCCGCTTTCCACCGCTCTCTCTCTTTATAGGCAAATTGCAATACTAGGGAGGGAGTTTCATAGTTTGTTGTTATGGAAGAAATGAAGCAAATGGGTTGAGATTAAAGCCCAAATAATCCTGGAACTGTGTGAACTGTGAACTGTAAAGTGGGATGGGGTGGTAGCTGGTAACCTCCCTCGTGGTTGGATGGTTGGATGGTTGGATGGTTGGCTGGTTGGCTGGTTGACGTTAAAACTTTAAAAGGAGTCAAATGATTATCATCGTATGTATGAAATCATGGTACGTAAGAGGTAATATTAGTAAGCAAGCATAAGATATTAGTAATAAATGGAAGTATGAAATAATCAACCAATAACCAATGTGTTTAAAGCATAGTTATTTCAGCAACGTCTGCCATTCGTTCTAATTATATTACATGGGAAGTAATCAATGGTTTAGACGCAACTTTCATTAATTGTTAAGACTGTAATAACTGATGTGATTGATGGATAGATGTAAAGTTATTTCTGAATCATATTATACTTACTCTCATCCCACAAGAGTCTCGACTTCGAATTGTCTTGTGTTGTGTGATTGGGCAAAGATTGAAAGATCACCAAGAAATTTTTTCACGTTTACTTGTAAAATTGTGCCAAAGATCAGAGTACACTTTTAGTTTTTCTGTTTGTCAAAAGTAGTTGATATGATAGAATAGAATTAAATTAATTAGCTCACCCACCTACCTTACCAATGTGTTTTTCTCGTTTACAAATAGTTAGCCAATTAACGCACACAAGAATCCCTATAATATTTATCTTTTCATAACATATTTTTATATTTTTATATACTCCAATTGTTATGGATTAGCACGTTTTTATATTATTATGATTCATTTCTTTATTCTAGCTATTTTATTGTGAAAATCTTTCTTTTTTTTTTTTTAAAGTATGTATTTTTAATCAAGTTTGTTACTATACTTTTTCTGTACTAAAAGTTTTTAAAATATAAATTGTGTACGCACAGGAAATTAAAAAAAGAATCTTCACACTAAAACAAGGGGAAATTTACAAATATAACACCTTTGACCGTTGGCTTTACAAAAATAATACCCTCCTTTTTTTATTCTCTGTTATAACACTTTTATCCGAAAAAAGACTACAACATCCCTCTGGCAGAAACAAAGCACTTCACTCCATCTTCTTCTTTTTTCTCAAAACCCATTTGATCGATAAAGAACAATCGTAGAAAAGAAGACCGCAAGCAAGAGAAGAAATCGTAGAGAAGAATGCCGCAATCGTAGAGAAGAAATCGCATAAATTTGATGTTAGTTAAAATTTGCAGTAGTTGAACTGGGTTTTTGAATTTAAAGGAGCGAATGGTAGAGCTCTAGGTCAAGTTTTAGGTCGAGCACAAAGTTATGTCAATGTTGCTAGGTCAACCTTTTAGGTCGAGCACTAAATTTGGTCGAGTTTTAAGTCGAGTAGGTTGAATTTAGGTCGAGTTCGACCTAATGCTCGATCTAAAACTCGACTTACTACTAAGTCGAGTTAAATTTAAAAAAAAAAAAAGAAAAAATTTTGATTTTTTTTTAAAAAAACAAGTTTTAGGGTCAAGCTTGACCTAATGCTCGACCAAAATTTATATAAAAAAAAAAACTTAATTTTAAAAAAAAAATTTGGTCGAGTATTAGGTTAAGCATAGGGTCGAACTTGACTTTAAAACTTGTTTTTTAAAAAAAAAAAGAAAAAAAATTGAATTTTTTTTTTTAAAAAATAAGTTTTAGGGTCAAGCTCGACTCCATACTCGACCTAATACTCAACCTAATTTTTTTTTTTAAATTAAGTTTTTTTTATATATATAAATTTTGATCGAGTATTAGGTCGAACTTGCCCCTAAAACTTGTTTTTTTAAAAAAAAATCAATTTTTTTTAAAAAAATTTAACTCTACCTAGTAGTAGGTCGAGTTTTAGGTCGAGCTCGACCTAAATTTGATCTACTCGATTTAAAACTCGACTAAATTTAGTGTTCGACATAAAAGTTGACCTAGCAACATTGACCTAACCTTATGCTCGACCTACAACTTGACCTCGACCATTCGCTCCTTTAAATTCAGAAACCCAGTTCAACTACTGCAAATTTCAACTAATATCAAATTTATGTGATTTTCTCTCTACGATTGCGACCTTCTGCTTCTCTTGCTTGCGACCTTCTTCTTCACGATTGTTCTTTATCGATCAAATAGGTTTTGAGAAAAAGAAGAAGATGGAGTGAAGTGCTTTGTTTTTGCCAGAGAGGTGTTGTAGTTTTTTTTGGATGGAAGTGTTATAACAGAGAACAAAAAAAGGAGGATGTTATTTTTGTAAAATCAACGTTCAAAGGTGTTATATTTGTAAATTTCCCTAAAACAAGACATGCCATTACCACAGAACACCAATTTAATACTACTCCGTAAACATTGGAATGGATTCTTTTCCTCCTTAAAAAACGTCCGATGTTATGAACATTTGAGGTTGGAGATGAAGTGATTGTTCTAACACAAAAATTTCAGGGGTTTACGTATATTTACTAAATTTCTTGAGATGCACGTTTATACTTTTTGTAATCAAGGACACTAATTTCATCGTTACAATGAAAACCAGTCATAATTTATTTCTTATTTCTTCAACACATTTCAATCCTGCCTGGAGTCTCAATTTGTTGAAGCTCCATGGATCCAAAATAGTTTCACGAATCATTGAGTTTACTTCCAACTGCTGGGCTCCATATTTAATTATCAACCCCCCACCCCACGTAATTTTCTTCTGGTATTACTTCTTTAATTTTCCAATATTTATTAATGTACCAAACCTGCACTGCATTCTATTTCCATACTGTTACTGTCTGATTGTTATTTTGGTGAGTTTCAAATTCTTTGGATTTTTCTCTTTTGTTTTTTTTTTTCTTTCCTTTTGGGGCAAACCCAATATTCATTTGCTGTCCTACATGCCACAAAGGTAGCAACATAAATGGATTTAATGATGAATGCAGAATGGGGACAGACTTGATGATGAGACCATAGGAATTAAATTTAGTGAAGTACAAAATGGGCAAGAAACCACCGAATACGAGAACACAATCAGTTCCAGTTAATCTCCCATGTGTGTGTTGTTACCTCGCATTATCTGCAAATAGTCAATTTGGTATCTACGAACTTGTCCCAATATTCTTCCTCCTCTTTCTTTCATCTCTATCATAATCTGGAAACTTGTTGGGATGGATATCGGGACACGTATTCAAGTTATAGTTCCGTAACAATGGAGAAACGTGGAGCACGTCCAACCCATTCTCATCTCTTGCATTTGCCATTTCCTCATCACCTTGCTTTTCGGTTCAATTTTGGCAGTTGTGCACTTCATTGCGACAGAGTTTCAATTACACAGGCCAGCTCTCAAACGCATGCATCGTCAATATTCCATCCAGAAATAATTACACCATTATTTATGTAATGTATGTGGAGGCCAGTTCCAACATTTCCTCATACATGACCCTCTATTTTGATTTAATTCCTTGGTTAATTGGTTTAGCAGGAAGACAACAAAACAGAACAAATGTGAGAAATGAAGTTGCTGCACTGCAACTTATTACAAGCAGACAATAGTAGAGTACCGATGCGTAACAACTTATTACAAGTTGACAATGGTAGAGTACCGATAACAAATAAAAATCCAAAGCACAATAAATGGTTGGTTTGCATACACACAGAATGACTAAAAATACACAACAATAACACGTCCACACTGGTAGGTAGCCACAGCATTGTATTTAGTTTAGCGTAGACACCAACTAGTAAGGGCACATATCAATATCATCTTTGATTCTTTTTATGAGATTCACTTTCAAGAGCTAAAACACTACTGCTTGCGTGTTATGCTATTACTATACGTCCATCGTCTGACATGGACATTATACGATGACAGATAACTAAGTGACATAATGGGGTAACTAGATAGTAAAGCAACGAGCTAAAGCTGTTTCTGTTTCTTTTCTGCAAAGCCCAGCAGAGGTCCCAGGATTCCAGATTGAGAGGCCGACATCGAAGAAATGAATCAAGCATCATCAGCAGATGAGATTCTTGAACCTCTCAGTAACTCCCTCTCTAGCTACTACTTATCAGTTCATCCAATTCATTTTCTTAAATTTCTTATAATATTTTCATATTGTGAATTTTGTGTATATATATGCAGTAACCAAAGTTGGGCAAGAAGGAACTGATGATGAAGCTATCAACAATGGTAGCATCGCGTCGAGTTCATCCAAATCAAAGGTCAACGACGGCCTGTTGCATGAGTCTGAACGAGAAGGAGGAGGGGAGGAAGAAGAAAACTCACCAATTCGGCAAGTGGCGCTCACCGTGTCAACCTCCGACGACCCTTCTCTTCCTGTCCTGACTTTTCGAATGTGGGCACTGGGAACACTTTCCTGCGTTTTATTATCCTTTCTCAACCAGTTCTTTTGGTACAGAACCGAACCCTTGGCAATCACGGCCATTTCCGCTCAGATTGCTGTCGTCCCTTTGGGCCAGCTCATGGCTGCCAAGATTACGAAGCGGGTATTCTTCAAAGGGAGTCGCTGGGAATTCACGTTAAATCCGGGTTCATTTAATGTGAAAGAACATGTGTTGATTACCATATTTGCAAACTCTGGTGCGGGGACTGTTTACGCCATCCATGTGGTTACGGCTATTAAGGCTTTGTACAAACAGCACATCACTTTTTTTGTATCCTTGATCGTCGTGTTAACTACACAGGTTAGCCTTGTATATTATGATGTCCTAGATGCTCTGGTGATCATTACTAGTACTAGTGCAGTAGTAGTATTTTGATTTGGTTCAGTAAATAAATGTCTTCAGCTCTTGACTGATTGGTGGTATATGTTGATTAATTGAATGGTAGGTGCTGGGGTTCGGATGGGCTGGTATATTCAGGAGGTACTTAGTGGAGCCGGCGGCGATGTGGTGGCCAGCCAATCTAGTCCAGGTCTCCTTATTCAGGTTAATGAATTACCAGCATGTTTATGTTGAAGTGACAAGTTTAATTTACTGCACTTCTGATCGACCAGATAAACATTACCAACTCTTCTCTGGGCTTAAATTATTAGTTTGCCCTACCAGTTTTCCATGAAAAACCTTTCCAAGGTTGCAGTTTTGATCACGAAAATATTAGGTAGACGTGAAATCATACACCGAAGGTGTTTCCAATCCGTAACCGCTACTTGTGTTTTTTTTTCCAGCTAGGCTGCGACTGAAATGCTTATTATTGTTCCATAATCAACGCCATTTAGGATATCATTATTCAGGCTGCTCTCTCTCGGATTTGCGGGGTCTTCATTCCCCTCCAGATATTTTCGTTTTTGATACAAAAATTTATGCAATATCTATTAGTACTAACAATTCGTTAATTTTAATATTTTGATTATTTATTCTTTAAAAGAATCGTTTAAGAAATATCAAATGATCTACCACTGTTGCTGTTGTCCTTTTGATCATTATGAAAGTGGGTCATATGACAGGCTGCTCTCCATCATTTATTTTCTTTTGGGATGTAAGCCAGTACCCCATCAACACCCATTACTATTATTGTTAGCATATGGTTGCTTCATGAAATTGTACCCCACCAAAGAAAAGGACAGTGTTCAACATTGGTTCATTCTTTCGTTAATTTCCAAGTAATTAATATAAAGATAGATGAATGGTACATAAACTGCAACTTCAATGGAACTGAAGCCTTTATGATCATTTCCCTCTTGAAAAATATTAATGCACGAGTAACTAATTTCTTGATTATTGCTTATGGTACACAGTTTTACCATGTTAGTTGTAACCAGCTTCTTGCCAAGACCAAACTAGCATGATATATCAGTAACGTATGTGCGATGTTTAACTGCGCAGCCTAAGAATGAGGATAAATTTGACCCCAATTACTTCATGATAATTTGTGCTACAGGGCTCTGCACGAAAGGGAAGAACGGCCCAAGGGTGGCTTAACAAGAACTCAATTCTTCTTGATTGCCTTCATTTGCAGCTTTGCATATTATGTGTTTCCTGGCTATCTTTTCCAAATGTTGACATCCCTTTCTTGGATCTGTTGGATCTTCCCTACCTCTGTTTTAGCTCAACAACTTGGTTCTGGTTTATATGGCCTCGGCATTGGTGCTGTTGGCCTTGACTGGTCTTCTATTTCCTCCTACCTCGGAAGCCCGCTAGCAAGCCCTTGGTTTGCCACGGCCAACGTTGCAGCTGGATTTTTCCTGGTTATGTATGTGGTGACTCCTATTGCTTATTGGTTCAACCTCTATAACGCAAAAAGCTTTCCAATATTTTCTTCTCGACTCTTCACTTCACAAGGTCAAGTCTATAACATTTCAAGCATTATTGACTCCAACTTTCACCTTGATCTTGAGGCATATGAGCGACAAGGGCCCCTTTATCTCAGCACTTTTTTTGCAATGACTTATGGGGTTGGCTTTGCTGCCCTCAGTGCTACTATTGTGCACGTCTCTCTATTCCATGGAAGGTACATACTAAAACACTGAACGCACGTCTTATCTGTTCCACAGAGGCTTTAGTAATGCATTGTTTGTGGTTGTAATATTTATTTATTTATACCTAAATGTTTCATATGTATTGCTCTTTTTTTTTCTTCTATATTGTTGGAAGTTGTGAATTTTCATACTATACCAACTTTTATCGAAATTTTGACGTGGTAAGTGGTATAGATCACGAAATGGATTCAGTTGATCAATCAGTTTGGTAACAACACTTATTCTGTCACGAGGTAGTACTACATTTTGTATGTATAGTTACCAGTGAAATAATGCATTTTTCTTATTCACGGGTGCCTGTAGCAATGAAGCAACAATGACTAACTTACCGGATATTGCAAGTGTGAAGCTCATGTGGTTCTAGTTTTGAACTTAATGCAGCGAAATATGGCAGCAGAGCAAATCAAGTTTCAAAGAGAAGGCAATGGACATACACACTAAACTCATGAGCAAGTACAAACAAGTACCTGAGTGGTGGTTTTGGTGTATTTTGGTGGCAAATATTGCACTTACGGTATTTGTCTGTGAATATTACAATGAACAACTTCAGTTACCATGGTGGGGCGTCATATTGGCCTGCTTCATTGCCATTTTCTTCACTCTCCCAATTGGAATTATCACTGCTATCACTAATCAGGTAATATAAATTATCAACATAAGTTATGTAACATTGCATGAACGATTAGTTCGTGTTCTTTTTTTATGGCGGTTTTATAAGAAATGTTTTTCACATGCAAAATTTCCTTGAAATGGCAGTCGCCGGGATTGAACATCATCACTGAATACATAATTGGATACATCTATCCTGGATATCCAGTAGCAAATATGTGCTTCAAGGTGTACGGATACATTAGCATGACCCAGGCTATAACTTTCTTGCAAGACTTCAAGCTGGGCCATTACATGAAAATTCCTCCCAGAACCATGTTTATGGCACAGGTTGTGGGGACTGTTATAGCGGCCTTCGTGTATTTGGGAACAGCGTGGTGGTTGCTAGAGACGATCCCCGACATATGTGAGACAACATCCTCTCAATCAGTATGGACTTGCCCAGGTGATCGTGTGTTTTATGATGCATCAGTAATCTGGGGACTAATTGGGCCTCGTAGAATTTTTGGAGATTTAGGAACTTACGCAATGGTGAATTGGTTCTTCCTTGGTGGGGCGATTGCTCCGTTGCTGGTGTGGTTAGCTGCTAAGGCCTTCCCTAATCAAGAATGGATTAAACTCATAAACATGCCGGTTCTGATTGGAGCAACTGGAATGATGCCACCAGCAACTGCAGTTAACTTCACTGCCTGGATCATCGTTGGGTTTTTGTCAGGTTATGTATGGTATAAATATAGGCCAGAGTCATGGCGACGTTTCAATTATGTTCTTTCAGGCGCATTAGATGCTGGTTTGGCCTTCATGGGGGTTCTATTGTATATGTGCCTGGGATTGGAAGACATTACAGTGAATTGGTGGGGAAACGACCTGGATGGATGTCCTTATGCTAGCTGCCCAAGTGCCAAAGGGATTGTGGTCGCAGGCTGTCCAGTGATAGCCTAAGTTTAAGAGTATCAGAATTTGAACTTCTTTGGTGTTCTGCTCCTCTAATCCTTGGTTTTGTATAAATGAATTTTAGCGCTTTTCAAATTGACCAAAATGACAATTGGCTAAAAGAGAAAACCCGCTCATGTATAACTCATATTATAGAAGGGG
Source organism: Gynochthodes officinalis (assembly GCA_020080225.1). NCBI lineage: Eukaryota > Viridiplantae > Streptophyta > Magnoliopsida > Gentianales > Rubiaceae > Gynochthodes > Gynochthodes officinalis. Next base: position 35,931,932 of record CM034622.1, on the reverse strand, counting down.
TATTTTATAATTTTAACTCTAACCAATTTTAATTTGATCTCGTGCTAGTTGATGAGAGTTACTTGGGAATCAAAAAAAAAAAAAAAGAGAAACGGATTGATGGGATAATTGTGTATGAAGTGCGTTTTAAAATGTGTGTTTATTTTTTTGGAGATAATATTTGTAAATATAAGATATATTAAAATATATAAAAATACATTTTGAAAGTACAACTCATACAAATTGATGCAACAAATAAGAGTCGTATGTAAGATCCGAGTTCCAAATTAATGTTACCAATCCAAAGCAAAACGAGACAAACATTAAGAAATATTTGGGCAATAAATGGATGGATTGCATTTGAGTCATTGTTTTGATGGTGCTCTATTAGTACCATTATGCATTGGCCAAGGCAGACCATAGAATCTCAACACAACATTAATTCCCAATATTTAAGTTACAAAAGAACTCACCAACCCAGGCTAAGAGCATTTGTTGGCATTTGAATCATTGCCACTATTGATATGAATCATATGATAATAACAATCATCACGGGATTGGGCTAAAGAAGCAAAATTATGGTTGGGCCAACAAAAACATAATCGCTGACTGAAGAAGATATTTGTCAAATTCTTAAATGCTGGGCTTGCCCCTCTCTATCAATCGGTAAGGGAGGGCCTATTACCATTACGTAAAGGTGGAGTCCAAAACCAAAGCGCGCTCATATCTTCGCCATGCGCAGCTCAACTCTCGCCCGTTTTTTTCAATTCGGTTCGCAGCAGAGGACTCAATGGCGGAGGAGCAATAGGGAAGCAGCTACTACTGCTGCTGCTACATAAACCACCACCAAGACTAAAACCAACGCACACACTCACGCAGTAAGAGAGAGCTTACAAGTTTAAAATTGCAACTTTTGGGGGTTGTGTTATTCTATTGGGAAAAAAAGGAGATGGAGACGCAATTGCAATCGGAAGGCAACCAGGACACCATGATGGCGGTAAAAGAAGTCCGGCAGCAACTGGAATCCCGTGTGGAGACTCTACACAACGGTCAGATTGACCTCATCTCCTCTCTCCAAACCCTAGTCCCTGACCTCGTTTCTTCTCTAGACCTCTCTCTCAAAACAATTTCTTCCTTCAGTGGCCGACCCTTTACTCCCCTCCCCAAACCCCTTCCGATTCCTAGCCCTAAGCATGTCCACCTTCCCAAATCCGACCCCGTAGTTCCTTGTACCGAGGGTAGTAAGAAGCTCAAACCCTCCCCCGAATCCAAATCCGAGAGTGATAAGCTTTCTATTGATGACAGTGGTGGGCCGCTGTCCGAGGTCAGGTCTATGGTGGCGGTGTCTTTGCTGGAGAGAGTGCCGTTTACGCCCATTGATTCCTCCACGGTGTTGAGGACGCTGGAAAATGACCAGTCAGCGACGGCGCCGGAGAGGGCAGCTCTCAGGGAGCTGGGAGGGGAGTCTGGGGCGATTTTGGCTGTGGAGATGGCTTTGCGGTCAATGGCTGAGGATAATGGTGGTGTGGACCTTGAAGAATTTGTGGTCAGTGGGAAGTCTAGAGTCATGGTGATGAATATTGACAGGACTAGGCTTTTGAAAGAGTTGCCGGAGAGTAAGCAATTTTACCAGCAGCAGAGTGAATCTAATTTCGACTCAAAAAGTCGCGGTCTGGAGGGGCCGGGTACTAGTGGTGGGGCTTTCGGGATTGGGAGGCCGATGCCGGACTTGTGGATGGGAGGGCCGGGAATGCCACCGGTGTATACAGGAGGAATGGGTCCGAGGGGCGCTGGGCCAAGAGGGATGCCTGGTATTATGGGGGTGCCCAGAGGGGTGGGGGTGCCGCCTCCAATGCAGAGGCCTCCAATGGGGCCAAGTGGGGCTATGGGAGGGACAAATGCCGTTGCTTTGAAGCCTAGGACGGAGGAGGATGATATGAAGGATCTTGAGGCTTTGTTGAATAAGAAGAGTTTTAAGGAAATGCAGAAGTCAAAGACTGGAGAAGAGCTTTTGGACCTCATTCATAGACCCACTGCTAAGGAAACTGCTGTGGCAGCAAAGGTTGGATTGATTGATTTGTTTTTTTTTTTTTTTTGAAAGCTTTTCCCTTAAGCTTGTCAAGGAATTCTGTTTGAGCTATTTAGGAGTAGCTGCTTTTGTTGTGGTATATTGTTTTGGAAATATTATTTTTTGAGTGCCATACGGTAACTTGGTAAAGCTGCTACCTTTGATCCTTGGCAACTAGTTAATCTCAGTGTTTTGTTACACCTTTCTCTCTTCTGTTTCACGTCCTCTGCCTGGAAACAATTTTCTGTAGACCATGCATATTGAATAAATTCCTGTAAAATGCTTTAGTAATCCCTACTTTGTTATATTGAGATTCGCCAAAAAAAATTTACTCATGTTGAAATCATTTGTTTCGTTTTAAAATGCTTATGTGATTGCCTCTTTAATTGTTTCAGTTCAAAAGCAAAGGTGGTTCCCAAGTGAAAGAGTACTGCTCAGCATTGACTAAGGAAGACTGTCGACGTCAATCTGGTTCTTATATTGCTTGTGAAAAGGTTATTTATCATATTGTCATTATTTAAACTTGATCATTATGTTAAATATTACTATAATATTGTACCTCAATTGTTGTATTGGCTTGGTCATTGGACTATTTTTAACAGCACAGGTGCTTCATATTTTAGGTTCATTTCCGGAGGATAATTGCACCCCATACTGATGTCAACTTGGGTGACTGCTCTTTTCTTGATACTTGTCGCCACATGAAGGTAAATGGTTTTAGTGCTTAAGGTTTAAATTCTAATTTTTGGACTTTCCTTGAATGCCTTATATTCCTGACATTGACTCTCTATGATAGACATGCAAGTATGTGCATTATGAGCTTGACTCAACACCAGATGTGTCTGCAATGGGGCCGGGAGCATTGGCTCCTCCCAAGCCTTTGAAGTCTCAGCGGGAACACTATTGTTCAGAAGTGGAACTTGGTGAAGCACAATGGATCAACTGTGATATACGGTCATTTAGAATGGATATTCTAGGGCACTTTGGAGTTATCATGGCTGATCCACCTTGGGATATTCATATGGAATTGCCTTATGGGACGATGGCTGATGATGAAATGCGCGCTCTCAATGTTCCTGCTTTACAGACTGATGGTCTGATATTTCTCTGGGTGACTGGACGTGCGATGGAGCTAGGGCGCGAGTGGTATGTCATCTTTACAAGCAATGTCCCTCATTTCTGGATGCTCCAAATGTCTCTCAACTGGTTATGGGCATATAGTCAAGTGGTTTCCTCATTGCTTGCTCTAATATATGCTATTCTAAAAGCATGAGGGGTATTCATCTAACAATGATTTCTCTTATGACTTTGATCTCTGAGAGTGAGAATCGAACCATTATAATATGCATTACTTATTAAAAGATTTATAGATTTCCAGTTATAGCGCAATGGCTTTGTCTTGAATGATTGACATATTAATTAACTTCTTTGATTTGTTTTTTGAAGTCTTGTAATTTATTCAGATGTTATTGGTACTGTACATTCTGGAATTCATGAGAGGATGAGATAGAAAGTTCAAGCTTGTTTTCATATAGAGTAATAAGCACATATCCATGTAATTTCATGAGCTGGAAACTTAGAGCTTCTTGTCATAATGTTGCAGTTTGGAACTCTGGGGATACAAACGAGTTGAGGAGATTATCTGGGTGAAGACCAATCAACTACAGAGGATTATCAGAACAGGCCGGACAGGGCACTGGTTAAACCACAGTAAGGAGCACTGCCTTGTTGGGATAAAGGGTAATCCAGAAGTAAATAGAAACATTGACACTGATGTCATTGTTGCTGAAGTGCGAGAAACAAGTCGGAAGCCAGATGAGGTTTGTTCAAATATTTCTTTGATGGCAAGGGATAAAAAAAAATATATTGAATGGAGATCTTCTTTTTAAATATTCATTGTTAATGTAATAAACTCTTTACAACTGTTCTTTTGTTTCTAAAGTTATAATGAGTACATTGCAATCAAATGGTGAAAAAAAAAATTTAAATAGAGATCTCTTTATACATGTTTTGAGGCTGAACCGTGCCTTCCATGTTACAGATGTATCCCATGCTTGAGCGGGTAATGCCCAGGGCTAGAAAGCTGGAGTTGTTTGCTCGGATGCATAATTGTCATGCAGGGTACGTATTGTTGGTTAGTTTGAGGTCAAGATAGATTTGCATCTGTGGCCTTCACCTTTAGGAAACTAGTTACTAGCATGTTAATTTCCTATCAAGTGCAAGAGTGTTTCTGGAATAGGACAAGTTAGGGATGCTAATTCCTTTTGAACTAAAATGGGTGATTTTTATTTTGTGACAGTGGATGCTGAAATATAAATGGTTTGAGCTGACCTTTTGTTTATTGGGAATAGGACTTTGATCCCAATCCTATGGATTAGATTAAGAATTAGAAAGGTTAGAGGATGCGCACAAATATGAAGATATGCCCATAAGTGCTTTTCATGTGTGTTTAATGTTATTAAATTGAGCATAAAGATTAGATCAGCTCTAGCCTCTATGAGATGTCCTATTTTTTGCAGGAACATATCTTCTTCTTTTAAGTCTTGTTCACTTTGGTAATTTGGATTGTACTGATTTGTGAGCGTGGCAGGTGGATGTCTCTGGGTAACCAGTTGAATGGTGCACGGCTTGTTGATGAAGGCCTTCGGGCAAGGTTTAAGGCTGCTTATCCGGATGTGGAGGTGCAGCCTGCATCGCCCCCAAGGTCATCTGCGATGGATGTGGACTCGAGTGCTGTTCAGTCGAGGAATCCTCTTGGAGAAGGTGAAATGAAGAGCTCAGGAGCCCCATATGCAGAGACAACTGCTCCTGGGCCTTCTTATGTGTCTCAAGAGAAGCCTACAAGTCTTGATGTGGAGATAACAAGCTAATATCATCTTGATGCTTGGCTTCACTTAGCCTCTGTTAAGTGATCATGCGTTGGGGGGAGGGGGGTTTGATCATTTCATGCCAATTTGTTCCAGATTCCTGCATTTATGTCTTGGACCAGAAATAAGGCATGTTAGTGCATCACAGAGTGGCGGGTCATCCATAGTTTGAAGATTATGATTTACTAGTAATCGATCCAGAACAAAAAATAGTGGGAATTGCACCAACGATGTCTAGTTGGGATAATTGTAGTTTCTTCAAATGGCAATGCACTCTTCCTGCGGGGCTTGTAAATGTTAATCTGGCAATGTATACTGTTTGCAGGCTGTAATGGGGTTAACGAACGATTTTTTTTTCGTTTTTTTTTTCTTAAGTGTTGCCTCTGCAAATGCGTCTAAAGAAAGATTGGATTGGTGCATATAAGGTATTGTCTCTGCAGTTGATGGTGCTGCTGGTGTTTGGTGAGAATGGAAATTAATGTTGTTTTGTTGATTGGTAATGACTTGGATAAAAGGAATAACAAATGAAAAACGTTTTAATTGTAAACGGGATCTAATATTGTAAGTTTGACAATTTTGCTTTGAGGATTGTCGGCCAGTGGTTGATTCCAGCTGCGACGTATGAGTTGTGACCATTTTCCTTGTGTTTCGCAAACCTTTTGTCTTATATTTTATTTGAGTTTGGTGCCGGCTTTTCATTGAAAAGAGCAAAAGCACGAGGAGAGAGGAAAGTAAAGTAAAGTAAAGTAAAGCAAAGTAACGGGCTTAAAATCAAATGCAAATACCAATTCAGAATCAAATGGCAATTACAGACTATAGTCTAAATGTAGTGTGGGTTTTATTTCTTTTCAATAATTGCTGGTTTCCATGTCAAAAATATTGCAAATACTGTACCATTAATGTCTGTTGGAAAAAAATTTTACTACTACATTATTGAAACATAGTACTACAAACGAAGTACAAATCCCAGAAATGTGCAGTATCACATCTTGCACCGATATCGGAACAATTAAAATTATGACTCAAAAATCAACTTAACAACCAAGTGAATGACGATTTAAAACTATATATATGTAGAAGCAACTCAACTGTAAATTGTAAAAAATAAACAAATGCTAATACGACATTGTGCTTCTCCAAACCATTATCAATTGGTAAAATCTTTTCTTCCAGCTGTGTCACTCAGCTGCTGCCGGTGACCATGACAAACATTAAAAACATAATGACTGCAGTGGTGTAGATTGGATTAATTCTGGCGGTGAATGCTGCTGATGAAGAAGAGGCCTGAATCGGGGTGGCTCCTCCAGACACAGTAGAAGAAGGAGAATCTGCACTTGGACCATAAGCGGGAGGGTATACATAATAAGATCCATTTCCAGGCACAGAAATATGGATCTTCTGAGACTTTTCGCAATGACCCTGAGCTCCACTGATGAAGAACAACTCCCCATGAGAAGTGATGTTGAACACAGAGTTTCCATCGTTCATGATCAAGATCGGATCTTTAAGGTTGCAGCTCTGGTATGATTGCGGGGTTACTTGTAACACTGAATCTTTACTGGGTGGGTAAAGGAAAACTGCAAAGATTTCCCAGCAGAATCATCAATTTTTCATCCCAAGAACGTCATTATTGAAATTAGATCAGGAGAGTGTATCATCATTATGAATGAGGAACTTGAGAACTTACAGAGGGAATCTCCCAGCTGGAAGAAGTGATTCTTAGACCATTTGACGTAAACGTCTGGACTTGCTGAAGTGGGTGTGTTCCAAGCATCTAAATCTCCAACCTTGTACTGGTAGCAGCAGATTGTGGTGGCTTGGATCAACAGAAAAAACTGAAGAGCAATCCAAAGCTGGCATCTTGAGATTCTAAGACCAGCTGCCATATTTCCCCAGCTCTCTCTGCCTTCTTTTCTCTATTACTTTGCCTCTTTCCCTGTCAATTCAAAGGAAAGGGGAGGTGGGGGCACAAACTTACGAAATGTTATTGGCCAGATCAAAATAAGCTGATGCTTGATTGGCGTGGAAAGGGATAGTGCCTGGTGATTTAAAAATATATATATGGATTCTAGCCGTGAGTCAGAAAACGAAGCAGTCAAATGGTGATATTTAGGGTCAGCTTGAGTTGTAGCCTATAAGAAAGAAATTGGTATATGGGCCGCAAGAAATAGAATTTAGCAAGCAAATATAGTCCTTTCCATATGCAGTATACTATTTCCATATATAGCAATTACTACTACATTGGAGTACATTTCACAGTTAGTGTGGGTGGGTTTTCGGCTGTTTGTACAGTAATTCAGTACAAAAACACAGATCTACTTACACGGAATGCAATGCAGTCAATTGTGGAACAAAGGAACATGCCACATGGTACAGTTGGACAATCACACATCACGCAGCTCAACAACAAACGATTTGGGATTGGAAATAATTGATACAAAAAGTAGTCGTACATTATTCCCCAAACCACTGAATGGCTGAATGTCAATTGACAGCCAAGAGGCATCACCGCCATTCCCTTTAATCTCCGATCAAATAAAATAAGTTAAAAGAGAGCTAAAATTTTGGTTGTAGGATCCAGCACAAAGGTTGATCATTGATGGAGAAGTCATGACTCATGAGTAAATATATTATTAATCCTCCCCAAGCACTGCATTGTTGAATTTGATAATGCACTTTCAACAGAACTAGTCAGGCATTGGTGCCCCAATTAAACACTGCACTGCATTGGTGCCCCAATTCATCTCTAAAAGACCTCAAATCTTGATTGCCTGGTCGCATTGTCAACGATTTGGATCTCCTTCCCATCTAGTTGGACTTGTCAGGGAGCAATCTGGCAAGAGATGTCTAAGTGCCACTACGCCCAAGTACTTAACTGGGGCTCTGTTGAACAAGGAAAGCCCACTGAATTCGATCCCAACAATCAAAATTCAGAATTGGGGCATCGAACTACAGATGCCCGATTCAGAAATTGTCATCAAACCAAATTTCCACGAAAACTTCAAGAGAGCGACAAGGACAGTACGTCGGTTAGAAGTTTGAATCAGAATAGCCACCCGGAGCAATGAGGCGAACGAAATTACTACAAAAACCAAAACTTTGATGACGATGACGATATTTATGAAACATGAAACCAAAGACTCTTTAGAAGTAGCAAATGGCTCATGAGTTCACTTTTGATTCATTTCCAGCAAGTTGCGGTCCCGCCACAGCTAAATATATGCCAGCTTCACCGCGAAAACCATTCAAAACAAAAGGGAAAAGAGATTGCGAGCAAGAAAGGCTGCTTACTTAAGAAAGTCTCGAAATTTTTTAGTACAATCCCAAACAGTGAGTACAGAGATGAAGTTCAACGCACAACATTCCTTCAACTATTAGGAATTTTTTTATCATTTTTTGCCTAGCTTTAGATGTGAAAATTGGAACACCAGAACACCACACCACGGGGTGTATTGTCTACTCACTCCAATACTTTTCATCCTCATTTTTACCATCCTCTTCCTCACCACCGTGATCATCACCAGAACTCTCCGCCAAACCAATCCTAAACTTGTTCACATCCTCCACAGCTGCATTCCGAAACAATCCCACGTCCACAGCCCCCGACACCATGTGATACCCTCTTGATTTCATATCAACTCCGCTATCGTGAGGCATTGCAAAGCCGGCCAGGTAGGCCCCAGCACCCTCCCCATCTCCCGGCTTAGACTCCAACACCGCCTTCTCGGCCGCCCTCATCACCTCCTTCACCTTCTTGTGACCAGGGTCCCACAAGTAACCCAAGCTCGCACTTAGATCCAAGGGTCCCATCTGGATACAATCCACCCCATCCACAGCCGCAATCTCCTTAATCTTCTTCACTCCCTCCTCGCACTCCACCTGGCACATGATCAGCAGCTCATCTTCGTAATTGCTTAAATATCCTTCGTCAATTCCGTAACCAGAGGCCCGAACTACGGTGTGAGCCGAGCCTCGGACACCATTGGGCGGAAACCGGCAATAAGACACCGCCTTTCGGGCGGCCTTGGGCCCGTCGATCATCGGGAACATGATGCCCTGTGGACCCAGATCGAGAGCCTTCTTGGCCCAGGTGGCGGATGATTCCGGGATGCGGAGGATGGCGGCTGTGTTAGTGGCTGCGAGGACATGAAGGCAAGGCAGGGCATCGGAGATGCCGCCGGGCCCGTGTTCCATGTCAACGACAGCAAAATCATAACCGGAGAGGCCGGCGATCTCGGCAAGGGTCGGGGAGAAGCTGAGGAGGAATATACCGTAAAGAGTCTCGCCGTTCCTAAGCCGAGACTTGAGTGTTTCTGGGGAGGCGGTGGCCGAGTTGGAGACGCCGGAGGAGAGCGCGGGGAGGGTTTTGATCCATCTGGGGCCTAAAGGGGTCTTGCGGGTTAGAGTGAGCTGGGGAAATATTGAAGAAGGAAATGATGATTGGGGTAACTGAGGTTTAGGAAGAATGGTAGTTGAATAGAGAGGTTTTCTCAGAGTTGACAATGAAGAAGAAGAGTTCGCCGTGAAAAAGGCCACCGTGGCCATACTGTGATTTACTAATACTCGCTTCGTTGTTGTTGAGGGCCAAATTGAGGAAAATGGGAACAGGGGCAGATGGAGTTTTGGTTGCTTGTCGCTTACCTAATTTCGAGATGGTGGCTGGCTACTCCTTGGTTGCTGCGATTTACTAGTACTCTCTCCCTGGCACTCTCCTTTTTCTCTTTTTCCTTTTTTTTTTTTTTTGGTTTTAACTGATTTATTTTTCCTTCTTGTTTTTTTCTATTTTTTCTCCAAAATCCTTAGCTCAGCTCAGAGATGCAAAATCGGCATTGGTCCCTTCATCCATTTAAAATGCTCATTATATAGAAAAAACATCAAACCAACTGTATATCTATAATGGATATGCTTCCTTTCTGGACCGGGATGCATTCTAATGGCAGTAAGATTTGAAAAGCTTAATCCTAAACAAATGCTAACCCAGTCAGGTCTTGAACAAAAAATGGAGTTAACCGGCGTGGATTGGAGCATGTTGTGCTGAATGGCTCAAAGTGTTGAATTTTGAGTAAAAAATGTACTTTTGTGCCCTAAAGCTTCAAAGCAGCCTTGGCCATTGCTAGAGCACCCTCGTAACTTTTGTTTCCACCAATAAACCCACTCATATGGACGAACACACAACCAGGAATCCCAGCTGACTCAGAGAGTTCATCATCTCTGAGGCCTCTCCATTGAGCTGGAAGGGCCCTCCGGCTCTCAAAACTATCAGGAGATACTGCTACTGCTTGCACTCGCCAACTTTTGCTTCTATCATCCTACAAACCACGGATAACATTAATGCAGCTAATCACTTCAATCGAGGTACACTTCCTTCAAGAGGTGAACAAATTCAATTTTAAATACACAGAAGAACAAGATGAACTCATTACCTGATAAAGAACATATTTTATGGGAGGATCAATCTTCATCTCTTGCTCAAGCTCAAACAAATGAAGCTTCCACTGGGTACACAACATTAAATGAAAGTCTTCTCAGCTAAAAATCCATATCCAACAGAGTAATATTATATGAGCAATAGCATTTAAGAATGGAGTTAATATATTTACCAAAGTAAATATTTTAATAAACATAGGTACTGTTTAGATAGAGAAACCTTTCTTTGTATTATCTCTCAGATATGAAACTAGGTCTAATGTAAGTTTTCATATCCTAGTGACACCTTTCCGAAATGAAAATGTCGATATATTGTTTATAAGTTAAAAGGAAAGAGAACCCAAACTAATACCAGCTTCCAAGAATCTAAATGTTGCGAACTAGTGTGCAGCAGAAGTAGTATAACACGATCTGTTTCAAAGCAAAAAAATTAGGTAGTTCTAATTTGATTCAAATTTATATTTTTTTGGAGTTAATTGGGGAGTTTTCTAATTATGAGCTTAAAACTGATTAACACTGTGAGTGGTATAGCAAAACATGAAAAAGTTGCACAATCTCACACGATGAAATTCTCAGAGAACTTACAGGGCAAAATTTCGTCAAGACCATAATTTCTCCACTTGGATTGATAGCTTGCCTTTCTGCAAGACACTCCATGACAATTGACCGTGCAGGTAACCATGATCTTGCATGGAACCGCAAGTTCTATGGGAAAAACAAGATTGTCAATGCACAAATAAGCAGCTTCAAAAATATACACAAACAATTGGTTTTAAATCCTTTCAGATACAATCAATCCCAAATTATTCATCTTCAGAACACAAATAATTTAACCTAAGCACCATATTAAAAATCTTATGCTCGAGCTGATTTGCATAACATCTTTATTTCAAAACAATTCATAGAGTTTATGCTCAAGAAAGCTCTTACATCCAAAAATTCAGTGCCCGTTAGAGTCATTGCACGTTCAAAGGCTTCATTCTCTTTGTCCGATGATTGATCGGGATCAGTCCAATCCAAATTTAACTTTCCTACCCGTGAAGACAAGTGTGTATTGTTCACATATCTTGGGGGCTGATCTGTATCGTATTGATTAATACCATTGTCGATTGCATCAATTGCCTGTTACAAGTAATAAAAATTTCCAGACTTCCATCAAAGAACACAAACATAAGAACATTTTCCCCCTTGATACCTTTTCCTACCTACTTTTATCCAAGGATGTTCACTGTAACTCTAATACAATGGAGGTAAGACAGAAAGTTTATCCTAAACATACAGATGCCTGTGTTTGGAAAAAGTCTCTTCATGAGATTTTGTTGTCACATGAAATAGTTGCACTGTGTCACGTTAGCAAAGGCTGTAACTTTACTTTCCATTTTGTTTTTAGAAATTAAAAAAAAAATATTAAGTGTCATGATTTCTACAATGGTTCAGTATTTGCTCAAAGGAATCCAAGCGTAGGCAACAGAGAGTGTATAAAACATTGCTCATCACAAGAACATCGTTCATATCTTCATCAAATAATAGAGCGAGGGAAGTTTGAAGATGTGAGGAGATTTTAGTACCTCCATGAAGTTCTTATAGATTGATAAAAACAACCTTTGCACATCGGGATGTTCTTCATGCACTCTGAGCTCTTTTGCAATAATTTCCTTCCCGAAATGCTAATCAAATAACGCATAAACCAAATTCAAAATCTTTGATTACTTAGGATTCGACAGTAGCTGTTATAAATGACCCAAAGAATTTTAAAAATAAAAATAAAATCAACCACAACTATTTAAGTCCAAAACAAGGGGGAAAATTTTATAAGGTTACCTTGTAAACCAGACCAGCACTACTGAGTTTAGTATTAAAACCATGCCCAAAAACCTCCTCAAACCCTTTCTGATGATGATCGTAACGGTCGCAACTTGGGTCATAAACCCCGCCAACATCAAGCACGGCATCAAGTGTTTCCAAAACCTTTGGTCAATCATTTTAACAAACATATCACCACCATGTCACAAAAGGACCCATATACAGGTCAAAAACCTTCAAGGGTCACGAGCACAAGGTATGTACAGCTATAGAAGCAAGCAAATACTCGCAAAAAGAGAGGGTAAAACAGAAAAAGACCAGACCTGGGAGTCGCGAGTGCGGACAATTTGGGCATTGGAGAATTTGTGGGTGAGGCGAATCATGAAGCAGCCGAGAGCTTCGTCGCAGTGGAAGCTACCATTGTGGGTGCCAACCTTCTTGACGGAGAGATCGGCAGCAGGGGAAGCCGGTGGAGAAGCAGCAGTGGCGAAGGAGGCCATGAGAGGGGGAAAGTTGAAGTTTTTGGAGTTGAGCAATAGCGTCTGATTCCTGTAGTTGGTGGTGGTGCGAAGAGCCCTTGAAAACGCAGTCCACATCACAACGGACATAAAGCCTTTCTTCCTTCGCTCTTTCTCTTTTGACTTTTGGTCAAAACAATCAAAATGGAAGGGTGTCCCGATTTGTTCTATTCATAAATCAATCGATAATGGAACATATGCAAATTCCAACCTTAAACTAAACTATTGCATTTCAAAAATTTGCTTTTAAAAAGAAAAAGAAAAAAGTTTTCTTTAAAACCCCTGTATGGCAGCGAGCGCGGACCGTAAGATTACAAATTCGAATATCTTATCAACATCATCTCGATCGATCCCGTCATGACTTGCCCAATACCGTTTGCATCTCTTATATGGTTTGTGAGAATTTATCCAGTATGTACCTTTGATAACGGCTATGAGTTTCTTGGTCAAGGAAATTTTTTTTTGTTTCCTTTTTAATCCTTAATGTTCCTCGAGTTATTATAATTTAGGATAATTAAATTAATTTATTATTATTAAGTAATAATAAATTAACTAATTAAAGATTATTTTATTAAATCATTCATTTACTTAATATTGTAATTTAATATTATAATTAATATTAATTAATCTCATTTACTAATTAGTATCAGTAGTTATATTGTCAAGAGAGCTTAAACTAAACTACTGTACATCATTTAAGTTATTGTTTGCAATTTATTGCTGTACTATATAATAATGGGCTTTCCCATCAACTGTACCCAATAGCCCAGATCATATCAACAGACTCGTTAGAGGGGGCTGAGTAAAAAGCCCAGTAACTGAGGACTTCTAACATTTGCACTCTCACGCCTAAATTCACAAATTTAACAATCCTCACAGGAATTCCTGGCTCAAAATCTCAAATCAATGGCTTCATCTATCATAGCCACAGTCAATTCCTCCTCGGCTCCATTTCCGAACCTCAAAGCCCATCTCATGCAGAGATTCCACATCACTCCTTCCTCAAAGATGGGATCATTTTCAGGAACAAGAATAGCTCCTCCTTTGGTTGTAAAATGCAGCGGTAGTGACAGTAGCGGAGAAACGGGTAATCCTAATCTCAAGGATATGTTGTCAGATATTGTTGATGAGAGAGTTGAAATGCTCCTGAGCAAAGAAGAGAACCGAGTTTTGTTAGACGGGTTGGATAAGGCGTCCCAGAGAGTTGAAAGGGCCAAGAGAGAGCTGGCTGAGTTTGAAAGACAAGAAGTCGAGGCTAAGCTGCTGAGGGATTATGTCAACCAGCTCCAGTCCACAACTTCGGAGGTTTTCTTTCATCTGATGCATTTATTTTTTCTTCTGTTTGCTCTTCTGGTTGTTACCAGTTTGTAAGTCTTGCGTGAGCTTCATGGGAATTTTTGCCTGTGCTCAATCACATATCACATTGCCCAAGTTTGATCCCAAAGTAATACTTCCTGGTACCTGCTAACAAATGGTGGCGTACCGATGTCAGTTGTATGAACTGGATTTTTAGAGAAACAGAATTTAATGGGCTTTTCTGCACTATATAAGAAGAGATATTACTGGTCTCAGGTTAAAATCCGTTTTATGATTTCAGTCACATTTCTTTAAGTTTATTTTGCCTCCAACATGATCAAAGACTTGACTACATTTGAATGCTGAATTGTGTTTGAGATGTCAATTTTCAGCTGACCATACTGAATATTTCCCGACTTCAAGATTGCAGAATGTCAAAAAGAAATATCAGAGGCAAAAGCAATGGCAGAAGAGGCGTATCGCTCTTTGGAAGCCACTGGTGTTGAGGCTGAAGACTCTTCGACTGAGATGAAAACTGAATCCATCAACAAAGATGAAGAGCGACGGGAATCCATCAGAGCAGCCTCGGTTTCTGCTATAGTTGGCACCCTTGCAGGGCTACCCATACGCATAACTGGAGTGACGAGCATTTCTGACCTGATACTCCCTCTGGCAGTCACCTTTGTTAGCTGTGCTTTATTTGGAGTAACCTTCCGGTATGCAGTAAGAAGAGATTTGGACAATTTCCAACTCAAGTCAGGAACATCTGCGGCTTTTGGCATTGTCAAAGGTATTCCTGTGCTGGGAAATCAGAGTATTTATTACCTGTGAACATACGTTTTGTCGACTTAATGTTATGGAAAATGAATGTGATGGTGCTTTTTTGTATTTGTATTCTTGATGTAGGCCTTGCTATGCTGGGTGCCAGACCAAGTTTGCAGCTGGACATTGGCAGCTTATTTCCAATTGCTCTTGACAGTGCTGTTTATATTTCCGAAAATCTCTTGATTTTCCTTTTTGCCGGTGTTGCTTTGGATTTCTGTATGAAATTGGGGTTTTTAAGCCCATTCCCCATTAACAAAACAAAATCCCAGTAATAACAAAATTTTTAGGATGAATTTTGACGTTTCAAGAGTTTCTGGAAATTTTCGTAAACAACTAAATCCCTCCACCACTGGAGATCCATTGCAGTTTCGAAGTAGCATGCTGCTGTATTTCGTAATGATGAATGTGTGAAGTTGGGAAATGCAAGAGTACTGACTAATTGGCTGTCTTGCAGGAATATAACATGAATCATACCTTTAGAGTAGTATCTTTCGTTCCAAAAAACCCTGCAGCATGTTTATTTCCTTCTCTCAAGAAAGGGGGCGCCTGCAGTTGAGGTCCGTCCTACTTGGGTCATTACATTTCAGTTTGAACACAGGAAAACCCTCTCAATTATGTAATTTCAATTCAGATCCAATTTCACTCTGATACATACCAATAGAATGTCTTAAGCTCACTTTTTCAGAACATTCAAGTCGTTCACAGGACTGGATAGAACTCCAGCAACTAGAAACTGAACAAAACAAAAGCTTACAAATTCATTTTCATCCACCCGCTGTATCCAACCAAGACCGTCGACCTTATCAAACTACGTGTAAATAATGTAGTCTATGCTTGTGCGGCTCACAACTACAGGGACTTATACTAATCGCTGTAATCCTACAAGAACATAGATAAACATAAAGACAATTACTCCTCATTCGAAGGGACAGTCAAACAACAAAGACGTTTGCATTCATGTGCCTTCAACAAAAGCAATTTTTCATTCCCTAGTGGTTCTTTTCATCATCAACCTCCTCATCATCTGTTTTCAAGCTCTTTGAACCTTGGAATGTCTTCCTAGGGATTCCCCAGTCCCTTATATAGTTTCTTGATTGTTCATGTGCCGATGGCAACTTCATAGGGTCATTCATGCTCTTCTTTGTGTAAAAAGAAAGAAAATTAAAAAGGAAATCAGAAGATGAACTGAAAGCTCTGAGAGTGGCTATTGTTTTTTATTAGACTTGCTTAGTACCTCTTCCTTAGAGATTCCATCTTCCTTCTTGGTATTTGAGGACAGACGCTTTCCAAACAATTGCAACCCTTGAATATCTCCATTCCTCATACTTGCCTCTAGCTGCCAATAGAAGAGAGACTCAGAATCAATACTTTCATAAAAAGAACAGTAAGGAGAGCAGGGATTCTAGACCTGAATGTGAATGATGCATAATACAATGCTAGCAATTGGCAGCCAGCTATCGTCCACTGAAATTGACAAATTTGGCCTAACAAACATGGAGGAGGATTTATATTAGAACACCAATTTAGCATGTCATATTGATGACAGGTTAACAGTTCTGTGATCGTGCTTTAAAACAGGAAGGCACTCGAGTTTTTCCATTGTCATCTGAAGACATGCACAAATATTACACGCTATGCCTGAGCAGAAATAATCAAACACCTCAGCCAGTTGCATGAAAACCACGTTTTGGGCACAGCATTTGTCCACAGGCACCAGAACTTTTTGACATACAGAGCATGATCACGGGTTTAACATCATATAAAGGAACTAAACTGAAATGTTAAAGGATGGGGAATAAGAAGCCGTAGCATACTTAATCTGCTTCCTTTTTCCTAAAAGGAAAAAAAAAATGTCTAATTATAAACTCCATGGTACTTTGACAAATAAAGGGTAAAGGATTACATACCGCATTCTAAGGCCCAAAACAATGATATCCAGAACTAATTTAAAATACTTTGTTTGGAAATGAGGTTTAAGGATCTTGCTAAGCCAGATTGTTCGCCAACAGAAAGATGATACGAATAGAAGTTTATTTCCCAAAAAAAAAGCATCAGTAATCAGCATTTGAACCTGACAAGTAAAGTAAATGCAAGTCCCTCCACCAGAAAGTGGAAGACGTTCACCCATCATATGCACCAGAAGGGAAGTTTACAGCAACATCTGGATGATAATTTTGACACTCATCCAGACATCATATTTATGAATGCCAGAAATAAATATAAGAAAAAGATCCACAAGGGAAAAAAATCAAAAAGGGTAAAAGAGCATTCAACCTTAAGTAAGGGGCCAAATACACCAGAGCATACACAGCATAACGCCGCTTTCCTGTATCCAACCACGCAAATAACCAACTCTGCATTTTAAGTACACCAGAAAAGAAAAAAAATAAAAATGAAAGACAATTTTAGAACTTTTAAGAATAAAATCTGAACTGAAATCCCACCAGGAAAGAAAGAACAAACCAGCCAATTGAAATAAGGTATGAAGCTGATGATTCCCATAACAGCAAACCTTGCATCAGCCGAATCAATCATTGAGTCTCTCTCATCATCCTCCGGCGAAGGAGGGATCGGAAAAACTAGAGAGTTGAGAATGCAAGCCCCGATTGCGACTCCGATGGAAGTGTCACTTGATAACTCTGCCCGGCACGCCCCATGTCTCACTTTTCTCTGCAACACATAAATTTACTAATTTTACAAGCATCAAAGATTATAGCAATCAGATAAAAAAGGGGTTGATTAAAGCGGGCTCTTGATAAAGTTTGAAGCTTTATTCCTAAATACAAATTGCTTTACCGGGTGAAGCTTTTTGTGATGGCGATCAACAATACTGATGGGGGGTTTAAGGACTAAGACCAGAGAGGGCTTAAAGGGGAGTAAAGAGGACGAGAAAATTGGTTTTAACAGAGCTTGAGAAATCATCGTTAGGGTGACATGAAATTGCTGCGGGTCTGGTCAACCTTGTCACTATAAATGGAAAGGCAGAAAATAGAGTTTGCAACCTTTGTTTAAGGTTTTAAGGTTTGGTTGATTGATTCTTTTGCTGACTCGTTTTCGAAAAGAGTGCCACTGCCTTGGGCCTTTGTTTACTGGGACTGGATTGTCGGCTGCTGCAAACACCGGCATTTGCACATTGGTACTTTCTTCCACTCCCCAATTACATCACTGTTCAAGCCTCCGCTGACGTGACGCACAATTTGATCATCGCATATTTTGGTTCAAATTGACTGCAAAACTATGCCCATCAGTCTCTACGAAGTCAATTCCAAACTTCATTTCTAACACGATCTATGACCAACGAACATTTCTACTGCTTAGCCCATTTCAAGACTCCAAACTTTCATCTTCAAAGCACATGCCCACACTGGTTCCCCGGTCCCATCGTTCGGACTACGAATAAGGGAGTAGCACATGAGGCTATTTATTTATCTCACAAAGTTGTGCATTTGAGAGTGTCTTATGGTAGATGCAGTTGTTGGGGGTGAGGCGAGATGGCAGTGTTTTAACTTTGAGATTTGAAATGTGGCGGCAACCAAAGAAAAAACTCAAACTCAGGCTCAGGCTCAGACTATCAGATATTCTATTAGCAAATATACAGTTCCACATACATATGTTACGACATACATTTAAGATATCAAAGTTGTAAAATACAGACTAAATATCCCCCTCAATACTTTCCCCATAAATTTATTTTCCTTTTCCTCGTGATGACTGCTTCAAGAAGTTGATGTCCGGAAAAAATCTGCGTTTGGATCATCCGCAAAAATGAAAGAAACGGTGCCCATAAAAGCCTATTACTTGTTTGTCGTTTGTATAACTGGATTCTTCTGTAGAAATTTCATTCAGTCACAAGAGAGCAACAAGAAACAAGCAGTGCTTCATTCTGCTTCTTTTTTTATGCCAATAAGCCACAAATCAACTGCTTAAGGTCAATTGCAGAGTAAAAATGGTACCTGAATATGCACAAAATTAATATACACTTCTACAGCATCCTTTATTGGTCAAGAATCAACTGCTCCTGTCCCCATTCTCCTGAGCAGAGACCATGCTCATCCGCTGTTGTAACTGGCAACCACAAGCAACTCATGAACATGAAAGCCAAACCAAGTATTTTGTTCAATCGTTTTCCTTTAATATCATTCTTTAGAATGCTTGGTTATGTTCAATTGTATGAAACCATTTTATTTAAATCAAGAACATCCTATTTAGTCTCTTGCTTATGTTCAATTGTATGAAACCGTCCTATTTAAATCAAGAACATCCTATTTTGTCTCTTGCTTGTGTTCAATTGTATGAAACCATCCTATTTAAATCAAGAACATACACAAAAAAACATAACTAAGTTAGAAAAGTAAATTTCTCTACGAAAACGTACTTGAATGTATTTCAATTTTTCCGCTGTTAGTTCATCAGTTAAGTTACTCATCCTGAAAAATTAGAGAGCAAGAGAGATTGATGAGCTTGGGTAAACAAATAAAATAAGTAGAATCATACCAGTATAAGGAGAACTAAAAGTTAAAGAAAGAAAGAAACCTTGCTTGAAGCTCACAAATTTTTGTAAGCAGCAAACGTTCTCTTTCAGTAACAGCAGAATCAACCTGCAAAATAAGTACACAACTCTGATATATGCCTGACATTTAACATAATAATATAATAAGAAGTTAACTAGATGGTTCATGGTGATATACACCATAAATGTTCAAGGAACAAACAAGCAACTTTGTAGGACTCTCTAAGAAGCAGGATCTTATTAAACAATCCTTGTAAAACATGACTGGTGAGAAGGTAAGAAGAATATATGTCACCCCTGCATGAAGAGTCATTACTCATTGATTGCCTCTGTTTCATTTCGGTTCCCTGGCCTTAGATGATGATTTGGGGAATTTGTTTAACCACCACAAGGGAAAAGAGAAGAGGTACCCTAAGTGCAGGGAGGGAAAAACACTAGCTGCATCTACAGATTCTTACTTGAATATGCAAGATCTGCATCAGCTAAAACACAGATCCTAGGCTGGCAATTTCAGCACCAGTCAAACAACAGAACCATGTAAAAGGTTGCATGAGTCCTCTTCACACATTTGGTGCTCACAAAGACTCGCATCACAACCACCATTTTGATAAGAAAATTTTCCACAAATCTACAGATTTTCTAGAAAATCTAGTAACTTGTAAATGAAACCAGTTAAAGCTATCATATTTCACTTACACTTCCATTATTCTCTGAAATGCGAGGTACTGGAGGCAACTTGCCATTTTGAGAGACTGGAACTAAAAAAGAATCAAATTTTAGCAATTCTAGATCCCCATTTGCAATATAAAATCAGATAATAATGATGTAATATTCAGCTCACCATCTGCTACCTCAGCTGGTTGCAAACTACTTAGCAAATTTACAATGAGATCCTGAGATTACAGAACAATACCACATAAGAATCCAAAAGGGAAGGGGGAAAAAAGGCATTGACAAGCTCATAATACGAAAAGTAAAAACAAATTTTAAAAAATTAAAAATTAAAAAAAAAAAATCAACACAGCAGCAATCACAACGTAACAAAACCCTAATTTACAGGCATAAAGAAGGCAACAAATGTTCTTACCTGTTGAAAGGATGTTTGCTGAAACATGTTTTGGAGGTGAGGCATCAGGATAGAAGCTGGAATAGTGCTGTTCCCAATATCCTTCGACGAGTGGTTGTTAGGCTGTAACTCATTCAGAAAAGTATCATTACGTTGAGATTCAATATCTCACCAACTACTCCAGGAAATTGAAAGTAAACGTCAAGCATGTATTGCAGGTGATACTACAACTTCAACCAGATTAGGCTTTTCACAAGGATGTTTCCATTATTTACTGGACTGCTTTATACATTAACATACAAGAAATTAATCACTTACGTTTTGCTTAGCTTCAAATATCCAGTCTCCAACACTAGCAGACTTCCTCAAAGGTGACCCCTGCAAATGATATGAATACCTTGTTAAAAGGGGAAAAAGCCTCGAAA
Organism: Gynochthodes officinalis; assembly: GCA_020080225.1. NCBI lineage: Eukaryota > Viridiplantae > Streptophyta > Magnoliopsida > Gentianales > Rubiaceae > Gynochthodes > Gynochthodes officinalis. The sequence continues at coordinate 35,911,148 of CM034622.1, read as the reverse complement.
TCATATTCTGCTGAAACATCATTGGGACACTTTTCGCCACTTACTTGAGATGATCTTCGAGGAACTGTACATAATGGAATATCCTAGGGTAAACAATTAGGTTAGCAATTGCCATTTCATGAATCAAGTGTGACAGAAGCAGGGGCTTACTTTTACAAGATCAACATTTTCTGATGTAACTGAAAACCGCCCTTTTATTTGCACCAGATTGGTCTTTGATTTATCATCCAAAGAATCTCTGAACCCTGGGTAAAAAAGAAAGTTAATAATGACCAAATTGCAAACTGAAATTCATGTATCTTATCTCCCTAGACAATGGGCAGTTAATTGCATCCAATTGCAGTAAGTAAATTCCTACCCCCTGATGACTTAATTGGAGCTGATAAACTGTTTGCTGAAGCTCGATTTGGTAACGTTAAAGGACCACTGAAACTAGGTGCTTTTCGCACCAGTGGAGCTTTCTCTACTGGCTGCTGGCTTTCAATCTCAGACCTAAAAAAGAGGAATAAAGAGATCATACATATGAAACAGGTGTGGCAGTTCCTAGAACTAGCACCAATGAGGCAGAAGTTTGCTAACTTCAATCATCTTTAGCATAAAGGAAAAGCAAAAGTCACTTAAAGGTCTGTTAAATCACTCTTCTGTCCATGATATTCAGCAAGCGGCTGTTGAGGACAAACGAAAACTGAAATGAAGCAAAAGATCAATTTGAAGATGCACTGATAATGTTGTAATTGAGTTTACTTATCAACTACTGCCTCCTTTTCTGCATTTTTTGTCGTTAATTTGAACAGTAAAACAACCACTAAAACAAATATTACTCAAAGCAGCAGGAAAAAATAGCAGAACAAATATTACTCTTCTTGGACATCAGATCAGCAGGAAAAAAAATAGATAAATTAGCTAATGTTTAGTTACACACCTTTCTGAGGTCCGCACCCTTTCTGTTGTTGATTGACCAACCACTAGGCCAGGCACGAGCGGTCCACTCTGAGTTTGACGACTTTTTATTGATTGAGACTTACATTTGGACAATAGATCCTTTTCTGAGATAGGCGGTGGCTTCTCAGGTTTTGATTCATTCTTCTTCAGTAAAGACATCACTTGATTGTCAGATTCTGACAAATCGCTTTCAGAGACTTTTAAGCCCTTATCACCATTTATCTGTTCACTGAAATTCATGAATCACAATGCAAAAGTCTCCTTTAGGACTAAAAATTGATCAAAGGTGAATTAATTGCACATAACAACACATCAAATATGACAAAGATGTACAAACACTCCCCCCCCCCCCCCCCACAAAATCCCTCTCCCACCTCCTCTTGATTAGGGTTTGGAATCACAACAGTTTGTGTCCATGTCTTAAACAAAAAGCTTCTCCAATAATTTCGGGAATGATATTTTGCAATTTAACTAATACAGACACACACTGTCAAATTTTATTTTTTGAGCATGAGAATCAAATGCAATAACTAAAATACAGACACAAGTAGAAACAGTTCGTTTCATGTCAAAGATTACCCGCAAATAACATTTGTGGAATGCGATCTCCATAAAGCAGGTTCAGAAGCAGATGCATCCAGCCACTGTCCGCAAGGAATCTATTATCTTAATTTGCTCTAAATGAAAACTTTTTGGAGAACAGCATGAAAGATAAGCTAAGCTGAGTGCAGAATTAAGTACGATCCCAATAATAGACAGAAACTGTCCAAAAGATACAAAATAGCTGGAACAAATCAAGTATCAATTACCTTTTTCTTCACATCTACTTTTGGATTTGCATGTTCTTCTTTAGTTTCTTGTATTTCATCTTCATCTTGCACCTGCCATGACCAACATCTATTGACCATTAAAAAACCCATTCGCATGTAATTTGAGCTTTCAATTTCACTCAAATAATTCTGCCACATACAAGTGAAGCTTGGATTTTTAAATCCTCAATATCAAAGTTCCAAGCACTGACACCTCTCTGATACTGACTCTGCAAATAATAAACAAGAGATTACAACCACAGCCAGGGAAAAAAGGTATGATCAGTTCACTTTTCTTGGTTCTACTAGTATAAACAATTGACATAGTACAAAATACAGCACAATATACCGGATGTCACTAGTTTAAAATTTTTGAAATGGAACGAAACTAAGATAAATTGATCATGCTGTAATATAAGATCGAACAGCCATTTAATATTCGTAATTCTTCTAACCTGTGACAATGCTTCCTGTTCAGATGAAGGCATTTTCTTCAATGCTAGTTGTGTGGCATCTTTCAGCTGCAAAATTTAGGAGGCAAATAAATAAAAAAAAGTTATAACTAATTCTTCCATATCCCAGCAGAGTAGCACTGAAATCTGTAATGTAAGACCTGAAGTGTTTTCACACGATTCCACAGTGGTGGCAAGTCAGCAAAGAGTTTCTTCACTGAAAGCTCTGGAGGCTTTGCATTCTTGAAAAATGCATGTTTCAACAACTTTTCTGAAGTTGGCCTCTTTGTTTGATCTTTCACCAAGCACATTGCAACCATTTCTTTAAAAGACTGTTTAAATTGGAGCATCAGTTTAACAAGAAGACAATACAAAAATTGAAAATAACATCTCAACTAAGATCTACTTGGTATCCAAAACAATCTGTCCCCAAATACAGCAGTCAAGTTTAAAAGGGGCGTACCTTAGAAAACTTTTTATCCCTGTCATAATCAAGTCCAGGAGGTGCGTTCTGTATGGTCATCAAAAGAACCTAAAGAATAGAGAAGATACAATACAATAACAAATACAAGTCAAGCACATTTTATACTAAAACTCCTCCTCTTTTGTCAGAAATCTCACAGATACAAAAAAAAAAAAAAAACCTTCATTGGAGGGTATTTAGAGAAGGGTGCATGACCATGAGCCAACTCTAGGGCAGTGATCCCAAATGACCATATATCAGCCCTGTCAAAAAATTTTACAGAGGAAACTATTGCTTATCCAACCAGACTATGCATGAAGGTTTGCATAGTGCTGTTATGCTCTTCATATCACATTCATTGAGTAAAAATCACTAAAAAAAAAAAAAAAAAATCTTTCAGGCATTCTCTGTTTCTTTTACGTGGTTAATAAGTAACACAATCCTAGGGAAAAAAAAGATCAGTAATATTAGCTAAGGACCTTCAGATACAATTACGAAAGTTAATAGTCCCCATTCCCCCATGAATTGGAATAGCATTTGGCATTCTAAAAGCAACTACCCATTGCCCAATGCCATATTCTCAGATTTGCCCATGCCTCAGACTGAAGACCTTGCATGTATAAGTGCACATTTGAAGGCTTAGCTGATGCTTGCTCAACATATGAAAGTATGTTATACTCTTCATAATTGAAGTACTATGGAAACAGCATGTTACTCACTTGAAATCATATCCACCTTGTGGCTGCAACACCTCTGGTGCCATCCTAGGAATAGATAATCATTGAAACATATATATAAAGAAAATTTTTGAAAGGAAAAAGTTTCTGCACTGAATAGTTAAAGGAAAAGTTGCTGATAACATACCAGCATGGAGTTCCTACAAAGGTATTCCTTGATCTCTGTCTGTCACCTCTGTCAAACATGCAAGCTGACACACCAAAGTCAGCAAGCTTTACCTCCCCATTACTGTCAAGTAGTATGTTCCCAGCCTACATGGAAAAGCTAAACTTAATGAAACCAACAAAATAGTCACACATGGATGAAACAAGGTACAAAGGAGACATTTGTTTTCCCTTTCTGAACTTTCAAAATTCGAATTTGCTTTACTACTCATAGTAGTCCCATCCCTCTCTACAGATTTTTGACATATGTAGAGGAAATAAACACAGAAAGGGGGTAGGCAACTTATGCAACTAACGATCTGCACCCAGCCAAACAAAAAAAAAACCATGCCCTGCCATGTTCTTTGTTATCAATTTATGCGATACCAAGTAGTGATGAGAATCTCATATATAACTAACCTTAACATCACGATGGATATGACCGTGTCGATGAAGATACTCCAGAGCCTTAAGAGTTTCTTTCAAGATAGACCCAATTGCTGACTCTTCAAATCCATCCGGATATGCTATCTTCATGAGGTGTAGACAAGAGCCCTCGGCCATGAAAGGCATGACCACCCAAAGGTTGCGATCGGCAACGAACGAACAATATGCTCCTATCACATTTGGGTGATCTATTAAACTCATTGTCTGAGCTTCTCTGCGGATGTCATCCTGGATACAAGAAAAAAACAGACTTCCATGAAACCGATCAAGATGGGAATATGGTAATGTATTTACAATGGAAGAACTAGAATCTGCAACAAGATCAGAACTTTGAAGGAAAACAGGATTTGAATCTCAAAATCCAGTTGTCAACTTATGGTACAACACTTGGAAAACTGACACTAAGCATTCAACACGAAAATAATAATAATAATAATCAACCATACACATATTTCGTAAAATAATGGCCGAAGGAAACAAAATAACATGACACTGCAGAAAAGCAAGCAAGGAAACTATTATATTATATAGCAAAATTTAACGAGGACGTTAACACCAGCAAAGAAACCATCCACTGGATTACAACCAACCATACTAATTTAGAACGGAGGACATGATGGAAAAGAGGGGGAAAAAAGCGCCAGTATATGGTTTCTGAAGAAAAATTTCTTCAACCACTCAATTGAAGATTCATATTCAGGAAAGATAATCAAGCAGCTGACATGGGTGTCCGAAACTATGGATATTATTGCTTAACATCCTAACGAAAAGTAACGGAATTTGCATACTGCATAAAGCTAGAATGTATAATATTACTTGCAGATGAACTCAGTCAATACATTAATATTTGTAGTTTTGACCGTGAAAGTAAAATATTTCCCTCGATTCTGATGCAGTAAGGGCATTATAGTGCAAATGATGAAATATTTATGGGTTGTATGGCATCAGCACCCTCCGGGAAGAGACGGACAACAGGCAGAGTACCCCCAATTCAATGTAGGTCAAAATTTTGGATAAAAGAAGTCTTTTTTACACCCTCGTGAGGAAACGAAGTAATCACAACGTATAGTGGTTAAAAGTGTATACACCACTAGCATAGTTAATTTCGCGGAAGTCAGTTGAGCTAGAATTTAAAGCAATTCAGGTTTTGCCGAAACTACGACAACAATTAGTAAGAGGAGCAAAAGAATCGAACGCAAAAAGCTACATAGTAGGTTCAGACAAGAAGCGGTGGAAGTAAGCGAAGAAGGATAGTAGAGGAACCAGATTGCTGTTGCAGCGATCGAGATCCAAGCACTTGATAGCGACAACTTCATTGAAAGGAAGACAGATCGCTCGGTAGACGATGGCGCTGGCGCCGTAACCGACCTCTTCAAGGAGCTTGTAATCACTAGGATTAACAGAGTAAGTCTTGTGTCCTCCGCCCATTCCCTCCCCCTCACCGCCGATCGGAAAGCCTCACTTACAATTTATAGAAAAATCGAACGAAAAGTTGAAACTCAATTACTAATACCATTCCAAAATCCTTTTGGCGCAGCAGAGCAGCCTTGATTGTGGACTGACTGAGAGCGTTCGAGTTCAACGAGAAGAAGCAGCAGCGGCCCTTTTTTTCTTTTTTTATTTCTCTTTCTCTTACAATAATCCGAATTATTAGCGATGTTTTTTTTTTATTATTATTCTTATGGGGATGGGCCCGGGGAGTTCGTTGACTAGGAATTACTCCATAAAAATATTTTAGGTTATGTTTGGACAACTATTCTTAAACACAAAATTAAGGCTCCATTTGGAGTGTGATATATTTGAAAAAGGTTGTATTGAAATGTGTAAAAGTTTTGGTAGGTATTTTTTGATAGAAAAAGTATTTAGAGGGAAAAATGAGAGGGAAATTTTTTTCAAATTATATGAGAGGAATTTGAATAAGAAAATTTAAATTTTAAATTTTGAAATAAAAATTTGTTTGGAGTGTAATGGTTTTATTTGAGAAAAGAACCCACTTTTTCTATTTGAGAATAAAAATGATTTGTCCAAATGGAGCCTAATTTTTCTCAAACAAAAACAAAACATTCAAATATATTTTTATTTTAAAATTTAAAATTTAAATTTTCTCACTCAAATTCTTTTTACATAGTTTTTTAAAAAAATTTCTCTTATTTTTCTCTCCAAAATACTTTTTTTATCAAAAAAATACTACTAAAATTTTCACATATTCTAATATAATTTTTTTCAAATACATCACACTCTAAACAAAGCCGCCTTAAGTACTTAATTAGTACTTAGTCCTTACGTAGATAACCGTAGCTATAGTATGACACGTGGACTAGCAACGTTAAGGGGCCAGTCACCACTCACCACTGGTGCTTTCAGTTTCATTATAAATGAATTAAAGGGGCATTTCATTTCATTTCATCTATGGTATATTTGTTCACCCTACACTACACTACACCCTAGTTTAGTTTAATGTTTAATTATAGGAGGGAAGGTTTGTTGCTAATCATCTAAGTTCAGTTAAATTACGCAGCTAACCATGAAATTTGGAGTAGCTTGATTTACTTGGCTGCCTAATCATTAATGATGCTAATGAAGAGTAAAACTATCCTTTGCCATTTCAATCCTCAACGTAACAATTATTGGTGTGTATGATTAGCCATGAAACTCAAATATAATTTCCAAATTAATTTCACCATTTTTAACATATATCTCCCATATCATAATTAAGATACAAAAAAACTTAAAATACATATATCTCCTATCTCAAAAAAAAAACAAACGTACAAATCACATTTTGAAACTCAATTTATACACAATCAATCCCGTGGATTGATTTGGAGCTTTCCGAGGTTTAGTTTGGTTTAATCTATAATTAATTTTTGAGTATAAGGGTGTCTTGATAGTAGGACTACAATTCACAATCTGCAAAAAGGAAATTAACCAAATATCATGATTCCCCTAAAAATAAAACAATCTCCTTCTCCTCCTCTGCCTAATGATCCCAGTGCCTGAAGCTTTTGAAACCAGGAATCCCACTCCCAGACACACAACCCATATCCCAACATCCACTGCCCATCTAACCCCGTCCATCTCTACCTCCTCCCCCGTTTTACAATGATCTCCACCGCCGTCCACCAGCTTCCCGTCGGCTCTAATATCACCATCACCACAACAGCATGAACAACAGCCGTCCGAGTCATCCGATTCTTCCCTCTGCTCAGGAATCTCCTCCAACGACCTCTGGAAACACTTGCTTCTCCTCCTCCTCTTCGTCTTATCTCCTCCACCCGCAATCTCCACCTTCTGAGACATCACCGCCAAGCGTCCTTCCGCCTCAACACACACATCAACCTCCGACAACAACTCTTCCTCCTCCTCCCCCTGGGACTCACAATCCAACTTCCAATTCTCCCCCTCCTCATCCTTCCTGACAGTCCCTTTCAACACCTTGGCGTTACTGGCGTAGATTTCGAATCGTAAACCTTCGCCCGCTGTCACTCTTTCCCTGCTGCCGTAGGACATCGCCGCCCGAGTGGGTTTCGTATCCGCCGATATAACTGGGTGCAAAGTAACAAAAGCAGGAGTGTCGGGACGGAGGTTTAAGCCATTTATCTCCAAAGGGCCGCCGTTGATGCGGGGAGGAAAGTGCAGCGTTAGAGAATCTCGCGAAGCCTGTTGCTGGGTGGAAAACAACAGGCGTACGTAAAATGCTTTGATCTTCAAGACCTGGCGTTCGTTGTGTTGAAACCCTCTACACATTGGTTTGGTCGTTTGGTTACAAACTGGAATATGAATATTGGGTGGATTGGATTGCGCGGGGGGAGGGAGGTGATATCAAGAAAGATAGAGGTGTTAAGTTAGTAAGTTAATGAATTGAACTTGAAGACACCGATGGTTTTTGATACGAGTCAGGGGGCGGAGAGTTGGGGACTGTGGGTAGCACACGGATTTGACTTCCGTCCAGACTCGGGTGGAAAAGGGAAACCATGCAAAATAAAAGCTCCCATTTTATGCATAATTTTAATTGGCATAATTCTTTTGTGTTTTTTTTTTCTACGAAAATAAAAATAAAATTTTTTATTGTAAATGTGTCAACGGTTTGCATGCAATATTGTTGGTGTATTAAATTAAATTTACTTAAAAAAATATATTTTAATTATGATTTAATAATTATTAGTTTATTTAGTTTTTAATTAGATTAGAATTTAGCAATTATTATTTAAGTTGGATTTGGATTGATTTAGGAAAATAAATTTTGAATAGAATTTGATAATTATTTTTTATTAAATATGGGATATATAATATATATAGAGAGAGAGATTTCAAGAAAAATAAAATTATGAGGAGTATGAATTTTTTTCTATTTTTTTCTATTTTTGAAATGTAGGGTTTTTTTTCCTACCATATTGTTAGTCTTCAGATAAATTGTTTTTGTTGTCTTTTCCACTACATGATTTTTATATGTAAGATTCTTATATCCTATATTTGGTATTAGAGCCAACAACGCTAGTTGCTAGTTGTTGATTTATTGATTTTGGTGATTTTTTAACAATAGAGAAGAGTTGTTCATTAGGCATGGATTATTGGAATATAACATGTGTTATTCCAAGATTCAAGGGAAAAGCAAAATTATAAATTTTAGAATATTTAGATGGAAATACACTTTCGAACATATAATTTGCTATAGTTCATTCAAAAATAGATACCAAATATTTTCGATGCTGAAACCAAAATAAATGTGTATTTGGCATTATCTTAAATTTATCAAACAATTGATATATCAATTTTCATAAAAATTGTATTGCTAAAAGTGCTAAACAAACACAGGATATTTTGGAAAGAGCATATATTGGCATAGATCAAGTTTGAACAAAAAAAAATGTGTTCAAGTTGAAAATAAAATTTGAGTTGTGTTCTATGGAGAAATCTAAGACAAAAATTATTTTTCTCATTTGTTGGATGTCAATAACAATATGAAGTTTAATGGGTATATTATTGATGATGATTTTTTTTTTTTGTGGAAAAAGTTCTTAATTTGTTATCTATAAAACTTAATTATATTGTAACACTTATATTAGAGAGTAAAGATTTATTAACATTGAGCATTGAAAAATTACAAAGTTCATTAATTTTTCATGAACAAATAATTGATTGGAAGCTTGTATTAGAAAACAAGTTAATAGAACAAGTTCAAAATACTACAGTAATTGATGAAGAAGATAGTTTCAATACGAAGTATGTTCAAGGTCATAATTATAAATAGATGAATTATGAAAACCATCAAAACCTATCATATGTGAAGACATCCAAATTATGTTTTTTGAAATGTGTTGGGAGTGAAAAAATTGTGGTTTTATATAGAAGAAAAAGTTGATTTTGTAAAAGAAAAATAAGAGATGATTGTTTTAGCTAAACAACAAAAATAAATTAAAATTAATGTTTTGGTTGATGAAAAAATTGTTAATTTAAAATAAAAATAAAAAATCACTGACATGGTTGAAGAATATGAAGACAAGAGAAAACTCAAATATATTTATATAGAAGAGAAATTTGATATCGTAAAATATTTTGAATTGAACAGTGATGGTAAATATTATTGTTTTGAAAAGTGAGTCAATATGAATGAGTTTTTTGGATAAAAAATAAGAGCTAAATAGAAGTTTTTGAAAGTATAAATTTTCATCCATATCAAGTTTGAAGGCACTATAGAAGATTAGCTACAAGTTGATGGTATACATGATCTATGCGGTAAAGGAGATTTAAAAAGAAATTTAAACTCGATATGGTATTGAAGTTGCTTTCATAACAAGATTGGTTTAAGGAATGCATTGTTGGTATATTAAACTAAATTTATTTAGAAAATTATATTTTGATTATGAGTTGGTAATTATTAGTTTACTTAGTTTCTAATTAGATTAGAATATAGTAATTATTATTTAAATTGGATTTGGATTGTCTTTAAAAAAATAAATTTGAGTAGGATTTAATTATCAAATCCTAATCATTTTTTATTAAATATGAGATATATATATATATATATATATAAAGGATCCATGGTTATTAATTTTGTGAGGTTTAAAAAAATAAAAGAGAAATTCAAAGAAAAATAAAATAATAAAGAATAAGAGTTTATTAATACTGTTTTTATTTTTGAAATGCATGGTTTATTTTCTTACCATATTATTAACATTGAAATAAATTACTTTTTTGTTACGTAATTTTTATACGAAAAATATTTGTATGTTACAAATATTTCATTTATTTCTTTTTTTAAATATACAATCTAAAGGAAAAAAACGTTAGTTGGTGATGGGTGATGGGTGATGGGTGATGGGTGGACAGTGGAACAGTGTAAACAATTTGGAATTGCTGGGCAGGGAGGATATCGAGGAGGACATTGCAATCTTAACAAGGGTGGGTGACCAGCTTTGGGTGTTGTGACTTGGGGAACCTCGCATACAACGCCAAAATTTGCCATCGCCATTGGCCCAAATTGTACTACACTTTTACTATATATATACAAAGGAAAAAAACACAAAATACTAATAGGCTTTGCCCGATGGGTGAATTCGAATTCTGTTGGTATCCATTTTGCTTTCTGGGCATTCTGAAGGCATAATATCTAGGAACATCACGTAATCCCTCCACCACTCTATGCCACGATGGTACTCTCAGTGTGATGACTGATGACTATTTCTCAAAATCAGTGACCCAAAAGGTCCGGCCGGCTTTGTCAGGCGGGGCAACATTGGAATGTGGGAAAAGCTTCTATTCTATCCTCTGGCTGGACTCTTTGTTTGAGAGTTGAGATGGGTTGGCCCGCCGCGAATTCACAAAACTCCACTGGATCTTTTTGGACTTGGAAGCAGAGCATAGCATTGCATAGCTGCTGCACCGTGGCTTCTAAATTATCCAAGTGACAGAACAACATCCAACACCAAGCAGACAGGCCCAAAAAATAAGCACAACAAAGAATTCGTATAAAATATTGTTGCCAGTCAGAGTCAAGAAAACTTTTTTTATTTTAGACAACAATAGCCAAATTAACTACTGTTTGTAAATGTGTCGATGCCATTTACTTCATTTCCGAAGCAGATATTAGATGTTAGACCAACTGATGATTGATGGAGGAGTGGTCACAGTCAGTATATTGCATGTTTGTAAGACTGCAGATTTTGTAGCTACTTGCACACCCCACAAAAGTCCAGGATGGAGTTGATGACAACATATATGCTCAATTTCCTGTCTCCCCATATTCCATTCTGCAGGATGAATGGATTCCGTGCTCCATCTCTCTACAGTGCACGCATCTATCAAACATGGGAGGACTGCGTTTCTACTCTTATAACCACCAATGCGTTCGTTCTTTTGTTTGTTGGATAGTACAATTAAAAACGTTGTATTGTCACCACTTGTCCAAATGACCCACCACCATTCTGTTTTTCTTTGCCCTTCTTCCACTCATAATAACAATTAGTGCGTCACTCCAAAATTCCAAACCGCAGTGAGCACCAATTCTCAGTGGTCTTCATTTCCGCTCCATTATTGCCCTTTCTGCAGTAACCTCATTAATTAAGCTCTTTCTCAGTAGCCAACCCAAAATTTAATACCTGCATAAGCACAAACCTGACCCAAATCGATTTAGCTTTTGGAACCACTATATATAAGATGAAGATTCTTTCTCACCCAATACTTTTTTTTTTTTTTAAAAAGAAAAAGTGAAAGAAAAAGAGTTCAAGATCCACCACTGATATATATTTTTTGGTATATTTTTGTAACAGACATATCATTTTCTGAGCAACCCAAAAACTTTAACCTTGCATTAAGATGCTTTAAAATAATAGTATAATACTAAACTTTTTTTTAAATTTTTTTTTAATTTTCATTCTGTGCTTGGATGGAAGTATCTTCCATCATCCAAACGTAATCTGAAATTATTGGCAACTGATTTACACTAACTACGCGTAATTAAGATCCATGTGAAACGTTCATCTAAGGATGCTGTACATTTGAAAAAGAAAGATACCGTGCATGCACTGTACACAATTAGCGAACGCTCAGTCAACCTCAGGACTATCTTGCTGAATAATTTCCGGGAAGATGCTTTTTCAAACCACTAAAACAATTGTGTGCGGTATCTTGCCGATGCATTATTTTTATATGCTCATAGTACCAGAAACTAAGGAATTCATGATCATTAGTGAGCTGTAGTCAATTTTTGTTAAGAAGAATGAATCATAAAACATGCATTTGTCAGTCATTTTGAATACATGCAGATCAAACTACAAAGTCCTTTGGGACACCTAGACAATACGTAACAATTATTAGAGTTCATGCTGATTAATTATGAGCAGCCATTGCAGCGTCCGATGTCCCTGGAGAGGGAAGTAACTCTTCTGTGTTTGGACGTTGACTTCGAAACATAAGCCACCATTTCTGATCTGTCCAGCCTTCGAGGCCGTCCAAGGTAATCTGCTTTTGAGTTTAGTAGGAGTAGTAGTACGCAGGTTGTAATTTTAAATGCTGTAAAATTGCCACCGGCAACTAATGTAATCCCACAACATGCACCAAAATATATATTTAATTACTGCGGCCGGCCTGCACGCCTTATTCTTTTTTTCTATGATGAAGCATTGAAACTGTTAATCAACAATCATCATCTAAAACAAAGGAATCTTATTGACCCTTTGTAACCAATCACATGAAATATCAAAAGTGGTTTTCATTATTGTTCTTCTATCAATTTTCAACTTTGGTATGGTATTTGATATTTCTTCACAAGAAAATTCCACCAGAGTATACGTCAAGTATAAACAACAAAATGAAATGCATTATAGTAACCACTCTCAATAAAAACATTTATCTAGGAAGAAAAAATCTTCTCTTCTCCAACATTTGTCGGTCATAATCTGCTCAACCTTATCCTACCTCAATTCTCTGCAACGTGCAAATCATCAGTTCTACTCTCTTTATATGGAATATTGATTTGCAGGCCCATGTATAATTAAAAGAAATACCCACGTTAATGTAATTCAAATGAAACAACTGCGTCAAATTTCAAGTTTCTTCACTTTTCAATATAAATGTTATTTTCAATTAATTTCCAATACCATAAGGGTCATACAAAAATATATGAGTAATGATAATGACAAATCATGGTAACTTTGTACGGTGACGGTGACAAAAAGACAAAATCTATTATTCCATACTTATTATAAAATACAAAATAATGAAAGATAATTTTGTCTTTTCATAATTATCCCGTTAGTCACAATAATTTATCATTATTTTAATCATTACTCAAAATATATCCACTCGTGAATTTGGATAATGACTGCGCAACGAAAATCATTACTCTAATGACCATTTGAGTGCGCAAAAGAGGCAAGATGCTAACCACTAGACTAGGGGATTAGAAAAACAAACAATTTATAATAGGCATATTGCAAATTAATTTGCGTTAGCTGACATGGCTACCTAGTACTGTAACTTCAACATCAGAGTAGAAGAAAATTACTAGTACAAAACTGGAAAGCCTGAGTGTTTGTGTTTTTCAAGCGAGGATTATATAGAATCCTCTCATCCTCCTCCTCCGGGTTCTAGGACTTCCATGGAAAAGAAGTGGACATAACCCCATATGGAAGTTCAGGAATTGATCACTTACTGCAAAAATTCTGGTTCAAGCATTAAACTATACAGATATACCTATCTGGCCGCAATTTTCGTTCACGGATTCCCAATTTTTTACGTAATAATTGGACTACTTTTCACTTCCTTCATACTAAGCAAAGCAAATCAGGAGTCCAGCTGAGAGGTAAGACCTAGCCTGCACTAGTATAAGTATAATACTCAACATTTAATCATGTGCTACCCACTTTCGTCCCCATAATTGTGCACTTATTGCCTCCTTTCTAGCTTGTAGCACAGTAATATTTAGGATTTCGATATTAAGATGTTGCAGATTGCTACACAGATAGAAGCCATGGATGGTGAAAACATGGGCGAACACAAACTTGGGAAGGAAGAGATCGTCGTGGAGAGAGATGACTTGGAAGAGCTGCAGAGAGGTGGTGAGAATCAGAAGAGAGTTCAACCCTGGACGAAGCAGATTACTCTGAGAGGAGCCATTGCCAGCATAGTCATAGGAAGCATCTACAGCATAATACTAATGAAACTGAACCTCACCACGGGGATCAATCCCAACCTTAATGTCTCTGCTGCACTTCTTGCTTTCATTTTCATTCAAACATGGACGAAGGTGGCTCGAAAGCTTGGACTAGTTTCCCTTCCATATACCCAGCAGGAGAACACCATGATACAAACTTGTGCAGTCGCATGTTACGGCATTGTAATGGGAGGTTTGAGCTCAGAAATTTGAATCTTTCTCGGCCCAAATAATTACACCATGAATTCCTTCTTTTCAGGCCATCTGCGTGTTTACTGAGCCCTTATTGTATTTTATCCAACTTTTAGGTGGATTTGGAAATTATCTTACAGCTCTAAGCAAGAAAACATATGAGCAGACAGGCGTGACAACTGAAGGAAATCCTCCTGGCAGCTACAAGGAACCTGGGATTGGTTGGATGACCGGTTACCTCTTTCTTGTTTCCTTTATTGGTATTTTTGTGTTGATCCCACTCCGAAAGGTAAATGTTTATCTTTATCAGGGGCTCATGTTGATAACCTTTTTGTATGCTCCTGTTTTTTTCCTGTTGTGATTCTGAAATTTGTTGAGTTAGAAGCTTGTTTAGATTTCACAATCATGGTTATTTTATGCATTTAATCTGCAGAGAATTAATATGTAGTTGCATTAAATGTGTATGTAGCAGCAAGAAACAAGGATGAGAAGCCATTCACTATATCCACTGTCACGTTATTTGATTTTTTAAAGTGCTGGACCACAAATATGCCCTTCTTTCTATAAGTTCGTGGATTGATGCAAGCAATATTTATATCGATTCATGTAAGACTTTGAAGTACAATATTACAAGGCCCGAGTTAATATGAGTTCTAATTGGTTCGCAGATCTTGATAATCGACTACAAATTGACCTTTCCAACTGGCATGGCAACAGCAGTTCTCATTAAAGGTTTTCATTCTAGGAGCGAAAAATTGGCTAGGTACTCTTTTGTCAGATCTCTCACCTACGAATTTTCTCACACTAATTTCAGTAATGATGACATAACCCGATTCATTTATATGGCTTGTGGATGTTATTTTGATATTTGCAGAAAGCAAGTACGAAGTTTTACAAAGTTTTTTTCTTTGAGCTTCCTTTGGGGATTTTTTCAGTGGTTTTATACTGGTAATGGTGACTGCGGATTTGCACAGTTTCCTACATTGGGTTTACGAGCTCAAAGGCAAACGTATGTGTCTTTATATGTGGGTTTTAAATTTCTGTAGTTTGAATCTTTTGTTTCTATTTAATGCTTATCATTTTGGGATTCGCTGATACACTATTTACCATGCATGATCTTGTTTCTTAGGTTTTACTTTGATTTTAGCTTGACTTACGTGGGAACTGGAATGATTTGTCCCCACATAGTCAACTTGTCCATGCTTCTTGGATCGGTCCTCTCTTGGGGCATTATGTGGCCACTCATTGGAAAGGAAAAGGGCGATTGGTTTTCAAAGGACATCCCAGAAAGCAGTATGAGGAGTCTTACTGGTTACAAGGTCTCTCTTACATGTATAAAACACAAAACAACTTGTTCCGAGTGACCTTTAGCATTTTGTTTGGGTTTCACTGCACCTGGATTTGACATGATCTCCTGGCAGGTTTTCATCCCCATTGCTCTTCTCCTAGGTGACGGGCTCTACAATTTCACCAAGATAACTTTTATCACGCTCACTAGTATTTATGTCAAGTTTAAAGAGAGGAAACGCAATTCTTCAGGTAAAATTATACACATTATGAAGCTGAACCTTGAAGGTTTTTTTTTTTTGATTTGAAACCATCCCATCTTGTTCTATTTTCTCTTTTGACAGAGAAAAGTGATGATATAAAAGCCATTGATGGTCCGAAACAAAATGAGATCTTCGTAAGAGAGAAAATTCCCACGTGGATAGCTCCGTGTGGATACATCGCCCAGGCAATCATTTCAGCTTTTGCCATACCCGCAATATTTCCTGAGCTCAAGTGGTACTATATTGTGGTAGCATACATATTTGCACCATCCTTGGCTTTCTGTAATGCTTACGGAGTTGGTTTGACTGATATAAACATGGCCTACAATTATGGCAAATTGGGGCTATTTGTTTTTGCTGCTCTAGCTGGAAAACAGCATGGTGTTGTGGCAGGATTAGCCGGGGCCGGCCTGATCAAGTCGATCATTTCTGTTTCTTGTACTCTGATGCTAGATTTTAAGACAGGCCATCTGACTTTGACATCCCCAAAAGCAATGATGTTGAGCCAGGCCTTTGGGACAGCCATAGGTTGTATTGTTGCGCCACTCAGCTTCTTCTTGTTCTATAAGGCATTTGATATTGGAAACCCAAATGGAGAATACAAGGCACCCTTTGCGATAATCTACAGAAACATGGCCATTCTTGGGGTCGAAGGCTTTTCAGTTTTGCCCCAACATTGTCTCCATCTCTGTTATGGCTTCTTTGCCTTTGGAGTTGGGATCAATGCAGTGAAAGATCTTTCTCCGACAAGGGTTGGAAAATGGATGCCAGTGCCAACAGCCATGGCAGTGCCGTTTTTGATTGGTGCTTACCTCGCCATAGACATGTGCATTGGATCTCTGGTAGTGTTTATGTTGCACAAACTCAACTCTAGAAAGGCAGAGCTGCTGGTTCCAGCAATTGCTTCTGGTTTGATATGTGGCGAAGGCCTGTGGACACTTCCTGCATCGGTTCTTGCCTTGGCCAAAGTCAAACCACCTATTTGCATGACATTCTCGGCTTCTTAAATAAATAAATATATGTAAAAGAATTTCCTTGTTCATGCATTGGATGAAAGAAAGATGTTCACCTTGTTGGCGACAAGGTCTCATGTTGTTCAGTAAATCCTTTCAATAACATTAAAGCTACAGTTACGATTACATATCATATCTAAATCTACCTAAGAAAAATGATGGCTACTTTTCATTTAGATTTGGATCACCATGTGCATGCAAACATGTTATGAATGGATTAAGTGGGGAAAATCCTCTACACAATGGTACCAAATTTTTGTCTTGTTTACTTGAGCCATTGTGATTACGGGCAGTACAAACGAAACAGGCATGGTGATGCACAGGAAATGCATTTGCAAAGACATTTCGGTTCGAAGAAGCCTCTATATCTCACATACATATCCGGGGCAGGCTGAACTGTAAACACAATAATCACAAAGCCAGAATGGATATGGTAATTCCGGGCCTTGAGTTGGTCTAGCATCTTCACAGAACTGAAAAACTTCCCACCATTGCACGCTACTGAGTGCATTACAACCATAAACAATGTACGGTGGATAATTTATACGAAAAAAATCTCCATATATAAGTCGTCTTTATAGTTAGAAATGTATATGGAATTCGTTATCCAACATTGGAAGATGAATTTCGGTAAAGTGGGGGCACCCATCAGATGATGACGAGCACAAAAATGGGGGTAAATCACAGGATACTAGTCTGCCGAAAGAAGAAACGTCTATCAACCTATTTGGTGACAATTATACACAATGATAAATAGTCAAAGTGTCAAAATAGATTTGGCATTTCGCATCTATAACTTACATAAGATCACCCAGTTATTATCCCAGCCAAAACATTACTCTTACGCCTTGCAAAGATTGTGTACACTAATCGAATTGCATCATGCCATCCATCCAAGTATTCCCATGAATCAGCAATCAGTGGTAGAAATCAGGTGATGTTTTTGACTACAGTCATGGAATGAGAAAGCAGTTACCCTAATAAATTATTATAAACAAACTGCACATAGTTATGTGTGTAAGAGATAGATGAATGAAGCAAAACGATAGGAGAATGATCCAAGTTGGTAATAGGTATTTTTAGGCTTCTCGGACCATGAAATTTCCCTCCCAATTACTCACGTCAGTTACACAAAGCAATTCTGTAGTTTTCACAACATAAAAAATGCAGCACAACCCTCCACTCACACGCACATTCATGGACAGTATCCATGCAATCATGTAACTAACAGCTATAAGCATGCTTCACCAAAAAAGAAATCGGATGGGCATGCAATGCTGCTGAATCATATGAACATTTATATCTTGACTTCGGGGTTCATAAAACATGCATTCTTCTAGATCACTTGTCCAGTTCAGTTTGATATAATTTCTATAAACATGCAGAACCCCGTGCAATCGACATTTCAACGCTGACAATAAGCAATACATAAATTTAGAGCCATAATCTGATGTGTCTATGTAAAAAGAGTTTTTGTAAAGGAAAAATAATATCTCTTAGACATTACAAAATGGAAAATAAAGCGGCAACAAGCAAAAGTAAAACTTTACCATGAAAACTGGTCCATTAATTGTATTGATGCAGAGGCCAACACCAGGGGGTAATGCAAGATCAGCGCATTCAGATACAGAGGTAATATCTTGAACATCAACTCTTATTGCTGGCTTAATACTGGTGCTCATAATACCTCCTGAGATTGATGAAAGGCTTGGAGACTGGTGTCTTTGCTGAACTTTTACAATCTGTATGAACAAGCATTAGAATATTCAAAGAACAATAGTTATTATAATTTTCATAGAAATGATGATATTCCACTCAAAGGCAATAAATATCTACAAGAACTGCAAGTAAACAACTCAATGCCTTCCAACAGAAGGAACTCCATTTCTGCAAGTATCTTTGTTTTAAAAGCAATTTCAGCTACAGAAAGTTTTCATCACTTGCAGGAAACTACATAAAAAAGAGGACACGGATAAAAAAAAAAGGACAGATGACGTGCATTACAACCATAGACAATCACTTTTTGCTTTCCAACATGAATTTGTTCAACAAGGAAGCAAACTTGTGATAACTTCTGCATTTTGCCAATAAAACTAAAGACCATATTCCACCAGTTAAAGACCTTCGTGATTTAGATCAACTGAGGACACTTCCAGTCACTATGAGGCACAATCAAGAATAACAGAAAACTGAGAACGTATGAATTGAGTAGAAGCTGGGAGAAATCTTGTTTCAACCAAAATATATATTAGGTCCCAATCAAGAATAGAAGAAAACTTGCAGGAAACAGTAAGAATACTTACTTTATTAATAGTGTTATTACTCTGGATAAATAGATGATATGGTGGAAACCAGAATCAATTTGTAATAAGAAATAGCAATGACACAAAGGCATACCGAGTGATTAGGTTTTAATGCATGTGCAGCTGCAATATATATTGCTGACAAGCTGTACAACTCACTGGGGGAGACCTATTCTTGACATGTTCTCTGCTAATCCACATTGCCGATATCATGCATAAAGTGAATCACACACATGTGGATCATCATCATCATCATCACCTTTATTCCAAACTAGTTGGGGTCGGTGGTTGATGAACCAAGGACATAAATCCATAAAATAAAGAAAATATAATAAATAAATAGATATATATATATATATAAATAGATAAAGAAATAAATAAAAATGTTAAAACTATAAAGGGCAGTCGGGACCACTAGAATTTTGCACTTCCATCACACTAATAGTTTTCCTCCGCTCTGTTCTACTACAAACTAGCCGCCAATCTATTTCCAACTCCATTAAATCTTGTTTTACTACTTTTCCCCACGTAACTTTCGGCGGACCTCTCCCTTTCTTCCCATCATACTCCTTATAACAAACTTCTGTTCTTACCGGTGCATCTATAGGTCGCCGAAAAATATAACCAAACCATCTCAATCTATGTTCTCTCATCTTTTCTACCACTGGTGCTGCTCCAACTCTTCATTGAATATCCTTGTTTCTCATCTTATCCATTATTATCTTACCACTCATCCACCGTAACATCCTCATTTCTGCTACTCCCAACTTATGCTCATGTTGTCTCTTTGCTGGCCAACATTCAGCTCCATATAGCATTGCCGGTCTTATAGTTGTTCTATAAAATTTTTCTTTTAACCTAATCGGGATTTTGCGATCACACAAAAACCCTGTTGCACTTCGACATTTCATCCAACCTATTCTAATTCTATGGTTTACATCTTCATCAATCTCTCCCCCTTTTTGCAATATTGATCCCAAATATCTAAAAACATCTTTATTGGGTACCTCCTGTCCCAGCATACTCACGGAATCTTCGTCCTCACGTCTTGCCGTGTTGAATTCGCACTTCATATATTCAGTCTTATTTCGACTTAACGTCAATCCTTTTGACTCTAACGTGTTTCTCCATATTTCTAATTTAGCTTCTACCCTCGCCTTGGTCTCATCAATAAACACAATATCATCTGCGAATAACATACACCATGGCACTTCATCTTGGATATCCTTTGTCAACTCATCCATAACTAGGGCAAAAAGGTAAGGACTCAGAGCAGATCCTTGGTGTAAACCTACTGTGATTGGAAAATAGCTTGATCTTCCATTACAAGCTTTCACGCACGTAGTAACACCATCATACATATCCTTGATAACCTCTACATACTTTGAGGAGACTTTCTTCTTCTCAAGTACCCACCATAGAACCTTTCTTGGAACCCTATCATACGCCTTCTCAAGATCAACAAATACCATATGTAGATCTTTCTTCTTCTCTCGATATCTCTCCATCAGCTGTCATATCAAGAAAATAGCCTCCATGGTAGATCTTCTCGGCATAAATCCAAATTGATTTACGGAGACCTTAGTCTCTATTCTCAAACGATGTTCAATAACTTTCTCTCACAGTTTCATTGTATGGCTCATAAGCTTAATGCCCCTATAGTTGGCACAATTCTGGATATCCCCCTTATTCTTATAGATAGGCACAAGCATACTCTCCCTCCATCCCTCAGGTAACTTATTTGTTTGGAAAATCCTATTAAAAAGGTTAGTCAACCAACGTATTGCTACATCCCCTAATCCTACTAATGGAAAAAATACTAAAGAAAACACTAAACTAAACAAAACCGTGCCGAGGTTATAAATTTCCCTATGGAAGTCAAATTGCAATTGTATTGCCACCCGAAACTGCATCACATGAAAATTAGAGGATTGAACCTACCATGGTGAAAAAGTACTCAAAAAAAAAGAAGAAAAAAGAATAAAAAATTCTATATAGACGATTTAAAAGTACTCTATTACATCTTTGTCTCATAACATAATCATTACCTTACTAAATACTAATAGCAGTTTTCACTATGTTTTGTTTTTCCCGGGCAGGGACAATTGTGCTTAGTTCCTGAATGACATTTAAAGTGCAATCTCTGATCAAAATCAAGAAGATGTATCCAACAGATCACAACTTCAAGACATAAAGCTCCTAATGCTATCCTTCTAGCAGAAAAAATGTAAAACAGACAAGGGAATCAAAAGAAAATTAGAAGGGAAAGTTTAAGCACCTGCAGAGCAAGTCCCCAGTTGTTAAGAGCCTGTTAAAGAATTTCATTAAGTTAGAAAAGTGTCGCCAAACAGTTAAAATCAGAAGACAATACATCATGACATGAGATACCGTACAGAAATGAGTCGGAGGTTATAGATTCGGATGAATTGAAAACCAACAAACTCTGCGTAGCACATAGGAACATCTGTATCTTGTGAATCCTATGTGGAGATCACAAAAGGACCAAAAGATTGTTATGAGAAGGAGCAGCATGCTAATTGAAGTCAAAAGTTGAACAAGTTGGAAGATTTAAATATCATTTGAAGGCTTCTGAAGCTAAAGAGTAACAAACCCATTTACAGAGAAGATGGATAAACCTTACTCCTTCGCAGGTCCTGAAATAGTCTGGAAAACAATTGATTGATTGAACTTCAAAGATTTCTCAGAATTACCTGAGGACTATTCAAGTTGAGTTGGACAGCCTTTTCATAATTCTTTGTTGCCTGCAAGAAGATAGAGAGAGATAAGAAAATGGAATTTTCAAATTTCTCTTACAAAGGAAACTAATGATTAGCGGACAGAAAAAATTCACTACGATTAAGCTGTTTACTCAGAAATAGGGAAGAAAAGTTAACCCCAGCCTTAAGCAGCTTGTAACATCTAATAAATTGGAAATGTATATCTGGTTTTTTAAAAATGGTACACAAAAGATAGTTTGTTGAAGAAAAAAATCATCAGGCTTTTACTAAAATAACACGCATTAATCAACTCTGAGGTGTAACAGAATATTCTATTCATAAAATGCTTCTTTTAGTAATTTAGTTGTGTTCTTGTTTCCATGGACCATGATCTCTTCACTCAAAACTTTGAGATAGCACACCAAGGGATAAGAGTTTTTTTCTTTTTCTTTTTCTTTTTCATGATATCAGCAAAATTTAGCATCAAGCTTCCAGATTGAAAATTTATGGAATATGATATGAATATCAAGGAGGTTAGTATGAATATGGAGAACCTGTTTCCAAAGCTCTTCAGCTTCCTTTGTACGACCACACATCTTCGCTCGGTCAGAGATTGCTATAGCCCAGTAATAGTAAGCCTGATATATGAAAAAGAAAGAAGGCAGGTACAAAATTAGTTGCCACGGACCTCAAGGTAAACACTGTGTAACGCTAGATTATATAAGCTATTTGAGGATGATACATTCAATGCTTTATTTAATTGCATGATAATAAGTTGTGCTCAATTCCACTAAACACAAGGTAAATTATCCCAACATCATGTTTTGGGGATTCTGCTGGTGAATAGACTACAACAGCTTTGAAACATTAAACAAAATGAGAACACAGTAATTAATACATACGTCATTAAGAGTAGGGCAAAGATGGGTAGCTGCCTCATACTTTTTGCATGCCTCTTCAAGCAATGCATCTTTGGAAGGTGAGACTGAATCAGGGCAAACATTATCTGCACTTTCCTGCATGGAAAGACCAAATTTTTATGAATATTGTATCGTTTTTCTAATGTGAAGACAGTGATATCTTTTAGAGACTACTTAATACAAGTACGGAAAAGAGATTCCAAGACAATAGTTCCTCTACATATCCTGAAGGTTCCCAAAGTGTTCTTTTAAGTTCATTAAAGCTGAATCAAACACTCAACCACATATATGTGCAACTAACTTTAACGTTTAAACAAACCTGTAATGTACAATCCAAATAATTGTAAAGTAGGCTAGATTACTTTGTAACTTTAAAATACCAACAAAATTATCAAGAAATGGTATCATAATGCAGGTCAGACCTGAAGTACTAAAGCCCAATTATAGAGTGCGTCATAATCTTCTTGAATCTTGATTGTTCTCTAAAGCAGTAGCATATCAGCATGACAACAACAAATGTTTTTTGAAAAAATTGAAAAAACAGTGGGCTCCCATGCCACTCAGATATTATATGACATAGAAGAGGCATATAACATAGAAAGAGATGAAACCGTCACTGAAATTTGTGATTTTTTACATCCCAAACAAATTTGGATAACCTGAAACAATCTTAAAAAAACCAACTAGATCAATGAATGACGAAATGTATAGCTACCTCTTAGCTGCAAAAGTGAGAATGCGTTGACGAGACCGACCCCCCTCATCAGCACCTGTTACACTGTCGAGTAATTCCATGGCAGCATTATTCTGGTCAGCCAGCTTATGTGAGCTTCCTTGGCTGGAATAATTCCATTGCAAGAAAAATGGAAAGTGCACAAATGAGTTCAGGTCGGATATGGAATGAAATCCCACCACAGAAGCATCAAAATTTCATCCTATTCATGTCTGGTTTCACTAAAACCACAAAAGGGGGAAGGGGAAAAAACAATAATAAAAGCAACGAATTTAGCAGCCACAACAACGGAACCCAATCGAAAACAACTTCAAGACTGTATCTTTAATGCAACTTCCGTACCAATATATGCATATTTAACATTCTATCCTACTTCAACCCAATCGAACCTTTAACTCAGAAGCAATTGGGGGGGAAGGGTGGAAGAATTATATATATACTTTCTAATAGTAGCAAACTCACCCATAGGGAGTGCCGGTTTCTGCATTTTGATGAGTTTCTGAATCTTCATTCGCCTCCCCGTTCTTCAATTCATTCAACAATTCTGTCATCGTAAACGTTCGGTTGCCTTCCTCTTTACTAAGCTTGTTGGAGTTGGTATGGGAATAATCATTGGTTTGTAGTTTAGCCTCCTGAGATTCGTGGGTTGCTGGATCCGAATGGCCGTTTGGTGTCGTTAATGGAGTGTTGGTGACAGTAGACTGCAGATTTTGTAGCTACTTGCACGCACCACAAAAGTCCAGGACGGAGTTGATGACAACATATATGCTCAATTTCCTGTCTCTCCATACTCCATTCCGAAGGATGAATGGATTCCGTGCTCCATCTCTCTACACTGCACGCATCTATCACCACCCATTCGTTCATTCATTCGTTCGTTGGTTTGTCTGTTGGTTCGTAACTGGTTGTGCAATTTTTTTAATAACGCGAATATTGGCTGAATCGAAACCGAATTTTTTTTAATACAAATTTAATTTTTCGATTTTCAGTTTGGTTTTCAATCTAAACCGAATTTTAAATTCAATTTTTGAGTTAACATATTTAATTCGAATTTAACTCGAAAATTATAAATCAAATAAAAATTTTAAAAATATTATATATATATATATATATATATATATATTATATGTATAACTCTGTAACATACATATATAATATGTAGAACTCCATAATATATATGAAAAAATAAATATATACTATATATATAATATCTAAAAGATGTTATATTATATTTGACGCATCATATATGTGCTTGAGAAATTTTAAAAATTAAAATAATTTGTAAAATTATCAAGATATGAGTTTTAATTTTTTTAATTTGTATTTTATTATATAAAACACATATTTCTTAGTGAAGATTTGCATTCAAATTGATGCTCAAATACATTCCTTTAGATGAGAAAAATGGACAAAACCCTAAGTCAAAGTATTAAAATTGGGAAAAGAGAGCAACGGCAATTTAAGATAATAAATTTATGACCCTTAATTTCTAATATTTATTTTAGGACACCCTAATATTTGTATTAGGGTACCCTAGTATTAGTTGAGAGTTTAAAATTTATGTAATATAAATAATATTATCAACTAATATTAATACTAATATCAACTAATATGAAGATCAATTATGAATATCAACTAATATGAACTAATACTAATACTAATACTAACATCAATTATTATTAGTAATATCAACTAATACTAATGTTAATATCAATTAATATGAATATCAACGGATATTAGTTGGGAGTTTAAAATTTATCTAATATAAATATACAACTAATACTAATATCAACCAATAATAATATACAACTAATATGAATGTACAACTAATAATCTAACACTAATATCATATTAGATTAGTAAACTAATGACAAATGAGTATTAATTTAACAACTTTAGTTCAATGGTAATTTGAATTTGAAATTTGCAAATTATTGAGAACAAAATTCACGGGGAAATGTTGATTATAACAAATTAACAATTATTCACGAATCACGATATTCAGTTGGAAATTCTAATTGATCACTATTATTTTACTAATTGATCATTTTAATTAGTAATATGAAATGTTATATTAAAATATTGAGGGTGCAATTGAAAAAAATAAATATATTTTGAGGATGTGATTAGATAAAATTAGATTTATTGCAGGATTAAAAATAAAATAGAAAGAAAGCATATATATTATTATAATAATAACTATTTTGTTTGGACCAAATTAAGAATAAAATTAATAGTAGGTATAAATATGGTTTTCCAATTTTAAAAAATTAGAACCTTATTTGCCCAAATTACGTGTCAATTAGGGTTTTTTAAAATATTGAAGTTGGATTTTGTGCATTCTTTGGTTTTTTTATCATGAAATTTAGAATTTGAACCCCTTGGGTGGTGATTTTGATTAGTAATTTGGTTGTAATTGTACTTTTTATTATTGCGACTTCTAATGTTAAATTTTTATAACGTGTAGTTTGTTATCGTGATAATTTGAATATTGAAATTTTGATTTTATTGTTAAAAAATTATTTTTAAAAGGGTAAAAAATTGTGACCGAATTCAATCAAATTTGAAATTCGGGTTACTTGGTGAAACTCGAATTTGAACTGAAAATAAAATTTCAAATTTGGTTGAATTTGAACGAAGTTCAATCAAATTCAGTTGGATTTTTTATTTGAGTTTTAAAAATTTTTAAATCGAAAAGGACGGTCAATAAACTGAGTGGTTGATGGATGGACCCCTATAATTAAAAACATTGTATTGTCATTTGTCACCAGTGGTTCAAATGACCCCACCACCAATCTGTCTTTTGTCCCTTTTTGCAGTCATAATAACAATGGATGGTGCATCACTCCAAAGTCCAAAGTGACAAGCCAGAGAGAGTGCATGCGTATCAACATCACTTATTAGACAAGTCGTACTAATTCTGCAGTGCCGTTTATTTCCACTCCATTATTGCCCTGCCTCTCTGCGGTAACCTCCTAATTTAATTAAGCTCTTTCTCAATAGAAAACCCAATATTTAATAGCCGCATTGGTACATACCCAATCCAAATTAATTTAGCTTTTAACAGAACCAGTATATTCTGTCTGACGCAATAATTTAACGAAAAAGAGTTCAATATCCACCACTGATATTATATATATTAGCATATTTTTTAATAGATATACCATTTTCTGAACAACCAAAAACTTTAAACTTTTTTTTGTTTAATATTCATTTTCATTCTGTGTTTAGATGCAAGTATCTTTCATCATCCAAACGTAATCTGAAATTAGTATACACTAGCTGCGTGTAATTATATTATGATCAATGTGAGGATGCTGTACATTTGAAAAAGGAAGATACCATGCATGCACGGTACACAGTCAACCTCGTGACTATCTTCATGAATAATTTCCGGGGAGATGCATATTCAAGCCAGTCAAACAATTGTGTTATCGTTCCAATGCACTATTTTTATTTACTCATTCTTCCAGAAACTGAGGAATTCATGATCGTAAGTCAGCTTAGTCAATTTTTCTTCAGAAGAATGAATCGCAAAACATGCAAATGTATGAGATTGTGAATACATGCCGAGCAACCAACAAAGTCCTCTTTGGACTCCTAGATAGTAACAATTATTAGAGTTCACCCTGATTAATTATGAGCAGCCATTGCAGAGGGAAGTAACTCTTCTGTGTTTGGACGTTTGACTTTGAAACGTAAGCCACCATTTCTGATCTGTCCAACCTTCGAGGCCGTCCAAGGTAATCTGCTTTTGAGTTTCCACTTCAACCGGTGGTAAGAGTAGCAGGCTGTAAACGAACCGAATACAAATGAACGAATATTGTTCATTAACTGTTTGCTTATTTTTTAAATTGTTCATATTCGTTTATATTCGTTTATTATTGTGAAGTATGTGTTTGTATTCATGTTCGTTTATATTCGTTTATTAATATTTGTTAAGTATTCGTGAACATGTTCATTAATACATTAAACGAATATGTTCGCAAACACGTTCGCGAACAGTTCGTTGACAATAAATAATGAATGGCCAAAATTTCATACAAAATGACATCGTTTTGATAAATATATATAATATATTATATTATATAAACGAACAGTAAATGAACGATAAATGAATTAATTTATAAAACTAAACGAACTTGTTCATGAACATAAACAAACTGAACATATGTATGTTCGTGTTCGTGTTCGTTTATTAAACGAACAGTAAAATGTGTTCGTTTATTGTTCGTTTACCTTAACAAATAAACATAAACGAATGTAATCGAATTTGTTCATGAACTGTTCAACGAATGTATTAATTTGTTTACACCAAGTAGTACGTAGGTTGTAAATTTTTATTTATTTATTTTTTCATTTAGAAGTATCCATACATCCACTGACAATATATGTTCCGAATACTACTTAGCCTGTGACCCACAAAGTCCGAGTAACTGCCATATAAGGTCCCATGTGTCATTACGGCTACGTGACCTATTATGTTAAGTATGAAATTAATTCTCTAAAACTGGATAAAATCGTCTCAAATACCACGTCACGCCAGTTGTAATTTTAAATGCTGTAAAATCCCTACAGGCAATTAATATAAATATTATATTTAATTACGGGAGCCGGCCTACGCGTCTATTTTTGTTTTTATCATGATGAAGCAGTGAAGCTGTTAATCAACCACAAGCCTACAAAACATAGGAATCTTGTCGACCCCTCTGTGACCAATCACATGTAATATCAAAATATGAACCACAAAATGATATTTGATATTTCTTCACAAGAAAATTCCACAACATCAAGTATGAACCACAAAATGCAGTAGCAAGTAGCCACTCGCAATGCAACTTTTATCCACGAAAAAAACAATCTCCTCTTCTCCAACATTTGTCGTCATAACTTGCTCAACCTTTTCCTAATTCAACTCTCTGGTACATGCAAATAATCAATTCTACTCTCTTTACATGGAATTTTGATTTGAAGTCCAATGTATAATTAAAAGAAATACCCAAGCTGATATAATTGAAATGAAACAACTGCGTTAATTTTCACCTTTCTTCACTTTTCGATACAAATGTTATTTTTAATAAATTTCCATTCGTGATAAAAAAAAATAGATATCCATTCGTGAATTTGCATATGACGTCGAAACGAAAATCGTTACTCTGATGATCATTTGAGTGCGCAAAAGAGGAATGACGCTCACGGCTCACCACTAGAATAGGGGGTTAGAAAAACAAACAATTTAGAATACGCATGTTGCAAATTAATTTGCGTAGTTGACATAGCTACCTGGCACTGTAACTTCAACATCAGAGTAGAAGAATATTACTAGTACAAAACTGGAAGCCTGAGGATTTTTTTTTCTTTCAAGCGAGGATTATATAGAATCCTCTCATCCTCCTCCTCCTCCTCCGGGTTCTAGAACTTCCATGGAAAAAAAGTGGACATATGGATGTTCAGGAATTGCTCATTTTCAGAAAAAATTCTGGTTCAAGCATTAAACGATACAGATAGACCCATCAGGCCGCAATTTTCGTTCACAGATTCCTTATTTTTTACGTAATAATTGTACTACTTTTCACTTCCTTCATACTAAGCAAAGCAAAACAGGAGTCCAACTGAGAGGTAAGGCCTAGCATGCATTAGTATAAGTATAATACTCAACATTTAATCACGTGCTATCCACTTTCGTCCCCATAATTGTGCACTTATTGCCTCCTTTCTAGCTTGTAGCACTGTAATATTTAGGATTTCGATATTAAGATGTTGCAGATTGCTAGCCAGATAGAAGCCATGGATAGTGAAAAAATGGGCGAACACAAACTTGGGAAGGAAGAGATCGTCGGGGAGAGGGATGACTTGGAAGAGCTGCAGAGAGGAGGTGAGAATCAGACGAGAGTTCCCCCCTGGACAAAGCAGATTACCCTGAGAGGAGCCATTGCCAGCATAGTCATAGGAAGCATCTACAGCATAATAGTAATGAAACTGAACCTCACCACTGGGATCAGTCCCCACCTTAATGTCTCTGCTGCACTTCTTGCTTTCATTTTCATTCAAACATGGACGAAGGTGGCTCGAAAGCTTGGACTAGTTTCGCTTCCATATACCCAGCAGGAGAACACCATGATTCAAACTTGTGCAGTCTCATGTTACGGCATTGCAATGTCAGGTTTGAGCTCAGAAATTTAATTCTTTCTCTGTCCAAATAATTACACATGAATTCCTTCTTTTCAGGCCATCTGCGTGTTTACTGAGCCCTTATTGTATTTTATCCAACTTTTAGGTGGATTTGGATCGTATCTTTTAGCTCTAAACAAGAAAACATATGAGCAGACAGGCGTGACAACTGAAGGAAATCCTCCTGGCAGCTACAAGGAACCTGGGATTGGTTGGATGACCGGTTACCTCTTTCTTGTTTCCTTTATTGGTATTTTTGTGTTGATCCCACTCCGAAAGGTAAATGTTTATCTTTATCGGGGGCTCATGTTGATAACCTCTATGTATGCTCCTGTCTTTTTCCTGTCGTGATTCTGAAATTTGTGGAGTTAGAAGCATGTTTAGATTTCTCAATCATGGTTATCTTTTGCATTTAATCTGCAGAGAATTAATATGTAGTTGCATTAAATGTGTATGTAGCAGCATGAAACAAGGATGAGAAGCCATTCACTCTATCCACTGTCACGTTATTTGATTTTTTAAAGTGCCGGACCACAAATATGCCCTTCTTTCTATAAGATTGTGGATTGATGCGAGCAATATTTATATCCATTCACGTTAGACTTTGGAGTACAATATTACGAGGCCCGAGTTAATATGAGTTCTAATTGGCTCGCAGATCTTGATAATCGACTACAAATTGACCTTTCCAACTGGCATGGCAACAGCAGTTCTCATCAAAGGTTTTCATTCTAGGAGCGAAAAAATGGCCAGGTACTCTTTTGTCACAGCTCTTACCAACATATTTTCTTTTACTAATTCCAGTGATGATGACATAACCCGATTCGTATATATGGCTTGCGGATGTCATTGCAGAAAGCAAGTACGAAGTTTTACAAAGTTTTTTTCTTTGAGCATCATTTGGGGATTTTTTCAGTGGTTTTATACTGGTAATGGTGACTGCGGATTTATAAAGTTTCCTACATTTGGTTTACAAGCTCAAAGGCAAACGTATGTCTTTATATGTGGGTTTTAAATTTCTGTAGTTCGAATCTTTTGTTTCTATTTAATGCTTATCATTTTGGGATTCGCTGATACACTATTTACCATGCACGATCTTGTTTCTTAGGTTTTACTTTGATTTTAGCTTGACTTACGTGGGAACTGGAATGATTTGTCCCCACATTGTCAACTTGTCCATGCTTCTTGGATCTGTCCTCTCTTGGGGCATTATGTGGCCACTCATTGCCAAGGAAAAGGAAGTTTGGTTTTCAAAGGACATCCCAGAAAGCAGTATGAGGAGTCTTAATGGTTACAAGGTCTCTCTTACATGCATAAAACACATAACAACTTGTTCCGAGTGACCTTTAGCATTTTGTTCGGGTTTCACTGCACCTGGATTTGACATGATCTCCTGGCAGGTTTTCATCCCTATTGCTCTTCTCCTAGGTGACGGCCTCTACAATTTCATCAAGATAACTTTTATCACGCTCACTAGTATTTATGTCAAGTTTAAAGAGAGGAAACGCAATTCTTCAGGTAAAATTATACACATTATCAAGCTAAACCTTGGTGTTTTTTTTTCTTTCTATTTGAAATAACCATCCCATCTTGTTCTATTTTCTCTTTTGACAGAGAAAAGTGATGATATAAAAGCCATTGATTGTCTCAAACAAGATGAGATCTTCGTAAGAGAAAAAATTCCCACGTGGATAGCTCCGTGTGGATACATTGCTCTGGCAATCATTTCAACTTTTGCCATACCCGCAATATTTCCTGAGCTCAAGTGGTACTATATTGTGGTAGCATACATATTTGCTCCATCCTTGGCTTTCTGTAATGCTTACGGAGCTGGTTTGACTGATATAAACATGGCCTACAATTATGGCAAAGTGGGGCTATTCGTGATTGCTGCTCTAGCTGGGAAACAGCATGGTGTTGTGGCAGGATTAGTCGGGGCCGGCCTGATCAAGTCGATCATTTCTGTTTCTTGCACTCTGATGCTAGATTTTAAAACAGGCCATCTGACCTTGGCATCCCCAAAAGCAATGTTGTTCAGCCAGGCCTTTGGGACAGCCATAGGTTGTATTGTTGCACCACTCAGCTTCTTCTTGTTCTATAAGGCATTTG
This sequence comes from Gynochthodes officinalis, assembly GCA_020080225.1. Lineage (NCBI taxonomy): Eukaryota > Viridiplantae > Streptophyta > Magnoliopsida > Gentianales > Rubiaceae > Gynochthodes > Gynochthodes officinalis. The sequence goes on along the minus strand of CM034622.1, from coordinate 35,879,293 downwards.
ATATTGGAAACCCAAATGGAGAATACAAGGCACCCTATGCGATAATCTACAGAAACATGGCCGTTCTTGGGGTCGAAGGCTTTTCAGCTTTGCCCCAACATTGTCTCCATCTCTGTTATGGCTTCTTTGCCTTTGGAGTTGGGATCAATGCAGTGAAAGATCTTTCTCCGACAAGGATTGGAAAATGGATGCCGCTGCCAACAGCAATGGCAGTGCCGTTCTTGATTGGCGCTTACTTCGCCATAGACATGTGCATTGGATCTCTGGCGGTGTTTGTGTTGCACAAACTCAACTCTAGAAAGGCAGAGCTGCTGGTTCCAGCAATTGCTTCTGGTTTGATATGTGGCGAAGGCCTGTGGACACTTCCTGCATCGGTTCTTGCCTTGGTCAAAGTCAAACCACCTATTTGCATGACATTCTTGGCTTCTTAAATAAATAAATATATGTAAAAGAATTTCCTTGTTTCATGCATTGGACGAAACAAAGATGTCCACCTTGTTAGCGACAAGGTCTCATGTTTGTTCAGTAAATCCTTTCAATAACGTTAAAGTTAAGTTGCGATTACATATCATTTCTCAATCGACTTAAGAAAAATGTTGGATACTTTTCATTCAGATTTCAATCCACACGTATATGAAAACATGTTGTGAATGGATCAAGTTATCTTTTCAAGCATCTTTAAGAAATGGAGTGGGAAATATTCTCAACACAATGGTCCCAAATTTTTGTCTTCTTTTCTTAAGCCATAGTGGTTACAATTATTACAAACGAAACAGGCGTAGCGATGCAGAGGAAATGCACTTGCAATGACCTTTCGGTCCGAAGAAGCCTATAGCTCACGTAAATATATGGGCCTGGCTGAGCTGTAAACACAATAATCACGAGGCCAGAATGGACTCGGTAATTCCCGGCCTTGAGTTGGTCAAGCATCTTCACAGAACTTAAAAACTCCCCACCATTGCGCGCTACCGAGCGCATTACAAACAGAAACGATGATGTAGGGTGGATAATTTATACTAAAAAATCTTAATATATAAAGCGTCTTTATGCGTATGGAATTCGTTAACCAACATTGGAGGATGAATTTCGGTAAAGTGGGGGCACCCATCATATGAGGATGACGAACACAAAAATGGGGGTAAATCGCAGTATACTAGTTTGCCGAAAGAAGAAACGTCTATCAACCTATTTGGTGACAATTATAAACATTGATACATGGTCAAAGTGTCAAAATAGATTTGGCATTTCGCATCTGTAACTTATATAAAATCACCCAGTTATTATACCAGCCAAAACATCACTCTTACGCCTTGCAAAGATTGTGTACACTAATCGAATTGCATCAAGCCATCCATCCAAGTATTCCCATGAATCAGCAATCTGTGGTAGAAATCAGGTGAGGTTTTTGACTATAGTCATGGAACGAGAAAGCAGTTGTCCTAATAAATTATTATAAACAAACTGCGCATAGTCATGCATGTAAGAGATAGATGAATTAAGCGAAAAGATAGAACATGACTCCAAGTTTGTAATAGTATTTTTAGGCTTCTCAGACCATTAAATTTCCCTCCCAATTACTCGCATCAGTTACACAAAGCAAATTGAAGTTTTCACAACATATAAAATGCAGCACAACCCTCCACTCACGCACATTCATCAACAGCATCCATGCAATCACGTAAATAACAGCTATAAGCATGCTTCACGAGAAAAGAAATCAGATGGGTATGCAATGCTGCTGAATCATATGAACATTTACATCTTGACTTTGGGGTTCACAATACACGCATTCGTCTAGATCATTTGTGATAGAATTTCTATAAACATGCAGAACCGCATGCAATCTACATTTCAACACTGACAATAAGAAATACATAAATTTAGAGCCATAATCTGATGTGTCTAAATTTATATAAAAAGAGTTTTCATAAAGAAAGTATATATCTTTTAGTCATTACAAAATGGAAAATAAAGCAGCAACAAGCAAAAGAAAAACTTTACCAAGAAAACTGGTCCATGAATTGTATCGATGCAGAGGCCAGCACCAGGGGGTAATGTAAGATCAGCACATGCAGATACAGAGGTAATATCTTGAACATCAACTCTTATTGCTGGTTTACTACTGGTGCTCACAGTATCTCCCGAGATTGATGAAAGGCTTTGTGACTGGTGTCTTTGCTCAACTTTGACAATCTGTATGAACAAGAATGAGAATATACAAAGAAAAATAATTCTTATAATTTTCATAGAGACGATGATATTCTACTCAAAGGTGATAAATATCTACAAGAACTGCAAGTAAACAACTCAATGCCTTCCAAAAGAAGGGAACTCCATTTCTGACAAGTATCTTTGTTCTTAAAGCAATTTCAGCTAGAGAGAGTTTTTATCACTTGCAGGAAACTAAATAAAAAAGAGGACAAAGATCAAACAAATGGAAAGATGACGTGCATTACAACCATGGACAATCACTTTTTTCTTTCCAACATGAATTTGTTCAACAAGAAAGCAAACTTGGGATAACTTCTGCATTTTGCCATATGAATTTGTTCAACAAGGAAGCAAACTTGTGATAACTTCTGCATTTGGCCAATAAAAACTAAAGACCATATTCCACCTGTTGAAGACCTTCATGATTTAGAACAAACTGAGAACGCTTCCAGTCACTATGAGGTGCAATTGGATTTCCAGTAGGAGGGGCAGTCAAATATCCCACCTTCAAATAGGGTAGGGGCAGCTGCACAAAGATAACACAATACAAATGCTGAAATGAAGATTATATGAGGATATTGCATAAAGTAGGAAAAGTTGGTTCCCTGGAAAAAGAAAATAACTGTGAACGTTATATTTTGGTGGGCATCACTTGAAAGAAGTTAAATTAAGATATGAAAGCTAATAAAAAATGAGAAATGGATGAGAATATGTGAGTCCATTTCTTTATAACTGTCTCTGAAGTAGTAACCATAAAACGCAATATGGAATTATAATTCACAAAAAGGACAATCAAAACATAGTAGCAAACTACTTACCATGGAGCGAACAAGCTTTAAGGCACTAGTGTATACCTGTATCACATCAAATTAAAAAATGAAGAAAACTTCAGCAAATGAACAATCGAGATAAACACATTCCTACTAAGTCATTCCAGGTAAGTGCTTAAAAGAAGAAAGAAGGAAAAACATTTGCACCATATGCATTTCCCCTTTTCGTGGCACCCTCCAAGTTAATCTTTGTTCTTGCCATATCCATTTATTTTAAGAGAACATAACAGTAAACAGGTACATATAAAGTGTGCAGAAGCTGGGAGAAATCTTGTTCCCACCAGAATATATATTAAGTCCCAATCAAGAATAGAAGAAAACTTACAGGAAACAGTAAGAATACTTGCTGCATTAATAGTGCTATTACTCTGGATAGTAGATGATATGGTGGAAACCAGAATCAATTTGTAATAAGAAAAGCAATGACACAAAGGCATACCGAGTGATTAGGTTTTAATGCATGTGCAGCAGCAATATAGATTGCTGACAAGCTGTACAACTCATTGGGGGAGACCTCTTTTGCAGAGATTGGTCCCCCTGTTCTTGACATGTCCTCTGCTAATCCATACTGCCGATATCATGCATAAAGTGAATCACACACATGTGGATCTTTTGATAAAAAGGAAAAAGTAATCCTACAATTGGACAAAATATTAAAGAAAATACTAAACCAACCAAAACAGTGCCGAGGTTATAAATTGCCCTATGGAAGTCAAATTGCAACTGTATTGCCGCCCGAAACTGCATCACATGAAAATTAGAGGATTGAACCTACCATGGTGGAAAAGTACTAAAAAAAAAGAATAAAAAACCCTATATAGACGATTTAAAAGTACTCTATTACATCTTTGTCCCATAATATAATCATTACCTTACTAATAGCAGTTTTCACTATGTTTTGCTTTTCCCGGGCAGGGACAATTGTGCTTAGTTCCTGAATGACATTTAAAGTGCAATCTCTGATCAAAATCAAGAAGATTTATCCAACAGATCACAAGTTCAAGACATAAAGCTCCTATGCTACCCTTCTAGCAGAAAAAATGTAAAACAGACAAGGGAATCAAAAGAAAATTAGCAGGAAAAGTTTAAGCACCTGCAGAGCAAGTCCCCAATTGTTAAGAGCCTGGTCAAAGAATTGCATTAAGTTAGAAAAGCATTGCCAAACAGTTAAAATGAGAAAATAATACATGGTATATTAAGAAGACAACATCATATAACCCATAGCTAAATGAGAGGAACATCAGGACATGAGATACTGAGCAGAAATGAGTCAGAGACTATAGATTCGGATGAATTGAAAACCAACAAACTTAGCATAGGACATAGGAACATCTACATCTTGTGGATCCTATGTGGAGATCACACAAGGACCAAAAGATTGTTATGAGAAGGAGCAACATACTAATTGAAGTCAACAGTTGAACAAGTTGGAAGATTTAGATAACATTTGAAGGCTTCTGATGCTAAAGAGTAACAATCACATTTACAGAGAAGATGGATAAACCTTACCCCTTCGCAGGTTCTAAAATAGTTTGGAAAAAAATTGATCGATTGAACTTCAGAGATTTCTCAAGAATTACCTGAGGACTATTCCAGTTGAGTTGGACAGCCTTTTCATAATTCTTTGTTGCCTGCAAGAAGATAGAGATAGATAAGAAAATGGAATTTCAAATTTCTCTTATAAAGGAGATTTATGATTAGTGGACAGAACTCCATTCATTACGATTAAGCTATTACAAAAAATAGGGAAGAAAAGTTAACCCCAGCCTTAAGTAGCTTGTAACATCTAATAAATTGGAAATGTATATCTGGTTTTTAAAAATGGTGCCCAAAGATAGTTTGATGAAGAAAAAAATCATCTAGTTTTTACTATAATAACTCACATTAATCACCTTTGAAGTGTCACAGAATATTCTATTCACAAAATGTTTCTTTTAATAATTTAGTTGTGTTCTTGTTTCCATGATCTCTTCACTCAAAAACCTTCAGATGGCACACCAAGTGATAAGAGTTTTTTTTTTTTTTTTCCTTTTCCTTTTTCTTTTCTGTGATATCAGCAAAATTTAGCATCAAGCTAACAGATTGAAAGTTTATTGAATATGACATGAATATCAAGCAGGTTAGTATGAATATGTAGAACCTGTTTCCAAAGCTCTTCAGCTTCCTTTGTACGGCCACGCATCTTCGCTCGGTCAGAGATTGCTATGGCCCAGTTATAGTAAGCCTGATATATGAAAAAGAAAGAAGGCAGGTACAAAATTAGTTGCCAAGGACCTTGAGGTAAAAACTATGTAAAGCTAAATAATATAAGCCAGCTGAGGATGACACGTTCAGTGCTTTATTTAATTGCATGATAATAAGTTGTGCTCAATTCCACTAAACACAAGGTAAATTATCCCAACATCATGTTTTGGGGATTCTGCTGGTGAATAGACTACAACAGCTTTGAAACATCAAACAAAATGAGAACACAGTAATTAATACATACGTCATTAAGAGTAGGACAAAGATGGGTAGCTGCCTCATACTTCTTGCATGCCTCTTCAAGCAATGCATCTTTGGAAGGTGAGACTGAATCAGGGCTAACATTATCTGCACTTTCCTGCATGGAAAGACCAAATTTTATGAATATTGCATCATATTTTCTAATGTGAAGACATTGATATCTTTTAGAGATTACTTAATACGAGCACGAAAAACAGATTCCAATACAATAGTTCCTTAAGGTATCCTGAAGGTTCCAAAGTCTGTTTTTAAGTTCATTAAAGGTGAATCAAACACTCAACCACATACATGTGCAACTAACTTTGAACAAACCTATAATGTACAATCCAAATAATTGTAAAGGAGGCTAGATTACTTTGTAACTTTAAAATACCAACAAAATTATCAAGAAATGGTATCATAATGCAGGTCAGACCTGAAGTACTAAAGCCCAATTATAGAGTGCGTCATAATCTTCTGGATTGCTCTCTAAAGCACTAGCATATCTGCATGACAACAACAAATGTATTTTAAAAAATTGAAAAAACAATGGGCGTTCGTGCCACTAGGATATTATGTGGTATAGAAGAGGTATAGTACATAGACATAGAAGAGGCATTGTCACTGAAATTTGTGACTTTTTACATCCCAAATAAGTTGAGATCGCCTGAAACAACCAAAAAAAAACCAACTTGATCAATGATTGACGAAATCTATAGCTACCTCTTAGCTGCAAAAGTGAGAATGCGTTGGCGAGACCGACCCTCTTCATCAGCACCTGTTACACTGTCGAGTAATTCCATGGCAGCATTATTCTGGTCAGCCGGTTGATGTGAGCTTCCTTGGCTGGAATAATCCATTGCAGGAAACATGGAAAATACACAAATGAGTTCAAGTCGGATATAGAATGAAATCCCACCAGCGAAGCATCAGAATTTCATCCTATTCTTGTCTGGTTTCACTGAAGCCTCAAAAGGGGAAAGGGCAAAAAAATAATAAAAGCAACGAATTTAGCATCCACAACAACGGAACCCAATCGAAAACAACTTGAAGACTGCATCTTTAATGCAACTTCCATCCCAATATATGCATATTTAACATTCTATTGTACTTCAATTCAATCGAACCTTTTACAAGGGGGCGGAGTGGAAGAATTATATATAGTAATAAACTGACCTGTAGGGAGTGCCCGTTTCTGCATTTTGATGAGTTTCTGAACCTTCATTCGCCTCACCGTTCTTCAATTCATTCAACAATTCTCTCATCGTAAACGTTCGGCTGCCTTCCTCTTTACTAAGCTTGTTGGAGTTCGTCTGGGAATAATCATTGGGTTGTAGTTTAGCCTCCTGGGATTCGTGGGTTGCCGGATCCGAATGGCCATTTGACTGGATCGGATGGTCATCGGTTCTCGAGGCCTGAGGATGGATAGGCTCTGACTGACTTGCACTGTGTTGCAACTCCTCACTGGGTTGGGCATTGACAGACTCATCCTGAGTTTCATTAGAATCTGGATCGGGGGTTGCTGGTTGTGGTGGTTCAGGTTGGGATTCCCGGACGGGTTCCATGGAGGGTTCAGAATTGGAGGACATGGTATGTAATTGGAGATGAGTAACTAGATTGAGAAGAGGGAAGCAGTAGAACTGGGATTTGTTCGTTGCCTTCTTTCCGTGGACTACTGTGTGTCACGAATTTAGATCTATATGAAAATCTGTGTTAAACAAGCAGTAATGGATGTATATTGATGAACTACTGGAGTCAATTGAACTGAACTAAGACAAGAAGGAGAGATCTCAATTCGAGTGTATCCTATCCTCTATCCAAAATTGGTTCATGCGATGTCTCTTTATTTGTTTATTTTTCTCAAATCTAATTTAATCTCATTCGTTTTAGATAATTGCATAAATGTATTTATATTTTTTTTCCTAGAGACAAATAGTTTTGTATGTCAATTTTATTTAAAAAAAATAAAGAAGAAGAAGAAGAAAATACTACTTAGTAAAGCTTCTCAAAACTCTGCATGCTCCAAAATTGCCAAGAGACAAGCATAATTTATATGAAAAGGAAAATCCTTCCTTTTAAGAGCCTAATTGTAAATGTTGCCATTTTCAGGTAAATGTTGCCAATTGAAATAAGTGCAGCGAACAAATTTGCGATATGCACTAAATTCGGGAGAGAAACAAACGCACGCATGTAAGCATATGCGATCTTGAACCATTGAAAAATCTGCTACAATTTCCAACGAAACGAGAATGAACTTCGAAGACCAGTTACTCATTTTAAATGCCTAAACTTTGCTTATCGCCACTTCACACGTAAGTTAGTCCCAGAGTGCGGGCAATACAGCATCGTACTGCAATTTTACTCAGTACAATAGTTCCCGAATGAAAAACTAGTTCCGATGTATAAACGAACGCAGAGAATACCCTGCATTTCACAGGGTGGTTCCCACAAGATGAAACAAGGAGGATGGAGAATTATAAAGTGTCAGGGAGGGTTGAAACTAAAGAAACATGGGAGATGATCAAACACAAGATAAAAAGTTCGATGCCACTGCGTGTTTTTAACTATATCTTGTCATGAAGCGTCACCACCAAATCATGGGCGTCATCTAAAAGCTTCCAAACGTCCAGATGTCCCGCCATGCTATTGCATTCCCTCATAATTTCATCCATGCTGCTGTACCTCTCTATGATCAGCTTCCTTCTTTGCAAAACGCAAGCTGCTATCGCGTAGAGCAGTAAATCCTCCGTTGGAGGGGCCCTCAACCTTAACCTTCCCCATGCAGACTTAGCAATTCCAGCCCTGATTGCTGCCTGGTCTGCCCACATCACCTCCCAGAGGCAAAGGGTCTGATCAAAATCCAACTCCCTTCTGAATAAAACTACAACCATCCTGTACACAAAAAAGCAATCCTCTGCTTGAAGCTTCTCCAAATGCCTGTATAGATGTGAATCCTTGCTTTTGATTATCTTTGAAACAATGTTCAACTGTCTTCGAATCCCCACCTCATCAAGACGGAAGTTATGCCGAGCTTTTTGCATAAAACCCACGAAGCACCAGAAGGCTTCATGATCCTCCTCTATCACCGAGATGATGGGAGAAAGTAAATCACTCATCCCCTGGCAATAACCAATCTCAGAATCATATAATGCATAGGCTTCAAGAATGGCAACCAGACGAGCAGCATGATAAATCCTGCAAGGTTCCAAATGATCATAATCCTTCAATCCAACACTCTCAGCCAACTGCCGTGCCTTAACCTCAGACACTGAAGCCTGTGAAGGTGAATAAATAACCCATTCACCATTTGCCCGAACAGCATCAAGGCGAATTATCCTCTGCCAAGTAGCAAAGTCTTCTGCATGAGATCCATAGGTACCATCTGACTTGGAAAGGCTATATTCAGATCCCTCATCAAGATCATTGCTTTTTGTTCCATCCTGAGAAAGGAAAGGCTGTGTCTCCTCAGGCTCTTCAGAAGAGTCAGAATCAGATGACTCCATCTCAGGTTCACAGACATCCTCAGTGGGAATTCCACTATTGCAATCCTGATCCACCAATGCATTATCTGTCTCCAGAATAGCACCATCTATTATTTGGCTTCCCTCCTCATGCGCTGGGCTCACTTCCTCAACGGAAACGAAATTTCTAGAACTAACAACTTCTTCTAAACCAGGAGAATGCAAAACTTGACTTAAATCCCCAGAGTCCTCACCGCTGTCATTTCCAGAAGTTTCCTTCAACTTGAAACTCTTTTCACTATGTTTCAAAAGTTGTAGGCACTGTCTGCGTAGGCGCACATATTCTTTCCTGTACCAGTAATACACAAAAGCAATAATAAATTAAAAATTAAATGAAGAAAAATTGGCTGACGCCAAATGATTGTTTCATGAAAGCAGTTAGAATAGCTCATTGTGCAGCAGAAGATCATGAGACATTCTTCACTGAGTTAATTCAGACACTAATATGTTTGGATTGTGATTTATTTGAGAAATTTTGTATTCGAATGTGTGAACATTTTGGTAGGTATTTTTTGGTAGAAAAAGTGTTTTGGAGAAAAAATAAGACGAAATTTTTTTAAAAATTATGTGAGATGAATTTGAGTTGGAAAATTTGAATTTTAAATTTTGAAAAAAAAATGCATTTGGATGTTTTATTTTTGTTTGAGAAAAGTTAACTTTTTGTAAATGAAATCAAAGTCCAAACATAGCCTAAAAAAAAAGTTACCTCTTTTGAGCTTTAATCGAGTTTCTTTCTTGCCTTGTAGTCTTCAAATCATAGCTAGAAAAACAAACCAATAAGGTAACAGAGCTTCCACAATAAACAACAACATGAAACACCCTAGAAAGTAACTACTGAATAACAGATACGGTACATCACAAAAAAGAATTCTCCATAAATTAAATTTCGACTATGAGGCAAAGAAATATAACAAATATCGTTAATGTATGTTTAAATTAAAATGTGACATCGGATGTAAATGCAACAGTTGAAAAAGTAAAACAATACCGTAGTACTGCTGTTTGGTGGATCAAACATGATTTCGTTTACATGATAGGCGATATAATCTAATAATTTTCGAAAACCAAATTAAGGGATCAACAATCTAAAATCAAGATCATCCTTCCAACTGTTTTTCCGCGGTTCGAATGAAGGTTTATAATACTCCAAAGAAACAAATAAAACCTTTACGTGGTAAATCTTCTTTTCGTATACAATTAACCATGAACGTGGCAATCTACAAGATCATTAAACTCTAAATGGAAAAAGCAAACCAATTTCACTCTCATCAACCTTATAATGGATTAGGATTATGTCTGATTAAGTAAATAGTGAGTTTGTAGTTACTAAATGCAAGAGAAGAAGTCAAACATGAAATGAACCAGATGCTTTGTGTCCATCCATCTACAATGACACGTAGGTTGTTCTCACAGCATTGCACTAAAGACACTTATGCAAAGATTAGACCAAACCAGTAGTTAAAGCAAACTCTCTCCACCTCGTCTATTCTCACTAACAAGTACTCTAATAAGTAGAAGAGAATCAAGAGATAAGCAACAATAGCTCGCAAAGCAACAAATTCAACAAAGAAGCAAATAAAGAGCAAGGTACTTACATTCCGAGAAGGAAAGGCCAAACCTCTGCCCGTATACTTGGATCAACACCCTGCTTGAATAAAAGTAGTAAACTCAAGTTAAGCCTAACACTCAGTGGAAAGGATGCAATTTGCCAAGAAGTCAATCTATTTTCACAGATGTAAAGCATTTGTCATACATACCCCACTCCGTGCTTTCTTCAATAATTTGACACCTCCATCAAGCAGCCTCCCTTCGGTATCAAAATAACTCTTCCATTGTTTCGGTAGCAGGGCATGTTTCCTTCTCCTCCTAGACCAGGGTGATTTAAGACTTCCCCTAAAAACATGCCACAAAAAGTCTCATCATTCCATGGAAACAAATCAAAGCAGTGCACGATGACATAAGGAAATCACGCATATCACAATATCACACTCAGTATGGTTCAAAAATAACCGGTAGTGTCCAATCCGGCAAACATAATTGCCAAACCTTTAACCGACTAGTCGGAGTATCACTCAAAAAATTAAGTGGGATTTCACAGCAAGTCTAATCTGTAAAGAAAACTATAAACTTCCAGCATCCAACAAGAAAAAAACACTCCAATGCTCAGTTAAGATCTCAATCCAGAGAAGAAACAGGAGATTACGCCAGAAGATTAGAGATTGAGAAAGGGAGAAGCAGGGAGAGGAACAAATAGGCCAAAGAGGATCAATGAACAAATAGGCCAAAGAGGATCAATTTTCTCCCGGAATTTTTCTAATAACAAGCACCATTCCTAGTTGCTCAGGAAGGAAGGTAAAGAAAGTGAATGTGGTTCGGGGGGAAAAAAAAACACACAAGAAAGGAAATGAGAAAAATGACAGTGTGGGAACTCACCGATGAGTGGAAAGTGGTGAGGAGGTGGACGAAGAAGAGGAGGAGGAGGAGGTGGAGGCAACCACTAATAAAACCGATCTCAAATGAATCCACGACGGCCGTGAAGAAGAAGTAGAAAGATTATTCGACCAAAACGAAGTGTGGCTCCGTCTCAGTGCCTTCATCAACGGCTTATCTTGCATCATCAACATCGAATCTTATACCATCTACCTACCAACGACTACTTAATAATCTGTCTGTCTAAATGGAACGAACGGAGTAATAAAAATCCTATCTTTATCCCACCTCTTTGATTTTTTTCCAATTAAATGATGAATGAAGCCTTGTTTTCTGGCAATACTAGGGGAGGATTTTCGTACATGGGAAAAAGCAGTGTCAGCTTGAGGACTTATTGTTGTTTACCTACGAGAGTATACCACGGTGGCGGCCAAGGCGATACCGGCCATGGCCGTCACGAGGATAGCTACACCAACATTCGAAGCCGGCAATGATGAAGAACCCCAAAATCCTGTTCCACCACCGCCGCCACCGATAGAGCCGCCTCCACCCCCGGCCTCCGCAAAGATGCTGGTGAAGATCCACCCCCTCCGACGACCATCACCGACGGAGAAGATGTCAAACATCAACGAAAAAATGAAAAGCCCAGAACCCAGCAGCGGCCTTGTCCTGGACGGCGGAATTGATTGAGCTGGAGGGGTGGTTTCTGTCTTTCTTCTCCTAATTCTAATTCTAACCCCGTGGCCGAAGCGAAACACCATCACATTCTCTGCTTTTACTTTACTTTCTCTGCTTCTCTTTTTTTTTTCTTTCTTTTTTTTTTTCCCTTATACAAAGTGTTTTTTTTTTTTTTTGTAAGGGGAGTTGGGGGATTAAAGAAATAGTAATGGAGTATTAGGTAAAGCTCTGATTTTTTATGATTAATTTTGTGATAATTGGTACAGAAGTACGGATTCTGTGACTGTATTCCCCCAATAAAAAGAGTTTTAAGTTTAGCAATGGTCATAAAATCGATGACAGGGGGAAGATTCGGAATGCCGTGGGTCTGCTGGACCCATTATTGTGATGGGGGACAATTGTGGGTGTTCCGGGCCCCCAACTAAGTTGGCCCACTTCACACTAATTTTTGTTTTGTTTTTTCTTTGATGATATATTTTCCTCTTAAGCTCCTTCACGCTATTATATGTGTGGAAATTACATAATTAATGTGGTAGTAGTAATGATTTTTTGGGGAGTAGTAGTGGGGTTTTGTTACGGTTGGTGTTTGTCCAAATGGTTGGGGGGATACGAAGCAGATTTTATTTGTTAATGTCCGAACTTTGACACAAAAGTGGGTTGTTTCATTACCATTTGATATGATATTTTCACACCAAAATTTTCTTACTTATTAAATATACTTGGTTTCAATCTCGGCTCTATCATTCTCTTCCCTCTCATCTTTTTTGACTCTTAATTAATATAGGAGTTTTTTTTTTTTTTTACTGAAACGATATTAGATTAATAACAAGGCACAATGACCAATATACAAACCGAGAGAGTTCGTGGTGTCATTGAAAAAACAGCAATAACCCACGAAACAAAGCATAAGTTCGCCAGGACAAAGCCACCCGTATAGCGACAAAAGCCAGCGCGGGTTGAAAACCTAGACGACCTAAGATCAACTCAAAATACAAAAAGTCCAGTTATATCGGGGCACTAATACTATACAAAAATGATACTACACAACCCAAATGGCCATTTACAAACAGCCTGTGATGAAAGAAACTAGAACTTAATCTCTATCTCCCACCTCATGCCGATTCGTGAGAGCCAAATTGCAGACGATGAAAAACACCATTGCCGAACTACTACCGTAGAGCGTGGAATAGCTAGACGATGCAGTTACGACCGGTTGGAGGGATGGCAACACTTAAAAAAATATATATATTTAAATTTATGACCATTGTACTGTATCTACAGTAGCTACAATGCAACGGTCGCACCGTAATCGCACCGCAAATCGCCCCTAGGTACAGTAAATTGGAGAGAAATTTGGGCAGCCGCCCCTTCATATAGGAGTTTCATTTTACGTTATATAAAATACATATTGTAATATTTAATACAATTGTAATAGAATAGTACTGGAAAAAAAAGCTTGGTCAATGAGAATAATAATTGTTGTGTTTTTTTTAGGCGGGGCAATAGGCATTGGTTTAGGTTGAATGGATTAGTGTTTGTTTGTTGATGATGAATTCATACTGAGGTGCATTAACGTGGGGTGTAAAGTTTAAACTTTAAAGAAAGGGGGTAGACAAGAGCAATGATGTTGCAGTCCACTAACAGAAGTTGATGTTGCATTGCCAATAACAGTAGTTTGGTGCCAAAGTTATAAATAAAATCAGCATTGCTTTTATTGATGATGCACGATGCATGATGCATCCAATCCAGGTGGAGAAAGCAAAAAAGCGACTGAAGAGTCGACGCAATTAAAGGCTGCCCATGCATCCATCCAATATTAACGCGGTGGTGGGAAATTAAAGGTGGTCAGCAGTTTTTACTGAATTATTATGCAAAGTATTAAAAAGCGAGGAGTTAGCGATTGAAAATGATGGCGGAAGCAAAGAGCATGCGGCATTGGTTGGTGTCTTCCTGGCGAATTTACCTCTCCTGCTGCTAGTAAGTAATAATTGTGGGTACACCCGCCAACAGTGACCAAACAAGACGCGCAGAGCAGATTCACTGACGGCGCACATGGCCGATGCCCCTTTCTTTTGGGTTTTGACCACCCTCCGCAACCTCCTCACGCTTCTTAAAGTCTTCCAACTTCAATGAAGTCATACGAAAGGAATGACATGATGATGAAGGTTCTTTATGGGTCACTCACAAATGAAATAGCATCTCCCGCCTGCCTTCCTTTCTTTCCTTCCAATTCCGGGGGCATCGCAATTCACGCACACACGCATCGTCTGAAAAGTAAAAGTTAAATAAATGTACGCAAATCCCATGGTCCCAACTCTCAAGTCTCAAGACTCTCAACTCAAAGTGAAACAAACAAACAAACAAACTGGTTTTCCCCTGAATCATATGATGGGTTCAACTTGGGCTGGCCCAATAATTAAAAACTTCACTTAACATCCCAAAATCAACAAACGGTTAGCATGCATGATTGTTGATTGTTGATTGTTGATTGTTGATTGTTAACAAAGAGGTAGGAGGAGGAGGAGGGCCTCATTGGCATAACATGATTGTTATTTGGGAGTCCCAAATAAAACGTACCAAAGTGTGGTAACTAGATTCGTGCAGTGCACAATTCAATTTTCAACTTCATCCTACCTAAATTGTGAACATATTTGGACTTGGTTTTATTTTGACAAGAGCTCAACCTAATCCTAACAACTTCTACACGCGTTGCCATTATGATAAATCACTTAATATTAAATATATATATATGTGTGTGTGTGCGCGCTTCCCCTGATAAGTTAAATTGGATTTATGATGAAAGTAAATATGAGGCGTCACGTCAGTTAGAGTTACACAAACGCCTACGTTTTATTTCTTTAATAATGATCTTCGTCATCCAGGTTTTAAATGAAATAGGTGGCCGGTAGGCGAATGGGTAAACAACCACTTGCGCCCTGGCCCGTCATCCATTATTAATAACCTTTCTTTCAGCTCAACATCCATCCAACAACCAAACCAAGCTTAATTTTGTTCCCTTCCCCATCCCGCGAATCCTCCCGTCCTTAAATCAGGGCCTCAACTCTCTTCCCTTGTTTTTTCAATAACAAAAATGGCCCGGCTTCAAGTATCGAACCAAGTACCAGTTGATGATGAACGTGCGGGAGCAGAAATAGTGCACGGGGCTGAAGAATGCCATAGGCACTCCGTGGAGCTCCTTCAAGAGTTGGGATTTCCCAAAGGTGTCCTCCCTCTCAAGGATCTCGAAGAATGCGGAAGAGTTCCATCCACTGGTTTCGTGTGGATGAAACAGAAAGCTCCCTACCAGCATTTCTTCACCGCAAGTAATACCCTCGTCAGTTATGCCAAAGAGGTGACTGCCTATGTGGGCAAATTCAAGATGACCAAGATGACGGGGGTCAAGAGCAAGCAGCTTCTTCTGTGGGTGCCCATTGTGGAAATGAGCATCGAGGACCCGTCCCGCAAGAAGATTTACTTCAAGACTCCCATGGGGATTGGGAGATCATTTCCCATAACTGCTTTCATGACTGAAGAGGAGAAGCACAAATACTTGGAGCAGGAGAAAGTCAATGAGTAGATATGTTGCGGGATTATCAGCTCCTACAATATGTATTAATCATCCATCAAATTTGTCTTGTTTTCAAGCTTCCACTCAATCTGTTCCCATATATATATTATGTTCACTCAAATGAACTCATCAATAAAAATTCTATCCTTCCTCACCTCTATAAATTAATCACCTGGTAACTGGAGCTATAACACAATTTTGTTTATTTAAAATACTAGTAATTAATACCCCACAACTCTGTTAATTTGTTGGTCTAGCTAGGTAGCGCCAAATATCCCATATCAACTAAGGATTGATTGATGAAATGATCCACAACTACCATTCAAGCAGTTTGTGTTTTTTTTTTCCAAGTTTAAAAGCCATCGTCGATGCGCCCAAAGTATTTACCCTGTAATCCATCATCGTCTCGTACGCGGAACAAGTGGAGTCTCTTGTCTCTGTAATGGCAAGATATTAAACACGTTGAAATACTAGCAGACTTTTTGTTGGAATCTAAATAAATAAAGCCAAGAATGATGGCAAGTCAATTGATGATAACGATTTTTTCTTCTGAGATCAACTTATAAAAACAAACAAATAGCACTTTTGGAGGATAATCTATTATTAAATTACAAATTATAAACCAATAATATGATATGATAGATACTTTAAATTACTACATCGCTTCCTTTTAAACTAAGTTTTCAATTTGCCATGCCTAGCATTTTCTTCAACTTCATAAACGAATCAACATTGATATATGTCTCCCTGTAATCAAAGATCTCAAACTCCTTACCAAAGGTTTTTCCCATCCCATCTTGAACTTCTTCATATATCCTCCAGATTTTTCTTTAAATAAAAAAAAAAAACGACCAACCCAACTCTCCTCAATTCCAAACATAATGGCTTAATATGTCGTCTGTATCTCTCAAACCGTCAATCATAAGCCCTCCTCACTCGCAATCATCACCCACACCACACAATTCTTTTTGCCACTCTGAAGATTTGTGAGCTCCTAAGTAATCTTCTTGTCAAAGGGTTATATAAAAAAATACACTTCTCGCCATTTATCATCCGCTTCTTTCTAAGCATCCGAAAACATGTGCATATGCCAAACAACCAAATTCATAAGGGTCTTCCCACCATTATCATTGACGCGCATATGTCCATCCATCTTCGTTCTTTTCTTCGCAACACCATTAACATACACTTTAAAACTTTTAAAAGTCACAAGCATCGATTTATTCTTCAAAAGAATGAGAGAATGGTTCTTTTGCCTCCTCCAAGCTCCTTTTAGGAAACGGTCTCGATGCTTCTTGCCCAAAATACAAGACAAATCATAATTCTTCTGAAGTTGACCCAAACTCAAGAGATTTAATATCTCTTTACCACATAAAGCACTTCATGATTATTAAACTACATCCAGAACATACCACACATGTTGTTTTTACTCTCTCTGACATATAAAGCAGTAAAATAAGATATATCCTTATTTTCATTATTTAGACACACAATTCTTTTGGATATGGCCTACTTTACCACAATTAAAACAAATTATAAAATTGCTTTTTGGAGGAGGAATTGTTACTACTACATGACAACGATAATTACCTCTTCTCGCGTACGACCTTTGAAATTCATCGCCATATTAATGGCTGTGCAAAGAAGAGAAGAATGACCTCTTCATCAAATCAACAGTTGACATCTCTTTTTCTCTTGTCTTTACGAACGAACGACATCAACAAAACTTACTAAGAAAAAATTCAAAACCTTTCTACAAATGAGTTGATCAAGAAGATCATACCCATTCACAAAGAAAAAATAAAGCACTATAGTCTCATTCTTTTCCACGCCCGCATTTCAACTTTCTTTTTTCAACGTTAACAAATTACTTTTTGACTTTTTGTCAACGCCGATATTTTTTTGCAAAAAATATCCACTGCTTTTTGGTTTTTAGCGGTGGATATTTTCAAATCAAACGCACGAGACAAGTTTTCCATCTGATCTCAAAAAATGTAATCTTGTTTACCCTTTAAATCTAAATAAATAAATCCCAAAGACACCAAAACTCGTAGGCAAAACAAAATAGCAAAACCGGAAAAACTCTCTCACGGCCAAACACGAGTTGGATGCACAATTTTATTAACAAATTGTGCTAAAATCCGTTGCAGACAATTCAAAAGCCAAGAATGATGGCAAGGAAACAACCGTGGCTATGGCCCACTGAAATTAACCAAGTCAATTGATGATAACTTACCAAGCTTCGCGTCGGCCGATTTTTTTCTTCTGAGATCAACTTATAAAAACAAACAAATAGCACTTTTGGAGGATAATCTTGCCGCAGCTTTTGGTTTCTTTGTATTTCTCTGTAATTTAAAATCATTTAATAAACATTTTTATTTATAAACTTAAACTAAACCCTATACTCATATGATCATAACTACTAATCAAAAAACCTATATGATAAAATTCTAAATCTAATAGAATTATTAAATTACAAATTATAAGACATAGTTCTTACAAGAGGGACTCAGATTCAGCAGCGCTGGACTGGGTGGCGAAGGATGGCGAAGGAAGAATGTTGGCTTCAAAAGCAAAAAGGATTAATGTGGTAAATCCTGAGCAAGCAGAACTTCTGGCAATCCTCAATGCACTTCTGGAATCAGTTTAATGGGGTGGTCCAAAGTACTTGTACTAATCGATTCCCTGATCTCACTCCAGACGCTAATCAGACCGCAGGAAATAAGCATAATGCTTCGTAGTATAGTAATAGACATATTACTTCTGGTTAAACAAATAGGTGAATGTGTTTTTGTCAAATCCCCTAAAGAAGTAGTAAGTCAGGCACATAAGATGGCTACTAAAGATTTGATGTAAATTATGTAATTTGTACTTCTAAGAGGAATATATATGCTATATTACTGTCAAAAAAAAAAATAAAGTGCACGAGGAATATGGCTTAGTTGTTCAGCTGGAGTAAATTATTTTAAGGAAACGTACCAGACTTTTATTTTTTTCCCTCTTTCCTATTAAGATTGATCGGTACGAACGTGCGATAAAAAAAAAATTCTCTCTTGCCTTTTCCGCTCCTCCTCAACCACTCGTCCCAACTACCCCAGTCCCTCCATTGATGGCCAGAGCCTACTTCAATCCTGTTGGCTCCGCTATCCCAGTAGGAACTCCCCAGCAATCGTCCTCCTCCTTCCGCTATCTCAACTGCTCATCCTATTACTCTCCTCAAGCCATCCCATCAGTCAAAACAAATACTTGTACTGTTCTAACAATGTCGGACCTTACTCCTCACCCCTCCCTGGAAGTTATCGGCGGAGCTAAAGAAGCTTTCCTTCCGGCATTCAAAACCCTTCATCACCCTTATCATCCTTACCCTTTTGTTGCTTGGAATAGACACCTCGAGACTATCTTTGCCTCTTCCTTTCGTTCTCTCCCTGACATCAAATTCCGGAGAGAGTGCCTCCGTACCAACGACGGTGGCTCAGTCGCCCTTGATTGGGTCTCCGGAGATCGAACCCACCTGCCACGCAATTCCCCGGTCCTCATTTTACTCGTAAGAGATCAGCCCTCCCTTTCCCTTTCCCTTTCCTTTTCCTTTGTTTACTTTACTTTGACATCTGCTGGTCTGCCGGTTCTTTAAATAATGTGGGATTCAAATTTCGGGTAAATTGCAGCCGGGTCTGACTGGAGGGAGTCAGGACACATATGTTAGGCATATGGTGGTAAGAGCAAGGAGTAAAGGGTGGCGAGTTGTGGTGTTCAATAGCAGGGGATGTGGACATAGCCCTGTTACCACCCCTCAGGTATTGCTCCAACCAACTCCTTTTATTCCAAGTTCGAGTCTTTTCCTTACTTCGAGAACTGCATTGTTTGCACCTGCACTCCTTGTCGTCTCTTAATAGTATATTTTTAGCATTTCTTGTATCAAGTCTTCTTTTATTTTAACACTTTTCGATCAATGAGTTTGTCTCGGGATGTGTTATAAGAAAATTTTTATTGAAGTAAGAGTTTTCTGATTCTTTGGCGATATTGCCTTTTAAAGACAACTTTTGGTCATATAGCCCAGGTTTAATTGTCCATAATCAAGAAGTTTGAAAATATATAGTGACTACGAGGATCTTGGTTTGGTTTCGTTGTTTAATGGACTGTTGTAATTTTGACGAGAGAATTACACCATGCTCCATAAATGTATGATGGAAAATTTGTGTTCTTGTTCTTATCTTTTATGTAGCCGATGAATGTCTGCAGTTTTATTCAGCCTCATTCATTGGAGATATGTCAGAAGTGGTAACACATGTGAACAGCCGGTACCAGAAAGCCAACATATATGCTGTAGGTTGGTCTCTCGGTGCAAATATTCTCGTTCGATATTTGGGTCAGGTATTTCATCTGACCGTTTGAGTTCTGACATCTCGTTACCTCATACGGATTAGTTTGTTGTTTGAGAATTACATGATTTAGCATCTGCAACTTTTGCATTGTGTTTAGGAGTTAGTAGCTGGAGAAAGAATGATGCTTTAGTGAGAAAATAAGAGTGCAGAAGTAAGAAAACAGAGTTTTCTTTCCTTGTGTTTGCAATTTGGGGAAAAAAAAAGAATTCTCATATTCATTTTTATTCTTCTTTTCATTAGGCAGTTGAGAAGAAATGAAGAAAAGGAAAGGTTTTAGTTTTTGTTACATGTTGCTATATGCTTTCTTGTAATAACAACACTTTTTCCGTTGCTCCAAGGTGGTTAACTTTAATTTTTACAAAGCATGTTGCTAGAATAAAATAACCTTAGCTTTTAAAATCTAGCGATGCTAACATTGTCATATACTTTGCCAATTCTTTTTTTTTTTCCAACAGTAAAAGAATAAGCTCCTTGGTATCCTGCTTAAATATATGTCACATGCAACTCCCTTCTATTGCTCCAGGAATTTCATAACTGTGTTCTTTCTGGTGCTGTGTCCTTGTGCAATCCTTTCAATTTGGTCATTGCTGATGAAGATTTCCGTAAGGGCTTTAATATTGTTTATGACAAAGCTCTAGCAAATGCTCTCCGCAAAATTTTCAAGAAGTAACTGAGGGATTTATTGAAGCTCCCCACTTTTCCAGTCATTTGGGATTCAGTTGCTCTCCTCTTTCTCCTTTATTAAAGCTATATATATGTTGTATTTGCAGGCATGCTCTATTGTTCGAGGAAATAGGTGGCGAATACAATATTCCCGTTGCTGCCAATGCCAAATCTGTCAGGGAATTTGATGAAGCTCTAACTCGAGGTGTGCTTTAGGTTGGAGTAGATAATTTGCACCGTATAATTGTGTATTCTCTGCTTCATGTTATGGTTCAAATTTTGGCAGTTTCTTTTGGATTCAAGTCAGTGGATGACTATTACTCAAATTCGAGCAGCTCAGATTCTATAAAGAATGTCTGCATACCTTTGCTTTGCATTCAGGCAAGTAACTTTTGAGATTTTATCTTATTCTTTATGAACTATTTTATAAAAACGATCCACAACCGAAAAAAATAGAACCCATACCTTGTTTGTTACTTAAATGGGCTAAGTAATCGAGTTCTGGAAATTTTCTCTCTTGAATTTATCTTATTCTTTATGAGCCATTCTAGAGAGAAACCATACCTCCTTGTGTTTACAATTTACCACAAGAAGAGAGAAGATACAGCATCATATCTGATGATTGCACTGACTTCTTAGCATCAATATGAAGGGCAAGGAAGAATGTGGATGATATGTGTTTGTGAGTTTTATTTTTGTGGTTTGTTGCCCACCTTTGGATTTTCTCCTGCTTCATGAGAAAATAATCTTGGAATAGACTCAAGTGGCTTTTCAGACATGGAAGTCTTCCTTTGTTTGGATTTTATCCCAGGCAGCCTGGGCATTGGTGACCTCAAAACTTTGTTAGCGTCAGTAAGGATAATAATAGTAAATTGGAGGAACTGATAAAAATCCTTGGCATTTCTGGTACCCTTTTGCTTGAGTTATGTTATTCAAAACAGAAAGGGGATAAGGGCTATCCAATTTGATAATCTAAAATGTGTACAGGCTGCTAACGATCCAATTGCTCCATCCAGAGGAATTCCTCGTGAAGACATCAAGGTACAGTCACAACTTTTCTTGTATATTGCCATGTTGTTTTGACTGTGAACATTACTTTGGTTCTCCCTTTGACTGTGAACATTGTCGTCACAGATTACAATCACTGACGGTTAATTTCCTTTTACAGTGTTGTTTGAGTAATACTGCTTATCTTTCTTCATAATCTTTAGTTTCCAACAGAAGAGTCAGACAAACATTTTTTGCCGCTTTAGCTCTTGCCCTACATCTAAATGTTCTGATTTACACGAGAGAGCCGTGTGCCCACCTCAGTCTTACTCCGCTTTTTGAGTGGCATTTTGCATTATTGTCCGTTTTTTGGATTACGCGGTGCGGTCGTGGCTTTGTGTTACCCAGCGTATGGAATTTGGTTGCCTTGACTATTGATGTGAGTGCAAATATTGAAAAGACATAATTTAAGGAGATATTTGTATTGGGGGCAGTAGACAGTAATAAATGGCAACAAAGTTGATATTGGTGGAACAAAGAAAGCATATATCCAGTGGGGTTGGAAATCATTGGCCAATCGTGCATAATACACAGAAATGGATAAGAACATTGGTGGTGGATAATGATGAATCATGATTTGGGGCGAGTGTATTTTCCATTCCTGATGGAGTGGAGGCTATGAATGGAAGTAATTTAGAAGTCATGGGGAAACTGATAATAAAGATAAAATAGATGTTCACTTCAATCACAACATAAAATCTATCACAGTCAGAGCACTTAGTAGGAAAGTGTCGCGCGGTCACAAAGTAGTAGCGTCATAGCGTGTAGTGTGAATGTGAAAAGGAATATATGCAGAGCGAGTAAAAAACAAAATAACCCAAAATCAAGATGTGGAAAGATAGATGTAACTTTTAGAGAAAAAAGAAAGATAGATGTAACGGGTGATGGGATGGACCAGAAAAAGAAAATGGGCAAAAAGGTACGGATCTTGATTTGGAAGATACTCCAGTATTCTCTTTCTCTGTTTTTGTTTTTTTGGTGTTTTTGAGGAGCGCTGATCTCATATGTAGTTGCTAATTACCATACCATACTTACTTTGTGAGCCCACTCCAGGCAAATCGGAATTGTTTATTGATAGCTACACCCAAAGGTGGGCACTTAGGGTGGGTGGCTGGTGAGGGAGCCCCATTTGGAGCCCCTTGGACTGATTCGGTGGTGATGGATTTCCTGGAACATCTGGAGGAAGCAGGAGGCAGATGGAGATGGAGAGGGTCAGATGTGGAAGAAGGCATCCAAGACAGTGCACATGCCGAGGTGGTATAGCAAAGAATTGTGTATAGACTGTAGCTACCCATACAATACTTATTCAATCAAACTTCACAATTTGTTACCTGCTATGGAAACAATAGGGACTTTGGCCGGGAAGGATAAATTTCAACGTTGGCATCATACATTCATTAGCTAAAATAGATTAAAAAGATCCAAACGGTACACCACAAGACTTGATTGCTGAGTCGTGTGAGATAGGAAACTCTCAAGTATAGTTCTAAGGGAAGGAGTTGACCTACTTATTCCGACAGAGAAGAACAAGCCATTCAATAGGGAGATTCGAACGGACAATAATGCAAAAGCTATTTAATATTAGAGATGTGTTATATCTTATTGTTCCTATTTGATTCTTTTGAATTTCATAGTTGAAATTACGATCAAATCTATTCATTAAAAAGAATCGTTTTAATATATTTCTTATGTACCTATAGGTACTATATTGATTTTAATCAAATTTAAGATTAATTTATATTGATTGACAGACCTTATTATGTTGTTGTTAGTAAATATCATTATTTTTTGTTGTGAATTTTCTAAATCATTAATATATTAGATACTTGTGACTTGATTGGTGAAATAAGTTCTCTCTTCCACAAAAAGCATGTTTTTTTTAATGACATTCAAATAAAATATTTTGTTGCGAATGAACAAGATATAGAGGAATTGTCCATTCGTAAAAATATAATTGTTGATTCGGGTATTTTCTAAAGAAAAATGGAATCTTATGTTACAATACGAGTAGAACCGAAAGATTCATGAATCGGGATCTTGATGCATATCGATACAAATGATCCAGTGGGACATTTTGTTTCTAAGCCGAATAGTCATTTTCAAGTAATGTTTGATCGATTACGTCTTAATCAATATGTGATTAATTGATCTAAAGTTATCGACAAAAAAGATGTGCCTAAGCCATTTTTTTATTATTTTTTTCCAAGTCACTTATTTTTTTTGTCTAACAACCAGCGAACCAACCACCGACCTAACTACTTAGCATAGGATTAGTTCTTAATTCTCACGAGTCACACCCACAAATGTAACATAATTGAGAGGAGGCCCGATGATTTCATTACAAAATAAATAAATACCGCATGGGTTTTTTGGTTTAATGTATTATGGGAGATGGATGAATGAATGATAAAAGTCTTACTCAACTAATTAATTTTTATTTACTTAATTAAAATGAAAATCTCCATCCTGCATATCAATTCAATTCAATTCAATTTTATTTTGTGGCTACCAGAGTCTTGGTCGACTAATTAATTTTAATTTACAACGTGTTAATACTTTTTTTCCACGTAAATGTAATATAATCCAGAGGAGCCCTGATGATTTCATTGCAAAATAAATAAATAGCGCATGGGGTTTTTTTGTTTAATGTATTCTGTGGATGGATGAATGAATGAATGATAAAAGTCTTCGTCAACTAATTAATTTTTATTTACTTCATTAAAATTAAGTTCTCCATCCTGCAATTCAATTAAATTTTGTGGCTACCAGAGTTTTGGTCGACTAATTAAATTTTTTTTTCCACTTGTGAAAGTTTTTAATGAAATATTTTAGTACCTAACGTGATGTTTGTGTGGAAGAAACCAATAAACAATAATAAATTTGATTGTCTAGTTTTGTTTTTTTTTTTTCACATGAATGATAAATAGAAGTCTTCGTCAACTAATTAATTGTCATTTACTTAATTAAAATTAAATTCTCCATCCTGCAATTTAATTAAATTAAATTCAATTATTTTAGTACCTAACGTGATGTTTGTGTGGAAGAAACCAGTAAACAATTATAACTTTAATTGTCTAGTTTTTTTTTTTTTTTTTTGACATGAATGAATGATAAATAAATGTCTTCGTCAACTAATTAATGGTGATTTACTTAATTAAAATTAAATTATCCATCCTGCAATTCAAATAAATTCAATTAAATTTTGTGGCTACCAGAGTCTTGTTAATATATTATTTTTCCACGTGGAAAACGACATGTTGAGGCTAATGCTAATCCTCACACCGACGGCTCTAGCTCCCGATGACGTGTACGGTTTACGCTTCGACGTGGTATCATTACCAACAAAGCTTAGGTGGACACACACATACTGGATACTTACAGAGCTGCAGGAATTGTCTGCTACAGAGTCTACCACACCCTCACTCTGGCGGTAGAGTTAAAATGTATGTGGCCCAATGTCACGTCTAAATTCCATCCAACTCCTCCTCCTCCTCCTCCAGGCACCTGATTGGGAAAAAATATTTGATTTTTAGTGTAATCATTTAATTATATAAATTATTTTTTTACCTTCTTATATATATAAATATAAATAGATTATTTTTTTTACTTTTGAGAAATAGAAATATAAATATAAATAGATTATTTTTTAAATATATATATATGTGATATATTATTGCACGTGTGAAATATTATTTTCTTCTGTACTGGATCATGTATCCGTCCAAATGAATTTTGAACACAGAATGGATTCAAATGAATTTTCCTCTTTATCTGGGTATTTCCTGCCAAATTAACAACTGGGTGGGGTGATTTTGACATTTTGGTGCTTCCTTATCCTTTGGAAGAATGGTCGTCCCTGGCCCTTTTGACTACGGCTCCCGTCTTTGGACTGGGCTGGGTCATTTCACTATTCCCATACCTTCCGCTCCCGCGTTTAATGAATAAATTATCGCTCCTATTTATTTATTTATTTTTCACTTGATTTTTATTGCTGAAATTATTAGTACGGACATGGGGGGTACTACGTCATCATCTGGGCCCCCGGACACATGCGTTTGCGTAGAAAAACACGTGATTAAATCAATCCCACTAACATAAAGTGCTGTAAACTACCTATTCTTTCTTTCTTAGCCACCTTTTTTTTTTTTAAAGAAAAAAAATTATTTTGGAGGAGGTGATCTGTGATGAATTAAAATAAATAAATAATTACTGTTATTTTTTCTCTTTTCTTTTTAAAAAAAAATTAAAAAGCATGAGGACGGAACTTCTAGTAGCTCCCACATTAATCCAAGATCCGGAGGGAAGGGTCCACATTCCACAACGGGGTCAGGACAGCCTAGCCAGCTCCCACCTTCCATGAGTCCTGAGGGAGGATCCAATTCACCTCCAAGCCTCCAACTGCATGGCACCGCATGCCGTGGCGATCA
Organism: Gynochthodes officinalis; assembly: GCA_020080225.1. NCBI lineage: Eukaryota > Viridiplantae > Streptophyta > Magnoliopsida > Gentianales > Rubiaceae > Gynochthodes > Gynochthodes officinalis. The sequence goes on along the minus strand of CM034622.1, from coordinate 35,853,052 downwards.
CACAAACTTTATGCTAGCTAGTAGCTACCCACCTACCTTTGAATTCACTATTTCTGGACATATAAAGGCTTCATCTGAATAGCCCGTACCTTGTTTTCCTCAAAATATACGTACGTAAGAATTGAACCATACCATATGGGAACCAAATCCCTCCTCCTCCATTACAAAATATTGTCTTCATTTTGCCTTTTTGAGCTGATACCTGCTATTATGAACTTGAGTATGGGAAGCCTGTTTGGATTTTGTTAGTAAATCTTTTTGCCCTAAGCCCTAATTTATGGGAATTATATACGAGAAAGGGAAGAAAATACCACATCAAATTGATTCCTTTGACCACACAATAAATGTCAAAATCATACGTACTAATAATTCACAGCATCGTATTCTGGACTAAATATGATAGCAAACCTTCGCATTTAGAGCAATCCCCCAGGAAGGTGACCAGATTCACTCAACCAAATCACGAATATTTGCAAATTCAGATTACTATTGTCCAAAGCCACGTGGAATTCAAAAAATAAAAGCCAAAATTAAAATGGACCGGGGAGGGGGGGTAACCGGTAACCGGTTACGTGACTTGGAAAAATCATAAAAATTTGTGGTAATATGCTTTTAGCCCAGTACAAGTAGATTAATAATATATCATCATCCTTCATCCGCTGGTTTCTCCCCTCTATAAATATATTACACGCTGCTCCCTCACCCTATTCATTTCCATCATAACCATACCTTTCCCCCTCCAAATTCCAATCCTCAACAAATTTCTCTAATTAACCTCTATCATTTTCTTCAAATGGCCGACACAGGAATCAATCGCGGCCTCGTCAATGTTCTGTCCACCAACAAACGCTCGGGGTCCGATGACAATTGGGATCGCGACGACTTCATCGTGGCTAAAAAACAAATGAAGCCCGCCAACGTATGGGATGACCCCGCGGCGGCTCTGGCCAATGCCCGCCACGAGTTCGGCGAGCATGGCGGCGTTAACATGTCCATCGAGGCCTCTGCCACCTTCACCGTCATGGAGCCCGAAACCATGCGCCGCATGTTCTCCGGCGAGCTTGGCCCTGACCGTGACTTTTTCATCTACAGCCGCCACTTCAATCCCACCGTCCTCAATCTCGGCCGACAGATGGCGGCCCTCGAAGGGACCGAGGCTGCCTATTGCACGGCCTCCGGCATGTCCGCCATCTCCTCCGTTCTGCTCCAACTCTGCAGCTCCGGTGGCCACGTGGTGGCTTCCAGAACCCTGTACGGGGGTACCTATGCTCTTTTATCTCATTTTATGCCCAGAGCATGTAACATTACGACGACGCTCGTAGATATTAAGAATCCCCAAGCAGTGAAGGAAGCGATCGTGGAAGGCCGGACGAAGGTGTTGTACTTTGAGGCTGTATCCAACCCCACGCTCACGGTGGCGGATATCCCGGAGCTTTGCCGGATAGCACACGATGAGGGGGTAACGGTGGTGGTGGACAACACTTTTGCGCCGATGGTTATGTCGCCGGCGAGATTAGGTGCTGACGTGGTGGTTCACAGCATATCCAAGTACATCAGTGGTGGGGCCGACATCATTGCAGGTACTCCCCATCTTGTTTCATCCTGTTTTGTTTGATCTTCTGTTTTCGACACGAGTTTGTAACGTATAGTACGCGTGTCTTGAATTATCCATCAGCTGTCTGCGGAATCTGCACCACCGTTAAGTTTTTTTTGTTTTGCTCTTTATTTAAATTTACGCGGAACAAATTAAAATCAAGCATAAATTCAATTCCCAAAAAAAATAAAAAAAAGACAGAGATATAGATTGTTGAAATGATGATGAGTTGGTCGGAGAAGTAGAATTAAATAATTAATTTGTTGTTAATACGGTACTCACTACTGAGTGAAGTGGTGCTGAAATGGATGTAAACGTACGTACGTACGAGGAATGGTGGATGACCGGGTTTGTCTCCCGTCTATCCATTACAAAAAAAATACACCTCAGAGATGATAATGATATTTAGCATAATAATAATAATAATTGTGGGTGTGGCCCAGAAGAGAAGCACTTAAGTTGTTATCTCGGCATATCATACCAATACCATTGTTGAAAACTATTTTTTATTTTACCCGGTAATCATGACGATTAATTAAAAAAAATAAAAATCAAAATCAAAATCAAAAAGGGATAGGAAAGGATCACATACATGCCATGATTTTGGTAATAAAAAAAAAAAAAGGGGGGTGGGTATGACGATTAATAGTGTTTGTTTCCCTGATGAGTAAAGAGATTAATTGGGAAGTGAAGAAAACGCATGGGTGCGAAGGTAGGATAAGTTAGAATATGTGTTTTAAGGATTCCAGATTCTGAAAAGCAACAAGATTAGATGGGTTTTTTGTGTTTTGAGCAAACAAATGGACATGGTGGTGTGGTGTGGTGTGGTGGGTGGTACCCACAGGGTCGAGCGGAAGCAAATGAGGGGTGTTTTGTTTTGTCGCTTAGTGAGTCCCCATAAATATGATAGCAGGTACGATTTACGCACTGCCCACCACCAGTGGATGGAAACTTGGAAAGGAAACACTTGTGAAATTTAGGCATGGAAATATGATCCGCGTGACACGATATCAGATTTTGTTAATTTAATGTGATCCGAGAAGATTCACAGGAATACACTATGCCACGTCTTATCTATATATGTTTAGATTTATTAATTATTGGGCAGCTTGCTACAAAATTAAATTTTTTTTTACTCCAATTTCTACAGGCTTGTGAAAAGAAATTTGGAATGGCTAATTAATCCTCCTTTTTCAAAACTATTTTCGTGCTTGGTTGCATTGTGGTTACGTTGTTTAAAAAGGATTTTAGCTGAACAGATGAATTAAGCTAGTGCTATGATTTGCAAAATAAATATCATAATTAATTAATGTTAATAGTACCACGGTCGTATATTTGATTCCTTTGTATTTAATACTCCTACCGTCCTACGTACTACATACCACCCAGTCCATTTTGTACTCATTGATGGCGACGATATTATGCAAATGCCCCAGGGGCGGTATGTGGTCCAGCCACCCTGGTGAACTCCATGATGGATCTTCATCAGGGAGCTCTTATGCTGCTGGGTCCAACAATGAACCCCAAGGTAGCTTTTGAACTTTCAGAAAGGCTTCCCCACTTGGGCATGAGGATGAAGGAGCATTGCCACCGGGCTCTGACCTACGCCACTAGGTTGAAGAAGCTTGGCTTCAAGGTCATCTATCCTGGCCTGGAGGATCATCCCCATCATTCCCTCATGAAGTCTTTGGCGAATAAAGATTACGGTTTCGGTGGCATCCTTTGCGTGGACATGGAAACCGAGGAGAGGGCCAACCGTTTCATGAATCTTCTGCAGAACTACACTCAGTTTGGGTTCATGGCGGTTAGCCTGGGCTACTACGAGACTCTCATGTCTTGCTCAGGGAGCAGCACCAGCAGTGAGATGAATGCTGAAGAGAAGCAGTTGGCTGGGATTTCACCTGGATTAGTTAGGATGTCAATTGGATACAGTGGAACGTTGGAGCAGAAATGGAGCCAGCTGGAGAAGGCTCTATCAAGAATGCAAGATACTACTCTGTTCCACAAGTATTAAGACATGTGTTAGACGACTCTTTTAACTGTATGTAATTAAGGTCGATCGTGGTTGTGACTGGTAAGGTGTCTCCTCTTGTGATATGTTTGCCTAATAATGCCAATGGTTAAGAATTATCACCAGTTTGTTGTGAAAAAAGCCGAACTTCAATGTCACAGCATTATCTCTAGTGGATGGATGACCTGTTATCAGTATGCTTTCACTTGGACCACTTAAATTGTGGCCCTTGTACGTTGTAAATGAGGTTTTATGATGCTCTATTAATGTTTGCTTAGTTCTATTATGCATTAATCGTATTTGATTCCTTTAACTCCTGCACCAAAAGCAAAGATATGGAACAATCTAATCGATGTGATTGTTACTAGTCATTTCTGCTCCGTCGAATGCGAGAGCAGAAATGACTAGTCAGTCATACGTGCAAATTGCACCAGTGACAATCTAATAGATTTTTATGGAATACATGGAATTTGCGTTTGATGAGATGGCCTACTCATAAAAGAAAAAAAGATTATTGAGGTTCATGGTTTAATGTAAAAATCTAATGTTAAATTTTAGGGAGCAGTGTAAAACTCTTAATAAGTATAATATGATCTAAACCTGTAAGTTTTCGAAATCCGACTCATAATAATTTATATGTCTATATGGTTGTACGAGATCAATCAAATGTTAGATGCAAGAACGCATAATAGATCAACATGAGTTGTTATAAATGTAATTGTTACCGATAACTTTTATCATTTCTTATTCTATAACTCAAGTGCGAAAGAAAATGTAAGAAGTTTCAATGCGAGTGCTTTTATCCTCGAAATGGATTCCTAACAATTTATTGTACGAAGATTATTTTTTTCTATATGTTTTGAGTATGCGTTTTTAATAAAATTTCAATATTTTCTTAGTATTATACCTATACCAAAAAGGCTAAAAACATATAAAATTAGCTAATAAAAAAAGAAAGAAGTCGTTGCAATGGGATATACGCGGAATAAATAAATAAGATAACATGACAAGATGGATAGGTACGCAACGCATAGATCAAAATTGTTTAAAAGCCATTCCCCTCACCCATAAGGCCCATCCGTCTATCTTAATGGGCCACAGGCTAAAATGCATCCTCATTAAAAACCATGGGGCTTCCAAAACCCTAGCTATAAAAAGGTTGAAGGTAGCCCGAAGTAGGCAGTTGAGAAGACAAACACACCGCAGCAGCAGAATAGCAGAGTCGAGGGAGAGAGGGGAACGATGCAGATATTCGTGAAAACCCTAACCGGTAAAACCATAACACTGGAGGTTGAGTCCAGTGACACCATCGACAATGTCAAGGCCAAAATCCAGGACAAAGAAGGTTAGCTCCGCTTTCTTTGTATATTCTTACATTTGCATACGCGAAATGAATATTTGGTCTTGTGGTTGCTTCCTTCTTTATTGTATGTTTTATTATTGTTATTTTAGGAATTCCACCGGACCAGCAAAGGTTGATTTTTGCCGGAAAGCAGTTGGAGGATGGCCGTACTCTTGCTGACTACAATATCCAGAAAGGTTTACTCTCGATTTTATTTTGTTGGTTTAAGATTTTCCAATTAACTTTTAGAGCTATTTGTTAGAATCTCCTCGTGATTGTTGAAAAAAAAAATGTAAAAAATAACTTGAATTGCAGAGTCAACCCTGCATCTGGTTCTGAGGCTTCGCGGTGGAATTATTGAGCCTTCTTTGATGGCTTTGGCTAGGAAATACAATCAGGACAAGATGATCTGCCGCAAGTAAGCTCTACTGCTTCTCTAGATATTACTATCTTTCAATCTTAGCTACTGATGATGCTTTATATTGTTATTTCATACATATATGTGGATCATCTGAAACCAGTCGACTAAAGGTTTCCATTTTTCTGTTTTCTTTGTTGTTGTAAAAATGGTTGCACCATTTATCTGATTTGCTTTGGGTTGAAAAGTCTTGAATGCGGATATTTGCACATATTAGTTTGATAATGTGAGAATGCTTGCATTCCAAAGTTTAAAATGCTTTTCTTCCCAGCCTCTTCTTCTTCTCTTGAATGACTTATTTGTTTGTCTGAGTTGCATGTGATTTTGATTGATGGATGAGTCATAAGCCACTCTCTCGGTTTTTACTGTGAGCTTATAGCGAATGAAAGTAACTACCACATTTTGAGGACTTTAAACAGGCAGCATCAATTGGTTGCACTATCTTAATGTGTTGCAAGTTCCAACAGTTTTCCGTTTTTGGCCATCCTGAAAATAATTATGTAATTAGTAATCTAAGATTGTAACACAATTCCCTGTAGAGCAAAAAACTAGTGAAGGTCAGGAGGAGCTCTGGTAAATTGTATCGGTCTATAGGATATTTCATTGCCGAATTTACTAGGCTGATCTTGGTTTGCCTCATGTTTTAAATTTCAATCAAAATCTTGGTGGATTTGATCGTTTCAAATCTAAGTTCTCTTATGTTGATGCTTTCGTATGTTTTGTTGATTTGGTTTGTATATACCTGGTATGTTTAAGCATTATAAATTCCGATTGTGATATGGTGAAATTGGTAATCTTGTTTAGGTGTTATGCTCGTTTGCATCCCCGTGCTGTCAACTGTAGGAAAAAGAAGTGTGGCCACAGCAACCAGGTTAGTTTCTTAAGATGTGGACTTGGTAACAGATATCTACCTTTCCTTGAAATCATTTGTTTGCCTTTATTTACTATTGGAGGCTGATTCTCTTCTACTGTTTTGGATTGCAGTTGAGGCCAAAGAAGAAGATCAAGTAGATTTATACCACCTTGAATATCCATCAAGCTCGTAGAAGATTATTGGAGCTAGTAAAAACTTGTTGAATGGTTTTGTTAAGTTTGTGTTCTCATAAATGTTGTGAAACATATGTTTAATTCAGTTTTTATGGCGATTGTTTTGAACTTGATTCATGGCTTGGTGGATGGGTTATTTTTGACAATTTCGAAATGATTCCTTCTTTGGTTCTGTTTGGAAGACGTCAGTGGTGCTTGAATCCCATTGTTTTATTAGCACGTCTTAATCGATCTTGCATTACATGGCCATAACGAGAACATGAATGGTTAACGGAATGAGATGAGAAACGGGAAATACAGTCCTGGAGAGTAAAAGGTCACTAGATAGTGTATTTTTGAACTTGAAAGAACCGAAAATGATTCTTTTCAGGGAAGCATGAAGCATCCCTGGTTTGCATTATTGACTTGTGTAACGTAATCAAAAACTTACGTAGCGTAGTTCATTCTGCGCTTGGCGATTAGCTAGTTTTTGGGAGGTATCAAAGATTTCCCGACCACGTTATTATGAATGATCAGATCAGAGAATGCGGTGATGCCTGTGTTTTACGTTTGAGAGATCAAAGATTTTGCCTAAACATTCTTTTTGATGGACCAAAGGAGGAAATTAAGATATCAGTAAATGACTTTTACTTTTGCAAACAGCAACTCAAACGAGTGGAATAGCATTTGCTCAATAGAGTGGAATAACAATTGAATTGGGTTCGAGAGTGGGGCTTTTTGTTTTTCCTGAGAAAGCGTTACGCTTTCTCAAAGAATATAAAGTCGTAATGTAGACTTTGAGTGTGGTAACGTGTTCAGAGATACTATAAATCATCGAATCAAAAAAGAGAGGGTATAAAAAAAAACAAAAATACGGGAAGGCTTTTGGTAATCTCACTTCGATCCACAATTTTCCCACACCGATTGAGAAAAGGAATAGAGGCTGAAGGAAGCTATGGAGTCATCCCAGAACACGGCCGGAACCCCCGTCAGTGGTGGAGGCAACGGCATGATAGTCTCTCACTCTAATGACGCCTCTCCCGTGGAATCAACAGCCACCATGAATATGAATGCCTCTACACCCGTCGACGACTCCAAGCAAAACCTCAACCAAGTCATCAATTCCATTCAGAAAACCCTCGGGATCCTCCACCAGCTCTACCTCACCGTTTCTTCCTTCAACGTCGCCTCTCAGCTCCCCCTCCTCCAACGCCTGTAACCCCTTTTCATTTATCCCTTGCATCTTGGTTCAAGCAAATTCTAATATTACTAACCTTTATTGTACTCTTACATTATTATAATTGTTTATATTTTTTGGTGGGTTCTAGTAATAATTTGGTATTGGAGCTCGATAATATGTCGAAATTAGCTGAGAAGTGCAACATTCAGGTCCCTGTGGAAGTTCTCAAGTGAGATTTTCATTATGCCTTCCCCCCTTTTATTCTCTTGAATTGGCTTCAAGATTAGATTTTTTTTTCCGTTTACTGGTCCTGATGTCAAAAAAGAGATTTTCTTTTTTTCGTATATCATGGTTACATTTGATTGGATTTTGTAGCTTGATTGATGATGGGAAGAATCCGGATGAGTTCACCAGAGATATTCTAAATAATTGCATTGCCAAAAATCAGATAACCAAAGGCAAAACTGACGCCTTCAAGGTTGGGGTTTCTTTAGTCTCATGCTTCATCACGTGTTTCTCTAAAAAGTTGCTATTTTTATGTTTCCAGCCAGAGCTTCATGTCTTTTCTCTAGTAGACCTGGAAAATTTTGAATTTGCGCACTGGATTTCATCTGACATAGTTCATTGTTTCTAGTTTGAAGTACACTGCTGTCCAAAGAGACGGCTTGAAATAATCATTACGCTACAAGAAGCTTGCTGCTTTTCCCGATGTTGATTCATACTTGTTCCGCTTCCTCTTTTTTTAAGGTTTTGCTCCATCATAACGTCTTATTCCTATTCCTAATGTAGCTTTTGCGCAAGCATCTTCTGGAGGAACTCGATCAGGCATTTCCAGATGAGGTGGAAGCTTTCAGGGAAATACGTGCAAGCTCCACGTCTGTGAGTTACCTTTAACTTGGATTTACATTTTGAAAGATGGATAAAAGGGTAGCCCGGTACATAGAAACTCCCCATCTGCGAGGGTGTGGGGGTCAGTTTTGTTATGTTTGTAAAAAATATTTGCGCCCCTTACATTCCGTATCTGTGGGCTCCAGCACTGCTAAATTGACCTGAACTTGTTGCTATTTGACATTTGGTGTTAAGAGCCAGCAACTTATCCGAAATCTGTGGTTTTTTTTTTAAAATAAATAAACAGATTAATTTTCTTGCCATTAAGTAGAACTATCACATTCTGTTGGAAGTTTATGTAGCTGCTGATCAGTAATGTTGCTAGGCAGTGACCTTTAGGGGTTCAGACTTGGAATTTAAAGCCAAATTTACAAATTGAGCTTCATTTGTAAGTTGTAACTCGCAGCAGCTGTCACACTGTTTGGAGGTCTAATAGAACTAAGAGAGCACAATCTTTGCTGCAAAAACTTCTCTTTGCTCTTCTCTATATTGCAACTTGCTGAAACTCTAAACGTTGGATCCAATAAAGCTGAATCAAATCCCTTTTTTTTTTCACCTTAATTTCCTCTTCCTGCAGTTCTAGGCACAATGCTTAGCTGGTTTCCAGAACCTGTCCGATGGAGTTTTTAAGCATTATGTGGCCAGATTGGACATAACCTGTATCTGTATTGTAAATTGTATGTTCAGAAACATACTGCAATTATGTTAGCTGGAAAAACTTGTACTATTTTTGTTAATATCTTACTTTCATTTATTGCATTTGTCTATGCCAAATTACTCCTCCATGAATTTCCTTCTTGAAACATTTTTTTCGGCTCATCCTAAACCTGTCAAACAATGGATTTTCCTTTGTCTAGCCTCTAGTGTCCTGATTGTTTAAATGTAATGCAGGAAGTCAAACGGCTTGCGCAAGCGCAAAGTATGCTGCCTAATGGGGATGTCAAGGTTAAGACTGAAATTTGAGCTTGATGGCAGGTTAATTGGGTCTAAATTTTAATTAGTCTTTGTAATAGATACTCTTGTGAATAGAATTGGACATTTTGAAATGTCATTGCAAATTGTTTAACCTCTTGATGAATAGTAAGTTGGAATGTTTTTACTTATGTACTGAAAATGCTTTTTGAGCCGTAGTCGGGGATTTTATGGCTAATCTTCCTTTGGTAGCAAAATATCGACAACCATGCATTTGATTTGTTCTCAACCTGTGGGCATGACTCTCTGGAGCTGAAAGTCGCCTATGAGATTTCCCATTGCCACTTCCACTGCAACATAGTGATTTTACAGTTGAATTAGTAGGTGTAGAGAAGAATTAGCCTGACGAAAAATAAAAGAAGCGAATCACGTAAGAGTGAAACTAACTAATATTGGCGGTTAATTCCTGAAATCACACAGGTCTTGTTCATCACATATCACCACCATTGAAGGTTTAAAGAAAAAGCATGTGAACCTTGAAAGAGTAATATGCCTTGATTTGAGCTCTGGCCCTGCCATACCCAGGACATCTTACACAGACGTGTGCAATTGCATCTTCTGCTCTTCCTCTACCCTGAATTTCATAAATGTTTAAATAACGTATGCTAGATAATTGTTTCTTAACGACTGAAAGCCTCAAAAATCAAATATTAATCGAGTAGCAATCTTTTTAAGCGGCTGTCATTGAAGGGATTGATCCGCCACCACCCTCTTTTAACTTAGCCGTGCCCTTTCTGGCCACCGGTTGTGTCTTTTGACAATTTAATACAATTGATTGACTGCGAAAGGGATCCGTATTGAATGATACGATATTGGAGAAAGTTCTATTCTTTATATCTTTGATAGGATTCCAAATTGTTTGTACCCTCAACAAAAACACTCATACTCTCCGGAGACATGATGCACTCATACACGTTGTTATCTACATGTTTATTTTCTTCTTATTTTTTGCGTGTATTGTTCCCTCGTCCCTTTTTCTTGCCGTTGATGTACATGTGGTATGCCGTGCGGAGCTATTGTATGCACCTATACGGCGTGGATTGTAAGCAGCAATTAGGAAATGTTCTCCGAAAAAAGGATGCCATAGCTACAGGAGGCAACCGTATGCTTGCTTGTTGGGTGTCAGCAGAATCTTTTGGGCCTGGAAATTTGTTGGGGGAAAAAGGAGTTGTGGCCTTAAGTAATGATTGTTTTAGTGACATCCTAATGCCAAGCGTTGGTTCTGAAGAGTTACTGTTGCAGCCAACGACCTTGCAGAAGAGTAGAAGTCATTTGAATGATATGATTCAAACTAGTTTGGAGACCATAATTCAGGAATCGAGGTAAGTAGCTTCCTTGCCGTTGAAGTTTTACAACTCCCACGACGGTGAGTTGCAACTTTGATTTTGAAAAAGATCATGGGTCTGGAAGCTGCATTCGTCCCCAGCTGATGTGAAGCAATCATCATTTATTTGTGCTCCGTGGAGAGCACAACTTTCTTGTCCCAGGTAATCAGGCTTTTCGCCATAATTTTGGGTCACGGACTTGCGAAGCTCGTGGCCACACGTTTTTAGTACAACAAACCTTGGCATCTCATTTGTTGCTGAGTCGATGTCTTTTGTTTCATGTTCAGCGGTAAGCTGCCTAAGTGTCTGAACCTGTTTGTCATGGAAATGTTTGTCAATTATTTCCTAGCTGGAATTAGCTAGGTAGGGATGAACCTGTAGATGTAGTCGTAGAAACTACTTAGTTACGGAGAAGACATGTATACCTGGATGTGTAGGGAGTGGTTCTCTTTCTTCAAGGAATCTAACTTGGAGGTGAGGTCTTGATAACTAGCTTTGAGCAGGTTGTAATCCTGATGAATTTGCTTAGACTTGGATCTAGCTCTCTTATTCTGGAACCATATAGCAACCTGGCGAGGCAGCAATCCTAGCTTGTTGGCCATCTGCTGCTTCACATGATACTCCGGCCTAGCTTCTTCCTCAAACGTTCTCTCCAAATATTTAATCTGGTCTTCATGAAATCTTATTCTGCTGGTATTTTTGTTGGTGGCTTTGTTGATGACACTGGTAGTAGAGCTGGGGATGGAATCCAGCTCCGTTTGTGGTAGTAGTTGCTGATCCGATTGCGGGGGAATTTGGACAGTCCCAGCTGATGGTGGTGCTCCTCTCTTGGACATGCTTAATTTTGGCCGAGGATTGGTGAGCAAGGAGTAAGCAGTACGGTAGGCTCAATCTAGACAGGCTTGGCGGAGGGCCCAACACAGTAGTCTGTGGGAGGACGTGTGTCCTTGATACTATTATTTAGTGGGCCTTTGGAGCTGGCTGGTATAATAATGTAGATGATAAGAAAGGAAGGAATTAGCTTAGGTGGCCATCTTAGAGACCACACGACCACTTCTTATTAATGTTTTGGTGGTAATTTCATTTAATAAAATTACAAGTTTGAGTGTGATCTAATATTTGTCCCTCTGGACATATGTCCCTCTGCTTTTTCTCCATTTATCTCCATTAGGCATTTGGCATTTGGCATTTGGCATTTGTGGGGTGAGGCCAGTGGCCAGCTGTGTGTGTTTGAGTCAACAACAACGTAATTCTACATTTTCTATTGGTGCTGTCCTTTTGGACATTTATTTTCAGGTTTTACAGCCACATGGCTCCCTTTCCCATCCTTATGTATACTCCTACTGTTAATTCTTAAATATTTCAGTTTGGAACTGGATGAACTTAGGTCTCATCTCTCACGTATGCTTCTAGTTTATAGTATTCGAACAGCATCATGTCGATCATCCAACTCTTTTGATTTCATTTGCCATCAAAGGCGTGTGTTGTTTTGATGTAATAAATTGGAGTTGTGCGGTGCCATGCGGGTCTGTCTAATGGGAAATTAAAGTGAGGTGGACAAAAAGGAGTGGGCACCGGTCAGCAGGCCCTGATTTTTTTATGGACGCTTGTACACGAGTACCGCTTACCTGTTTGCTGTTTCTTATATAATATACATATCCTATTCCTACCCACTTAATTAATCCCTCTGCTCACTGCTAGTGAAATGGGCTGATATGATAGGGATTCCCAAACTTAAAGCCACCAATATTTGAAAAACACTCGTGCCTGCCCTGTTTTACTTACAAATCCAACCAACATTAGTTGAGTAGAGCCCAAGACTTTCCCAGGGTCAATGTTGTTGTCCGTTGGTACCCATTTCATTTTGATCATTTTGATGTGATTGCTTAGTGAAGAAACTTGTTGGTTGGTATTCCATGCGATACGTTTTTCCTTTTTCAAGTAGGATATGATATGTGTCTACGCCACATGATGAGTGATGACCCACCCAATGGTATGTATGCGATGACCCAATGAACGAAATACATTTTCAGGTGTGGACGAAGAAGAAAAACAACAAATGAAACAGGAGGCCGACACCAGTCCCAGCTCATTGCATATGTATATGCTTTTTGGTTTGTTAAATTAAGTGGAAAGTGATCCGCAATTCAAGATGTGTCTCTGGGTTTTGGAGTTTTTTTTTAATAGATTAGTATGTACAAGTACAACGTTGGGGTTAGGCTCTCTCTCTCTCTCTCTCACTCACTGTCTCCCTCTGGCTTAAAGTTTAGTCCTTTGTTTCTGTTTGACAAGAATCTTGCCCTAAAAAACTTAAACTCAATAAGCAGTCAGTATATAATTAATTAAGTATTGGGGGAGCTGGGTGTGGGTGGGACTCTGTAGTTAGCAGTAGCAGAGGAGTATTGTTAATTATTACAATATAGTTTGGTTTGGGCAGATGAAAAAGCTAAGCCAAAAAGGGTGCTCAGCTTTTCCACTTTTCAACTACTCCCATGCACCTTTTCCTAACGTTTTATTGTAGAATGATTAACCATCCCAACCACACCACTAAAGTAATTAATATTACTACTCACTCTCTCTACATCAATACCTGTTCTCATCACATTCAAAATATTTTTTTGTGCTCAAAAAAGTTTGCCTTTTTTTTTTCTTCCCAATGAAATTCATATAGTAATCCTTACTAATAATACATGATTTTGTATTGCTCCCAATTAAAAAATAATTATGCAACTACAAAATTATATATTAAGTGCGATATATCTAATAATTAAAATAAAATTATATTTAATTAAAAGTGTTTTTTTTTTTTGTGGGAAGGAATGTAATAGAGAGGATGGAGGGAGTTTTATTTTACAATGCATCAGCCTTGCTATATAATGTTTTTATTAATTATTATTAGAATATATGATGAAATTATAAATTAGGTTCACTACTCATAAATTAGGTGTACTTATTTCTATATGTTTTATTTCATTACGAGGATATATACTCGCTTTGCTAAAAAAAAGAAAAAAAGAAAAAAGATTTAGTTTCAAAAAATTTCTTTACCTCAAAAAAAGAGTATGTACCACATCAAAATATAAAAAAGTATGCATTTAATTATATATTAACGTGTTACTTGTTTTAATTTAAAAAAGTCATATCATACCACATCAAAAATGACTTCATACATACCACATCAAAAATGACTCTCTTGGTTTTTTTTGGGACCGAAAGAGTACTAGATGTCATTTTAATTTAAACTCTAATGAAATATGAGACAGATCCTTACAGCGAACAAAGAATCCAAAGTTCACGGTATTTATATGCAAATATGCATATACGAAATGACAATTGAAAACAAAGATGAAAGAAAGGGAAACAAAAGGGAGTAATGATGAAATGGTATTATAAAGTTTGCAGCAAGTATCTATCTTGGGAGGAAGAGATGGAAGGTTGAAATTTGAAGGGAATGAAACCAAAGCAGCAGAAAAGGTGGTGCGGAGGAGGAGGAGACCACCCCAGATCACAGCAGCAGACTATAGAATATAGAATATAGATAGAGAGACGACCAGAGTGGAAAAAGGTCTGTCTTGGTGTGTGACTGTGTAGCCAATCCATGTAGCATTGTAGTAGGGAGGTGATGAGGATCAAAAATCAAGGCAGGGAAAAATAAGATGAAGAGGTATTTGGACTTGGGGGGAGTGGGTAGGTCAACCTGGTGTTAGTGAGGTCAAAAAGATATTGCGGACTATTGTTTTCCACATTGGTCGAGGACAGGTTGTGGTGATGCGGCTGCTGATGCCTCCTCTCTTGTATAATTAAATCAATCTACCTAGCCTAACCTACTTTCAATTATTTTGGTATTTGGATGGAGTTTTGTTTGGACTGTGGAGTGATTTTTGCTCATGCTAATGATAGTGTTACAACTACAAGAGCAAAGGGATTGGAAATTCCATAGCAGCAGCCTATTATACAATTCAATGATTCAATCAATTAGCCTATAATTGGCCAGCCTTCCCTCACCCCCTCCCTAATCAGGGGGTTCACTTTTCAACATTTTTCATTTCTGCTAATTACCCCTCCCCACCCTGGCCACCCATCTAATCTGCTCATTCAATTGGGACTAAACATTTGATCATGCTTGTAATTAGTCTTGTCCAATATCAAATTTCACTATTTCATTACTTATTTATCTGGCCACAGTATATCTTTACTGATTCAGTTTTGATTATGGGTCATGAAATCCCTCACCTACAAATTGATCGAGGTAAAAATGCAACACTAGAAATGCTTAGATGATGATCTGCACTCATTCTATGTGAAGAAGATTCAAGAATCAAGATAATGTTATTTGTTCAAACACTTCAGGCTTAAAGTAACACAACTGTATTGGCATTAAAGTTCAAGATTTTGCAACCTCACTGCCCACTGTGCCATCTTGAACGGCGTTGTTTCTTGCATGCATCGCTAAATATACAACCAAAAAAACAAAAAAGGGCTTGCCGGGCAAACACAAATCTGGGAGAGGATGGGATTAATACATGGGAAGATGATGAGCCAAACTGTGGAAGAAATGAATCAAACGGATGAGAATAAAAAGGGTTGAGTGGGTTGAAATGGGGATGAGAAGCAGCTGAGATTTTTCGGACAAAACGCTGACCATTCTGGCATTTTATCTCAGTCCTTCTGGCTTTGTTGTGTTCGATGCTATCCCCCGCAAGCTTAGAAAATGAAGTAACGCACTGAACGAGGGGTCCCCATTTTCATGTTACACATTTATTGCTGCATTCATGCAATTACTATCTTACCCAGAATATGCATTTATGCATTCTTTTCAATCAAAACAACAATCTTATTAGTTATTACCCCCCTCCCTAGGCTCCTTTCAGTCCTCTTTATTCAAATGAGGATCAATCCATCCCGCAGGATTGTTTTCTTAATTACTTACTACACTGCTGCTGTAAATTTTGCAAGCCCCCACCATGGATTCCCATATCACTTAACTAAAATGGAAAAAATATTTTGCATTGTATTTAGGTTATGTTTAGAGCAACCAATGCTAAACTAGCCTTTTAGAATATAAAAATTTACAGCTGAAACTTGTACTCAATACACAAGATCAGCAGCAACGATACATATTATCCCGGAGTACGGATACAGGTAATAAAAAATCATAGTAATTTCTTCAAATCCTAGGTATTTCACGGTGCCATGCCTCTTTTCTTTTGTGTCACAATGTTGCTCCCATATACATACTCTATAATTTTGTCACAGTTACCATCTCCCCCACCACCCCCCCCCCCCCCAAAAAAAAAAAAAAAAAACACTATGACTCATTAACTGTAGCACTAGTAATAATAATAAATTGACTAGAATCAGTAGTAAAATACTGTAAAATTTTTGCATGAAGTAGTATGTATGAGCAGGGAGGAGGGAGGGATGATGATGAGACACTGAGGTGGGGGTGGTCATTTCTGGAACCAACTCTGTTTGCAGTAGTAGTAGGGTCATGGGGTGACTGTTGGTTAGCTTTTATGACTTGGTTTGTCCTTTTTTAAGCGCCCTCTTCCTTCTCCATCCTTTATTTATCATCTCTATCACTCTATCCCTCTCGCTCCCAACTCCCAAGTCCCCCAACCCCTTTTTCTTCTCTTCACACTCATCCCCCATCATCCACATATCTCCCCCGCTCCCTCTCTCTCTTGCCTCTTCCCTCTTCCCTCTGAATTATTGTAGAGCTACTATGATGAGGAAGCTTCCTCTTTTGAGGGGAATGTTGTCTGGTGCGAGGCCACCAACTAGATCTATATGACTACACAGATCCATTGAGGGAATTCACTTAAAGAGATCAATTTTGAACATTGATCCCATATGTAACTGTGATAAGAGGAAGCCCATCATGGATCTTATGTTAGTGTCGTCGGACCAGGCTTCATTCCCCCCAATTGTCGCTTCCTTTTTAATGAAGATTCCATCTTTTTTTTTTGGATCTTGCTATAGATTAGCCTTACAGATGCACAAGACAGGTTATACATCGACCTTTTATCAGACTTTTTTAGATTATACTATTGTTCAATTTGTGCATTTTTTTTTTGGTCAGCCAGATATATGATGATAAATTGGGTCAGATAGATAGATTGGTGTAATGATGGAAAAAAATCTTGACATCCTCTCCAACTTTCCGTGTTCAAAATGCAGAATGAGGTACTAATGATGTATAGCTTAATGATTGCTTATTGTGTTTGCTAAACTAGATACAGGTAGATAGATTCTCTTGTAGTTATGATGATGATATTGTGCAGTGGGTTTCTTTTGTCAGTTAACTCTTTTCTTTCCTGGTGCTATGATGATTGTGCTGATTTATCTCATGATGGCTTCAAGAATCTCTCCTGTCCGTTTCTGCTCTTATATCATGACATATATCTGCGTGATGCCTTTTTAACTCTGATTGACCTTTACAAAGTGTCATCATTACATTTCTCCCAGCCAGCCAACCAGCCAGGACCTTCGATTCTCATCTTACTACTAACTACTAATCCCTTTCCCTCCTTTCCTTTTAGGGTTTCTGAACAAACTTCGAAAGTGTGCACTTTCTTGTTTGATCATACATTTGGCTTCAATATTGTCAGCCCTGCATGACAAGTTACATCTTCCTATGCCCAAGTTATGCAACAGGATTTCTTATTAGATCCGTTGTTCATTGGTTGTTTCTCATACCACTCAAGTAATGCTTTCTCACTTGAAGAAACGTGTACACAAATCTTTAAGATCGCATTTTATTTACATTGATAGGTAATATTCCTATCAGCAGTTAAAGTTGGAGAGAGTAGTAATGCTCCAGCCAGCCCATGTTTGTTTACGCTCGTGTTTGTAATAAAGTTTTTGCTTTCCTTGTTTTTGTTAGTCTTTCATGCAATGTCTACCCCCGCCTGTCTTTGAAGTAATCCATTTGCGCCACGCTTTTGAGCTAGATCCTTATCTGCGGTGGAAGTGTAGTAGCTTAGCAACATCAGTTTTATAAAAGATAGTATGTGGAATGTACAAGTTTACAGCACCCTCTCCCCACGCCCGGATGGTGCATGGTTAAAGCTGGAGAGTGTACTTCAACCTTTGCTTCAAGACGAGTGAAAGCAAGAACAGTTTTTGAAAGTTCACAAGATGGGATAAACCCGTGGAATTTGTCTTTGAGAAGTAGCCCTTGCAGTTGCAGCAGGAATAATGCTGCTGTTCTGGGCCAGGTTTCCCGGGATGATAGTTTTCACTGACGCCATGATATGGAGAGTGTTAACTGTTGAGCTGTTGATGATGGCTTGGATGCTTCTACGTCCAAACTCGATTTAGAAGCCAGCTAATTCAGTCTGGAGAAATGCACTACCTCCTACACTACAAGAATGGAATGTGATTGAGAATTTGGAGCAAACCCAATTATGTAATCACTTACATTAGCATTTAACAAATATAACTGGATTATTGTTCCTCCATTATTTCATTTCTTATCTTTAGAAAATAGTAGTTCTCCTTCCTGGCTTCATATTTTTTTCGTTTTTCCTGTTTCACTACAGTGCTAAAGTACTGTTTTTGACTTCCAGCAGTTTGACTAGCATCTGGTGAAAAGCAGTAGCAGTCCTAGACTCGGAGATTATTAGGAACTAGTTAATACGATGCTTTTTACTTGTATATCCATTTTCATGGATACAGTATACTTTAGTACACATCTTACAGCAAAATGGATACAGTATTCTTTAGTACACATCTTACAGCTTTCACACATTTAGATTAATTATGAATCTCCTAAGTTTTCCTCTTCCATTTCCTGGGATTCTTTTTCCTTACTCCACTTGTGCAAAAACTTTTTACCCCCCAGCACACTTGTAAAGTAAGGTGGTAGTAATCTTTAGTTGGAAATTTTGAGTAGCTCATTAGCTAAATAATCTATTTTAGCTACGGATTTCATTGAACCCCAGATTCAGATTGAGTGCAGAAAATAGTACTGGTGCCATGGGAAACACTAGTAAGTACGTAGTTAAAGGGGAAAAGAAAAGAAAAGAAAAGAAAGCAAAGAAAGCAAAGATTGAGATGAATTGGAAAGATGAAAGGGAAAGAAAGAAGGAAGCAACGGGGAAAGGTTTTTGGGGGGTGGGGGAATGGTGGTCACAGACTCTCGCAGCCTCACAGGCTCGACAAATTGACTGACAACCTGGCTTTGGGTTGCGTTGTGTTGCGAGTGGCATGGTGAACACCACCAGGCCCTAGGCCCTTGTCTTCTCTCTCTTCTCATTGAGTCATCAATTCCTGAAGCTGAGGCATCATATGTTAACATTAATGAATGCCTTCAATGATCTGAGCCCTTTTCTCTCTTCTCTTACACACACACAGAGTGTGAGAGACACGCACAGTAGAGTCAACATCATCTTATATATATAAACATATGTGTTGGTGTCCATTCCAGGCCATGGATTTTCTCCACACTTAAGTCTTGCCCTTCATGTGGTTTGCTGGAAAGTGGAAAAGTTACATAATTTTTTCCCAAAAAATCTTACTACCACTACTACTAGTACTTGGGAGTTGGGAGTAGTATAGTACAGAGGTGTCAGCTTGAGTTGTGCAGGACAGGAGGGCTCCCCTTCCCACGTTTCCATTTCCAACAGCAACGCCCCTAATTAGTGGGATTTTTGCAGCATTCCCAGCTTTTAAGTCGTCATTGTTTTCTAGCACCAACAGAAAAAAAAAGAAAAAGAAATTGTGGAAATTGTGTTACTTCTTGCATCGTCATACTGATGCATAGAAAACCTAAATCAGTAACGATTAAAATGGGATCTCATCTCATATTAGGTCACTTCTTCAACTGATGAAACCCTGTATAATAAAAGTCAGTAGCATTACAAATTTATATGTACTAATCTACTACTAGTGAAAGGTGGTAATTAACAAGTTATTACTACATTGCAAGTGAGATTTGGAATAACATATTATGGAATGGAAGAGTTAGTGGGAAAAGACAAGTTACTTGACTCCTTTGGAAGAAAGTGAGGGGAAACATTTGGATGATAAACTGTATTCCCAAGACACTTTACCTGTTTGATGCATGTGCGTATGCATATGAAATTGGTAGTTGGTGCTTTGGGTGTGATTAGTTGATGATGTTGCCATAACCATACGAAGGCCGGCCTCCTCTTTGATTCAACTGATGCAATCATTCAAAGGCCTTTTAGCCATCAATGATTACACTAATTTTAGAAAATGATAGCAGAGTCAGAGGCTAATTCCATCTCTCATCGTCAATTCGGGTGACTAATTGATTGCTAAGCTGTTAGCTAGAATTGTCGTCGTCCTTTTCATGGGAATTTGGGAGCCAAGTCAAATGTCAGGCTACCTTTTTACTTTCACCCCAGTTTAGTGTGCCATTTCATGAAAAACATTGTCCTCGAAATGCTACCCAAACATTGGTTTTTCTTTTTCTTATTTCGAAAAAAAAATAAAAAAGAAGAAGTTTGAACGTGCAATTCTTCTGTGCACACATATGTCCATTAATTTAATCCGCTTTTCACTAGAATTTGAATGGGACATATTTTGCATTCATGATTCACCAAGGCAACGACAGAGATGGACATTTATGTGGATTAGTAGTCCTGGTCCTGGTCCTGGATGGGGGTGGGAACTGCACTTTTTTTGGTCAGTCGTGAATGAATTTACGGTATTGATATGTCATTAAGTACATTAATTTTTATTTATAGCAGAACAGTATTAGTGTCTGTGATGCAAGTCTGTTTTTCCACCTCTGGCTACTTATTTACACTCTTAAGATAGAGTACAATACACGTCACGTAATGGGAAAAAAAAAACACAACAATTGCCTTGTGGTGCAAAACAATTGTGAAGCCCAATTATTATCCAATCCAATGTATAGGCCTACTGTAGAGAATGCAGAGCAGAACGCAAGTCGCTCGGCCCAGGACTCCTTTTCACAGAAAACTTAAACAACATGAGTCCATGACCTGCCTCTATAGTTATAATTTTTGCACCGCACCCCATCCAGGATTTATTTGCAAGGGGGACGGGAGAAATGTTCAGCACTCAACCCGTATGCGTTTGTCTATATATACATATATTCTGTTCTGAAATTTTGTGGAGGTGAGAATTTTGATGTGGATGGCAGAGGCACCACACTACTACTAAGTACTAAATTTCAAATTCCAGCATCAACGTTTCACATGCAGAAAGACGCAATATCTTTGTGTGAGATTCCATAAGTAACATAGTGAGTGCGAAAGCTCATACGCGCCAGAATTAATTAGACCTCCCTTTTTTTTGGGTTTGTAAATAATAACGAAGAGTGAATAGATTGGGCGGTCGAATTCAATATTGATTCAGATTGACAGCAAACAATGAAAAACAGTACATAATATATATCCAACATCTTTATTAAACAGTAGTTTTTCACTGTTTGCATGCAGTTCATTATTTGATCTTGAAGTGGAAAAGGAAAGAAATGGAGTATTATCAATTGGATAGGATTGTTGGTTGGCTGGCTGGCTATTATCTTTCGTTGTTATGGATACGTGCATGGGTTATCGATCCCATGTGTGGCACAAGAAGAAGCAAGTTTAGTCACATATATATGTACATACATATAGAGAGAGTAGAGTACCCCCCACACTTTCACCCCACCATTAATTACGCAATGTATATTTATATTTATGCGTACTAAATTAAAGACCGAAGAGCCGCCCATCAGTCCCATGTCATCAGGAAAACTATGCTTGTACCACCTTACTGTATTGTACTTTACTGCTCCATTGCTGCTAATTCCTTTTCCTATGAATTCACCTGATTAAGAATGCAAATTAAGGTAACCAGTTTGTGACCTCGCAATTAACGCATGACATGCATTACGGGAACACTCAATGGCCTGTTTGTTGGGAGAGGCGAGAGCCCATCTCCAAACCAAAAAGTTAAAGTATCATGCATGCAGCAGATTCTGATTTTTTTAATCCTGGAACCTACCGTTTGCTATTGTGTAGGATATAAAAATCATACGTATAAAATCACGCAATGAAAAATAGCAAAATAATTTATTTGGAGATAAACAATATAGTAGAAAAAACCCTACACTTCCAAATATAAACGATAGGAAAAAAACTCATACTTCTCACATTTAGGTCCTTTATATAGATCCCATATTTAATCAAAATCAACTAAGATTTGATAGTCAAATCCCACACAAAATCTGCTTTCCTAAAAGGATCCAAATCTAATTAAACAAATCATTACTAATTTCTAATCTAATTAGAAATCGACTAAAATAATAATTATTAAATCCTAATCAAAATATAATTAGCTAAATAAATTTGGTTTAATACACCAACATACTGTCTCTGCCTTTCATCTTCATCGCCATCCTTCATTAATTTCTATTATATTTTTTCTTTCTTTTCTTCAAAATTTCATTTCATACTAAATCATTATAAACAATTTGGCCAAATATGAGGTCAACTGTTCACATAATAAAATTGTACTGCAACTCTTGTTTTGTTTTAGGATGGAGGGATCGAGCATTTTTTTTTTTCTTGTTGTGAAAGTAGTAGTATTAATTATCACACAAAGCCAAAGTATCGTCTGATTATTTTCATTCATCTTAGATTGTGTTTATAACCTCACATGCATATATGTGGTCTACGTAGGGGTGGTCAGTGTCTAATTAGTTTATAAGCTTTGTTTGGTTGATGCATGAACAGTAAAGATGGAAATTTCAACGTGTAATTCTGTTTAACGTTGACACTGGAGTGAAGTACAGTGCTGTTGCTAAACGATCACGCATATATATATATATATATATATATATATATATATATATATATATATATATATTTGTGTGCGTGTGTGTGCAGCATATTTGTGAATTAATCAGTATAAAGATTCTTCTTCTCATCTTTAAAGTTGTTTAACTTACTCATCAACTCGTAAATTATAGCAACCTCAATGGAATACGTTTTGGGCTCTCCTTCGCCTTCACTACTCGTTTGCGAACCAACAGTTGTACGTCCAGTTGCACTTACAGGGCTCAAACAACGATTGCAACACGTAATGCAAAGCCGCCGAGAATGTTGGATATATTCCATATTCTGGCAGGCATCAAGAGATGCAGATGGCCAGTTCATTCTATCCTGGGCTGATGGCCATTTCTGCGGTGCCAAACACTCCTTTTTCAAACTGAGCAATGGAAGTGGACCACTCCAACAACAAACACCAAAACGGGGACCCGTCGACCCTGACACTCCCAACAGCAGCCACACTTGTAGCACTACTGATGGTTTTGCTGGAGGAGCTGGTGGTCACGGCGGGTGCAATGTTACGGATGAGTTTGAATGGTTCTACATGCTGTCAATGTTCAGGTCACATGCTGCCGAAGATGACCTTCATGTCCGTATTTTCCATTCGGGTTCTTGCATCTGGTTAGCGGGGGATCAAGAACTATAATTGTACAACTGCGACAGAGCTAAGGAAGCTCAGTCGTACGGAGTTAAAACTTATGTTTGCGTTTCAACTTCATGTGGAATTGTGGAACTGGGATCCTCAGACATTATAAATCAAGATTCTGACTTAGTTCAACTCTGTACGACCGTCTTTGCCTCACCAGAAACTACTAGCATAACTACCAGTATTGACCGTCCAGTACTTTCAATCCCTCGTGATGATAATTTCAATCCAGCAGCCGGTGGACAAGTCTTTCATGATCACCTGGAGGAAGAAGAGAAGAACGTATTGCACGGAAAAGACCGGGCATCCGAATCGGGGTACTTAACCAAATCAGAAAACCAATTAATTCTTCCTGGGGTGGAAATAAGTAACCGATTATCAAGCAGGAAGAGAATGATGAGAAAGTCATCAGCAACAGCAGGGATGATCACTGGAAAGGAAATGGCTCCAAAACATGTGGAGGCCGAAAGGCAAAGGAGAGAAAAGCTCAACCAGCGATTCTATGCTCTTCGAAGTATTGTCCCTAACGTGACCAGGATGGACAGGGCATCACTTCTTGCAGATGCAGTCACTTACATTAATGAACTCAAGTCCAAAGTCGAAGAACTGGAGTCTAGACTTGGAGTTGAGTCAAAGAAGCAGAAAAAAGGATTTGATTATAAGATTGACAGAAGTTATAGTCGCACAGAAATCATGCAACAGACTACCACCGATCAAAATGCAGCGAGGAGCATGAAAAATCAACACCTATTTTCATCATTATCGCATTATGGTCCATCATCCAACCCTCGGTCGTCAGCCCAAGTGGATGTGAGGGTAGTGGGATCAGAAGCAATTTTGCGCATAATCTGTCCTGATTTGAATTACCCATCCGCCCAATTGATGGATGCACTGCGTGAACTCGAGCTCCAAGTTTGCTTTGCCGCCATGTCAACCGTCAAGGACATGATGTTACAAGATGTGGTGATTAGGGTTCCAAATGGTTAGAATACAACTGAGGATGCCCTCAAAACTGCAATCCTACGAAGACTACAACTTTGAGTTTGAGTAGGTTGTGCCGTTCGTGACCTTTGGAATGTCTCCAGATTAATCACGCAACTCCGCGCTCCAATTTCGACCATGCAACTGCTATATCTGCATTCTTACTGTATATTCTCTCTTCCATTTCACAAAAAACAGTGAGCATGTCTATGGCACGGGCCCAGGTTGAATCATTCATTACTCGCCATGGACTAAAATCCAACAGAATCCATCTAGTTGTGACCGAGTCCCAACGGTACTGTTGGTGGCCCAACGTTAGACCAGGAAATAATACGGCCCATCGAACCAACTAGTTTGTTCCTACGAACAGAGTCAACCATTTCGTAATTTGCGAGTCCATCCCTGTACTCAGTCCAACTCCAGTACCGTAATAGATTCCGGGGTAATTCCAATTAAGCCTGACAATGTGTAAATGTCAAATGGTATCCACTTATAGCCAGGACAGGACAGGAGTACTATAACCATTTATATTGAGTAACGATAGTTACGATCATAGTTCGTAGAATCGGGATTTTACGTAAAATCGATTTGATCGGTAGAATCGAATCGTAGAATCGTAAGATTCTACAAAAAATGACCATGATAATTCTAATTATTCATATTTTATCACCTACACTAATTTTTTCACAAAAATAAGTTGTGCACTTGTGCTAAATTGTAAAAATCAACATTATAAAATATTCAATGTATATGCGTTCTGAATTTTGTCCAAATCCCGTTTAACAACAACATATATCATTCAATCATTCAACCACATTCTACCCAAAATAATAATAGCACTAACTAAAAAAACAGAAAAACGGTCCGTTCAGAAAAAAAAATAGAAAAACGATTCTACCAACAATTCTACTAACGATTATGTACGATTCTATACGATTTTGACCGATTCTGACCGATTCTACTAACGATTCTACTTGCTGAACGATTTTGTGCGATCTAGGATCGATTTTGTTAGGTGGGATCGTAGAATTGTGCGATTGTACGATCCGGATCGCGATTTTAACAACTATGGTTACAATAATTTTTTTTAATAATTCTCGTAAAATTAATATTTATCTGGTTAAAAAAAAAAGTTTTAAATGAATGCATAAAACGACTATTGCTTTGTTGTTCTGTCAGCGGCTGATGGATGGTATTATAATTTTTTTACAGTATATACACATATCGTCATCATTCATTCACTGGAAGGAGGCATTTAATTAATATGAATACAAAGGAAGCTGTCACTGTGGGGATGTCTCTCATCTGACGTCGTGGCTGTATTGCTCTGGGTAGGTTTGGCAACAGGTACTAACGTGGTTAAGTAGAGCAAATAAATTGTTTAGTTGCATTGCCGGACGAAATGATTCAAGTACGACAAATGAAGGGGACAAGTTTCCAAACCGTAACTTGGGAATGGGTTCAATACTAGAGTCGTCAAAGGTTGGTCCGATGTTTTAATGTTTCATTATTCTGCTATGCCACCTTGCTACTGCTATGCCACAATACGTGCCAATAAAAACATAAACTCATAATATCTGGCACTAGTTCAACACTAATAAACTCAAGTATTTTCAAGAACCTACCGAGGATGGTCATGACACAATAATACGATGACTAACGTGATTTTTGGGTAGGTGAAAAAAAAAAATACTCATTCAATATCATTTTATCACTTACGTCGAATCGAATTCTCGTCCTGAATCCTCTTGATCAAGTTCCCTATTCCAGCCAACATTTCATTCGTGTGTAATGGATTGATTAATGTACTTTGAATTTCATCAATATTAGTAAGATGGAGGGTGTGATTGATTTGTTTAATTTGTCATTTTGGTGATTTTATCATGTGCTCCGTTCTCACAAATTAATTAACCACCAAGAGATAGCTACGTGGGTCTGCGTAGTTATGTGGATGAAAGTCGTAGGCGTGATTTTGTGCACAACCAAGTATTGATCAATCGCCCTCAAAGCAAGGGACAAGTGAGAGCAGCAAAGTCGCAGTGATTGTAAATGTGTTATAAATTCATTCAATTAGGAGCTGTGTGTAAGTGGGTGAAAAAGTAGAGATAGTCGTATCCACCTTGGCCGGCTGTCAATTCAGTGGTTTCTTGGGAGGCAAAGCCATTAGATGAGCAGCAATCAACCAACAACATGTATAACATATGGTGCGCGTACGCACAAGAAAAAGGTCCCAAATCTGTGGCCAAGGAACCACCCAATGACATCGGCTTTTAATGCACGTATTTGCTAGCTCTAAAGTCTATACACTACCAATTAATAATTAATCAATCAGTGGATCTAATGCACTGGTTGGCTCATGGCTGCAGCTTCGTTGATTTTTCAGCTAGCAGACTCTGATCGATGCACAGCAAAAGTGGTACCTCTATGTATGTATATATATATATATCAACATCTCACCAAGTAATGAACCCAGACAACGAAATTTCTCCCAGTTCAACCAGTGGGTCCTATAAACCGTCCTTCATAGATAATGGTAATGCGATGGTTGGGAGTTGAGAAGAGTGTAGATAATGTAAAGGCGTGAGTTGTGAATGACACATGTGGTGTCTCAATACCTACTATTTATGTCAAAAAAAAAAAAAAAAAGCAAAGAAAAGAAGCGGTGTTGGCTGAAGTTTTGTATCCATAATCCATACGTATATAGAATACTATACTTGTTTGTGTTCTTATTTTCATTTTTATTTTTATGTGGCCTATATATTGAGAGTGTTTTGGGTTTTAGAAATGCATCACCCCCAAGAAATGGTAAAACAACTTCGACTGCCCTTAATTTTAGCCTCCCCTAATAGGAAGAACTTCTTGTTGTAATTCTTGACATCAATTCGGATTGGTTGTCCCTTCATTTATTGTCACTTAATTCTGCTGAGAACCCTGTAAGAGCTGAAAGCCAGCAATGCAGCTCAGCAGTTAGTTTTTGGTTCAGAAAGCAAATGGTGAAAGGTAAGCGAATTTACTTGACAGATTGAAATGGACCACAATCCTGTACTAAAATTTTGACCATGCATTACAATTGATTCACCAATAATTTATGGCTTTTTTCTTTCTTTCTTTTCTTCTTTTTTTTTGAATGATCGGATTGTAGAGCATTCACTTAATACAGATATTAACGAGGCATAGTAGCTGATTGCATACTCCTCTATTATAATTGGTGGGGACTTTCCACCACATCTAATATACTAATTTTAAGGCTCCATTCGGATCAAAGATTTGAAAAAAAATATATATATTTAGAAAACTTTGCCAAACCAATTTATCCAAATTGTGGGTTGATGTATATTGGATGAAGAGGTGTCTCTGGCTCTGTATACGGATCCACGGCTCAGGCTTAATTACTTGACTTTCTCCAAATTTCTTCGAGCTCCCTGGCAAACGCCTTCTGTCTGCCAACAACAATGGTGATGTGATCTTTGTTTTCAACCACTTTAACGTGGGCACGAGGAACTTTAGACTGAACATTGTAGCTGCATTCAACTGGGATGAGTTCATCGTTTCTGCCGTGAAATACGGTAACCGTGCATTTCAGTCTGTTCTTCACAACATCTAAATATGCTTCCATCTTCCCAGCAGTCCCGCAAATGATATTGTGCAGCGTGTGCCATGCAGCGTTGTGTGTGTGGCAGCAAAATCCCTCTATCAAATACGTTCTGATCCTGTACATATTCAAGCTGTTAGTACATCCACCATCATGCATGATCCATCTACATCCCTTAAGAGGAAAAGGAAAAAAAAAAATAAAAGAATGGTTCTTTTCGTAACAAACAAAAACAACATTAATTTTTATACTTTTGACTGTTCACGACTTCTCTCATCCCCCAGATCAAATCTCCTGGTTGGTCTGGGGAATAAAACTATGATAAAAGTGGGTGCACAATAGTAGACTTAATTAAAAATGGTGAAATTACATCACACTTTTCTCGTTTAAGGCCCATCATTTATTAGAGGTATAAACTCAAACGTCGGGTAGCGCTGCCCATTCAAAAATGCAAAGTTGAGAAGATAATCCGTGAATTTAATTAATTGGTCTGAGTTGTAATACACTAGGGAGGGCATGAAATTATCCCTTTCCTGTTTTGGGTTCTTTTGGTCCCAGACTTCCTCGGATCCTATCCTTGGGCTGCTCCTGCATCATACATACTGCAAGGTTTGTTTTATTTTTTATTTTTTTCCCTCTCTATTTCTCGAGTGCTATATAAATGATAAAACCAAGGACCGAAATGAAGAGACTCTTTTCCCACACATAATAAGGTAGTATTAGAAGCTGATAGGGTCCCAATCGCCAGGAAAACTGATCCGAATTTGACGCTAGTATTAATGGATTGAATGCCAATGCAGTCCCAAACCAAATTAAAAGCCTGCCAAGGTATCGGTCCAACTGGGGCCATTTATGTTATGTTAATAATTCTTAACAAACATGGCCAGTTGTTCATTTTGGGAAAGAAAGAAACATCATAATAATAATAAAGAGGACCAATTGTGGAATCTAGTACCGTTTTGCAAATTAAAGAAGAGAATAACAAAAGAATTATGTACTTAAAATCTTTGTAACACCCACCCACCCGTTACCTAATCGTCATTAACTTATGGAAAAAAAAAAAGAAGAAGAAGCTACTTTTGCTTTTAACGCACGGACGTGGTTACGTACCGGTTTCTGGTGAGTAATTTGGTGAGAAACTCCCAGAGACGGTGGTTTTTGCAGATGACAAGACAGATTGTTCGGCTGACATGCTCATACCAACAAGCGACTGAAGCCCCGAAGGCAATTGGTGGCCAAACTCGCCTTGGGGCTACCTTTCTCATCATGTACTGGGTAGCTTGTACACCCTTTGGTGCTGGAAAATATGGCTGCCATTTTATCCATTAATAAAAATCAGTCACGAAATTTCATGTGCAATGTAGTAATGAAAATGTAGTAATGTATGCAACTCACTGGTGCTAGAAGAGTCAAGGATTTGACAGCCCCCCGATGCTTGACCGCAAGCGCCAGAGCCAAGATGCAACCCAAAGAATGGGCAACAATGTGGAAAGACTTCACTTTGTATGCCTCCAGAACTGACCTTTCCAGCATGTCCAAATGTTCCCTTAATGTGTAAAGCGAATCGGTTGGCTTAGGACTATTTCCAAAACCAAGCAGATCCACCGCTATAAACCGATACTTAGACTTGGCTGACTTGGAAAAATTCGGAAACAACGTCTCCGTCCAAAATGCTGATGAGGAGATGAACCCGTGAATGAATAGCACATCCTCTTCCGCAATATCTGTAAAATAATCAGCACCATTAGAATGGAAATTGAAAATTGAAAATTATAAACTAATAGTATTAATTATTAATCATTTCCACCTGTGGCTCCCTCGGCCTTGACATACAGCGTTTCTTTGCAGGAAGAAGCCCAGGAGTTGCACGTTTTACAGTCACAATCCGACCATCTTGGAACGGGACGCGAAGGCTGGCCCCCGATTTTTCCTTGTAACATTTCTACGATTGTGGAGTTGACTGTGAAGGTGGAGCGCAGCACCTTTCCTTTCTTGACCTTGTCGCTGCAGGATTGCAGGGCGGTGCTTTCCATTTTGAGGCGCTTCAGCTCTTTGACGGTGGATTTGGACACCTCGGAGACCAATGCGGGCCGAGTATAGAGGGTGTCGGAGATCTCTTCCAGCTGCAACTTGGTGGAAGTGAGGCAAACGATCTTAGACTCCCCGTGTTCGGATACCAGGATTTTACCGCTGCTGGTGATTGCCTCTTTAGCAGAAGGGCAGTAACAGGGTTTCCATTCGGCTTCGATGAAAAAATCAATGACTCTGTATATGTAACACAGGAAAAAATCAACAATGTCCAAAACTGAAAAGATGATCAAGCTGAGGAAATCATTCAAAAAATTCCCCGTCTTTATTAGAGCTGATTTCGACCAATCCGTAACTGTTGCCATGGAATACTTGGGTTTTTCCTTTTGTTATTTTGTATGCAAAAAAGATTTAAAAGGAAGCAAAACAAGGCCACCGCCCACCAGGGATGGATGGAGGTGATATTTTGGGTCACCGAAAAAGTGTTAATGCAACCATCGCTTGGAAATTAACGGTAGGAATGTGATCGATCCGGCAGATGAAATGGCAGGATGTACAGGGTTGGTGATCCTTTTTAATTAAGGTTACCCTTGCTGTTGTTGATCAAAATACATGGAGGTGCATTTTACAAGAAAATAGAAGGCGGGTTTGGGGTAATTTGGCTAAAGCAATTAATGATGGAAAGTAATGAAGTGTAGGGATGGAGACATTACATTAGTAGTACAAGAAGTGTGTAAAGGTTTTGGAGTAGTAGAGAAAAGTGAAAACCCTCCCACCCACCCAGCAAAGAGCAATGTAAGCATCCAAATTAAGAAAGGTGGGTTGCTTCTTATATTTGAGGAAAACGTGTGAGTATTGAGTATTGCACATCTGTATATCTATGGTGGATCGATCTTTTTTTTTCTTTTTTAGAGAGAGAGAGAGAGGGGTATACCGTTGGGAAATAGAAATTAAGAAGTAGTGAAGAAGAAGAAGAAGAAGAAGAAGATGCAGCAAGATTGGATGCAGGAGGTGGAGGCGGCCTCTTAGACACGTACGTACGTATCTACAGGTAACAGATGAATGAATTCATTGTTACATTAAAATCGTTTGCTGGTCAATGCATCCAAAGTTTGTTGGTGGTTGAACCTCCCATTTCATTTTCCTTTCCTCAAGAACAAAATCATCCTTCTCTCTCAATTTACTTCCATTTTCTTCGCTTCTTTTACTTCCTTCCACCCCTTCAATTAATTAACTACTATTCATTAATGTTAACTTTATGTTGCAAAATTCAAAACCTATACATTGACTGCTCTCCTGCCTATATACACGCATGCTGCGAACAGTCAATACGTAATTGAAACTTTGTGACGCCAAAAACTAAGAATAATTGTGTCAAATTTTACTTGACTAGTCTAGTAGTGACATGACAATATGACATGCATCCTGGTGAAATCTGTAACTTATTCTGACCCAGTAAATGCGAAAGTAAGTGGATCCAGTGGAATGTTCAATTGTAACTGTTACCGTAACTTATTACGTCGTAATTGACTACAAATACAACGATTCAGTAGCAGAGATGCTATAGATGCTATATATAATATAACTACCAAATATATTACATAACCTTAACAAGTAGAAGTTGTGTCATTATTAATTACTGTCCAAAATAATTTATTTACTTTCGTAACTTCCCAAATTATATTATAGCTTGTGAAAATCCTACTACGTACTCTATTTTATAAGTACAATTAATATTATGTTTCCCATCCACCTAATTAAGACGATGATCATCGTGCTTAATTCGTCCACTTCACTCACAACCTCAAGCTGGCTTTGACCGTAATCAATGTTAATTTCTCTACATTTTTCTTCAAAAAAAAAAAAAAGACATGAAATTAAAGCTTCCAATGTTAGCTGGGGAAGAGGATCCCAACACTTTTCTCCGTGTATTTATCATTCTTGTCTGAGCCACATGACCAGCCCCGCGCGGCCATCACCTGAGGTGTCAAATTGCTCAACACAATTAGAGGAAGCACAACGTATCCGGAGTCGTCACGATCGATACGCAAGAAACCTTTTTCGGTTAAAGGAAAATTAATTGTTCTTTTGGATCTTTTGAAATCTCAAAATTAAGATACTGGCTAGCTAAACAATCACAATGCGTATGTAGTAGTACATAGATGTGTGGTAAACATAACATAATTAATTAGTACAAAAATTGGGATCGGTTACCAAAGCAGGTGCGTACTAGGTAGTTAATATTTTTAATTATCCGACTTACATATATATATATATATATAATGTTAATTAGTGGGAGTTAATTTATTGAGGAGACCTAGGTAATTAATGGTAATTGACACAGAATTAAAGATGGGTTAAATATTGTGGGGCTGTTGGCAAGAAATTTTGGTTGACGTCTTGATGATTTGGGGCTAGCTTTCTTATGAATTCAGAAACATCGTACATTGTTTATTATTATTATTATTATTATTATTATGTACGTACTTATGAATATTTGTGTCCCTCTTAGTTAGTCGATGGTTTTAGGTTTGATGAAAATTGAATTGAAACTTGGGTATATGGTTGTCCGTTTGATAATGTGATTTGAATTATAGACGCAAAGCCTGCATGTCTCTCAACCTTTTCAACTTTCTTGTTGAAGTGAGTAATGATCATATATACGTTTTCAACCTTTCTTGTCCCTTTGATTAATTGTAAAGCTAGAGTAATGATAATATATGCATGTTTTTCTCTTTCAGAGAAACCGGAAAAAATAATGGAAAGAGACGTACAACATGAATTATTAATTGTTGTAAATTAATGCTGCGTTGTGTTCATCATGAAAATTATAATGGATCCAGCAGAGTGTCATTAATTAAATTTTACCCCCATATGATTTATTATAAGTTAATTGAGATTTTATACACGTGGGGAACTAAACTGCAAGTGTTGAATTAATTGAAGAAATGAAGTCAGAAAGAAGGAATTTTGAGGGGTTCTAGAAACACCACTGGTACTAACTGCTTTCCCTAATTTTTTCCCTTCATTTTTGGTTTCATTCTCTTCCCAGCCCAAACCTTAACCCTCTTCACATATTGAATCCCAACAATAGCTGCAGTCCATGAAATTTAGGCACGCAGGATGATGACACAATGGAAGGCTCCAATATAATTAAAATTCAAGATCTAAGCAAAAAGAATATGAAATGGAGCGGCATTTCACACCTTCATTATGCGAAAAGGCTCCAATAGTCCCACTAATGAGTCCTAAGCTAAATAAAAATACTCGAAACAAAGAAAAAAGAAAATTTCTCATATTTCTTCTAGCTTCAAGAAACAGTAGCCAAGTCACAAAATCCCACTACTGAAAAAACCAACAACACCCACGAAATTCCAAGGGACAAAAAAAACTCAGAAATAGATTCCATAATGCGTGAACTGGGATTTCAAGAAACGTCAAAATTTGTAAAATTAATACGAAAGTAAATAACAAAAGTGGATAAGATGTCGAAGAAAAAGCCAAAAATACTAAGGCAAGTTTCAAAAGGGTTCTCTCATTGGATCTCCTCTATTATCTCAATTACTATCCCTTGATCACTTATACTGCTCCAAACATCTGACTGCATCTTCCAACTGAAATGGAATATTACTACCGAAATGGAATTGTACATTCAGAATAGTCCTAAGAAGACATGATCCCAAGCCGATACTTGACATGTACCCCCTCTTCCAAGTCCATCACAACGAAAACGAAAACCAAGATTTGCTTTATCTGGTATCAACCGGGAGCTACGGGCAAATAAAACACCTTTCAGGAGTATTAATACTGTCACATGAATCGTAAAGATCATGGGAGAAAAAATCTAACTACTCTGAGCAAATTTAAGGGTGAAACTCTAAATTTAAACAATGTAATAACCAGAAGGTGAAGCGAAGTAGTGAGAAGCGAAACAGGGTGAAGTAAAAAAAAAAAAAATTCAAAATGAAAAAAAAGGGAAACTTGGATTCAAATTAGAAAAAACAATTAGTTAGGAATTAATTATTTTGGAATATTCTCGTTGGCTCATTAGATGGGGATTTGCCTTCTTGCCTTCAATTAAAAAATTGATTTCGTTAAAAAAACTAATTTTTGACTGGGCAACTCACTTCGCAGCCGGTAAAATAACGAAAGTAGTTATGATATTATTGGTTAAAGATTAAAAAGTATTTTTTTAAAAGTGATGGACGAGAAAAAGATCATAGCCTGATATGTGAGGGATTATTTTTGCAATTAAATGAATCTGTGTCACTTGAACATACACGTCGTACTAACAATTAACTAATAATGTACGTAATTGGTTTATTATCAGATTAATGGTAGCTTTTGGTGATTGTTATAAGCAGAATAGCAGATAGCGTAGCAAAGCAAGAGGAGTGATGTCACGATGAGCATTAACGCACGTAGGTACTAGGTAAGCGACTAGGTAGTACCATATAACAACTATGTAATGTCAGGCTGAAAACTAGAAAAGACCTAGCAAGACAGGTCCTCATGGTGGCGGTGCTGAAATGCAGAATCAAATACTAGTAGTTTATAATTGGCGTAGATGATGAGGGTACAAAACTAGAATAAGGTCATTAAGTAGCATTTTGTCAATTGTCATCATCAGCCAAAGAAGCAACACTGGTCTCCCCACGCCTCCAGGCTCCAACCCCAAATTCATTTAAGCCATCCATCGACATTTTTTTATTTTTTTTAACCTCTAATTACCCAATAACCAATCATCGCTATCATCCATCCATCCATCCATCGCCATTACCCCTTTCTGTTATCTTCTGTTCCGATATGTACGTACGTACGTAGTACAAATTAATTAAGGTGGAGAGAGTTGTTAAGATGTAATGAAAATCGAATATGGTGACATGATGATCGATCGAAGGCGTTTTTGTTTGGTCCACAAAAACCATTACAACTCCCAATTCTGAAAGTAGGATCCATGTGCTAATTACTACACTGTACTAGGAACTAGCAAAGGATTCAATTAGAGATACAAAGGCGTAAAGACGAGTATGGAGGTTGCAGAATGAAGAGTTTTTAAATTTGAGCATCAAGGTAGGTACACTCCCCACTCCCCACTCCCCACTCCCGGCCCCCATTAATTAATTAACTGAGAGATGCTACCAGGACACGTGGAGTGGACTCTCCAGTGGAATGAAATGCAGGATGCAGGTTGGTCATTAATGGCAACCGATGGATCACTAGTGTTTTAGAATTTATTTTATTTTATAATTATTATTTAAAAATATATATATATAAAAATAGGTTTTAAAACATTAAGTCATCATCAACTGGTGGTGAAGGTATAGGACTATAGGCTATAGAGACATTAGAGAGAGATTAATTAAGCCAGGTGTGCCAACACGTGAGCTGTTTTTGCTGTTTGGAAATTGGAATTGGCGCGCCCCCCTCACACACACGCGCACACACACACACACTTGTAAATTGTAATTTGTAAATAAATAAAACTTTAGAGGATGCTGAAGATGATGGGGCAAGTGTAAGTGATAACTCAATATTAGCGTTTTGTGCTCGCAGTTGGGGGTTGCCCGCCCCATAATCAATGTTTCTCATCCCAATTTTTGTCAAACATACTTCCTGTACCATTAATTAAATTAAAAATTAAAAAAAAAAAAGGAGAGACAGAGAAATTAATTAATGCATTAACAATAGGGCTATAATAAGTGAGAGAAATTGTAATGAAGAGGTATGTCTGTCCAACTGCAGGAAAAAAAAAAAAAAAACTCTACTATCCTATCCGGATAACAAAAGTAATAATAAATAAAATAATAAAGAAGTGTACTCAATACTCATAAGCTTCGTGTATATTTTAATATTTTTAATTACTAATTACCCAAAATTTTATCCAACTCATTTTCAACTCCACACTTGAGTTTAATTATTAATCTCAAACACTCGCCCCTCGACTCCAGCCCGACTTCTAAGTTCTAATGTAATGTAAACCCAAAATGGGCTTTACATGCAAACTCCAAAGGCCTGTTCTGTTGAGGATTCAGACTTCACGGGGCTTTGGATTTTGGACTCCTGAAGGCCTGTCAAGGAGGATACGACTGGCACACAGAACTACACAAGCAAGCTGCAAGCTGCAAGCTGCAGAAGAAGAACAATACTCGGAAGCTGAGCCGAAGGAAAACGGAGAAAATGGGATACCTACTAAGGGTGAGGATGGCCTCCTTCTTCTCTGGGGTAGCCGTGGCTTCGCTGGCCGGAATTTATGCTCTGCACCAGGATTACAAGGCCGCCCATCAAACCCTCACTCGACAGGTTCTTTCTATTTCCTCTTTACCCGATTTTACGTTTTTGAAAATGTTTGCTATTATAGCACCTTCAATCACTGTATTTTTTGTATGCACATGGACCTGTTTAGATCATGGACGGGACGGGGAAAATTTTATTGGATTCAGATGACTTATTCTTTAATTGGGAAATTCGATCGGGTTATTCTTTTCCAGGCGCTAATTGTATTGATTTGAACTATTTTTCTTCCTACTATAGCATGTTGTTGCTCATCTCGACTCATTAATTTGCGATTCCCCCCCCTTTTTTCCCCTTATTAGTTTCCCCTTATAGCATGTTGTTCCTATCTTTTCCCGTGTTGTAGCAGCCATTAGCATTACTAGTTCCTCTTGTTGATAATAACAGGACCGGAGAAATCGATCAGTTTAACCCGGCTTATGAGTCTAAGTTTAGTGTTTTGTCTTGTCAATTGTTGGGAACAACTCTTCTTTGTGAGTAAAAGTCGACAATGAGAATATGGTCTTGTAGCTATTTGGTCAGTAATTTGTCATTGCATATATGTATTAGTCTTTTTTTCGTTAATCGTCTGTCTTGTTCTTTGAACTGATTAAATCATATCAGCAAATGGTCTACAATAAAATTCACTCATTATGTACAGCAGGGAAGCCATTTGTATTTCGAACATTATTTAGTGCCTGTTATATCTTGCATTTCTGTTTTAACCATTTGTATTTGACATTGTTTAGTGTCTGTTATCTCTTGCATTTCTGTTTTGCCTTAGTTACACGTCTTCTTTCTCTTTTAGGCTAATGGCCTTTATCAGACCCTGGAAGGACGGATCTCAGCTCTAGAAAAGGTACAAGAAGTTGAGGCTTCAAAACCTGTCGATGCTGCACCTTAGAAGTTCTGAGCCATGCTCTTGCACTAAGGTTAACTGCGTTTCAACTTTTTTGATGTTACAAGCCCATTAGTGATCTCTTGTAAAAGAAATCCGTGTGATGGAAACTGAACTTTCTTCACATCAGATTTCACGAGCTATCTTTTTGTTGTGAGAATTAAAGGGAAAAATATTTTGATCTTGTGACTTTGTTATGCACTATTGTATTTGTTTTACCTTTTCTCACAGGAGCTCCTTTTGGGTGATTCTTCCACTAACACATAATGACTTTCAAATTATAAGGTTATCACTAGCATTTAAACAGGAATAGTAGATAGCCATGCTGCGAGTGATGGAGAATGTTCGTTGAATGCAACTCATTTTGTCATTTACTTAATGCTTTTGGCTGCTCCGGTGTTATTTTCTCACTCAAGATCTAAGGGTACTTAATGGAACTACATTGAACTCATATTACTAATTGAAACTGTTGCAATGCTGTAAGGGTCCTTTAATAAATTTACTTTGTCATCCCTTGTGAAGGATCTGTCTCCAACAACCTTACTCGGTACTTCTTGTATGTCGTCGTGATCATGGCACCTCTTATTCTTTGGCAGTCTGTCTTCGTCTTGAAACAAATAGTTATGAACCTTGTAAGTGTGTTGAAGGATGGCAGCTAGTTAATTCAACTAGCCGTGTGATAATGTTGGACATTTTCTGGTGAATTGTACTGTGAGATCTTTAGTTTGATTGTTATATTTTCGTGGGGAAAGATAATGCGACTCTATGGAATTGAGTATGACGTTTATTTTTTGGCTTTGGTATTTTGCTTTTTGTTCGTTGTTACTGCATATCTTCAACATTTCTTTGTGCTTGAAACTTGCCACTGCTGCTTCAATTACTATATGACAAGTTGCTTGGAAATCAGCAATTATGGCGTAGCAGTGGAGTATTGAAGTTCTCTCATATTGTTCTCTCACGAGGTAACAAATCCAAAATTTTGGAGCTAGGCTGGGCCTTGGGCTTCCTGGTAATCTTGTTTTTGTACTCCTACGTGGTTAAGGAATCGGCTGCCAATGAGGAAGGCTGCTCTTGTAAAACACATTTGCTTGTTTGTCTTGGCATTTTGATACCACCATTGCTTGCAAATAGGGAGCTGAAAGTATCTCTGCACTGGAGATAGGGCAATGGTTTTCCTATGGTTTTTTTTTTGTAAGGTAAAAAACAAACAAATAAGAATAAAAATAAAACTTGGTGGCAGGAGGAGTAGAAGTGGGTGTTCAGCGATAGCTTTTCCCTATCAGAACCCAATAAATAGGTAATCAGGCATGGAGTGCTGGCTAAATGGTGCTCTTGTCTGCCTAATGGAAAGAACGGAACGGATCCCATGAGTTATATAAACTTAATACAGCTATTGTCAGTTTAGAGGTCTATCGTGGCATCCATTTTAGCCTCAAGTTGATCGTGGTTCTATTTCTTTTCATCTGTTATCTCCAAACAATCGCTTGAACACTCGACAAATGAATCAAACAGTCCTGACCACTGGTTTGGCCAAGTCAGCAAAGACAAAAAAAAAAAAAAATTCTCCCCCACTTTGTTTTTATGAATTAGCTAAACCAGAAGTACAATTTTTCTCAGAAGCCAAGACGAGAGTAGCTCCATCACCATACGCGGTGAGGAAATGCAAAATCCCTTAATTGCCTAACAATTACAGCGTCGCAGGCAAAAAACAAGCTCGAGAACTTCCTGAACGTTCTGCCGTGGTGCTGCTGCTTGTGTCTCCATCACCATCATCATCATCAGCTAAGCCAAGTAGCAGTGTACATTACTAGTTGATAATTGATGGTGGTTCTAAGCATTCCAGCGGCAACCCTCCACAGTCCAGCCATACACAAACAGCAGCGCATTAACCTTAACAAAGGGAGCGGTGGCATTAGTTTTCGTATACGGTGTGGGATTGCAGAGCCGTCGGGGGAGCCGGCGCCATTTGGTGAAAAGACAAAGTACAATGATGGATTGTTTGAGAAGGCATTCATGATCCTGTTTGCTCGGAAGATGGAGAAATTTGCCTATTCCAAGATCAGCAACAGAGAGGGGGGAACAGTGACACAAGGAGAAAAGGCAAAGAAAATGGGTTGGTTTCGTTATGACTATGAAAGCTTTGTGGAGGTTTCTAAAAAGGTGATTCAAGGTAGGAACCGTATGCAACAGCAGGAAGTGGTTCGAGAGGTTCTCCTTTCTATGTTGCCTCCTGGTGCTCCTGCTCAGGTACTTTCCAATTTTCCATTACTGATTACTCAACCTTTTTCTCCAGAATTGCTTGGAAAAACACCAATATTATACATAAATAAATAAGAATTGTTTTTTTTTCCCCCTTTAAATATAAATAAATAAATTTGTTCAAATAAACCAGTAATAAACATAAATAAATATGTAAAATGAATAAACAAGAATTCCTTGGGAGAAAGAGAAAATGAAGAAAATAAAAAAAGTTTCGAAAAACAAATGATAATTGGTTGGGAAAACAAGAATTGTTTTTAAGTGGAAATAAATAAATTTAAATATATTGTATAATAAACATTAGATTAAATTGCATATTGAGCACGCTAAATAGAAATAATAAATAAATAATAAATTTAAATATTTATTATGCTGGCTATGGGGTTCGAACCCATGCGTACGTTGTGTACAGAAGATCTTAAGTCTTCCCCCTTAACCTCTCGGGCAAACCAGCAGATAATGTTACCATTCTCATTTAGCAAAATAATTTTGTTATGCATTTACTCACCCATCTAAAGTGGACAGTTCAGGAAACTCTTTCCGCCAACAAAATGGGCCTGTGAATTCAATGCTGCTATAACAGTTCCCTTCTTCTACTGGTTGGTTGGGCCTTCAGAGGTACTACTACTGAGTTTCTCAACGTGATTATTAATGGATGGTTGATGCCATTCTTAAACACGATAATATCTTATTATCATGCCCAGCCCACTTCAGTTTTATTATCAGCGTTTTCCTCCCCTGCTCGTTGGACCAAATTATCTCTGCTATTTTGCAGTAGTGTAGTGTAGCCATTGAATTTAATATCGCGTTGCAACTCCAAGAATATTTGTTATTTGAAGGGAAGATTTTGTTATGACACCAACAATATTTACCATATATCCTCTCGTATGATGCAATCAAGCCTAACTGGTTTCTTTTCCATGAATGACAATATATGTTTGTATTTGTGAATTTGTGTTCTGAACAGTCAAAACTGAACTGTATATATTTGCGTCTTTTGTCTTTCCATCGCTTCCTTTCTTTGGCTCAAAGCTTACTTGCGCATGCATAAATGTATATATTAGGTGGTGGAAGTGGAGGTAAACGGAGTGAAGCAAAGAAGCGGAGTTCATATAAAGAAATGCAGGTATTAGTAATATCCTGGGTTATAGCTTTCTTTCGCATGGGTTGGGAGTTTGACATACAGAGTTTCTTCAGTCTTTTGGTGATGCTAAAGGTCTAACTTACTTGACTCCATAAATAAAGGTACTTGGAGAACAGTGGGTGCGTAGGATTGTGTGTTAACATGTGCAAAATTCCTACGCAGGACTTCTTCACCAAGGAATTTGGGCTTCCATTGACTATGAATCCAAGTATGTATCCTTTTTCTCCGCGTTTCATGAAGCATTCCTCAATCTTGCCATCTGAATGAATCAATGAAGCAAATGAATTTTAATTCTTCCGTTTGGTTGGGCAGATTTTGAAGATATGAGTTGTGAAATGGTGTATGGCCAGATTCCACCGCCATTTGAAGATGATCCGGCATCCAAACAGCCTTGTTTTGCAAATATTTGTAACACTCCCTTCCCTTGTGCTCTTACTGCTTTAGATACTTGGGGGAAGGATCTACCTTTTTTTTTCTTTTAAATAATTACTAAACTGTCTGCAGGTTCCCTGGCAAATCCCAATGGCAGCGTCTGTCCCAAACTGCAAGCATGAGGCAACAATAGTAATGCTTTCTTGATGATTTCATGGTGGCGGCTAATGGGCTTCTCACCTTCTCCCTGCCTCTCCGATTGCTGACAGGCAAATCGTTGAAAGCATTGTGCATTAAGATAATTAGTCAACAATCTTTCAAGGATAAAGATAAAAAATCTGACTCGCCATAAATTTTGGAGCAATAGATGTAAAGTATTTCGTGTACTTAAAAGTCATCACTGCAATTTGCAGTACTCAACATGATGTAGTATGGAGGAGTTGTAAATGGAATTTTACCGATATGATGAAATCCCAGAGAATTGCAATAGGCATCAATTTGTTCCACAATCTATGATTCAGTCATACTTTTTTTTTATAACTCTTGTAAACCTGCGAGAAATCCGAACCCAACATTTCTCATCTACGTGCTACAGAACCAATTTCTGGCATTAGCCAACCGTACAGTGTGGAATCCTCTGAGAAACTATGTTTGTCATCTTCCTACGTTCAGCGTTCAGTGTTGTTGCTTTGTAAGAACGTTGCGATTCCAAAGAAGATTGGATCACCATCTGAGTCAATAACATACCAAAAATGTGGTCAAAAAGAGGAAAATAATTAAGAGACAGACCAATAGAAACGCTAAACGAAATTTCCACCTTCCACCTCTCAGTATGACAAACTATTACTACCACTAGGCTTCAAAGCACATTTTCAACCTCTAATTACGCCTCGTTAACACATCACATGATTGTACAGTAGTTGTACATTTTATCTTAACGAAAATCACGCAGTCGTTGAGTTAGAGAAATGCATTTTAACCTTTTATGTCACAAGAATCAGTTCCACCCTCCTTAATCACACCAATTCAACTAATTTCCCCTGTGCCATGCATTCACGAATGTATTATCTGCATCCTAAAAAGCAAGCTCTCTGCGCAGTCGTTAAATAAAATGCATTAATGCAGGCAAATTTTTTTCATACATTTTATTCTTGGATACCTCTTGTTCACAGTTGAGTCATAAATTTGGTCATGGTACCACTGAACATGAATGGGAGGGAAATTTGGAACTTGTTTGTAACTGTTTATGCACGAGATGGAAGAGTGAAAGAGACTTACATTCTTGTATTTTTTTGTATATGATCTTCATGTCTTAAATTTATTTGTATTTTCCACCGTTGCGATGACTTTTGCTTGTGGCCATTACAACACTATCGCCGATTTAGCGCAGTTGAACCCGTGAATCATGATATGTTGCCCACATTCTCTCATGCACAACACCACTAACCAACTTAACTAACATCTTTATAAGAAGTGGCAAATATGTGCGGCTTACACCTAAAACAAAATATGAAACTTATGCTCTAGCACTTTCAGAGACTAGAAAGCTGAATCTGGTCTAGTGGGTTACTATTCAGTAGAGGAATAGGATTGAGTACAATAGAAAAATGGCTTGCTCTCCAATGAATATCATGCGACTGCAGATTTTATGCTTCAACCTCTGTGTAGTTGCACTGTCGTCCTATGCTTTTACTTCCCAACAATATTCTGATGCCTTTGAAAAATCTATTCTCTTCTTTGAAGGACAGAGATCAGGGAAGCTACCGCCAAACCAGCGCCTTACATGGAGGGGTGACTCTGGATTGTCGGATGGCTCCGGTTTCCACGTAATAACAAAATGCTAGCTGTGCCAGATGTCTATTCTTCTCTTCTCCCTTTTGTTCTACAGCATAATGAGCTAAGACTTAACTGATAAGTTTTTTTTCTTTTTGCTTTGGTTTGCAGGTTGATCTTGTAGGAGGGTATTATGATGCAGGGGACAATGTGAAGTTTGGCCTGCCAATGGCTTTTACAACTACCATGTTGGCGTGGAGTGTCATTGAGTTCGGAAGCTCTATGGATAACCAGCTTGAGAATGCTAAAGCTGCCATCCGCTGGGGAACAGATTATCTTTTGAAAGCAGCCACAGCGACCCCTGATACTTTATACGTCCAAGTGAGAAGCAGAAAACTTATCACTTCTTAGCTGCATCAAGAACTAATGGCACATAAACATTTCTTTACTTAATCCAAAAATCCTAGAACTGACACTTGGTTGCACTACATGATACTTTTAGTCAAAGAAAATTCTCAGGGAGAAGATTTTTCAAAGGCAAGCATGCTAGCATCCTTTAAAACATGTAAAGAATCTTACGTGCTTTCAATGGAGTAGGTAGGAGATCCAAACCTGGACCACCGTTGTTGGGAACGACCAGAGGACATGGACACACCTCGCAACGTTTACAAAGTGTCTTCTCAAAATCCAGGATCTGATGTAGCAGCTGAGACAGCAGCTGCTTTGGCGGCGGCCTCTATTGTGTTTAAAGATTCCAATCCTTCTTATTCGACCAAATTACTGCATACTGCAATGAACGTAAGCAGCTGGCTCCTCTTTTCAATTGCAATTTTACTGGCACCATTCCATCTCGTTAATTAATACCCTCAATTGAGTGTGATTTGCAGGTGTTCAATTTTGCAGACAGGCACAGAGGTTCTTACAGTGATTCTCTGAACTCGGTTGTCTGCCCATTTTACTGCTCTTATTCAGGATACCAGGTAAGATAAAGCACGGACTTGATGTGGAGT
Source organism: Gynochthodes officinalis (assembly GCA_020080225.1). Taxonomy (NCBI): domain Eukaryota; kingdom Viridiplantae; phylum Streptophyta; class Magnoliopsida; order Gentianales; family Rubiaceae; genus Gynochthodes; species Gynochthodes officinalis. The sequence continues at coordinate 35,809,507 of CM034622.1, read as the reverse complement.
TGTTTGATGTCTATAATGGTCCTAAAGTCGCCCACCTGTATTTTGGATTTAGGATGAATTGTTGTGGGGAGCATCTTGGCTTCATGCAGCTTCAGAAAATGCTTCATATTTGGCTTGCATCCAATCTAACGGCGCTACCATGGGTGCAGACAACGATGACTATTCCTTCAGTTGGGATGACAAACGACCTGGAACAAAAGTTCTGCTATCAAAGGTTTTTTAAAATACTCTGTGCGTGTACATATGTATACTTAGTTCATTTCAGTAACATTGGTGTTCCGCAACTACAAATGATTTCTCGCAATGACCTTCATTCAGGGTTTCCTAGAGAAGAATACCCAAGAATTTCGATTATATAAAGCACATTCTGACAATTACATATGTTCTCTCATACCTGGAATGCCAAATTTCCAGGCCGAATACACCCCAGGTTTTATCTTCTGCAGTGCCTTTTTGGCTTTTGTGACCTTATAGCATGCACGACTTTGAGTTTAATTTGGTATGGCTATCAAAATTCTAAAGGAAGAAATAAAAAAGATAAAAAGGTTTTCTTGGCAGGGGGACTGCTGTATAAGGAAAGCGAGAGCAATCTGCAGTATGTCACCAGTTCAGCTTTCCTCCTCATAACATATGCCAAGTATCTAAAGTCATCTGGAGGAGGAGTTGCAGCGTGTGGTTCCTCAACTATGACAGCAGACAAGATGATTGAAGTAGCAAGGCGGCAGGTGGACTACATATTGGGTGAAAATCCTTTGAAAATGTCATACATGGTGGGTTTTGGCGAGAGATATCCGGAGCATGTCCACCACAGAGGCTCCTCTGTGCCTTCAGTGCACGCACATCCTGGACGCATCAGTTGCAATGAAGGATTCCAGTATCTGTACTCCAGCTCCCCTAATCCAAATGTTCTAAGTGGAGCCATCTTAGGAGGTCCCGACGGCAGGGACAATTATGCAGATGATAGAAATAAGTATCAGCAATCTGAGCCAGCTACTTATATAAATGCTCCTTTTGTTGGGGCTCTGGCTTTCTTCTCATCAATCTAACGTAATGACAATCAAGTATTTCCTAATGATTCGTATCGTACCGGCGGCTTTCAAGATATCTCAAGTTAACCAAAAATGTACCATGATAAATGATGATTACTCTTAAGACTAAGACTTCCAACTTCCAACTTCAAGTAGCAGTGCAAATGGGTTAAGAAATGAACTTTAATTTGTATAGTTTTGACGACGTTTAATTTCTGTTATAATGTAATATCAAAAGCTGGAAAAACAGTTATGACCGCCTAAATTAGCCCGATTATTATTATTATGGCGGCTTCCAAATAATATTAATAAATAAAAAAGAACTTATCTTAACTCTTAAGTTGAAGAATTTTCAAGAAAAATAAAATGATAAATTGACCAGAAATATATTACAGTGGTAAAATAAAATGAATTAGCTGACCCTAAAAATAAATAAATAAATAAATAAATGAATAATCAGCTCGAAAACGGGAGGAGAGAAAAAGAAAAACCATCGGATCAGATCTAAATCTGCTACTAGTTGGGAAGAAATTTGAAGAGGAGAGATTTGGAGAGAGAGATCGAGACAGGTGGGGGAGAGTTCTCTGCTCTCTGAGTAGGAAGGAATCATGAGGATGAAGACGACCACTGCCGCCGCCAAAACGCCGACGTCGATTCTTCTGCTGCTCCTCTCTGTTCTCTCTATTTCCCCCGCTCTGGTGCTGGCTGAGATCCGCTCATCCGAGATTCGTAACGATGTCCGCCCAATCATTTCCTTCGACGAGTTCGGCTTCACTCCCCGTGGCCGCCTCCAGCTGGACGTCTCCTCCATCTCCTTCTCCGCCGACCCCGCCAATCTCGACCTCTCCAAAGTTGGTTTTTTCCTCTGCACCCGCGACGGATGGGTTCGCGTCCTCCAACAAATCGACGACTCCGAGATCGCCTGTATCCTCCAATCCGACGCCATCAAGCGCCTCTTCACTTTCGACTCCATCCCCAGCGGCGGCGTCTCCTTCACCAAGGACTACAACGTCTCTGTCCCCGATCAGTACAATCTGGTCTTCGCCAATTGCCTCCCTCAGCTCAAGGTTTCTATGGACGTTCACTCTGCCATGTACAACCTCGAGGGCAAGGGCAGATTCACCCGCCGCGATTATCTCTCCGCCGGTAAAACTATTCTGCCCAGGATTTGTTTCCTCTTCTCCATCGTCTATTTCGCCCTGGCAGCTCTCTGGATCCACGTTCTGTACAAGAAACGCTTGACGGTTTTTGCCATTCACTTCTTCATGCTGGCTGTGCTTGTTCTTAAGGCTTTGAATTTACTGTGTGAAGCGGAGGATAAATCCTATATCAAGAGAACTGGGACTGCCCATGGTTGGGATGTCTTGTTCTACATTTTCAGCTTTTTCAAGGGGATCACTTTGTTCACCTTGATTGTGCTGATTGGGACTGGGTGGTCCTTTTTAAAACCTTATTTGCAGGATAAGGAGAAGAAAGTTTTGATGGTTGTCATTCCGCTTCAGGTGGTGGCTAATATAGCTCAGGTTGTGATTGATGAGACTGGCCCTTCTGAGCAAGATTGGCTCACTTGGAAGCAGGTGTTCTTGTTGGTTGATGTGGTGTGCTGCTGTGCCGTTTTGTTCCCTATCGTTTGGTCCATCAAGAATTTGCGCGAGGCTGCTAGGACGGATGGGAAGGCCGCTGTGAATTTGATGAAGTTGACTCTGTTTAGGCAGTATTATGTTGTGGTCATTTGCTACATCTACTTCACCAGGGTTGTGGTGTATGCATTAGAGACCATCACCTCTTATAGGTATCTCTGGACCAGTGTGGTGGCGGGGGAGTTGGCCACGCTTGCCTTTTATGTTTTCACTGGGTATAAGTTCAAGCCTGAGGCGCACAATCCGTATTTCGTGATCGATGATGAAGAGGAGGAGGCAGCAGCTGAGCAATTGAAGCTTGAAGACGAGTTTGAATTGTGAGCCTGCCTGATTGTTCGTGTTCTATCATTGGATGGGATCATTGATGTGAGGTTAAGTCTATACTTTACCAAGATTTGTGCAGTAGGAACTTTTTTTTTTTTTTTTTTTGTGGGTTTAGTTATTTCATCTGTTGCTGAATTCTTTTGTGCATGTTTATTGGCTTCAGTGAATACCATAAATCTTTGATGGACACATTAATGCTTCTGTGGTTTTTGTCAAACCAATTTTTCTGTGAATGTATTTACTTTTTGTAAGTAGTGCTATACCAGATTTTCCTCATAAGATCTTTTCTGTTCTTTAAAAATTAAAATTCTGTTCGGAGAGCCAGCCGTATCTGTTGTCTATGGGAATTATTGTTGACTGCACTTGTGCTTTCGGAGTTTGCAGTGATATTTCTCGGCATGTAGATACCAAATGCTATGGTTTGTTAGACGGGCAGTTACTGTGTATGAATATTGTTGGATACCATAATTGAGAAGATTAAATAGGTAGACATTACTAGAAAGAATGTGACTCTCATTTTAGTATATAGTGATCTCCTGAGAATATATTTTGCTTTTGTCAAAGATGAAAATGATTAGATGATCTGTTAAACTATATATTAACAGGAAACTAACTCTGATGAATATTGCAAACTTCTCAAACAAGGATTAGAAGAAATTGTTATTTCTTGGCTCCCATTAAAATCCCTAATACCAGGGACTGATGGGGTGTGTGTGTCTCAAACTCAAAGGCATTGAAAGCTGTAACTTGTTATTTTTTTGGAATTCAAAAGCTGTTTTAAGGTATGTGTGTCTGAAACATTGAAATCCTGGTTTAAGGCTAGTTAATCTTAGGGGGCGCTTGGTATAAATGGTGGGTTTAGGAATGGAATGGATTTGTGGAATGGAAAGGTTTGGAATAGAATGGAATGATAATAATTATGTTGTTTGGTATTATTTTGTAATGGAATGGAATAGATTTTATATTAAAATTATAATAAAAATAGTATTTTACATTATATGATATTTAACAAATTATATCTTGTAAAAAAAAATATTTTCTATAAATTAGTGAAATTTGTTTTAAAAAAATTTTTAAAAAAAAAAAAAATGGTGGTTGCAAACCATGGGGTTTGCAACCCTAAGACAGTGTGTGTGCACACACTTGAGAGTTGAGGTCATGGAGGAAAAAAACACGTTCTTGGGTTTTGACTAAAGCCATTCTAAAGGGTTTTGATAAACCCATCCCCACAAAACAAACACTCAATTTTTGCCAAAACCAATCTAAACCAATCCCAAACTCTTGAAACAAACGGCACCTTAGTTTTTGCCTTGTTGGATAAATTCTTCCGTGATTCAGTTTTTAAAATATTTTCTGAAATTGGCATGTTGAGGTTAGAGAACTACACCATGTCTGAATATGGATGCAAAAGAGGAACCATTATCGGGCTCCCCAGCTAACCACCTCTATTTCTTTTGCCTTTAAGAAGTAAATACAGAACAAGAAAAGAAATATTGCATTTATTTTCTGAAGATTGGGTTGTAGGGCTTGAGCCATTAGCATTATGACAATACAATCCACCTTTTTGAAAAAGCCCTATTATTTTGGAGACCTCTGAAGCTAAGCATGTGCATTGCTGCTCAACTTATTTTTCCTCATGATTGTTACTATTGCAGTCTGTGGGTATTGGCGATCCAAGTTAATTGACTCTTGGCATTGGTGTAAATGTTGGATCAATAAGTTTCGACTTCTGGTACACATAACCACGTGAAAGACGGTGATGCAAGAACATTAAAATGCTTGTAGGAGTAGTTTCTCAATACGTCTGTTTAACTTAATTCTGATGTAAAATGTGGGCTCCGTGAGCTTCATTTTGACAACCTAGTTCCTAGCCTCGATGATATGTTAATTCACACAGCCCAAGTTTGCTGTAGTTCATGGCATTGTGGAAGGTTGGGAGATTGCTTCACAATTTTCTTCTTGTGTGCCTTGGAGCTACGAGAATTCGTGGTATATGGGATATTCACATATTACAACAATTGGATCCATCATGCTTCCCATCTTAAGGGAGACCCTTCCCTCTTATATTGGAGTCCAAAGGGTTAATATGATGCCCATTCTAATAGCAACTGTAGTGGTTGTTATAAGCCCCAAGTTTATAATTTGGTAATGAATAAAAAGAAGGATCCTGGAAGAAAATATGTTGGAAGACCATCCCATGTGAAATGTTCCGTAGAATGATCGAGTGTGTTCCTTTGGGACCCCTAACCATGTTGCAGATAGGATGAGGCAACTGGCCTTAGACTAAAGTTTCTTCCTTTTCTTGGACAGAACATCACCCATCTGAGTTGGAAGACAAGATAGAATAGATAATGATGGATGTGCATATCACTTTTTGAAATCTATTAGTAAACTAATGTTAACATAATTATACAATTTGATGGAACCCTAAAGACTAAACATGTCCCCACGATTGTATAAGATACTCGTGTGATTTGAATCTTCAATTTAGCATGTCTGAAAATACTCATGACAGTATCATCATCACTTGAGACAGGTATTACAAGATACTACTATTATTACTGAACTGAACAAATAGATAGGTGATATGGGCTAAAATAACCTTAGATTTGAGGTAGTTGAGTTACAGATGACTTTTAATGGAGATTACTTTCCTTTATTTTAGGCAAGTGCGAATTTGACTCTTACTATGATTCTATTAGGATATATGTACTATCCGTTGGTGACAAGTAACCAATCAAACTTGTGTTGAAAGACATTATGCAAATCCTAAACTATTTGAGCGTCGGAGTGCTTTTAGAAACATGATTCCAGGTTGTATGTGACGTCGGAAATCGGCATGATGGATCGTTGATTCATCAATTAGCGTGGAAAAAATCTTTATGAACACCACCGATGAAGGATCTCAAAGTAAAGGTGGCAAAGCCTTGTCACCTCACCGCAGTCCTCAGGCTGAATCTCAACCTGATCCTCAGGGGGAAACCCTCCCCATTAGCAAGGAGACAATCCCAATGATCCTCCAAAGCCAATGAGGGAGCAGTATTGGATAATGGATTTCTTTATCCAAGACGCAGACAAGTTCGAGAAATTCGTGCAGAATATGGAGCAGTCGAAGTAACTGGAACAATGTGTGACGAAGCAAAAGCAGAAAGTCGTGGATCTTGATGCTGATGATGAGGAGAGAAGGAAGAAGCTGAGCGTCCTTCTCGATGAACCTGCACGGTACCAGCAAAGGGAAAGGAGCCATCCGATAATCAATGTGCCGATAAAGAGGGCCAACCGGAATCCGGTGGTATCTTTAGCAAATCGATAGAGGAGTGAACAAGGCGTGAACAAGGCGTGAACAAGGCTTTGGCAAAACAACTCATAGTCGGAATAGATACTACTACTACCCTGTTCACGCAATGGGTTTTGGACCCGTTGTTTCCTAGGGGCTTCAAAGCCCCTCCCAATTTGGAGCTTTACGATTGAACGGGAGATCCAAAGAATCATATCGATGACTGTATGACTACGATGGATTGTTGGAGAACAATGAGTGTTTGGTCATGCCTTCCATGTTCAGACAGGCTGCACGAAAGTAGTACAACATCCTCTCGAGGAACATTAGTAGGACATTAGTTTTGTAGTAGTATGTGCGTCCGAAAGCTTGGGATCTTCAGTGCGAAGCATGTATTAGACGAAAAGACTATCTGAGTTAGCTCAACCATCAGTCGTACGATGAGTAGAGTCACTTGGCCAAGCCAACTTCTGCTCATCAGTACGAAAATGTCTCGTGGAAGAAGATTGAAAGTTTGGTTCAATTTCTTATTAGCTCTGTGCTGCCGCCGAATACATTTTGCAAAAGCAAAGAGGTCATACTGCGAAGAAATTGTATACATTGCATTGCTGCTGCTGCGCTTATGTAGGGATAGATATTTACGCATTCGTGTAACTGATTATCTATTAAGGGAATCCATTGCAGCTCACTAGATCCTTTTTTAATAAAAAAATAGCTTAAGCTTACCTTCAGGCCTTCATGCTCTACCACAGTGTTTAGAGATGGACGGGGGTATTCACTATTCACATACATGAAGAGAAAGTGTACGAGACTGGTACAAAATGTTGGAAGGAAATGGAATGAAAAATGTACGGTTCTTTCCAAATCTAAGTTACCCAAAATATACACATCGATGGAACTTTGAGGAACAAGATGGGACCGATCAAAATAAAGGAATTAAACCCTCGGCTACCTCCAACATGCATCTCGCAGTAATTAAATGGGGGAGAGGTGCATGTGATGCATCTTTCCCTTTTACAATCCAAAAGTCTTTTGAGTCTTAGAAGCAGCTTAGTAGACAGATAGATAGAAGGGCCTACACACTTCAATAACGCAACATAAAAGTAAAAGGCAAAAGAAAGTAGCAAAGAAAAGCTTCTTCCAAAGAAAGAAAGGCACGCACATACAGAGAAAGCAAAGCAGAATAAGGAAAGCAAGACTGCCCAATGAAATTGGAGGAGGTGATGATGATGATGATGATCAGCAAAAGCTCAGAAAATCTCAGAATCGAGTCCATTTCAAATGATCCCATCACCACCTCCACTGCACGCCCAACCTGGAAGTTGTACGAGAATCCATTTTATACAAGTAGTTGTGCCCCTCAATATCCAAGTCAAAACCAAATTCATCAAACGCATCACTGTGAAGGAAACAAGCTTATCGATCATCAGCCCAAGCAACTTCATCGTCTTCAGCTTCCCATTTCTACCAGAAAGATCGCAGCTTCATTTTGGGATCTAACCTTTATCAGGTCCTTCATGGAATCCGAGCTAGAGTTGTCTCGTGCCAAAATCTTAGAATTGAAAGCAGAGCTAGAACAGGAACGTAAGGCTCGCAAGAAAGCAGAATCCGTGAACAAAAAGCTAGCCAGAGAACTCTCGGAGGTGAGGAAAGGGAGAGAATCATTGGAGCGACTCTGTGAAGAGCTTGCAAGAGAAATATCCAGTGATAAGGCAGAAATGAATAGAATGAGCAGGGACATGGAGGAGGAGAGAAAGATGTTGCGAATGGCAGAGGTTTTGAGGGAAGAGCGTGTCCAAATGAAGCTTGCGGAGGCAAAACTTTTGCTGGAAGAAAAGCTGTACATGTACGGGTTGGAATGCGAGGCCTCCAAATGTTGCAGCAAGACGGAAGGCAAGAGTGAAAAAGAAGAAGTGGACATTACAAATGTTAAAGATGGTAAGCAAACAAAAACAGCTCCAAAGGGCGGTTCCAGTACCAGCAGTGACCGTCACTCTCCTGGTTCCGGAGACAAAACGAAATCATGTGTATTGGAAGAGATATCGGCTTGTAATAATGATCGGGATAGCAGCAATATTGGATTTGGTCACATTACATCTTCAGGGGCAAGTGGAAGTCAAAGGAGAGCTTCTCCGGAACCTGAAAATCCTCATATCAAAAGAGGGATCAAAGGATTTGTTGAATTCCCAAAAGTGGTTCGAGCAATAGGCTCAAAAAGCAGGCATTTGGGCACCAAGTTGGAGTGTCAAAAGGCTCAGCTAAGGATACTGCTCAAACAAAAGAGCCCCATCCGATCCACGAACCTTGTTACCAGCTAATTAAGCCAGCAGCCACATGTAATATATATTCCTTCCTCTCCTAGTCCTGGCTATGTAGTTCTTGATTACCAAATCCACTCCAGGTCTCAATGAGTTTTCTTCCCCCCTCTTTTTTCTTGTGTGGAAAGGTTGATCTCATTTTCCATGATCTGCTTTTTGTAGTCGACGAATTTTGCAATAAATATTGCTCTATTTTTTCTTGGGAAATGTGTATGTAATTGGGTGTTTTGATCAATCTTGCACTTTGCGAGTGTATTGAGTTTCTGAAATACCTCTGGAGCGGGTTTGATCCCATCCCACTGGTCCGTGGATTTGCTGAATTACAGGATTTGCATCCTTGGTCTATGCAAGATAACTTTGCTGTGTGCATTATATGTTTCTTATTTCAAAAATAAATTCGAGGACCAAATTTAGCAACAAAGAAAAATTCATTACGAGGATTGAAGATATTGCGCTAAAAAAATTCAATTGCATGTTGAAAAATTCATTTTATGTGGGAACGATGGAAATTCATATATATCAATGTAGATTGCATTTAATTTTATCACTTTTCAGGTAAAAACTAAAAGCCCACAGCGCCTGGGCCACATCCTTACGTCTCTGCTCTGGGCTGCACTTTGAATCCACAATGAGAACGACCGGGCCTGCTGGACCACTACCAACGACTCTCAGACTAGCAGAAGGGACGAAATGGGCAGTAATTTGGATGGGTTCACTGATTGCAAATTAATAATCAATATGTTAAAAGAGGCATCTCCAACTGTGAATTAATAATCAATCTGTGGGGAACTTCGTAGTTAAGTTTTGATTTATCCATAGTACTAGTATACTACTACTAGTTATTCTTAGCAAGCAAAGCAAGCATGAAGTGTTCCTTTATCTATGTTGTTTTGCATGCATGGAAGAATTATTTGCTTTGGCATTCGCCAAATGTTATGAGCAAGGAGGGATGATGCTCCCATTCCCATAGCTTTAGTTCTGTAATATGGAATGCAAATCTACAGAGAGCTGATATAACAAGTGACCATTATGGAACTCTCAAATCAAAATGCCAACATATTTCTTTCTTACTGCTACGATAACCACTCGGCTTGCCTAGTGGCCACCCAATATGTCTTCAACATGTCTTGAGGTCAAGGATTCGAACTCCGGACAATCCCCTCCCCTCATCCTCCCTACTTCAATATCCAAACAAAACGGAAAACAATAACATTAGGCTTCTTATCAAATCATGTCATTGGCATCTTCTAAAAAATCTCACCTAGTTTATTGCAAAATTAGATGCCTCGTCATCTGTTTCATCTTAACCACCTCCTTAACTCAGTGGTTGAACATGGTGAAATTTCTCCACCAATGCTGTCTGTATACCACGACTGATTCGATTGTTGCTCCATCCCAAAATACTCATGCACACTCTTGAAGCTGGGACTTCTCAGGTTCTGACTAAAGCTCGTTGTATTAGAAGTAGTGGTGCACCATGCATACCCCTCCGCTGGAGGCACTGGGAAAGATAGTCGTTTCCTTGCCAATGATGTTCCACTCCCACTACCGCCACCACTACCGCCACGTTCTCTCTCTGGCGTTGAGGGCCTTTGTCTTGGGGCACTCTGTGATCGAACCCTGGCTTTGGTTGATTCTGTAGCAGCCATGTAATTGGGCATTCCTCCACCAGCATTGCCATTTCCTTCGTTGGTGGAAACACTTCCGCTGCTGTACCTGGAGATGCTGCTGTTTAACCGCTGCATTGATTGTAAGCTCGGGGTGTTTGCTGCAGAGTAGCTCTTATCTTCTCTATTAAGACTTCGAGGACTAGGTGTTCGTACTGGTACAGGCTTGGCCTTAGATGATGGAGATGGGGTTAATGGTGGCTGTACCATGGAGAAATTGTTTGTGGATTTGAGACGGCCGGGAGAAGCAGCTGAGTGTGGCGGTTGTTTCTGATGTGGACTAATTTGGTGATGAAATTTGCGCACGTTGGCTGGTGTTGCCAAATGTGAGTGGCAGGAGTATTGATTTGGCATTCTGTCCATTTCAACTTGTTTATCAGTTGAAACTCTGCTGAGGGGTTCATCTTTCCATTGCTTTGTCGCCATCCATTCATCCAGCCAGTTTGTTCTTGCTCCAAGCTGCTCCTTGTCTGGATTCCATATCTTTGATTTGGGCAAATACAAAATCCAAAAGGGTAAGAATTTGGTGCTCCATTCCTTCTAGTATATAACAAACAGATTTGCTGTAAGAATGTATCCCACGATAGAGAGGGAAATAGTAAAACCTTTTGAGAGATGGCATGACCTAAAGATGATGTTTCACGTTTCAAAGCTGCTTCGTTTCTTGATTGCAAGATTTCTTCCAACTCTTCAAGTGTGCGAGGACAGTCATTCCAGTCAATTGAGGTATTCCTACCTCTCCGATCTTTAGACTGCAATACAAATCATCAGTCATTTGAAAATTATGTTGAAACCACTCATTGGAAAGAAAATCTCTAATCAAACTGGAACTAATTAAGTCGAACGTGAACATACTATTGAATTCCTCTCCCGAATGTCTCCAAGGTATTTGGACTCCCAGAAGTTGGTGGTCTCAGCAAACATGGACTTCCTGCTTCCTCCGTCTTGGGAAAGCCTTGCCTGGTGATGATCATGCATCCGAGTCTGCAAACGTAGTAAGGCCTGCATGCATCTTAGAGTCATCTTGGCTTGCTTCCTAACTTTCTGTCCTCTTATTATAGCTTGAAGCTTCACTATCCCTCTTAGAGCAACCAAAGCTCTCCTGGCCTAAAAGTAATTTAAAAAAGAAAAAAAGAAAAAAAAAAGGGCATACATTCAACACTCTTTTCACTCAAAAGATTTTGAATATAAAATGCCACATGAGATGTGCATTTATGGTTTACTTACAAGATAGCCTCTGAAAGCTTTTTGAATGATTATGGCGGCATAATTTTGCTTGAAAGAACTGGGGTTGGGACTTGAGGATCTAGTTAAGCGAATAATCTCCACGGCAGCTTGAGCTGTCGCCACAGCAGCTTCAGCTGCAGCTGCAGTGGCTGCCGCGACAGCAATTGCGTGCCTGTTGTCAGGAGGGAGTTCAGGTGTCTTATTAGGGGAAGCATAACTCTGTGTCAATTTAGCCTCATTTTGAGTTGCATTGGCATTTGAAGGCTTCCTGAATAACCATCTTCTCTTCTCTCTTTTCTGCACGACATTAGACAGAAAAGAATGACTCGACAGAATACATATCGTGGTTCTAAACAAGAAGAATTCATATGCCAACTTCATTTGATATGTATATAAGATATTACAGTTTCAGATACAAAATGGGATGCAATGCAATTTAATTACGTACCTTTTCTTCTTCATCTTGTTCTTGTTCATTTTCTTCTCTAGATCTCCTACTACTCTTTTTCTGACTATCCTTACCTGGAGACCTGAAGGCCCTTTTAACAACCGTTAGCCACGAACTTCCTCCCTTCTTTCCCATTCTCTAGCTTTTATCACTTAGGAGAGATTTAGTGTGGATTCATTTAAAGCAAAGACCGCCAGATTGGAGGCCGGGTAATCAAGACCAAAGGGAGGATGATGTAGACACTTTTATAATGGGCGGTGGGTGGAGCTTATATTGATTTCTTGGCTCCTGAGAAGGATGTGAAGAAGAGAAACGAATGCGACAAACAAATGACTGATTATGACTGTCATTATCTTGGTTCATGGCATCTAACACAAATTACAATTTTATAGTAGTGGTACGCTAGTATCGCAACTATTATAATAGTAACGTTAACTATGGACGTTAGTGATACCATAAAACAATAGGATAGTGTGAGTGGGGGATACGTAAAAGAATACAGCAGAAATAATAGTGGAAGGAGTGTCAGAGATTGCTCGCCGTAAACTAGGCATACAGTAAAAGACATGAATGAGAGCTGCAGGGAGGGACAGGTGGGGTTAGCTTGGCTGGAGTGAGCCTGTAACATGATAATAAGAATCCAAAGTTACATAAAGATAGTTGAGCCTTAATTTTGTGTGAAAGTGTCTTCATTTTCTGAGTGTCTTACTGAATTATTAATGGCTGACGGCTACAACCCCCCACCCCCACCTCTCATGGCCGATCACGTGTCGTGCGCAGCTCCTGCAGCCTCAACTCGACTCGACACTTCTTGATATTCATCAAGAAGGGCATGATCCGTAAATAAGCCATGGTCATTTCCTCTTATTTTGTGTTTCCTTGTTTTGGATAACTTGAATGATAGGAGAGCAGCAGCATCCCTGCAATGTGAAATAATATTTGATTTCGAAGGCTTCTAAATTTTCTTGGATTTCCCGCGAATAATATTTGATTCTTACTGGGTTTCTCCTATGTTAATATATGATTATTATTTGTGTGCAGCCAAAGTATTTGCCTGGGTGGGAAAGAACTCAAAGAAAGGGGCTGTTGATCGAGGATGGCAGTAAAAACTCCAATTTGAAGGTGACATGCATTTTGAGGCAAGGCATTTGGATTCTTATGATGGTGTTAATCAGTAGTAGTGCTGGTACGAAGTCTTGTTCCTCGAAGACCACGCAAAGCAGAGCTCCCTTCTGTCAAGGCTCGAAACAAAACAAAAACCAACCCAACGAGGAAATATAAAAGATAGAAAAGTAAACCAGGTTTTTGGGTAAACGCAAGAGCCAAGGGGTTGGAGATCAGGGTGGCTTCTTTCTTTACATTTACCCTAGGGGAGTGTAGTGGACTGGTCAAAACTGTTTGATTCTCTGCCTCTCTTTGGTATGGTGAATCCTGGATCTGTTGGATTTGTTTCGGCCCTTGCGGGTAAAATTAATACCCTTATTTCCATGTCTCCTGTCCACTTAGCTGACTTTAATTTCAAGCTTTTGGAAAATATATACACCAATAGTTTATATATTATATCCAGAACCCCTTTCTTATAAATTTAACAGCTCAAAAAAAAAGTGCGTCTCCCATTCACATCAACAGTGTATACAAGTGATACTTTTGAAATAGATATATCTGAATGCCAATGATAACTCTCGTAACAATTTATCTTTCACAACTTGGGCGTCAAAATTTACATGTTAAATAAAACGTCACTTGTCTCCATATAAGATCTTATACTACAATTCTATTTTTGTCTAAATTGCATAGTAAACGGGCATTTAAGTGGAGAATTTTGTTATTGATCCTTTCAGGACGCGTTCAAATTTTATATTTCCGCATGTGAAACAAAGTATAAATGTTTTCATATATGAAAGCTTCATTAGTGAGTACCATATATTCATAATTGTAACCTTCCTATAGCATATAAATTGCTAATATGCCTTTCTCCAAACAAAAGTTTGCCAAATAGTAATATTTTTTTTTTTTTCAAAATTCTTCATTATATTAACTTGTCAAATAACACAAGCTAAATGATACAAACAATGGTTCTAACCCTTAGAACCCTCCTTGACACCATAAGTTGGCCAAGGCTTAGCACACTTTCTAAATCTACCTTAATTATATGCATTACATGCTTACCAAAACTATCCAAGTAATTAGTAGCTAGTGTAACCTTTCTTTAGAAGAAAAAAAAGGTTACCTCGGCCACTATGTTGCTTGAACATATAGCATTCGACCTACCAACAGATGCGGTCCTAGTTACTTCTATCTAGTTGCTTTACTTTGTCGAATTCAAACCATTCTTCCATAGCTATGTCTATAATTGCCTTCTCCTCAAGCCATTCTCCCGTAAATAGCCACATGTTTCTTGACTTCCATAGCATCCATAGCAAATAAACAGTTAGTTGACTTCTTTCCATTCCAAGATATTGTTTTGTGCTATTGCTGACTTGTTCCCACCATCCTTGGAAGTACGGAACATCTAACTCGGTGTTATGCCATTGTAAAGGAGCAAGTTTCCACTGCTTTTTGCTCTAGGCGATTAAAGAGAATGTGTTCGATGCTCGGCTCCTTCACCACACATATTGCATGTTGTGTCTATTAGCATTTTCCGCCTTTGAAGTGCTTGCTTTGTAGGTAAGATGTTGTCCACATGAAGTGTTTGACTTTCTTTTAATATCTAGTCTCCAAATGGTGCCACATTCTTTTTGATCTTGCGGATTCACTTTGTCAGGAGTTGCTCCTTGAGGATGTGTTGGTAAGTGATTTAAAGATTCGAAGAGCTTGCCATATCAATTGATCTGTTCCATGTGGTAAGCTCAATATTGTGGAGGCTTCTTGATGGTTGAACAATTGTGAGACCAATTCTTTATTCCAGCCGTGTCCCTCCTTTAGCATTAGTTCATTTACCCACATTACCTTCTCTTTGTTTGGATTATTTGGCTTTGGTTTGAAGTCTTTGAATCCAAGGGAGTCCCAAATTTGTATCGACTTCCTTTCCCACCTTGTATCTTGTTCCTTTTCCTAGCCACCCTCTCCAAAGCCATGAGCTATTCTTCTTCGGGTTCATCTTCATTAAGCCTCCAATTGAGAAGTATTTTGCTTTGATCACCTGGCTCATGAGGAGCTGTGGTTGTGTCATCACCCTCCATAGTTGTTTTGCCAAGAGTGAATCATTAAAACTTTGTATGTCTTGAAATCCCAAACCTCCTTGGCATTTTGGCTGTGTAAGATTTGTCCAGGCTTTCCAATGTATTTTCTGCTTGCCTTCTTCACTTCCTCCCCACCAGAATTTAGCTGTCACACTACCTATCTCTTTGCATATTGCCACTGGGAGCTTAAAACATCCCATTATATAAACAGGTAATGCATTTGATTAGGATTTCCTTACCTGCTTGGTTGAGAAAACGTGTCTTCCATCCTTTGATTCTATGTGTCACTCTCTCCACCACATAGTTGAACACTTCTCTCTTGGATCTCCCTATCAACATTGGTAGACCGAGGTATTTGGCCTTCCTTAATTCCTTCACTCAAGATTGGTGCAAATCGATTCTTCAAATGTGTTGGTACATTTCGACTAAAGAATATAGATGATTTCTCCATGTTGATTTTAGTGTTGGTGTATTTATCTAGCAATGCTTTCCATGTTAGCTTGAAAAGCAAAGAGTCGCAAAAATAGATGTGTGATCTGTGGACCATTTTTGCTCACTCTCATTCCATTATACTCCCCTCTTAGTCTTGCTTGTTTAATTAAATTTGATAATGCCTCAGATACAATTAAAAAGAGATAGGATGAGAGTGGATCACCTTGCCTAAGTCCTCTAGAGGTTTTAAAATATTCACATTGTTCTCCATTTATGTTTATAGCCATAGTCACTGTACTCACACATTGCATTATCCACTCAATGAAGGTCCTTGCAAAACCCATTCGCCTCATTACTTTTTTTAAAAAAATCCCATTCTACACTATCATATGCTTTAGCCATGTCAATTTTTAGTGCCATGTAGCCCTTTTTCCCTTTTCTCATTGAATGAAGAGTATGTATACATTCATGTGCAACTACAACATTGTCATATATTTGTCTCCCGGGAAGGAAAGCCGATTGATTAGGACTAATGCATGTTTGTAGGCATTTCTTTAGTCTTTCAGCAAGTATTTTGGATATAATTTTATACACCACATTGCAAAGACTAATTGGCCTATATTGGGATATCAATGTAGGATTTTGCACCTTTGGTACTAAAGTGATTAATGTGTGATTTATTTGCCTAAGCATTTTTCCTCTTATAAAAAAATCTTTGACAGCAACACATATATCATTTCCAACCACATTCCAGAATTTTTGATAAAATAAAGAAGTCATACCATCTGGACCCGGAGCTTTGTTGGGGTTCATTTGGAATAATGCTATTTTGATTTCTTCATCCTCCACTGGTTTGGTTTTAGGTTCATATCTTGAGTAACCGAGGTGGGGATGCCCTCCATCTTCGTGGCTTCTGATTGGATGTGAACAATTTGGTAAAGTGTTCTATAATCTCCTGGATATCCTCTTTTTGCTCCTTAACATCTCCTTGGTGGTCACTAGATACCATTTCTGCCTTCTTTGCTTGCATGGAAATATTTGGTATTCTTGTCTCCCTCCTTGAGCCATTGCAATCTGGATTTTTGTTGCCAATATATTTCTTCCTCTCTGTAGGCATTGTCTAAGTCTCTCTTGAGTTTATCCCAAAGTATCCAATCTCTTGTTCCTCCTCTCATACTTAGTTGCTCCATTTTTTCCTTGAGAATCCCAATGTTCCTGGCTGCATTCTGGCCATGTTGTTGGTTCCATTGTAGCAAGTCAAGTCGGCTTTGCCTTATTCTTGCACACACTTGGTACATCTTTGAGCCTTCTTGCGGGTGCTGCCAACTTGCCTCCACTCTTTCTAGTATCCTTTCAGTCTTGATCCATCTCTTGTCAAATATGAACCTCTTTTTTGCTTTCTGCATTTGTGGTGCGGTGTCCATCAGGATTAGCTTATGATCGGATGTTTGTTTCTCCTTGTGGTATACTTTGGCGTTGTGGAATTTTAATAACCATTGAGGTGCTGCAAAAAACCTATCAATTCTCTCTTCCACAAACCCCTCTCCTTCTCTATTGTTGGCCCAAGTGTACTGATGTCCAACAAATCCCAAATCTACCATTTCCATCTTTCGAATGAATTCATTGAAGTGCCGACAGCTAGTTGGTGATCTCTTCTTTCCTCCTTGTTTCTCTTCCGAGCTTGTTATATCGTTGAAATCTCCTCCCATGAACCACAAATCTCCCCACTTGCTTTTTTCTTGCTCCAAAAACTGCCACTGTTTTTTCCTAATATCCTTGCATAAACGAATCGCCACCATTTTTGAGAGTCTCCTTCAATTTGGCATTCCATAAAATGAGTTTGATATGAAGACTCTAATAGTTCATACTAGTAATCCTCCACTCCTTCCTATTGGCTCTATAGCTTCCCATCTATTCTTGTACTTTAATCTATTGCAAAGTATTTACAAACTTTTTTGTTTGGTTCAATAAAAAGTAATTGGTGGAAGTACACAGACTCGGAAATTGTAGAGGTCCTCCCAAACCTCTACAATTCCACACACATACTCATTGATCCTTGAGAGACCAATGGCCTCTCCCACCTCCATTGTTATTTTGTTGTCTCATCTTTCAATTTTTTCTTGTTTCTTACTAGTGTATCTCATCTTTTCAAAGATTCTCCCTCTGCTCTTTTGTCCCCAATGTGTAGCATCTCTTTGAGAGTCTTCCACCTTATGATTTGTGTTGATTGGTTGCCTTCAAGTAATCTTTTGTTTTCAGTTTTGTCTCTCAATTCTGCTAGTTGCTTTTCTTTTCTATTGCTTTGTCTTCGGCTCCAGTTTTCAGCTTTTGCGTTGGTTATCGGAATATTCACCAATTCTTCTTCTCCCGCTGTATGTAATGCTTCAGCTTCATGTTCCTTGCTCATGTCTTCTTCCATGCTGGTCACTTGTGTTTCTTGGTGCTCTAAGATATTGGAGATATTTGTTGCTGCCTCTGATTCCATACCTTGCTTCTCTTCCATTTGAACGTGTGATTCTCTGTTATCATGGTCCTTTTGGTTTTCTGTTATGCATATCATTTGCTGTCTCATCTCTCCTCCTCTGTGCTCATCTTGTATAGCTGCCTTCCCTAGTTCTGTTGTTTGCTTTTCAGTCGTTGCTGTTCTCCCATTTTCAGGGTTAGCTAAGCTAGAGACCAGGTTTCTCTTTTCGGTTCTCCCTGTATGCCATCTTTCAGTTTTTTCTCTTCTTAATCCGTCGGCTTTAATCCAATCTCCATATTGTCCCTCTTGAATTTTCCCTTTCTTTTGGTCTTCTTGCCTCTTACTACAGTGTTTCTCAGAGTGGCCTATTTTCCCACAATAGTGACAGAAGCTTGCCAACTGTTCATATTGAAATGTCACTTTGGTTCCTCTTAGTAGCGGTTTCTCAAGATCTATTGTTGCTAGCATTTTGATATGCCTGCCTTTTGCACTCCCATTTTCTGGAATAATTATATCTTGAACTTGTGGGAATAATGTGCCTATCTTGCTTAGTTAAAGTTGGGTAAATTCATATTTCCACTTTGGAACTCTTTATCTTCCTTGTGGATCTCTTCTTTCCATTCTCGCAGATTAGATTGGTCACTCTGTTTGTCCTCTTGGTTTGTGAACACAAATTGGAAGAAATTTCTTCCAATCTCTCGTATCTTTATTGGTGCAGATAGTGGCCATATTGCTGCATTGTGTTCTTGCCTAGGAAGTTCACTTTTTTTCGCCATGAATCTTGCCGACGAGGCTTCTCCGACCTTCTTCTTGTAATATCTTGTTCAGTTCTACCCTCTTATCCTTCGGTCAGTTGTCTTACAAGTTCTTCTACTTCTTGTGTACCTGTGAAGACATCTCCTCCCTCCATTGTTAGCTTCAGTTGTGACTGGAATGTTCTTGTTGATGATGCTTGTGGCTGTTGTGCCCAAATCGGTAGCTCGTTGTTTAAATTGCAGCAAGAGAGTCCGATTGTCTTAAGTTGCTAATCTGTTTGCTAATTTCTGGCCGTGATTTGATGTTGGAGACTAGATTGCACTTTTGTTACCGTTGTGTGAGATAGCTTCTTTCCTTCTTGCAGACGTTATTGCTGACTGGACTTAGTTGGTCAGAGCTTTTAGCTTAATCTAGTGTTAGTACTGGGCTGTGGTGAATGGTTGTAGGACTAACCTTTCCCCCCCCCCCCCCCCTTCGTGAGAAAAACTACACTTCTCTCCAACTAAGAGAGAAACCCAGAACTCACACCTACTGAAGGTGTGAAAAAACCCCGTGGGACTTGCGTAAAGTTATGAATGCCAAATAGTAATATCGCTAACTGAAATTTGCCCCTTTCTAATTCATTTTATGCCCCATGACCTTATCGTTTTTGGTGTATACAAATATTTTTTTTGGAACGTTGTTACCGACCTAATGAATGGTTTAGAGCACCTCCATTATTTGATAAAAAGATTTGTCTATTATTGATTATTTTATCTATTTTTCACTTTTATTGATTAGTTGTCATTAAACTAAGTGGATAAGATGTAAAATAGAGGCTATTTAATGTTCAACGAATTTATTTCTTAAAATTTTGATTCTTATCAAGAAATCAAAGTTTATATCTCAAGAAAAGGTCAAATTTTAAAAATTTCTAATTTTCCAATTTTTAACCTTTATTTATTAGTTTTCATCAATCTATGTTGATGGGATGCAAAATTGAGGCCATTTATTGTTCGTTGAATTTGTTTCTCAAAGTTTTCATTTTTATTGAAAAATCGAAAACTCTAACTCCACAAAATGTCAAATTTTAAAAATTTCAAAATTTTTAATTGATATAATTTATTTATTAGTTCTCATTAAAATAAGTAGAGTGGATGCAAAATAGAAGCCATTTAATATTCAACGAATTACTTTCTCAAAAATTCAATTTGTATCGAAAAATTGAAATTCATAGCCTACGAAAATGTCAAACTTTCAAAATTTTAAATTCTTAACTTTTCTTCATTAGTTCTCATTAAATTAAGTGGATGGATTGCAAAATAGACGCCATTCAATTTTCATGCATTTTGTTTCTAGAAGTTTCAATATTTATCGAAAAATCAAACATTAAAGCACACGAAAATATCAAAATTTAAAATTTTCTAAATTTTCAAATTTTAACCTTTGCTTATTAGTTTTAATCATACTAAGTGGATGGGATACAAAATAGAGGCCATTTAATGCTCAGTGAATTTTTTTTCTCAAAGTTTTGATTTTTATCGAAAAATCAAATAATTTAGCCCAAAAAAATTTTGAACTTTTAAAATTCATAATTTTTCAATTTTGAATCTTTATTCATTAGTTTTCATCAAACTAAGTGAATGGGATACAAAATAAAGTTCATTTAATAGATCACTAAATTTGTTTCTCTAAAATTCAATTTTTATCAAAAACTCGAAAACTATATCTCACGAAAATGTCAAATTTTCAAAATTTTTAATTTTTCAACTTTTAATATTTATTTTTTTTTTTTTTTTATCATCCTAAGTGGATGGGATGAAAAATAGAAGTCATTCAATAGTTCACATAATTTGTTTCTCAAGATTTTGATGTCTATAGAAAAATCAAAGAATACAGCACATGAAAATGTCAAGGTCAAAAAATTTATAATTTTTCAATTTTTAACTTTCATTTATTAGTTTTCATTAAACTAAGTGGTTAGGATACAAAATAAAGGTCATTTAGTGTTCAACGAATTGGTTTCCCAAAAATTCAATTCATTGAATTTTTAACCTCTGTTTACTAGCTTTCATCTGAAAAAGTGTATGGGATGCTAAATAGACTACATTCAATAGTTCACTCAATTAGTTTTTCAAGATTTTTGTTTTTATAAAAAAATCAAACAAAATAACCCACGAAAATTTCAAATTTTAAAAAATTTCAAATTTTCAGTCTTTAACTTTCATTATTAGTTATTATTAAGTTAAGTGAATGGAATGCAAAATAGAGGCAATTCAATGTTCAACGAATTGGTTTCTCAATATTCAATTTCTACCCAAAAATCAAATACTATAGCACACAAAAATGTCAAAATTGTGAAATTTTAACCTTTATTTATTAGTTTTCATCAAACTAAGTGGATGAGATTCAAAAAATAGGCCATTCAATAGTTCATTGAATTTTTTTCACAAAATTTTGATTTTTATAAAAAAATAAAAAAACTATAGCCCATGAAAATAACAAATTTTTAAAATTTTGAATTCTACAATTTATAACCTTCATTTCTTAGTTTTAATCAAACTAAGTGGATAGGATGTAAGTTAGAGGCCACTTAATGTTCAATGAATTGTTTCTCAAAAATTTGATTTTTACCCAAAAATCGAAAATTATAGCCCTCGGAAATGTTAAATTTTCAAAATCTCAAAATTTTGAACTATTAACCTCTATTTATTAGTTTTTATCAAATTCAGTGGATGGGATATAAAATTGTGGCCATTCAATAGTTCACTGAATTTGTTTCTAATGATTTTGATTTTTATCGAAGAATCGAAAACTATAACCCAGGCAAATGTCAAATTTTTAAAATTTCTAATTTTTCAATTTTTAAACTCTATTTTTTTAGTTGTTATCATACTAAGTGGATGGGATGCAAAATAGAGGCAATTAAATAGTTCAGTAAATGTGTTTCTCAAGATTTTGATTTTTATTGAAAATAAAAAAAGAGTAAATCGTATATTTGATCCCACAAAAATAGGTCTGTAACTTATTTGGTCCTATAAATTTTAAACGATCTTTTTAGTATCTTTAAATACAAATATGATTATTTTAGTTGTTCGTCTGTTATTTCAGATGGAATCCGTCTACGAAGTGCACGTGCGCTTTACGTGACACTATAATGAAGGGCAAAAGAGTCCTATCACATATCACTACACAAAAAAACCCCAAAAATATCAAATCCCTAATTATTACTAAAACCCACATAGTAACAAGACTCTCACTATGCCTCTTCTTTCTTCACTCTCCATGCTCAACAAAATTTGAAAGATTTAGATTTTGTACCAAGAAGAAAGTGAGGAAAATAGAAGAAGCCTGCCTTCACAATGCATTCTTCTTGTTAAAAACCGATATTTTTCATCATTTTATACTTGTTAACTCACTGTTTCTTGAGCCCAAGCAACTCCACCACCACCACCACCATCAATTGCCGTCTCCTCCACCAACTCTTGTTCCCTCTTGACCATCTCTTCCACCAGCCACTGAAGCACTGCTTGAATAGACACCATCTCGGCTATTGCTTGAGAAATTTGGTTATGAAATTCGAGAAAATTTTCAAAACAAGATGCCGAAACATTTGGCTTAGCTGATTTATTCAAGTTTGAAAACATTTTCAAGGGCCGACCTAGATTTTTCATGGCTGAAGCATCTCTTAGTGCTTGATGTGCTATCTTCTGTGTTGTCTCTCTTTGCTACATAGCCTCCTTCCCCAACATGCTAAGCTTTCCAGGCAAATTCATTGGTAGACTGGTATTGCTATTGGAAGCTGAATCATCAGGCTGAGATTGTGCTTGTGAGGAAATTTTCTGAGCATCTCCACCAACAATGGGAGAAATAGCTAGTGTTGTATTCCTGAAACTTGGAGGTGGTGTGGCACTTTTCTTTTCCTGCAGACGAGTTGAAGGGACTCTTTGGTATCCTCTACTCTTGATCACACATTTCTGCTCCTAAGGGAAGGGAAGGTGTAACACAGCTCTTTCGAACCAATAATGGACTTTCTCTCTTTAAATCCATCATTTTATGCAAAATAGCATCACCAACAGATGACCGCACCACAAAACTTGCATTGCCATCCTTCACCCTGCTTCGAATAACAGGCAACATTGGGAAATTACCCCCAAATTTAATGAGTTTGGCTTCTCTATCGCTGGTGTACACTGATCAAAATCCAAAGGCACAGGCTTTAAAACAAGGGTGATGAAGCTGCCTCTGTCCCATTTGGTCATGTTCCCCATGACCCTCTTCTTGGTGCAGGAATTTTTTTTTCTCCCTTTTCTCTCAATCCCATCAAAGGTTCTGGAGTGCCAACCAAGGGGTGCATTCCGGGAACTAATTTAGCGCCTTTAATAACAAGAACGGGTGATTCAATTACGAGTCCGGAATTTCCTCAAATGGATGATACCTCTGGGGCTTGGCATTCTATTTGACCGACCTTGAACCAGAACTAGACTTGTCCTTTTTAGATGATACTCTTATTCAATTTTGAAGCTGCCCCTTTGGTTGTTTGTGTTGCTGGAGCAATAATGATCAATCAATCTTCTATATTGTTTCCTGCAAAGAAATAGATAAGATACCATGCTAAAGTGCTTCAAGATCATATTTTTTACAAGTATACTAGAGAAACATTCAAACTTTGGCTCAATGATATTACCAAGGGATGAAGAAGATGGCAGAGTGAGAGATGCAACTCGGGGTGGGATCAAAGCTACGTGCAAAGAATTGGAGGGCGGTTCAACCACCAACATTTTGATGACGAGGTTGTGAAATAAGATCTTTCAGTAGCAGTTTGCAATTGAATTCAACATTTGGTTGAAGAAGGAGATGTGATTAGGCAAAAGTGGGAACTTTTTTTCCTTTTGACCTCTGGAGTTTGGCCTCTCTAATTAGGAATTGATTCAGGATTTAGTAAACTTCAGAACATTCTCCTGAAGTACTATTGTCCTCTGCTTTTGTAACTCAAAACTCAAAACCCGTTTTTTTCATTCTATTCTTCTCCACCACCACCTCCATCACTGCTGTCCTCTACTTTTGTTACTTTCCCGGCAGACATTTCGTCCCTCATTCTTCCCCGCTCTTCCTCTTTCAGCAACAGAGGAATTGGGGATTTGGGGATTTGGGCTTCGGATGGAACAAAAATTAGAGTTTTATTTCTAATTAGGGATTTGGCTCTTTCAGGGTTTCTTTAAAAGTGATATTCGGTAGGACTGTTTTGCCATTTATTACAGTGTCGCACAGCGTGAACATGAACTTCGCTAATGGATTCCGTTCGAGATAACAGACGAAAGACCAAAATAATAATATTTGAATGTAAAAGGACTAAAAAGATTGTTTTAAAATTTGTGGGACCAAATATACGATTTACTCAAAAATTAAAGACTATAACCCACAAAAATGCCAAAATTTTAAAATTTCTAATTTTCCAAATTTTAACCTCTATTTATTAGTTTTCATCAAACAAAGTGGATGAGATGCAAAATAGAGGCCATTCAATAGTTCATTGAATTTGTTTTTCAAGATTTTGACTTTTATAGAAAAATTGAATACTATATCCTTTGAAAAGTTCAAAGTTTTAGAATTTCTAATTTTTCAATTTTTAAGCTTCATTTATTAGTTTTCATTAAATTTAGTGGATGGGATGCAAAATAAAGGCCATTTAATGTTCAACCAATTGGTTTTCAAAAATTCAATTTTTACCAAAAAATCGAAGGCCGGCACACAAAAATGTCAAATTTTCAAAATATATAATTTTTCAGTTTTTAACCTTCATTTATTAGTTTTAATTAAACATAGTGGAGGGGATGCAAAATAGAGAACATTTAATGTTCAACAAATTGCTTTCTCAAAAATTCAATTTGTAGCCAAAAATCGAAAATTATAGCATACGAAAATGTCAAAGTTTTAAATTTTAAAAATTTAAAATTATTAATTTTTAACCTCTATTTATCAGTTTTCATCAAACTAAGTGGATGAGGTGCAAAATAGAGGCCATTCGATAGTTCATGAATTTGTTTATCAACTTTTCAAATTTATCAAAAAATCAAAAATTATAGCCCACAAAAATGTCAAAGTTTCAAAAATTTCTAATTTTCCAATTTATAAGCCTTCATTTGTCAATTTTCATCAAAGTATGTGAATAGGATGCAAAATAGAGGCCATTTAATGTTCAACGAATTAATTTCTCAAAAATTGAATTTTTACCAAAAAATCTAAGATTATAGCACATGAAAATTTCAAATTTTTGAATTTTTAACCTCTATATATTAGTTTTCATCCAAGTAAGTGGATGAGATGCAAAATAGAGACCATTCAATAGTTCACTAAATTTTTTTCTCAACATTTTGGTTTTTATAGAAAAATCAAAAGTTATAACTCACGAAAATGTCAAATTTTAAATTTTTTGAATTTTTAACCTCAACTTATTAGTTTTCATCAAACTAAGTGGATGGGAAGAAAAATAGATACCATTCAATAGTTAACTAAATTTGTTTCTCAATATTTTTATTTTTATAGAAAAAGCAAAAAATATAGTCCACAAAATTGTCAAATCTTAAAAATTTTTAATTTTTCAATTTCTAACCTTCGTGTATTAGTTTTCATTGAACTAAGTGAATGGGATGCAAAATAGAGGTCACTTAATATTCAACGAATTGGTTTTTGTATAATTCGATTTTTACCAAGAAATCAAAGGCTATAACCACGAAAATGTTGAATTTTCAATTTTCTAATTTTTCAATTTTTAACCTTCATTTATTAGTTTTCATTACTAAATGAATGATATGGAAAGTAGCGGCCATTTAATGAACTATTGAATGGATGGTATAAAATAGAGGCTATTTAATATTCAACAAATTGGTTTCTCAAAAATACAATTTTTTCTGAAAAATCTAAAATTTAGCACACGAAAATGTCAAATTATCAAAATTTAAAATTTTTTAATTTTCAACCTCCATTTATTAGTTTTCATCGAACGAAGTGGATGGAATGCAAAACAGAGCCATTCGATAGTTCACTAAATTTGTTTCCCATGATTTTGATATTTATCGAAAAATCGAAGATTATAACAATCGAAAATGTCAAATTTTAAACATTTCTAATTTTTCAAATTTTAACCTTTGTTTACCAATTTTCATCAAAGTATGTGGATGGGATGCAAAATAGAGACCATTTAATATTCATTGAAATGGAGTCTCAAAAATTCAGTTTTTAAATAAAAATCTAATATTATAGCACCTAAAAATGTAAAACTCTCAAAATTTCTAATTTTTCAATTTTTGACCTCTATTTATTAGTCTTCATCAAACTAAGTGAATGAGGTGCAAAATAGAGGCCATTTAATAGTTCTCTGAATTTGTCTCTCAAGATTTTTATTTTACCGAAAAGTTGAAAATTATAGCCTACGAAAGTGTCGAATTTTAAATATTTCTAATATTTCAATTTTTAACCTTCATTTATTAGTTTTTATTAAACTAAGTAGATGGAATGTAAAATAGGGGTCATTTAATGTTCAATGACTTGGCCTCTCAAAAATTCGATTTTTGCTGAAAAATCAAATACTATAGACATGAAAATGTCAAATTTTAAAATATCAAAATTTTTAATTTTTAAACTCCATTTATTAGTTTTCATCAAATAGGTAGAAAAGATTCGAAACAAAGGCCATTCGATAGCTCACTGATATTTTTTCTCAAGATTTTGTTTTTTATCGAAAAATCGCAAACTATAATCCACGAAAACATCAAATTTAAAAAATTTCTAGTTTTTCAATCTGTATTCTTCATTTATTAGTTTTCATCAAATTAATGGATGAAATGCAAAATAGATGCCATTTAATCTTCAACGAATTGGTTTCTCAAAAATTCAATTTTTCCAAAAAATCAGAGACCATAAAGCATGAAAATGTCAAAATTTCCAAATTTCAGATTTTTAAACTTTTAACCCCTATTTATTAGTTTTTATCAAGCTAAGTGGAAAAGATGCAAAATAGAGGCCATTAAATTGTTCACTTAATTTGTTTTCAGGATTTTTATTTTATAGGAAAATCGAATACTATTGCCCACAAAAATGTCAAAATTTCAGAATTTCTAATTTTTCAATTTTTAACCTTCATTTATTTTTTTCATTAAAATTAGTGAATGGGATGCAAAATAGAGGCTATTTAATGTTCAACTCATTGGTTTTTCACAAATTCAGTTATTTCAGAAAAATTAAAAACTATAGCCCACGAAAATGTGAAAAGTTTAAAATTTCTAATTTTTTTAATATTTAACATTCCTTTATTAGTTTTTGTCAGACAAAATGGATGGGATACAAAATAGAAGTATTTTAATGTTCAACGAATTAGTTTCTCAAAAGTTCAATTTTTACCAAAAAGTAGAAAACTATAGCACACAAAAATGTCAAATTTTTTTAAATTTCAAAATTTTTAATTTTTAACCTTTACTTATTATTTTTCATAAAACTAAGTGGATGAGAGGCAAAATAAAGGCCATTCAATAGTTCACCTAACTTGTTCCTCATGATTTTGATATTTACAGAAAAATTGAAGAATATAACCACCCAAAAAAATGTCAAATCTTTAAAATTTCTAATTTTTCAAC
This sequence comes from Gynochthodes officinalis, assembly GCA_020080225.1. Classification (NCBI taxonomy): domain Eukaryota; kingdom Viridiplantae; phylum Streptophyta; class Magnoliopsida; order Gentianales; family Rubiaceae; genus Gynochthodes; species Gynochthodes officinalis. The sequence goes on along the minus strand of CM034622.1, from coordinate 35,782,132 downwards.
TTTAACCTTCGTCTATTAGTTTTCATAAAACTAAGTGGATGGGATACAAAATAGAGGCTATTTAGTATTCAACAAATTTGTTTTCCAAATATTTGAGTTTTATCGAAAAGTCGAAGACTGTGTAGCACACGAAAGTATCAAATTTTCAAAAATTCTAAATTTTCAATTTTTAACCTTTATTTATTAGTTTTCATTAAACTAGGTGAATGAGATGCAAAATAGAGCTCATTTAATGTTCAACGAATTAGTTTGTCAAAAATTCAATTTTTTCTAAAATATCGAATTTGTCATTTAATGTTCAACGAATTTGTTTGTCACATGAAAATGTCAAACTTTCAAATTCTGAAAATTTTTTAATTTTTAAACTCTATTTATTAGTTTTCATCAAACTAAGTGGATGACCTGCAAAACAGAGGCCATTCGATACTTCACAAAAATGTCAAATTAAAAAAAAATTCTAATTTTTCAATTTTTATCCTTCATTTATTAGTTTGGATCAAAGTAAACTGATGGAAAGCAAAATAGAGGCCATTTAATGTTTATCGAATTTGTTTCTCAATAGTTTGATTTTTACCAAAAAAATTCAAAGACTATACGCACAAAAATGTCAAATTTTAAAAATTTATAATTTTTTATTTTTTTTCCTCTACTTACTAATTTTCATGAAACTAAGAGGATGGGATGCAAAATAGAGGCCATTCAATAGCTTATTAAATTTGTTTCTCAAGAATTTTATTTTTATTGGAAAATAAAAGACTATAGCCTACGAACATGTCAAATTTTAAAAATTTCTTATTTTTCAATTTTTAACTTCATTATTAGTTTTAATTAAAGTAAGTGGGTGGGATGCAAAATATTGGCCATTTAATGTTTAACGAAATGGTTTCTTGGAAATTCAATTTTTTACCTCTATTTATTATTTTTCATTAAACTAAGTGGATGAGATAAAAAAATAGTAGCCAAAATTTCAATTTTTAACCTCTATTTATTATTTTTCATTAAACTAAGTGGATGAGATGCAAAATAGTGGCCATTTAATATTCAACGAACTGGTTTTTCAAGAATTCAATTTTTACCAAAAAACCAAAAGCTATAGCGTACGAATATGTCAAATTCTTAAAATTTCAAAATTTTGAATTTTTTTAATCTCTATTTATTAGTTGTCTTCAAAATAAGGGGATGAGATGCAAAATAGAGGCCATTCAATAGTACATTGAATTTTGTTTCAAGATTTTGTTTTTTATAGAAAATTTGAAAAATATAGCCTACGACAATGTCAAATTTTAAAAATTTCTAATTTTTGAATTTTTAAACTTCATTTATTTGTTTTCATTAAACTAAGAGGATGCAAAGTAGAGGCCATTTAATGTTCAATGAATTTGTTTCTCAAAATTTCCATTTTTACCAAAAAATCGAATACTATGGCCAGAAAAATGTCAAATTTTAAAATTTGTAATATTTAAATTGTTAACCTTCATTTATTACTTTTCATTAACTTAGTGGAGGAGATGCAAAATTGCAGCCATTTCATGTTCAACGAATTGGTTTCTCACATATTCAGTTTTTACCGAAAATTTGACAACTATAGCCCATAAAAATGTCAAAAATGTCTAATTTTTAATTTTTAACCTTCATTTATTAGTTTTAATCCAACAAAATGGATGTAATGCAAAATAATGGCTATTTAATGTTCAATGAATTAGTTTTTCAAAGGTTCGATTTTTACCGAATGGTCAAAAACTCACACAGAAATGTCCACTTTTCAAAATTTCAAAATTTTGAATTTTTAGCCTCTATTTATTAGTTTCCATCAAAAAAAGTGGATGAGATGTAAAATAAAATCCATTCAATAGTTCACTGTATTTGTTTCTCAAAATTTTGATTTTTATAGAAAAATCGATTAACATAGCCAATGAAAATGTCAAAGCTTAAAAATTTCTAATTTTTCAATTTTAACTTTCATTTATCTATTTTCATTGAACTAAGTGGATGGGATTTAAAATAGAGGCCATTTAATGTTCAACGAATTGATTTTTCAAAAATCGAATAACTATCACACACAAAAATGTTAAATCTTCAAATTTTCTAATTTTTCATTTTTAACCTTCATTCATTAGTCTTCACTAACTAATAAATGGGATGCAAAAGATATGCCATTTAATGTTCGACGAATAAGTTTCTCAAAAATACTACATTTGTCAGAAAATTGAACATTAAAGCCTACAAAAATGTCAAAATTTCAAACTTTCTAATGTCTTAATTTTTAAGCTCTATTTATTAGTTTTCAAACTAAGTGTATGAGATACAAAACAAAGGCCATTCGATTATTGATTGAATTTGTTTCTCAAGTTTTTTATTCTATTGAAAAATTGAAAACTATATAAAAATGTCAAATTTTAAAATTTTAAAAATTTTCAATTTCTAACCTTTATTTATCAATTTTCATCAAAGTAAGTGGATGGGATGCAAAATAGAGGTCATTGAATGTTCAACAAATTACTGTTCAAAATTTTGATTTTTACAAAAAAATTGGAAACTATAACCCACGAAAATGTCAAAATTTTAAAATTTATACTTTTTCAATTTTTAACCTCTATTTATTAGTTTTTACTAAACTAAGTGGATTGGATGCAAAATAGAGACCATTTACTGTTCAACAAATTAGTTTCTAAAAAATTCTATTCTTTCCAAAAAGTCGAAGACAATTAACACACAAAAATCCTAAATTTTGAAATTTCTAATTCTTGATTTTTTAACCTCTATTTATCAGTTTTCATCGAACTAAGTAGATAATATGCAAAATTGAGGCCATTCAATAGTTCACTGAATTTGTTTACAAGATTTGGATTTTTGTAGAAAAAATTTAAAAAATATAGCCCACGAAAATATCAACTTTTAAAAATTTCTAATTTTTCAAATTTTGATCGTCCTTTATTTGTTTTCATTAAACTAAATGGATCATATGAAAAATAGGGGCCATTTAATATTCAACGAATTAGTCTCTCAAAAATTTGATTTTTACCGAAAAATCGAATACTATAGCCACGAAATTGTCAAATTTTTAAAATTTCTAATTTCTCAATTTTTAACCTTCATTTATTATTTTTCATTAAATTGAGTGGATGAGATGCAAAATGGAGTCCATTTAATGTTCAACAAATTGGTTCCTTAAAAATTTAATTTTTACTGAAAAACTGAAGATTAAAGCACACGAAAATATTAAAATTTCAAATTTTTAATTTTTTTCATTTTTAACCTCTATTTATTCATTTTCATCAAACTAAGTGGAATAGATGCAAAACATAAGCTATTCGATAGTTCACTGAACTTGTTTATCGAGTTTTTGATTTTTATAGAACAATCAAAAACTCTAGCCCACGAAAATGTCAAATTCTAAAAATTTCTAGTTTTTCAATTTTTAACTTTCATTTATTAGTTTTCATTAAACTAAGTGGATGGGATGCAAAAGAGAAGCCATTTAATGTTCAACGAATTGATTTTTCAAAAATTCAACTTTTACCAAAAAATCGAATACTATACACACGAAAATGTCAATTTTTCAAAATTTATAATTTTTGAATTTTTAACCTCTATATATAAGCTTTCATAATACTAAGTGGATGAGGTGCAAAATAGAGGCTATTCAATGTTCACTAAATTTGTTTCTCAAGATTTTGATTTTTATAGAAAAACTGAATACTATAGCCCACGAAAATGTCAATTTTAAAAAATTTCTAGTTTTTCAATTTTTAACCTTCATTTATTAGTTTTCATCAAAGTAAGTGGATGGGATGCAAAATAGATGCCATTTAATGTTCAACAAATTGGTTTACCGAAAAATCAAATATAAGGCTTCGAAAATGTTAAATTTTCAAAATTTTGTAATTTTTCAATTCTTAACCTTCATTTATTAGTTTTTATTAAACTAATTGGATGGGATTCAAACTAGTAGCCATTTAATTTTCAACAAATTTGTTTCTCAAAAATTCGATTTTGATTAGAAAACCGAACATAGTAACCCATGAAAATGTCAAATTTTCAAGATTTCTAATTTTTCAATTTCTAGCCTCTGCTTTTTAGTTTTATCATACTAAGTGGATGGAATGCAAAGTAGAGGCCATTCAATAGTTCACCAAATTTGTTTCTCAGGATTTTCATTTTTACCGAAAAATCAAAGACTATAGCCAACGAAAAAGTTAAATTCTAAAAATTTCTAGTTTTTAAATATTTATCTCTATCTTTTAGTTGTTATCATACTAAGTGGATGGGATGCAAATTTGCGAATTTAATAGTTCACTTAATTTTTTTCTCAAGATTTTGATTTTTATTGAAATATCGAATACTGTAGCCCACAAAATTCTCAAAATTTATAATTTTTCAATTTTTAACCTTCATTTATTAGTTTTCATTCAACTAAGTGGATAGGATACAAAATAGAGGCAATTTAATGTTCAATCATTTGGTTTCTCAAAAATTGGATTTTTATTAGAAAATCGAACACTAAAGCCCACGAAAATGTCAAAATGTCTAATTTTTTGGCTTTTAACCTTCATTTATTAGTTTTCACTGAACTTAGTGAATGAATTGGTTTCTCAAAAATTCAATTTTTATCAAAAAGCCGAAGCCTATGGCATACGAAAATGTCAAATTTTCCAAAATTCAAATTTCAGAATTTGTAACCTCTATTTCTTAGTTCACTTAAAACAGTGGCCATTAAATAGTTCACTTAATTTGTTGTCAAGATTTTTATTTTTGTAGAAAAATCGAATACTATATCCTACGAAAATGTCAAATTTTTAGAATTTCTAATTTTTCAATTTTTAACCTTAATTTATTAGTTTTCATCAAACTTAGTGGATGGGATGAAAAATAGAGGCCGTTTAATGGCCAATCAATTGGTTTCTCACAAATTCGATTTTTTCTAAAAATTGAAGAAACAAAAAACCAGCGTCCATTGGGTACCCTTTTTTTTCTTTTTTTTTTGTAAGTGGCCCACTCTAGCCCAAATCACCCCCCACTATGGGTGATTATGGTGTAGTTGTGGGTGCAAAATTTTTTATTTTTTATGGTTTCTGTTCCCTATTTATTAGAGCTTTTGTCCTCCACGCAATGAGGGGTTTTGTCACTAGCTTGGTGCGGGGCTATTCAATGGATTTGGTAGTATCACGAAAGGCATGGAACGGGCGTTCAAGACGAAGCTCGTGCATCGAGTTTCTGTTCAGTGGTGTTTTGTTTGCATGCATTTTTGTGATTCTCCAGTCGAGGCCAACTAGTTAGGCTGTATAGGAGCCTAGTTGCTATTGATATACATGTTAATGTGCGCTAATCACATCAATCTTTTGTGCAATCTTTTTTAATTTTACTAGTTAGTAGTGCACTTTTTTTCATCGTTAAGCTATAAGCTATACAACATGAAAATCAATTAGCATATTGCTATAAAATTTCTAACGTTTCATAGAAAAAAATAAAAAATTTAAAAATATAGCCCACAAAAAAGTCAAAAATTCTGATTTTTCAATTTTTAACAATCATATATTAGTTCTTGTCAAAAAAAAAAAAAGGATGAGGTGCAAAATAGAGGCAATTTAATGTTCAACGAATTGGTTTTTCAGAAGTTCAATTTTTACCAAAAAGCATAAGATAGCACAAGAAAATGTCAAAATTTTAAAATTTCAAATTTTTTAATTTTTAACCTCTATTTATTAGTTTTCATCAAACTAAGTGGATGAGATGCAAAACAAAGGCCAATCAATAGTTCACTAAAATTGTTTCTCAAGATTTTGATTTTTATAGAAAAATCAAAGAATATATAACCCATGAAAATGTCAAATCTTTAAAATTTCTAATTTTTCAATTTTAACCTTAATTTATTAATTTTCATTAAACTAAGTGCATGGGATGCAAAATAGAGGTCAGTTAATGTTCAAAAAATTGGTTTCTCAAAAATTCAATTTTTACCGAAAAATCAAACACTATAACACATGAAAATGTCAATTTTTAAAATTTTATTTTTTTAATCTTAAACTCTATTTATTTGTTTTCATAAAACTAAGTGGATGAGATGCAAAATAGAGGCCATTCAATAGATCACTGAATTGTTTCTCAAGTTTTTGTTTTTTATCAACAAATCGAAAACTAGAACCCACTAAAATGTCAATTTTAAAATTTTTATAATTTTTCAAATTTTATTGTTCATTTATAAGTTTTCATCAAAGTAGAAAGATGGAATGAAAATTGTGGTCATTTAATGTTCAACGACTTGGTTTCTCAAAAATTTGATTTTTATTGAAAAATCAAAGACTATATAACACACGAAAATGTGAAATTTTCAAAATTTCTAGTTTCTCAATTTTTTAACCTTCATTTATTAGTTTTCATTAAATTTAGTGGATGAAATGAAAAATGGAGTCCATTTAATGATCAACGAATTGGTTTCTTAAAAATTTAATTTTTTCCGAAAAATTGAAGATTATATAGCACACGAAAATATCAAATTTTGAAAATTTTAAATTTTTTCTTAATTTTTAACCTCTATTTATTCATTTTCAACAAACTAAGTGGATGAGATGCGAAACATAAGCTATTCAATCATTCATTGAACTTTTTTCTCGAGATTTTGATTTTTATAGAAAAGTCGAAAACTATAGCCCACGAAATTGTCAAATTCTAAAAATTTCTATTTTTCAAATTTTTTACCTTCATTTATTAGTTTTCATTAAAATTATTGGATGTGATGCAAAATAGAGGCCATTTAATGTCCCACGAAGTGGTTTCTCACAAATTTAGTTTTTTCTAAAAAATTGAAAAATATAGCCCACGAAAATGTCAAAAGTTCAAAATTTCTAATTTTTCAATTTTTAACGTTCATTTATTAGTTTTTGTCAAACCAAAATGGATGAGATGCAAGACAGAGGCAATTTAATGTTCAACGAATTGGTTTTTCAGAAGTTCAATTTTTACTGAAAAGCATAAGACTACACAGCATACAAAAATGTCAAAAATTTAAAATTTTAAACTCTATTTATTAGTTTTCATCAAACTAAGTGGATGAGATGTAAAACAGAGGCCATTCAATAGTTCACTAAATTTGTTTAGCAAGAAGTTGATTTTTATAGGAAAATCGAAGAATATATAACCCACGAAAACGTCAAATCTTGAAATTTTCTAATTTTTCAATTTTAACCTTCATTTATTAGTTTTCATTAAACTAAGTGAATGGGATGCAAAATAGAGGTCATTTAAAGTTCAACAAATTGGTTTCTCAAAAATTCAATTTTCACCGAAAAATCAAATACACGAAAATGTAAAATTTTAAAATTTTTAATTTTTTTAATCTTAAACTCTATTTATTAGTTTTCATCAAACTAAGCGGATGAGATGCAAAATAGAGGCCATTCGATAGATCACTAAATTGTGTCTCAAGATTTTGTTTTTTATCAAAAAATCGAAAACTAAAACCCAAGAAAATGTCAAATTAAAAATTTTTCTAATTTTATTCTTCATTTATCAGTTTTCATCAATGTAGAAAGATGGAATGCAAAATTGTGGTCATTTAATTTTCAACAAATTGGTTTCTCAAAATTTTGATTTTACCGAAAAATCAGAGACTATAACACACGAAAATGTCAAAATTTCAAGTTTCTCAAATTTTAACCTTCATCTTTTATTTTTTATTAAATTTAGTGGATGAGATGCAAAACAGAGTCCATTTAATGTTCAACGAATTGGTTTATTAAAAATTTAATTTTTACCGAAAAATAGAAGATATAACACACGAAAATATCAAATTTTCAATTTTTTAAAATTTTTAACCTCTATTTATTCATTTTCATCAAACTAAGTGGATGAGAGGCAAAATATAAGCTATTTGAAAGTTCACAGAACTTGTTTCTCGAGATTTTGATTTTTATACAAAAATAAAAAACTATAGTCCACGAAAATGTCAACTTCTAAAAATTTCTAATTTTTCAATTTTTAACCTTCATTTATTATTTTTCATTAAACTATGTGGATGGGATGCAAAATAGAGGCCATTTCATGTGCAACAAAACTGGTTTCTCACAAATTCAATTTTTAACAAATGTCAATTTTTTGAATTTTCTAATTTTTGAATTTTGAACCTCTATATATAAGTTTTCATCAAACCAACCGGATGAGATGCAAAAAAGAGGCTATTCAATGGTTCATTGAATTTGTTTCTCAAGATTTTGATTTTTATAGAAAAATTGAATACTATAGCCAACGAGAATATCAATTTTTTAAAATTTCTAATTTTTCAATTTTTAACCTTCATTTATCAGTTTTCATCAAAGTAAGTTGATAGGATGCAAAATAGAGGCCATTTAATGTTCAACAAATTGGTTTTTCAAAAAATTGATTTTTACCTAAAAATTAAATACTTTAGGCTTCGAAAATGTTAAATTTTCAAATTTTCTAATTTTTCAATTTTTAACCTTCATTTATTAGTTTTGATTGAACTAATTGGATGGGATTCAAAATAGTGGCCATTTAATGTTCAACAAATTAGCTTCTCAAAAATTCGATTTTGATCAGAAAATCGAACACTATAACCCACAAAAATGTCAAATTGTCAAAATTTCTAATCTCTCGGTTTCTAGCTTGTAGTTTTTAGTTGATTGTACCAAGTGGATGGAATGCAAAGTAGAGGCCATTCAATAGTTCACCAAATTTGTTTCTCAAGATTTTCATTTTTATCGAAAAATCGAAGACTATAGCCAACCAAAAAGTTAAAGTCTAAAAATTTATACTTTTTCAATTTTTATCTCTATTTTTTTAGTTTTTATCATACTAAGTGGATGGGATGCAAAATAGAGACAATTCAATAGTTCACTAAATTTGTTTCACAAGATTTTGAATTTTATCGAAATCTCAAATACTACAGCCCACAAAATTCTCAAATTGTTAAAATTTCTGATTTTTCAATTTTTAACCTTCATTTATTAGTTTTCATTCAATAAGTGGATATGATGCAAAATAGCGGCCATTTAATGGTCAACCATTTGCTTTCTCAAAAATTGAATTTTTATTAAAAAATTGAACACTTACAGACCACGAAAATGTCAAAATTTCAAATTTTCTAATTGTTTAGCTTTGAACCTTCATTTATTAGTTTTCATTAAACTTAGTGGATGAACTGGTTTCTCAAAAATTCGATTTTTCTTGAAATGCCAAAGACTATAGCATACGAAAATGTCAAAATTTTCAAGTTTCAATTTTCAAATTTTTGAATTTTTAACCTCTATTAATTAGTTTTCATCAAACTAAGTGGAAGAGATGCAAAACAGAGGCCATTAAATAGTTCACTTAATTTTTTTTCAAGATTTTTTTTTGGGTAGAAAAATCGAATACTAGCCTGTACAAATGTCAAATTTTTAGAATTTCTAATTTCTCAATTTTTAACCTTCATTTATTAGTTTTCATTAAACTTAGCGGATGAGATGCAAAATAGAGGCCGTTTAATGGGCCATGAATTGGTTTCTCACAAATTCAGTTTTTTTAAAAAAAAAATTGAAAAATATAGCCCACCAAAATGTTGAAAGTTCAAAAAATCTAATTTTTCAATTTTTAACATTCATTTATTAGTTTTTGTCAAACAAAATGGATGAGATGCAAAATAGAGGCAATTTATTGTTCAACGAATTGGTTTTTCAGAAGTTTAATTTTTACCAGAAAGCGTTAGACTATATAGCACACGAAAATGTCAAAATTTTAAATTTTAAAATTTTTAAAATTTTATCCTCTATTTATTGGTTTTCATCAAACTAAGTGGATGAAATGCAAAACAGAGGCCATTCAATAGTTCACTAATTTTTTTTTGCAAGATTTTGATTTTTATAGAAAAATCGAAAAATATATAACCCACTAAAATGTCAAATCTTTAACATTTCAAGTTTTTCAATTTTAACCTTCTTTTATTAGTTTTCATTAAACTACGTGAATGGGATGCAAAATAGAAGTCACTTAATGTTCAACAAATTGGTTTCTAAAAAGTTCAATTTTTACCAAAAAATCAAATACTATAACACACGAAACAAATTTTCAAAAGTTTAATTTTTTTAATCTAAAACTCTATTTATGAGTTTTCATAAAACTAAGTGGATGAGATGCAAAACAGAGGCCATTCGATAGATCACAGAAATGGTTCCCAAGATTTTGTTTTTTATCGAAGGGTAAAATATATCTACTACCCCTATGGTTTGTAAAAACTACCAATCAAACCACGAGATTTGATTTATTACCAATACCCCCTTAAAGGGGTTAAATATTATTAATTTAGTTGATTAAAGGGGTTAAATGTTATGAATTTATCAAATTTAAGGGGGTATTAGTAATAAACCAAATCTCGGGTTTAATTGGTAGTTTTTACAAACCACAAAGGTAGTAGATGTATTTTATCCCCTATCGAAAAATCAAAAATTACAACCCACGAAAATGTCAAATATAAAATTTTTCTAATTTTTCAATTTTAATTCTTCATTTATTAGTTTTCATCAAAGTAGAAAGATGGAATGCAAAATTGACATCATTTAATGTTCAACGAATTGGTTTCTCAGAAATTTAATTTTTGCCGAAAAATCAAAAAGTATATATAACACACGAAAATGTCAAAATTTCAAATTTTCTTGTTTCTCAATTTTTAACCTTTATTTACTTGTTTTCATTAAATTTAGTGGGTGGATGCAAAATAGAGTCGATTTAATGTTCAATGAATTGGTTTCTTAAAAATTTAATTTTTATCGAAAAATTGAGGGAAATTTACAAATATAGCACCTTTGACCGTTGACTTTACAAAAATAACACCCTCCTTTTTTTGTTCTCTGTTATAGCACTTCCACAAAAAAAAAAGACTACAACACCCCTCGGTAGATTTCACTCCGTCTTCTTCTTCTTTGTTCTCAAAACCCATTTGATGGATTCAACAAAATTTGTTCTCACACCCCGTTGTTTGCACACCTCATTGTTCGTACATCTTATTGGACTATCATCTCCAAGCAAAAAGGCCGCAATCGTAGAGAAGAAATCGCATAAATTTGATGTTAGTTAAAATTTGCAGTAGTTGAACTGGGTTTGTGAATTTAAAGAAGCGAATGGTCGAGCTCTAATTCGAGTTTTAGGTCGAGCACAAGGTTAGGTCAATGTTGCTAGGTCAACTTTTAGGTCGAGCACTAAATTTGGTCGAGTTTTAGGTCGAATATGTCAAATTTAGGTCGAGCTCGACCTAATGCTTGACCAAATTTAGGTCGAGTGAATTTTTATTTTTTTTTTTAAATTTCACTCGACTTAAATTTGGTTGAGCATTAGGTCGAGTTCGACCTAGTATTAGGTCGAGTGAATTTTTTTTAATAAAAAAAATAAAAAAAAATAAAAATTCACTCAACTTAAATTTGGTCAAGCATTAGGTCGAGCATTAGGTCGAGCACATGCACAAGGTTAGGCTCAACTTAACCTTGTGCTTGACCTAATGCTAGACCTAATGCTTGACCAAATTTAGGTTGAGTGAATTTTTATTTTTTTTAATTTTTTTTTATTAAAAAAAATTCACTCAACCTAATACTAGGTCGAGCTCGACCTAATGCTCGACCAAATTTAAGTCGAGTGAAATTTTTTTTAAAAAAAGAAAATTAAAAATAAATAAAAATTCACTCAACCTAAATTTGGTCAAGCATTAGGTCGAGCACAAGGTTAGGCTCAACTTAACCTTGTGCTTGACCTAATGCTCGACCTAATGCTTGACCAAATTTAGATTGAGTGAATTTTTTTTTTTTTAATTTTCTTTTTTTTAAAAAAATTTCACTCGACTTAAATTTGGTCGAGCATTAGGTCGAGCTCGACCTAGTATTAGGTCGAGTGAATTTTTTTTAATAAAAAAAAATTAAAAAAAATAAAAATTCACTCAACCTAAATTTGGTCAAGCATTAGGTCGAACATTAGGTCAATTACAAGGTTAGGCTCAACTTAACCTTGTGCTTGACCTAATGCTCGACCTAATGCTTGACCAAATTTAGGTTGAGTGAATTTTTATTTTTTTTTATTAAAAAAAAATTCACTCGACCTAATACTAGGTCGAGCTTGACCTAATGCTCGACCAAATTTAAGTCGAGTGAAATTTTTTTTAAAAAAAGAAAATTAAAAAAAGATAAAAATTCACTCGACCTAAATTTGGTCAAACATTAGGTCGAGCATTAGGTCGAGCTCGACCGAAATTTGACATATTCAACCTAAAACTCGACCAAATTTAGTGCTCGACCTAAAAGTTTACCTAGCAACATTGACCTAACCTTGTGCTCGACCTAAAACTCGAATTAGAGCTCGACCATTCGCTTCTTTAAATTCACAAACCCAGTTCAACTACTGCAAATTTCAACTAACATCAAATTTATACGATTTCTTCTCTACGATTGCGGCCTTTTTGCTTGGAGATGATAGTCCAATAAGATGTACGAACAATGAGGTGTGCAAACAACGGGGTGTGGGAACAAATTTTGTTGAATCCATCAAATGAGTTTTGAGAACAAAGAAGAAGAAGATGGAGTGAAGTCTGCCGAGGGGTGTTGTAGTCTTTTTTTTTTGTGGAAGTGCTATAATAAAAAACAAAAAAAAGAGGGTGTTATTTTTGTAAAGTCAACGGTCAAAGGTGCTATATTTGTAAATTTCCCAAAAATTGAAGATTATATAGAACACGCAAATATCAAATTTTCAAATTTTTTTTTTAATTTTTAACCTCTATTTATTCATTTTCATCAAACTAAGTGGATGAGATGCAAAACATAAGCTATTCGATCGTTCACTGAACTTATTTCTCGAGATTTTGATTTTTATCAAAAAATCGAAAACTATTATAGCACATGAAAATGTCAATTTTTCAAAATTTCTAATTTTTGAATTTTTGACCTCTATATATAAGTTTTCATCAAATTAAGTGGATGAGATGTAAAATACAAGCTATTCAATGGGTCATTGAATTTTTTTATCAAGATTTTGGTTTTCATAGAAAAATTGAATACTATAGCCAACGAAAATGTCAATTCTTAAAATTTTTCTAATTTTTCAATTTTTAGCCTTTATTTATCATTTTTCATCAATTTAAGTTGATGGGATGGAAAATAGAGGCCATTTAAAGCTCAACAAATTGGTTTTTCAAAAAATTGATTTTTACCGAAGAATTTAATACTATATAGGCTTTGAAAATGTTAAATTTTCAAAATTTTCTAATTTTTCAATTTTTAACCTTCATTTATTTGTTTTCATTAAACTAATTGGATGGGATTCAAAATAGTGGCCATTTAATGTTCAACAAATTAGTTTCTCAAAAATTTGATTTTGATAAAAAATCGAATACTATAGCCCTCGAAAATGTCAAATTTTCAAAGTTTCTAATTTCTCAATTTCTAGCCTCTGTTTTTTAGTTTTACCATACCATGTGGATGGAATGCAAAGTAGTGGCCATTCAATAGTTCACCAAAGACTATAGCCAACAAAAAAAGTTAAATTATAAAAATTTCTACTTTTTCAAATTTTATCTCTATTTTTTTAGTTTTTATCATACAAAGTAGATGGGATGCAAAATAGAGACGATTCAATAGTTTAGTAAATTTGTTTCTCAAGATTTTGATTCGTATTGAATTATAGAACACTATAGCCCACAAATTTGTCAAATTTGTCAAATTTCTAATTTTTCAATTTTTAACCTTCATTTATTAGTTTTCATTCAACTATGTGGATAGGACGCAAAATAGAGGCCATTTAATGTTCAATCATTTGGTTTCTCAAAAATTGGATTTTTATCAGAAAATCAAACACTATAGCCCACAAAAATGTCAAATTTTCTAATTTTTCAACTTTTAACCTTCATTTATTAGTTTTCATTAAACTTAATGAATGAATTGGTTTCTAAACAATTCAATTTTTATCGAAAAGCCAAAGACTATAGCATACGAAAATGTCAAATTTTTTCGATTTTTGTATTTTTAACCTCTATTTATTAGTTTTCATCAAACTAAGTGGAAGAGATGCAAAACAGAGGACATTAAATAGTTCACTAAATTTGTTTTCAAGATTTTTATTTTTGTAGAAAAATCAAATACTATAGCCCGTGCAAATGTCAAATTTTTAACCTTCATTTATTAGTTTTCATTAAACTTAGTGGATGGGATGCAAAATAGAGGCCGTTTAATGTCCCACGAATTGGTTTCTCACAAATTCAATTTTTTTCTAAAAAATTGGAAAATATAGCCCACGAAAATGTCAAAAGTTCAAAAGTTCTAATTTTCAATTTTTACCATTCATTTATTAGTTTTTTGTCAAACAAAATGGATGAGATGCAAAAATAGAGGAAATTTAATGTTCAACGAATTGGTTTTTTGGAAGTTCAATTTTTACCGAAAATGAAAAAATTTTAAAATTTCAAAATTTTTAACCTCTATTTATTAGTTTTTCATCAAACTAAGTGGATGAGATGCAAAATAGAGGCCATTCAATAGTTCACTAAATTTGTTTCTCAAGATTTTGATTTTTATAGAAAAATCGAAGAATATATAACCCACGAATATGTCAAATCTTTAAAATTTATAATTTTTCAATTTTAACCTTCATTTATTACTTTTCATTAAACTAAGTGAATGGGATGCAAAATAGAGGTCATTTAATGTTTAACAAATTGGTTTCTCAAAAATTCCATGTTTACCAAAAAATCAAATACTATAACACACGAAAATGTCAAATTTTGCAAATTTTAATTTTTTAAATCTTAAACTCTATTCATTAGTTTTCATCAAACTAAGTGGATGAGATGCAAAATAGAGGCCATTCGATAGATCACTGAATTGTTTCTCAAGAATTTTCTTTTCATTGAAAACTAGAACTCACGAAAATGTCAAATTTAAAATTTTTTTAATTTTATTCTTCATTTATCATTTTTCATCAAAGTAGAAATATGGAAAGCAAAATTGAGGTCACTTAATGTTCAACGAATTGGTTTTTCAAAAATTTGATTTTTACCAAAAAATCAAAAACTATATAGCACGAAAATGTCAAAATTTCTAGTTTCTCAATTTTTAACCTTCATTTGTTAGTTTTCATTAAATTTAGTGGATGAGATTCAAAATGGAGTCCATTTAATGCTTAACGAATTGGTTTCTTAAAAATTTAATTTTTACCGAAAAATTGAAGATTTTATAACACACAAAAATATCAAATTTTCAAATCTTTCATTTTTTAAATTTTTAACCTTTATTTATTCATTTTCATCATACTAAGTGAATGAGATGCAAAACATAAGCTATTCGATACTCCTAGAACTTGTTTCTCGAGATTTTGATTTTTACCAAAAAATCGAAAACTATTATAGCACACGAAAATGTCAATTTTTTAAAATTTCTCATTTTTGACCTCTATATGTAAGTTTTCATCAAGCTAAGTGGATGAGATGCAAAATAGAGGCTATTCAATGGTTCACTGAATTTGTTTCTCAAGATTTTGATTTTTATAGAAAAATTGTATACTATAGCCAACGAAAATGTCAATTCTTAAAAATTTCTAATTTTTCTATTTTTAACCTTTATTTATCAGTTTTCATCAAAGTAAGTTGATGGGATCCAAAATAGAGGCCATTTAATGTTCAACAAATTGGTTTTTCAAAAAAATGATATTTACCAAAGAATCAATTACTATAGGCTTCGAAAATCTAAAATTTTCAAAATTTCAAATGTTTCAAATTTTAACCTTTATTTATTAGTTTTCATTAAACTAATTGGATGGGATTCAAAATAGTGGCCATTTAATGTTCAACAAATTAGTTTCTCAAAAATTCGATTTTGATCAGAAAATCAAACACTATAACCTATGAAAATGTCAAATTTTCAAAGTTTCTAATTTCTCAATTTCGAGCCTCTATTTTTTAGTTTTATCATACCAAGTGGATGGAATGCAAAGAAGAGGCCATTCAATAGTTCACCAAATTTGTTTCTCAAGATTTTCATTTTTTCCGAAAAATCAAAGACTATAACCAACAAAAAAGTTAAATTATAAAAATTTCTACTTTATCAATTTTTATCTCTATTTTTTTAGTTTTTATCATACTAAGTGGATGGGATGCAAAATAGAGACAATTCAATAGTTCACTAATTTTTTTTCTCAAGATTTTGATTTTTATCGAAATATCGAATACTATATAGCCCACAAAATTGTCAAATTTTCTAATTTGCCAATTTTAACCTTAACTTATTAGTTTTCATTAAACTAAGTGAATGGGATGCAAAATAGAGGTCATTTAATGTTCAACAAATTGGTTTCTCAAAAATTCAATTTTTACTGAAAAGTCAAACACTATATCACACGAAAATGTCAAATTTTGAAAATTTTAATTTTTTCAATCTTAAACTCTATTTATTAGTTTTCATCAAACTAAAGTGGAAGATATGCAAAATAAAGGCCATTAAATAGTTCACTTAATTTGTTTTCAAGATTTTTATTTTTGTAGAAAAATCGAATACCATAGCCCGCGCAAATGTCAAATTTTTAGAATTTCTAATTTTTCAATTTTTAACCTTCATTTACTAGTTTGCATTAAACTTAGGGGGGGCCTGGCTGGGAAAGGGGAATGGGTAAGGTAATGGAAATGATAGTAGTGGGGAATGATAGTGGGGTCAATCATTATAATTTTACTGGTTGGTTTTTGCTGGGAATGGGGAATGATTATTAATAATGGTGGTTGGTTTGTGTTGGGGATTGGAAATGATTATAAATTAATTGTAATAATTAATTAGTTGTTATTAGTTAATTATTTATTATAATATTTAATTAATTAATTATTAATAAAAATATTATTAATTAAATTAATCTTAAGTAATTATTTACTATTAATTGTAATAATTAATATTAGTAAATGAGATTAATTAATATTAATTATAGTATTAAATTACAATATTAAGTAAATGAATGATTAATTAAATTAATCTTAATTAGTTAATTTATTATTACTTAATAATAAATTCTGTCCAAAAAATAATTATTACTTACCCAGATTTAGCTTTAGAAGAAAGACCAAATGTTTTCCAAAATAATTATACTGCAAATGGTATTTATGAATGGTGTATTGATGGTCAATCTGAATACAACATTTTAACAATACTACAACAAATGACTATGGTTGCTACAGCATACCGAACAACTCATAATTGTCCTGACCAATTAGCAGCTCATGTTTTAATTGCTGGTTTTACAGGTCAATTAAAAGGATGGTGGGATGAACACCTATCAACCATAGATAAAGAAAAAATTTTAAATTCTGTTAAAATAGATGAAGATGGTGAACCCATTTTGGTCAATGGTCAAACTATTTCACGCTGCTTTCTACTCTTCTTTTACAATTGCAAAACTTTTGTTGGAGACCCAGGGATCTTTAGAGATAGATCATCTGAGCTCCTAAATAATTTGAAATGTAAAAAACTATCTGATTTTAGATGGTACAAAGACACATTTTTTACTAGAATTTATTCTAGGCCTGATGGTAATCAAGCCTATTGGAAAGAAAAGTTTTTAGATGGTCTTCCAAAATCTTTGCGTGACATGGTTCGTGATGAACTACGAGTCCAATACAATGGCGTGGTTCCTTATGAACAAATTACTTATGGTCAATTAACCAGTCAAATACAACAAGTTGCTTTAAAAATTTGTAGACAGGATAAAATCCTTCGGCAATTAGCTAAGGATAGGGCCCAACAACAAAGAGACTTAGGTTCTTTTTGTGAACAATTTGGTCTTCCTAGTTGTCATCCGACCCATAGGAAAAGGTCATCCAAAACTAAGTTTAGGAAGTATCGACCCAATCTTCCTTACAAACCCAATAAGCATTTTTCTAAGAAACATTCTAATCCACCCAAACCAGCTTTTCAAAAGTCAAAAGATATTGTTTGCTATAAATGTAAAAAGCGGGACATATAGCGGTATTGTAGACTTAAAAATAAAATTCAAGAGTTAAACTTAGAAGAAGAAGTACTAGATCAAATAGCTAAACTGCTTGTTGATTCTGATAATTCTGATAATTCAGAACATGAGTCCGATGATCTTCTAAACCAATTAGAAGATCAAGATGATTATTACAGTTCTAGTTCAGAAGATTCTGGACAAGAACATTCAATCAATGTTCTTACCAAAGAACAAGATCTTTTAGTTGATCTTCTTGAAGAAATTTGATTCGAAAAGAAGAAAAATATTTCAAAAATTGAAACAAGTTTTTGTAGAAAAACAACCTGAAAATGATCACTATTTTTCAAAAGATCCCCGATTTTCTAATATTTACAATTTCAATGATATTTTAAATCGTTTTCCAAAAAATCCTAAACCAGTTTCTTTACAAGATCTTCAATCAGAAGTCTCATTCCTCAAAGAGGAAATTAAGAAAATAAAAGCACAACAAGAATTGGATCGTCTTGTTATTGACTCATTAATTTCTGAAAAAGGGAAGTTCTCAGAAACTTCCGCTCTTTCTAAACCTTCTGCTCTTTCTAAACCTTCTTCTTCAAATTCCCCTACTTTTGAAAAATTTGAAGAAACTGACCAATTTCTTAATCATATTTCTTTAGTCCAACAAAAATATGATATTTTAATTACTTTAGTTATAAAAGATAATTTCAAACTTGAAATTCCTGCTTTATGGGATACAGGGGCGGATATGTGTTGTATCCAAGAAGGACTTATCCCTTCAATCTATTTTGAAAAAACCAAAGAACGACTTCGTTCTGCAAATGGTTCTAAATTACAAATAAATTATAAACTTCCTGAAGTTGAAGTTCATTTTCAAAATGGTTTTGTAAAAACATCTTTTCTTTTAGCAAAAGATTTAAATGGATTAGCTTATTTAGGCACTCCATTTATATATCAAGTAACTCCATATTTGACTAATTTCAAAGGAATTTACCCTCAAAATATTCCAAATTCTTGTATTCCTTTTGCCAAACCACCTTTGGAAAGAAAATTAAATACCTTATTTTCCAATGATTCTCAAATAAATGTTTTAACCTTAAAACAAAACCAAATAAATTTTCTTATTCAAGAAATATCTTTCAAAAGAATCGAAGAACAACTTCAGCAACCTTTGCTTCAAAATAGGATTAAAGATCTTGAGTCTAAACTCCAAAGGGAGGTTTGTCAAATTCCAACAAAGATTTTGGAATAGAAAACAACATGTAGTTTACCTCCCTTATGAAAAGGATTTTGATGAACGTCAAATTCCTACCAAGGCTAGAGCTATCCAAATGAATCAAGAGCTTCTTCAACATTGTGAAGAAGAAATTAATGATCTTCTGAAAAAGAAGATTATACAAAAAAGTCAGTCTCCTTGGAGCTGTCCTGCTTTTTATGTTAATAAAAATTCTGAAATAGAAAGAGGTGTTCCAAGACTTGTAATTAATTACAAGGCTTTAAATACAGCCCTTCAGTGGATTCGATATCCAATTCCCAACAAAAAAGATCTTCTCCAAAAATTATATGCTGCAAAATTTTTTTCAAAATTTGATATGAAATCTGGATTTTGGCAGATTCAAATCCATCCTTCTGACAGGTATAAAACCGCATTTAATGTCCCTTTCGGACATTATGAATGGAATGTAATGCCTTTCGGTTTAAAGAATGCCCCTTCTGAGTTTCAAAGGATTATGAATGATATTTTTAATCCTTATTCAAATTTTATTATTGTTTATATTGATGATGTGTTAGTCTTCTCTGAAAACATTGACCAAAGATTTTAAACATGTTCATACATTTCGCATGTCATTAAACAAAATGGTTTAGTTGTTTCTAAAAAAGATTAGTCTTTTCAAACAAAAATTAGATTCTTAGGGCACCATATTCATTTAGGAACTATTATTCCAATTGAAAGATCAATTCAATTTGCTGATAAATTTCCTGATCAAATCCTAGAAAAACAACAACTTCAAAGATTTTTAGGTTGCTTAAATTATGTTTCTGATTTCATTCCAGAACTTAGCAATCTTATTAAACCTTTGCATGATTGCCTTAAGAAAACTCCCCACTGGATCAAATTCATACAAATGTAGTTAGACAAATTAAAAAGCAAGTTAAAGTACTTCCTTGTCTTGCATTATCAGATCCATCCACTCAAAAAATTGTTGAAACTGATGCTTCTGATATTGGTTATGGTGGTATCTTAAAACAGGCCCAGAACGGTAAAGAGCAAATTGTGGCTTTTGCATCTAAACATTGGAATGATTCCCAGAATTATTCTACTATTAAAAAGAAATTCTTGCAATTGTTTTATGTGTTTCTAAATTTCAATCGATTTACTAAATAAAAATTTTATTACGTGTTGATTGTAAATCGAAAAGAAGTTTTGCAAAAAGATGTTAAACACCTTGCTTCCAAACAAATTTTTGCAAGATGGCAAGCTATTTTATCTGTTTTCGATTTCGATATTGAATATATTAAAGGAGAAAACAATTCTCTTCCTGACTATTTGACTCGTGAATTTTTGCAGGGAAGATAACGATGCCACCAAGGAAGAAAAAAGAAGATCCACCTTCCAAGCCTAGTTCTTCCCATGTCTCCAAAACCGAATCCTCGGATTCAAACAAAACAGTCAACATGCAAACTCCAGCAAACTATGCCCTCACTCCAACCCAGATTCAAGCTTTTGAATCTTTAGAAAACATCAAACCAATCTCTATCCTCGGACCCAGATCATGGGCAGATATCGCTGAAGAGGATGAAACTCAAACACAAATGTCAGCTCTCTACCAGTTGGCAGCTCAATCCGGATTCCAGTTGGTAAAATCACCCCAAACCTTGATGGCGGCTCCAAGCCCCATCCCTACTAAATCTCAAATGGTGGCTTTAAGCCCCACTCAATCTTATCAGACAATTATGGCTCCAAATCCGCAAAAACAGGTAGTAATCCCAACTACCTCCTCTCCAAAAGCCCAGGAGTCATATTACAAAAATGACTACCCAGTAAATATTCTTCAAATGGAACCCGATATTTTCCAAAACAGTCCACTACAAATGGCCCAAACCATTCTTCCCAAAGGGTTCCAATTCCTTCCATACTCTATCTCAAAAACCCAAACATACTATGAGTTCATCTTGCTGGACTCTGGGTCAGTATCTTTCAAACATTACCAGGATAAGACCAAAACTTACGTTACCCATTCTACAGCCCAAATCCTTAAAGTCATCAAACCTTCCGAATGGGGTAATGATCTAAACAGACCCAGAAACTTCTCCCAACCATTCCAGCCCCAAGGGTACAATTATTGGGATTATAGAACTGCCTGGTTCAATGCGTTTACTCTTCAAAATACCATAAATAAACACTCTTGGTTCTTCTATTTTAAAAGAACTAATAAATATGATTTCCCAGTTTGGTTTGTCCAATGGTGGGGAATTCATGGCCCACAACAAAAAATATTGCCAGAAACAGTCAACCAAAGTTTTCAAATCTTTGATCAAAAATTTCAATCCCCAAAACCATTCGTACCAAAACTACTTAGTTTCTTTTCCCATTTTTCCCTTTCATGGATCTATTCATGGAAATTTGAATTTCTCAAACAACACGCTAGTTTCCCCCCGCTCCTTGTCAGGCAAGGATATTCAAAATGGTGGAAAGAATTCAATATTGAATCCGTCCAACCTGATCAAGTCTTGGCTTGGTTTACAAACAATCCGCAATTTTTGCCTCCAGCAGATCCTCAAATAACTGGATTTTTGCAACAAAAGAGTCTAGCCCAATCCAAATTGGCAGCCGTTACAAATAAAGATGATTATGTCAAACATCTGGAAAGCCTACTTTCTCAATTCAAACAGGAGTCCCCGAAGGCCCAACAAAGTGCTGAGGCCCAAAAGCAAACGGCAAAAGAGAAACAAAACCTTCCCGAATGTTCTACTTCATCCAAAGCCAAAATTGAAGACCAAGAAAATCAAGAAGAAGAAGAAGATCCATTTTACTTAAATGGAGATGATTGTTATGGAATATTTTAAATTCATGCAAAAATTTTTGTAATAGTGTTATCCATTTTATTTAAATGGAGATGATTGTTTTGGAATTTTTAATTCCTTGAAAAAATTGTAATAGTGTACTGTAGGAATATGACATCAGAAATGAAACATCAGAAGAAGCAGATCAGGACACTATTCAAACACAAAGAATCATCTTTAATCGCTCACTGTAGCGGGCACTGTTCACCGACATCGTAGCGCTTATCAGTGACGAATTTTTCTATAAAATTCCCCTTTGTCTTCCATTTGGGCAGAATTTTCACACACCACAAACTTCCTATCCAAATATCCTCTCAACCTTAGACTAGAAGACTTTCCTATCTTTCATTTTCTCTCATTCTTCCTCTCTTCCTTTCTTCCTTTCTTTCTTTCTTCTTCCTTTCTTGTACCAACATTCTCCCAAACTTAACCTTGGCTACCAAGGTATAAGCTTTTGTATTTTTGAAGTTTATATAAACTCCAAGTATTATTCAAGCAAGAGCTAGTCCAATGTTCATCTAGTTCATTTGTTATTTATTTTTCAAAAGTTTATTATTTCTTCCAATGTTTAGCTAGTTCTTTTGTTATTTATTTTTCAAAGTCTATTATTGCTTTTATTTTGATGCTTGGCCGGTTCAACCGCCTAATCTAACCTTGTTTATTTATATTCTGTCATTTAAATTTCTGTTTATTTAATATTCTTGTTTATATCCTGTTTATGGTTGGCTAAGCCACCTATCCCTTTCCTCTAAGTGGCAAATTGTCACACCCACTTCTCCTTTTACTTTCTCAGATCTTTAAGGTCCTCTCCTCACCGGTATCGTGAGCGAGAGAGGGAAGTGGGATTGTAATGATGAATTTCAATACTTTATGATATTGTTATTATGCATCTACCTTTAATAATTATTTATTTTTATGCTTTATGATATTGTTCTTGTGGATCTAACCTTTTTTGATGCAGATCTGTTTGTATTTTACCTGTTTTACCAACAGTGTTATGGTAGTAAGACCCAGTGTAGGGCGGTAAACCCAGTTGAGTATTGAGGTCTTAGAGTCCAAAAACTTTAGGATTGGTAAAATAATGAGTAGATCGAGTAAAAATTGGTAGATCTATAACGCTTTAGCATAAAATGTTAAAATTTATAATTATTTGGTAGATTTATAATAACCTTAGCATGAATGAAAATTCATGATTATTTTCCCATGGAACTCAAAGCTTTTGATACTAAAGGAAAGGGTTAAAAGTCTTATAAGGTTTATTGCATTTGCCTACTTGCTTCCTTGTATTTTTATTTGCAATATGTCTTCTCTTTTAGATCTTTTCCAAAGCATCTTCCTCTTCTTCCTTTTCTTCAAACACTCTTCTTAAAGAAGAAATTAATTTAGAAAACATTGGTCAAACAATAGACAATTGGAAAATTCCTAAACACCAACTAATCATGTTTATCATGAGTCAAAATGGTCTTTAACTTCAGTTACACAATTAAAACAATGAACAAACCATAGCTCTTCACTGATTATGAAGAGATTAAACTTTGTCAAGAAAAACTATAGAAAAACATTTACGAAAATATAACTACCTTCATTTTGGTCTAGTACAAGTGGTCAAAACCACTTACTAGAGAAGGTCTGGATACATCTCTTTTACTTGCTCTAAGAGATTGTAGATTTTTAAACTTTGATGATTCATTGCTTGGAATGGTTGAAACGATCTATGTGATGGACTTTATTTTGATTGTTTTCCAAATTTCACTGCTTTACGTGATAGAAACATTTTAGACACTCTCACTTTAAATATTAAACGGAAGATTATAAAACTAAAACAGGTACACTTCCAGTAGCAATTTTGTTTAGGATCCAGTACAAAGCCATGTGTTCAGCTTTTAGTACAGGAGCCCTAAAGTCTCACAAAAAGGGGGAAACTATCCTCTTCCAGACAGATCTAGCCAGATCCCAACTCACCGTACCCAGTGTCATCACTTGGAACCAAGTCACACTTCCAGAACAATGGCTGCTACCGGATGCGGCACCCACTGTTCCAGTAAAAAATACAACGGTGTCTAGTATCCAACAGTTTCCAACAGGAGCCGTCCAAATCAGGTTTGATAGAACTTCTAGCTTTAGGATTTCTACTTCTAATCCTGCTTGTTCCCAACCTAGACATTCCGTGTCTGACTTTAGACCAATGTCTTCGTCCTCAACCATGTTTCAACACCTTGACAATTCATCAAGTATACCTCAAGCAAGGTATACAGTTCAAACCGAGCCATCCTCATCAGATCACGGAGATTTACCAAAATCTCCAACATACTCTACTATTATTGATAATACTCCAATTAGTGAATTAAGAACTTTAACTTTAGATACACAAATTGGTTTTCAAATTAACAAAGAATATCTTAGGAAGGAATTTATTATTACTTAATAATAATAAATTAATTTATATTAATTATAATAATTAATATTAATTACTTAATTAGTATTAGTTAAAAAATTAGTATTAATTATAATAAATAATATGAATTAATTAATTAGTTTTAGTTAATTAATTAGTTAGTAATAATTAGTAATTAATTAATATTATCAATTAATTATTTATAAATTAATTATACATTAACTATAATAATTACTATTTAATAAAAAGAGATTAATTAATTAATCAATTTATAATATTAAGTAATGAATGATTAATTAAATTAATCTTGATTAAATAATTTATTATTACTTTTAATAATAATAAGTTAATAATAAATTAATTTATATTAATTATAATTATTATTAATTAATTAATTAATAATTAATTAGTATTAATTAATTATTAAATTAATTAAAAAATGATTAGCATTCCTTATCTTCCATACCCCCAATATTTGAAGTATGAGGATTACCCCATATAGGGTAATCAAAAGTTTAAAAAAGTGGGTCATTCCATTCCATTCCTTTAAACCAAGCAGCAGAAATGAAATCAAATCCATATACCCTTTAATCAAACCTATGCTCCAAGCACCTCCTCATTCATTGTTTTTTTTCCCTTTTGCTGTTTGAGTGTGTGTATTTGAGGGACCAATAACAAAGTAACGGGGTGGCACCATCTAATTTAGATGATAGCCAGTGATTTGTAAGTCAATTACAGCTGCTGCAAACCAACTGTAAACACTTAATTGCAGAGGTTTCTTTCCTCGATTCAACCTCAAAAAAATCATATCTTTTATGCATTACAAGTTAAAAGTTCTTCGCTCGCTGCTTGTTTGATAACCCCTTTACCCAAGTACTTGTGAAATTTAACCGTGCCCCAGCCAAATAGATAGATAGATACAGGAAGGACCAACACTCTGCAGAAATTTGAGCTGGACAAAGTCAAACTCAATATTTTAATTTAAAGTCAGCAGTCTAAATTATTGAATATCTCTTCGAATCTCCATTCTGAGTAAACGTTTACCTTGATTTCTCTGTTCTTTTTCACATTAGAATATAAGCAGATGATCATCGTTAGTCAGTAAACAGAAAGCTCTCGACTTTTTGGAGCTAAAGTTGACACTGCTCCACTTGTTTCCATTCTAACCATCATTACGATGAGTACTCATACTCCAATTATGGGATTCGTTCTTTTGCTAATGTTGTTCGGTTCTCTATTGAGCTCTAATTTTGCTTCAGCCCATGTCGAGATACAGCCATTATCCAAAATCGCAATCCATAAAGCCACTCCTGCTCTTCGTGATTCAGCTTCCATGAAAGCATCTCCCCTTATTCTTGGCTTGAAGGTGACCTATAATGATAAATCAAATTCCCTTGCTTTTTTTAAAACGCATATTTGTTTGTTGCCAACTTTATTTTATTTGATAAGCAGCAGATTTTTTTTTTTCTTTGAATTCTTAATAGTTGTTGTTTCGAAGGTATAGCAGTAGTAAGAACTGGCAGTTGTTTGCTTTGTGCCGTTTGTTGATGTTCTTGTAATAGCCAAAAGCGGGCCTTCACTACAATCTTCCGTCTCTATTTTTTCAATATGTTATTGTTAATGCACTTCGCATATGTGTGTATATTTCTGAAGTTTCCTTTCTTTTGCATGTTTGGTCATATGGATTCTTAATGAAGGCCATGTCGAGTAGGTCAATTTTATGAACTTTTTGACTTGTGTGAATAAACTTTCTAATAATTCTTTTATTGATTTTGAGACCCTACCTTAAATAAAGAATATAATATCAGAACAGTGATGAGCATCTATCCTATTTTAAGGATTGAATCAGTTTAGAGACCCATTGAAGTCTTTGATGTTTTATTTGTTAGTATGATTGCAGGGCGAGGACTCCGAATGGGTAACTGTTGATCTTGAGAACTCTGAACCCTCTAATGATGATTGGATTGGAGTATTCTCTCCCGCAAAGTTCAAGTAATGTTCACCTTTATAATCCTTTGAATTCTGATCTGCTAGTCAATTTGATTGCTTACTAGATATGTTAAGCGGTGGAAGTTCCTCAGTGCTGTATTACAGTAGCTCTATGGCTCAATTTTGTTAATAAATGGTTGCATATATCACCATCTTTTTTTGGTTAAAGCTCTTTTCTTATGGCTAGACAACTTAAATGATGGCTTTGCACATTTCAGTGAATCAACTTGTCAGGAGCAAAATAACCAAAAAGAACAGGAACCATATATATGCACGGCGCCAATAAAGGTGAAACTGCACTTTTATTTCATATTTATAAAATAAGTTATTATGAGATGACCTTTTTACAATATCATATCCTGTTAAATGGTTGTTGCAGTATCAATATGCAAACTTCTCAAGCTCCAAATATACAAAAACAGGCAAAGCTTCAATCAGGTTCCAGTTAATCAACCAGCGAGCAGATTTCTCCTTTGTGTTGTTTTCGGGTGGTTTGTCAAATGTACGTAAATGCACTACTGCTCCTTAATAAATTCTTTTTCATACCACACCAGAGATGTATTCATCAATTCTCTGTTGCCCTAATGATGGGTGTTGGAAATTACAGATAATATGGAGAAAATCATAGTAGTTAATAAATGCATACTTTTGCATTTTGTTTATTGATGTTTTCTATTACCTCACAATTATTTATCTTTCTTTGGTAATTAATAATGTTGAAGACTGTACTTAATCCAATAAACTATGCCACATGTTGAACTAATATCTGTTTGATCTGCTACAGCCAAAACTATTAGCAGTTTCAAATTACATAACTTTTGCAAATCCTAAAGCTCCTGTCTATCCCCGCCTTGCTCAGGGAAAGTCTTGGAATGAAGTAAGTTAACAATGTGCAAGTGCTTCCTTTTTCTTATTTTCTCCTTTTCAATTCTCTGGGATGCCATTGCTTTTCTGTTGATTATTCTGTCATGTGGCTTGGTTTGTTCAACTTGTGGGCATTACTTTCTTTGTATATTTTTAATATTATCTTTTTTAATTGCTTGATCTCATTTCTCACCCTACTAACTCAAAATTTGCATAAAGAACAAGCTTAGATTCAGCTTTTGGCCATGTGATCTCTAAAATACTGTACATCCAATGTCCACCTCATCCCTTTTCTTTTCATCTGCAGATGACAGTCACCTGGACAAGTGGCTATAATCTAGATGAAGCCATTCCTTTTGTTAAGTGGGGAATGAAGGGTCAGAATAAAAGGCATTCACCAGCAGGCACACTCACATTCCAACGAAATAGCATGTGTGGTAAGAAACTAATTTTGCTTGTTCTTGCTGGTATCAGTTCTTAGCATGAATGAAAATTCACTTCTCTTTTAGACCAATTTTGAAAATTAAAACCCAGATCGATGGCTACAACTGGGAAAAAGTGCTTCTTTTGTGCCCAGAAAGCTGGCCTATCACTAATTATAGATAAAAAAGAGGCATGGATATGAATATGACACAGTTAATTAACCACATATCATCTTCTTTCTGGTCTGAAAGATTACCATGTTGAAGGTTGATTATGGTGTTTGATAGATTTTTGTAAGAATGATTATAGGTTTGACTTGATGTACCATAAAAGATGATTTGTGGCTTAATATGTCGAATTTTTACCTGAGATAACATGCTAGCAAGCTGAGTTCTTCATCTTGTCTCAACTTGTATATTTTGCTCACTTTTGTTTGTGAGAAAAAGTGGCATTTTCTCAGATTTATTTTGTAATATTAACACTAAAAGAATATTGAAAAACTGGCATTTAACTAATAAAGTACTTTAACATGACTTGTAGGCTCACCAGCTAGGACAGTTGGCTGGCGTGATCCTGGTTTCATACACACAAGTTTCTTAAAGGATCTTTGGCCAAACACTAGGTGAGTTTTCGTTGAGCACAATTTTTCTATCCATCTGATTAACTTCAATAATTGATGATCTTGCATTGAGGTTGTGATAATTATTTTTCAGGTATTCCTACCATATAGGACACCTGCTACCCAATGGTTCATATGTTTGGAGCGGAAAATATTCATTTAAATCATCCCCCTATCCAGGACAGGACTCATTGCAGCGTGTCATTATATTTGGAGATATGGGGAAGGTAAAGTGATAACATAAACTGTTATATCTCCTACATTTCCATTCACATAATCCCGTTTAGCTTGTGAAACATAGATGTTGGGTCTTTCGTATGCTGCCCACGTGCAGTCAAAATCTAGTCTTCAAGGATTATCAGAAAATTTGTATTATCATATTGATTTCTTTTAAAACATACAACTAACCTGCAGCTAATTATTTCTGGAAATTAAGCATGTAGAACTGTCCTGAAAAGATTTATATTATCTTTAGCTTATATTTGTTTCAAATGTAAAGAAGCCTAAATATTTTGCTAAGTTATGTTGATCGGTGCTTTCCATGAATGGCTATTAATAAGAAAATATAATGACACTTTTATTGGCATGTGTGATTGCAAATGATTCTCTTTCTACGTTCATTTAAACATGCAAATATGCTCTTTTATGCATGCTAGAGATTTTGTCATTGCACGCATTCATTTCCTTTTTCTAACTGACCAGCTTTGAAATGTAATTTAATGCGTGTTCAACTCATTTGAACAAGTTCTTTATATTTGGTCGTGTCACTACTTATTCAAAATGATTAATTAGTTTTGACTGTTTCTTTATAGTCCAATACAAAATACTAATGTCAAACACTTTTTTTTCAGGCAGAGAGAGATGGGTCAAATGAATACAGTAATTATCAGCCTGGTTCACTTAATACAACTGACCAACTGATTAAGGATCTCAATAATATAGACATAGTTTTCCATATTGGAGACATCTGTTATGCAAATGGATATATATCACAATGGGACCAATTCACCTCACAGGTGGAACCCATAGCATCGAGTGTGCCCTATATGATTGCAAGGTTTCATGATTTTATTGTGCATTTGTTTGTCATTTTTTATCTAATGTTTAAATCAAAGAATTTATGTTTGAGCTATTTCTTTTCCAATTTCTGGCAACAGTGGCAATCATGAGCGTGATTGGCCTGATACTGGATCATTCTATGACACAATGGATTCTGGAGGAGAATGTGGTGTACTTGCTCAGAATATGTTCTTTGTTCCTGCTGATAATAGAGCAAAATTTTGGTAAAATATTCTGTGTTCTGGATATCATGGGAGAAAATTTAGGTGATTGGAAAGAATTTGTGTCAACCGCCTTGAATATTATCAAGAATTATTGAAATTCAGCTAGGATGGTGTGGGTTGTAATGCTTTTGCTTTACTTAAAGAAGTACTACATTATTAAATTTTAATTTTAGATACTGCTTAGCAGTTCAAAAAGCAAGGACACTTACCTTTTTTCGAACTCTTGAGAACCGCAAAAAGAAATTGTTGTGACAATTCTAGAGAAATCACAAGGGGGGAAACAAAACTTGAAAGCAACATCATGTATCATTGTTATTGTTCTTATTTGCATTTAGCATATAGCTGGGTAAGCCATCACACAATGTGACATTTGAAGTACATTTGTATGCACATGCAGGTATTCGACAGATTATGGAATGTTTCATTTTTGCATAGCAGATAGTGAGAATGACTGGAGGGAGGGATCTGAACAGTATAGGTTCATAGAGAAATGCCTGGCATCAGTGGACAGGCAAAAGCAACCTTGGCTCGTATTTGCTGCTCACCGAGTCCTTGGTTATTCTTCTGATTTATATTATGGCTTGGAAGGCTCATTTGAAGAGCCCATGGGAAGGGAAAGCTTGCAGAAGCTTTGGCAAAAATACAAGGTGGACATTGCGTTCTATGGTCATGTCCATAATTATGAAAGGACTTGTCCTATTTACCAGGTAAACATTTTCTTGCAAGTTAGTTTTCTGTCTGTGTGTCTGAATTGAAGTCCATACTAATTTACCAAGTCATCTTTATACTGAATAAATGAGAACATTAACCTGCATTCCACACCAGTGCATTCACGGTTTTTGCTTTTAAATGATGAAATGAATGCTACTTCTTAAGATGTAAATTGTAATTGTATGCCAAGTTGCAACCATTAGCCTGCATGGTGGAACACACCTCTTACAGGATTGTACCCAAAAAGAGTACCAAAACACATGGAAAGATTTTAAATGAGCCCTATATTATACTAGGATTGTTCCTTCAGTTTTTTTCCTTGATTAGGTAATGCGGTTAGTCATTGAGTTGCGAAATTTGCTACTAAACTGAATGTACACTGGCAGGAAATCTCTCATTGATGGTTAACTATATTGGCCAGAGATGACATAAGAGCAGTTGTTCTAAAGTTTTTAAACCTGGAGTATTGATGGTACAATGATTATGGTCTTGACCATAAAAAAAAAAAAAAAAAAAAAAAAAAGGAAGAAGAAGAAGAAGCAGAAGATTGGAAACAAACCTAATATGAGACTAGGAATATAATTTTTCATTTTGAGGTGAATTACTCTGAAAAATTAGAGTGTCATTGATTTTGTGTTAACTCCGAAGAAATTTCTTAATTATGCAGAATCAGTGTGTGAACTGGGAAAGATCACATTACTCTGGGGTGGTAAATGGGACAATTCATGTAGTTGCTGGAGGAGCTGGAGCACATTTATCGCAGTTTAGCCCTGTCAACACCAAGTGGAGTCTGTACAAGGATTATGACTGGGGATTTGTGAAACTCACGGCATTCAACCACTCCTCTCTTCTATTCGAGTACAAGAAGAGTAGGGATGGAAAGGTTTATGATTCTTTCACAATATCAAGGGATTACAAAGATGTATTGGCCTGTGTTCATGATGGTTGTGAAGCAACCACTTTAGCTTCCTGAATTGGTTATGGCTATGGCTATGTCTATGCCAGCAATAGGACATTCTATGTATTGATCAATGTAACAAGCTTTTCATTTGTGTAATCCAAGCTGAATAAACTGGAAGTTCGTGGAAAATGTTAAGTTTAAAGATGGGACTATTTTATGTTGGTAGTAAATGATTATTTTTTCTCCATTGGTAATTAAGAAATTGCCTCGCGATGAGCTTATCAAAATTAGCTGGCCTACTCTTTTTTCCCAGGGCAATTATGGTCTCAGTTGGCAACAAAAGTTTCAATTTCTGGAAACTCCGCCTTGATATGCTATTACAGATTAGCATCATCAACATCAACAACACCATTACAGATTAGCAAACAGAAGAAAAACCATTGAACAGCAATCCCCCATCTTTTTCATCTCTAGGAGAAACAAGTGAATCAGGGAGCTACAGGTATAGAAATCTGAACAAAAGAGAGTAAAAACGGCCATTTACTTCTCGCAGAAAAAGTATCCAACACCTTTCTACTTCTCGCAATCACGGATTCCTCAGACTGACAAGTTGTGCTGTAATCTCAAGTAAATAAATCCTAATAAAAGCCTCATGTCTTAACAAACCATTTCCACATCATTAGTTGTAATTTCACCACCACCCAAAGGGCCAATGGATGCAAAAATATGATCAATCTTCAAGGGAGAATGCCGAACAATGTACTGGAACATGATCTGCAACACAAAAAGTTTTGCAGCTAGACATCAGACACATTTCAAAATCCTTCATGGGGAAATTTAATACATATCATCTTCCAGAAGCAATTTTCCATTAAATAAGAGAACAAGACAAAATATCAGAGTCTTCCCATCCAACCCATACATGCCTCACAGAAGACACAGGAAGAAGGCACGGTACTAAAATCTCATTAAAGAGACAGCGCAAGAACAAAAGAGCAGATAAGGGACTGAAATCTGATTACTATCTTCCAAATGTTTTCCGACATCTTGGTGAAATCTGACTCTCCTTTTCATGAACAATAAGAGGGCACTTGGTATAAACCGTGAGTTTAGAAATGGAATGAATTTGATAGAAGGAAAGGTTTGGAATGGAATGGAATGATAGTAATTATGTTGCTTGGTATTATTTTGTAATGGAATGAAATAAATTTTATATTAAAATTTAATATTAATATTATAATAAAAATATTGTTATTTTATATTATATTATATTTAAGAAAATTATATCTTGTAGCAAAAATAGTCAAAGTGCATGTCAATTTGTAGAGAAAAATATTTTCTACAAGTTAGTGAAATTTGTTTTTAAAAAAAGAAAAAAAAAATAGGTGAAATGGTGGTTGCAAACCATTGGTGGGTTTGTAACCACCATTACCCATGGCGCGCGCCCATCACATTAGCAGCTAACAGGCACTTCTGTCAGCTGCAATTTTTTTTTTTAAGAGACTTAAAACGACGTTGTTTTGAGTCCTTTTTTATTCCATTCCTTCCAAACCCAAGGGGGGGTTCAACAAAACCCACCCCCAACAGTTTCCCTAAACCCAACACCCCCAACCAAACAATCATTTCTACCCCATTCCATTCCATTCCCTCCCCAAGCCCATATACCAAACACCCCCTAAATAAAATGCAGTGGAAGACTGGTTTCACAGAAAGGAATTCTATTGTATCTAACCACTCTGGTAGATTCCAAACTTTTTGAGAACACAAACAGATAAATCCATCTGTTACAAAAGCCACATAGGATAACATATCTAAAACCAAATCACCAACCTTCGAGTAACTATCTGCAAAAGCGCGAGCACGATTGGGTTGGCCAAGATATTGCAAATCAGCTTTCTCTAATCTTCCCTCAGTAAAACTTAATCCACCATCATTAACAGCAAAGCGTAAGAGATTTCCAGTATGGAGTCCTGCCTGAAGATTAAAACATTGTTCAGCACATCAATAAGAAAAAGTATACGAGCACTTTTGGCAGGATATGAGAAAAGCACCTAAGAGAAAGGAGAAATAGATCCGAAACTGCATAAATGCGTAAGTTGCCCCAGGATTTGCTTTAGATTGGTGGGGGCAATTTTTGTCACCTATGATTAGTAGCAAAAACACATCGCTCAACTATTTTTTTTTCTCTTCTTCCCCCCTTAAAAAGGTGATTTTGGGCTTCAATTGGCGGTTGTTTTAGTAATCCCATTTCTAATATTTAACTCCTCAATCTGTAAACACCATTTTGCACAAAGGAAAAGTTATATTATCTTCATGACATGATGACATCATTATATTGAAAGTTTACCAATCCTTCACATCTTAAGCTCTCGAAATTAGCTGTAAAAAATATAGTCATACCTTTTGGATGAAATCGTCATTCAAGCAGCCAAATATGATAGAAGGGTCATCAGAGGTAGCAAGCCTCCCATCATCTAGTAGCTCCAAAACTACCTACAAATTAGAGAAAAGAGAATTAAGCGCCAGCGTGCTTATCAGTGCTATCAAGCTTAACATTACCTATTAAGCACGTTGATTGAGCAAGCATGGTAGTTATGAATAGAAAACCATGCACATAACCTCGTAACTATATCTCAACACAAGTAAATGGAGAAAAATATAAATTTTCAGTAACAAGGTGGCAAAATCTCAGTATAACCAATTATTTGAAATCCCAATCCAATCGGGATGCCACAGTGGCAAACTGAAAATACAAATGCAAGTACACAATTAAGTGATTGAATCTTCTATGAGTTGATGCCAGCAAAGGATACCAAAAAAAAAAATCAAAAAACTCTCAAGTTAGAGATGCACAAATGATGAATATTTTGCACAGAAAGTGAAATACAAGGTTAATGGAACAAGCAATGCCAATCATAATATTGCCAAAAATGTTTTTAAAAAAGTGAATACAATAAGAACAAAGATTGTCTTTCTTCATCTACAAAGATCGGAAAATGAAGATGCACCTGTTGCTGATTTGGAACTTGACCTTTACTATCTGTATCAATAACATACTGACTACAGTTTTCATCCTTCCAGACTAAAGCTAATGGTGTATTTCCTGCCTGATAATGGGCATGCCTACAAGAAACCAAGTGAATGGCATTAGGAAAAAGAAAATCAATCAAAGATGGGAAAAAAAAGGCTCAAAATATTAAGCAAAACCACACATCCAGGCTCATGATCTCAAGAGTCATCAGGAAAATTTCAATAGCTGAAACTCAACCAAAACAACGAGAAATATGATGCACGACAAAGGGAACAAGGGAGAAACAAGAATCTCACTTGTTGTAAAAAAGTAGGCCATCCTTGACATAAGGCATTACTCCAGTGTAAGCCGTTTCCAGACCTTTCTGATCACACTCATAGACAGGAACCGTACTGAATCTAAATTTATGATAAGTGGATGGAGCATCACAAGCCCCGACCTCAACAAGCTTGCTGTTTAACCAGAAAAATCTAAATTCGGCAGTGCACTCATATAACGAGAATCCTGCCCAACAAACCGTGTCAATAACATAGTAGGTTTGATCAGGCTGCAAAATCACATAAAGATACGGCATCAAATTCAGTTGAAATCAAATCAATGAGCTCCAGAAGCTCAGAGAACCTCGATGACAAGTAATGAAATATTCAAAGAACCTCGTGAAATATGCAGTCAAGTATAGAATATGATTGAGCGGATCTATTATTTGTCCGGGCACCACTGGGTAGTGCAGAAGGAAAACGGTGCAAGAGAGTCCCATTTCTTAGCCTACTAACAGTAGTTCCATTCGAAGACACTACAAAGCATCGTTTCCCTGCGGGTCTCGCGAATACATACCTGCAAAAAAAAAAAAAACAATTTTACCTTCAAAGTTGAGAACTTGCACATCTTCTACGAAGTCAATTATATATGAGTTTGTCGATTTTTCAGTAAAACCTTTAACGTCGTCAATAAACCCTTCAAATTGGAAAACTTTCTTACATAATCATCAATAAAGACTGGAAATTGGGATACGGGAAAGGAACTAGGACTAACCAATCGGTACTTAAATTGGGAGGGACATCAATCATCCACTCAGGAAGCATAAGCTGCTTGGCGAACCATCGACGAGCTTCAGCCCCTCTGAGTTTGGAAGCTTGACGTACGTCATAGATGGTGCTAGGGTCTTCGCGTTCGAGTTGGGGTTCGGATGGTTCGAGCTCAAGTTCATGAGGCTGGATTTCGGGGTATTGGGAAGGAGGGGATTTGGGGTCGCTCTGGAAAGAAAGGATGGTGGAGGCTAAACAACGGGCTCTGTCTTGAGCGTCGCGGCGGCTTTGGGCCTGGCGGAGAAGAGAGAGGTCTCTGCGTTTTTGTTGGTCGGAGATAGCAGGGCGTTTAAACGGCCGACGGAGATCATGCGGAGCCATTGCTTCAAAAGACGCTATAGGGAGCTTTGTCTCCAAATTCAATTTAGTGTAGGTGCCAAAGCTAATTTTTAAAGCTCGATAAAAAGAATTTAATTTTATTTTGCCGTCTGTCAAAATGAAACTAAAATAGGAGGTTTATTTCTTTACTAAAATGGTAGCGGGAATGTTTATGAGTTGTATTTAAAAAAGTACAAAAAATACATTTTGATATAAAAATCTTTCATGGTTCAAATTTTTCTCTTTTTTTGGGATTGTTTAATTAGCTGTAATGATGTAGAAAAAAATTCTAATTATTTTTTTCTACATAATTGAGAGAAGATTTTTGAATCCTTTGAATTGAGTTTAGGACCAAAGAAAATTAAAATGCCAACTCTGGAACGGCGGTGGACTGCGTGCGGGTTGCTGTGGCTGTGGCGACCATGGGCGCCAAATCAAAGCTTTAACCTCTACTTATTAGCTTTCATCAAACTAAGTAAATGGGAAGTAAAATAGATGTCATTTAATAGTTCACTGAATTTGTTCTCAAGATTTTTATTTTTGTAGAAAAATCGAAAAATATAGCCCATGAAATTGTCAAATTTTAAATTTTTCTAATTTTTCAATTTCTAACCTTCATTTGTTAGTTTTCATTGAACTAAATGAATGAGATGCGTTTTCATTGAACTAAATGAATGAGATGCAAAATAGAGGTCACTTAATATTCAACGAATTGGTTTTTGTAAAATTCGATTTTTACCAAAAATCAAAACTTATAACCCATGAAAATGTTGAATTTTCAATTTTTTTATTTTTCAATTTTTAACCTTCATTTATTAGTTTTCATACTAAATGAATGATATGGAAAATAGTGACCATTTAATGTTGAACGAATTGGTTTCTCAAAATTCGATTGAACGAATTGGTTTCTCAAAATTCGATTTTTACCAAAAAATCGAATACTATAGTACACAAAAATGTCAAAGTTTCAAATTTTCAAATTTTTTAACTTTCAACCTCTTATTATTATTTCTTCATCAAACTAAGCAGATGAGACGCAAAATTGAGGCCATTCAATAGTTCATTTAATTTGTTTTTTTCAAGATTTTGATTTTTATAGAAAAATTGCATATTAGGGCCTACGGAAATATCAAATTGTAAAAAAGTTGGAGTGTAATGTATTTGGAAAAAGTTGTATTGGAATGTATAAAAATTTTGGTGGGTATTTTTTGATAGAAAAAGTATTTTGGAGAGAAAAATAAGAGAGAAATTTTTTAAAATTATGCGAGAGGAATTTGAGTGCGAAATGTTGAATTTTAAATTTTAAAATAAAAATGTGTTTGAATAGTTTGTTTTTGTTTGAAAACTTACTTATTTGCAAATAAAAATAGTCTGTCCAAACAGACCCTAATTTTCCAATTTTTAACCCTCGTTTATTTGTTTTCATTGAACTAAGTAGATGGGATATAAAATAGAGGCTACTTGATATTCAACGAATTGGTTTCTCAAAAATTCAATTTTTACCGAAAAATATAAAATTTAGCACACAAAAATGTCGAATTATCAAAATTTAAAATTTCCTAATTTTCAACCTCCATTTATTAGTTTTCATCGAACTAAGTGGATGGAATACAAAACAGAGCCATTCGATAGTTCACTAAATTTGTTTCCCAAGATTTTGATTTTTATCGAAAATCAAAAATTATAACAATCAAAAATGTCAAATTTTAAACATTTTTTATTTTTCAATTTTTAACCTTCGTTTATCAGTTTTCATCAAAGTATGTAGATGGGATGCAAAATAGAGACCATTTAATGTTCAACAAAATGGATTCTCAAATATTCAGTTTTTAATTAAAAATCTAATATTATAGCACGTGTAAATGTAAAATTTTCAAAATTTCTAATTTTTCAATTTTTAACCTCTATTTATTAGTCTTCATCAAACTAAGTAGATGAGGTGCAAAATAGAGGCCATTTAATAGTTCGCTGAATTTGTCTCTCATGATTTTTATTTTACCAAAAAATTGAAAATTATAACCTACAAAAGTGTCAAATTTTAAAAATTTCTAAATTTTCAATTTTAACCTTCATTTATTAGTTTTTATTAAACTAAGTGGATGGGACAGAAAATATAGGTCAGTTAATGTTCAACAACTTGGCTTCTCAAACATTTGATTTTTGCTGAAAAATCGAATACTATAACATACAAAAATGTCAAATTTTAAAAAATCAAAATTTTTAATTTTTAAACTCCATTTGTCAGGTTTCATCAAACTAGGCAGATAACATTCTTAACAGAGGCCATTTGATAGCTCACTGATATTGTTTCTCAAGATTTTGTTTTTTATCAAAAAATCGAAAACTATAATCCGCGAAAATTTCAAATTGAAAAAATTTCTAATTTTTCAATTTTTATTCTTCATTTATCAGTTTTTATCAAAGTAAATGGATGGAATGCAAAATAGATGCCATTTAATCTTTAACGAATTGGTTTCTCAAAAATTTGATTTTTACTGAAAAATCAAAGACCATAGAGCATGAAAATGTCAAATTTTCAAAAATTTTAATTTTTCAATTTTTAACCTCTATTTATTATTTTTCAAAAAACTAAGTGGATGAAATGCAAAATATAGGCCATTTAATGTTCAATGAATTGGTTTATCAAGAATTTGATTTTTACTGAAAAGCCGAAAACTATACCATACGAAAATGTCAAATTCTTAAAATTTCAAATTTTTGAGTTTTTAACCTCTATTTATTAGTTCTCATCAAAATAAGTGGATGAGAAGCAAAATAGAGGCCATTCAATAGTACATTGAATTTTCTTCAAGATTTTGATTTTTATAGAAAAATTGAAAAAAATATAGCCCACAAAAATGTCAAATTTTAAAAATTTTGAATTTTTAAACTTCATTTATTAGTTTTCATTAAACTAATAGGATGCAAAATAGAAGCCATTTAATGTTCAACGAATTTGTTTCTCAAAAATTCCATTTTTACTGAAACATCGAATACTGTAGCAACAAAAATGTCAAATTTTCAAATTTGTAATATTTAAATTGTTAACCACCATTTATTAGTTTTCATTAAACATAGTGGAGGAGATGCAAAATTGAGGCAATTTCATGTTCAACGAATTGGTTTCTCACATAATCAGTTTTTACCGAATAATTGAGAACTATAGCCCACAAAAATGTCAAAATTTAAAATTTTCTAATTTTTTAATTTTTAACCTTAATTTATTAGTTGTCATCGAACAAAATGGATGTAATACAAAATAGAGGCCATTTAATGTTCAATGAATTGGTTTTTCAAAAGTTCGATTTTTATGGAAACGTCGAATACTCACAAAAAAATGTCAACTTTTCAAATTTTCAAATTTTTGAATTTTTAGCCTCTATTTATTAGTTTTCATCAAACAAAGTGGATGAGATGTAAAATAAAGTCCATTCAATAGTTCACTATTTTTATTTCTCAAGATTTTGATTTTTATAGAAAAATCGATGAACATAGCCAATGAAAATGTCAAATCCTAAAAATTTCTAATTTTTCAATTTTAACATTCATTTATCTTTTTTCATTGAACTAAGTGAATGGGATTTAAAATAGAGGCCATTTAATATTTAACGAATTGGTTTTTCAAACATTCAATTTTGACTAAAAAATCAAATACTTTCACCCACAAAAATGTTAAATCTTCAAATTTTCTAATTTTTTATTTTTAACCTTCATTCATGAGTCTTCACTAACTAATAAATGGGATGCAAAAGAGAGGCCATTTAATGTTCAACGAATTAGTTTCTCAAAAATTCGACATTTGTCAAAAAATTGAACACTTTATAGCCCACAAAAATGTCAAACTTTCTAATTTTTTAATTTTTAACCTCTATTTATTAGTTTTCATTAAACTAAGTGTACGAGATACAAAACAGAGACCATTCGATTATTCACTGAATTTGTTTCTCAAGTTTTTTTATTTTTATCGAAAAATTGAAAACTATATAAAAATATCAAATTTTAAAAATTTCTTATTTTTCAATTTCTAACCTTCATTTATTAGTTTTCATAAAAGTAAGTGGATGGGAAGCAAAATATAGGTCATTGAATGTTCAATGACTTACTTTTCAAAAATTCAATTTTTACCAAAAAATAGAAAACCATAACCCACGAAAATATCAAATTTTTTAAATTTATAAATTTTCAAATTTTAACCTCTATTTATTAAGTTTTACTAAACTAAGTGGATAGGATGCAAAATAGAGACCAATTAATGTTCAACAAATTACTTTCTAAAAAATTCTATTCTTTCCGAAAAGTCGAAGACTATTACACAGAAAAATGTCAATTTTCAAAATTTCAAATTTTTGAATTTTTAACCTCTATTTATCAATTTTCATCAAAATAAGTAGATGTGATGCAAAATCGAGGCTATTCAACAGTTCACTGAATTTGTTTCCAAGATTTGGATTTTTATAGAAA
Source organism: Gynochthodes officinalis (assembly GCA_020080225.1). Taxonomy (NCBI): domain Eukaryota; kingdom Viridiplantae; phylum Streptophyta; class Magnoliopsida; order Gentianales; family Rubiaceae; genus Gynochthodes; species Gynochthodes officinalis. The sequence continues at coordinate 35,742,044 of CM034622.1, read as the reverse complement.
AATAAAAAAAATATATATGGCCCACGAAAATATCAACTTTTAAAAATTTCAAATTTTAACCTCATGTATTAGTTTTCATTAAACTATGTGGATCATATGCAAAACAGCAGACATTTAATATTCTACAAATTAGTTTATCAAAAGTTTGATTTTTACCAAAAAATCGAATGCTATAGCCACGAAAATGTCAAATTTTTAAAATTTCTAGTTTCTCAATTTTGAACCTTCATTTATTAGTTTTCATTAAATTTAGTCGATGAGATGCAAAATGGAGTCCATTTAATGTTCAATGAATTGGTTTCTTAAAATTTTAATATTTACCAAAAAATTAAAGATTATAGCACACGAAAATATCAAAGTTTCAAATTTTTAATTTTTTAAAATTTTAACCTCTATTTATTCATTTTCATCAAACTAAGTGGATGAGATGCAAAACATAAGCTATTCAATAGTTCACTAAACTTGTTTCTCAAGCTTTTGATTTTTATCGAAAAATTGAAAACTATAGCCCACGAAAATATCAAATTCCAAAAAAAATTAATTTTTCAATTTTTAACCTTCATTTATTAGTTTTCATTAAACAAAGTGGATGAGATGCAAAAGAGAAGCCATTTAATTTTCAACGAATTGGTTTCTCAAAAATTCAATTTTTGCCAAAAACTCGAATATTATAGTACACGAAAATATAAAATTTAAAAATATCTCTAATTTTTCAACTTTTAACCTTCATTTATTAGTTTTCATTAAACTTAGTGAATAAATTGGTTTCTCAAAAATTCAATTTTTATCGAAAAGCCGAAGACTATATAGCATACAAAAATGTCAAATTTTCCAAATTTCAAAATTTTGAATTTTTAACCACTATTTATTAGTTTTCATCAAACTAAGTGGAAGAGATACAAAATAGAGGCCATTAAATGGTTCACTTAATTTTTTTTCAAGATTTTTATTTTTATAGAAAAATTGAATACTATGCCCCGCAAAAATGTAAAGTTTTTAGAATTTCTAATTTTTCAATTTTTAACCTTCATTTATTAGTTTTCATTAAACTTAGTGAATGGGATGCAAAATAGAGGCCGTTTAATGTCCAACAAATTGGTTTCTCACAAATTCAGTTTTTTCTGAAAAAATGAAAAATATAGCCCACAAAAATGTTGAAAATTCAAAAATTTCAATTTTTAACATTCATTTATTAGTTTTTGTCAAAAAAAATTGGATGAGATTCAAAATAGAGGCAATTTAATGTTCAACCAATTGGTTTTCCAGAAGTTCAATTTTTACCGAAAAGCAAAAGACTATACCACACGAAAATGTCAAATTTTTTAATTTTTAAACTCTATTTATTAGTTTTCATCAAACTACATGGATGATATACAAAATAGAGGCCACTCAATAGTTCACTGAATTTGTTTCACAATATTTTGATTTTTATAGAAAAAATCAAAGAATATATAACCCACGAAAATGTCAAATCTTTAAAATTTCTAATTTTTCAATTTTAACCTTGATTTATTAGATTTCATTAAACTAAGTTGGATGGGAAGCAAAATAAGAGGTCATTTAATGTTCAACAAATTGGTTTCTCGAAAATTCAATTTTTATTGAAAAATCAAATACTAACCAACAAAAATGTCAAGTTTTCAAAATTTTAATTTTTAAAAATTTTAAACTCTATTTATTAGTTTTTATCAAACTAAGTGGATGAGATGCAAAACAGAGGCTATTCGATAGATCACTGAATTGTTTCTCAAGATTTTGTTTTTTATTGAAAAATCGAAAACTCCACCCATGAAAATGTCACATTTAAAAATTTTCTAATTTTTCAATTTTTATTCTTCATTTATCAATTTCATCAAATTAGAAAGATGGAATGCAAAATTGAGACTATTTAATGTTTAACAAATTGGTTTATCCAAAATTTGATTTTTACCGAAAAATCAGAAACTATAACACATGAAAATATCAAAATTTCTACTTTTCTAATTTTTGAATTTCTAACCTCTATATATAAGTTTTCATCAAACTAAGAGGATGGGACGGAAAATAGAGGCTATTCAAAAGTTCACTAAATTTGTTTCTCAAGATTTTGTTTTTTATTGAAAAATAGAAGATTATAACCCATGAATATGTCAAATTTTAAAACTTTCTAATTTTTCAATTTTTTACCTTCATTTATTAGTTTTAATTAAATAAGATGATGAGATGCAAAATAGTGGTCATTTAATGTTTGACAAATTGGTTTCTCAAAATTTTGATTTTTGCCAAAAAATCGAATGCTAAACCCACGAAAATGTCAAATTTTTAAAAAATTTAATTCTTCAATTTTTAACCTTCATTTATTAGTTTTCTTCAAACTAAGTTGATGGGATGCATAATAGAGACTATTTAATGTTCATTGAATTTGTTTTTCAAAATTTTGATTTTTATCAAAAAATAAAAAACCACAACCCACAAAAATGTCAATTTTTACAAGTTTCTATTTTTTTTTAATTTTTAACCTTTGTTCATTAGTTTTCATCAAACTAAGTTGATGGTATGCAAAATAGAGACCATTTATCAGTCATTGAATTTGTTTCTCAAGATTTCAATTTTTATCGAAAAATCAAAACCCATAACTCATGAAAATGTCAAATTTTAAAAATTTCTAATTTTTCAAGTTTTAATCTTTATTTATTAGTTTTTATCAAACTACATGGATGGAATTCATAGTAGATGCATTTATTTTTCACTAAATTTGTTTATCAAAATTTTGATTTTTATCGAAAGATCGAATAAATGTCAAATTTTAAAATTTTAACATTACTTATTAGTTTTCATTAAAATAAGTGGATGTGATGCAAAATAGTGGCCATTTAATGTTCAACAAATTGATTTCTCAAAAATTTGATTTTGGCCAAAAAATCAAAAACTACCCATGAAAATGTCAAATTCTAAAAAAAATTAGTTTCTTAATGTTTAATCTTTATTTATTAGTTACATCAATCTAAATTGGAATTAAAGGGCGGCTGCCCAATTTTGCTTCGATTTTACTGTAGCTTGGTGCGATTTTTGGTGCGATTTTGGTGCGATCGTTGCACTGTAGCTATTGTAGCTACAGTGCAACGGTCATAATTTTTTTTTTTTAGGTATTGCACTCTTTCCAGCCGGTAGTAGTCGCATCGTCTCGCTATTCAACGTTTTGCGGCAGTAGTTCGACGGTGGTGCTATTCAACGTCTACAGTTTGGCTTTCGCGCAACGGCATGTGGTGAGAGATAGTTATTAAATTAAAGTTTCTTTCAGCATAGGCCATTTGTAGTGGGCCATTTGAGTGTAGTGTAGTATCATTTTTGTATAGTATTAGTGACCCGATATCACCGGACTTTTGTATGTTTGGTTGAGCCTAGGTTGTCTAGGTTTTCACTGTCTTGCTTTGACTTTTGTCATTCTGCGTGTGTGGTCTAATGCCCTTTGAGCTTCTCGTCCGTTCGAGTCGTTGTTTTAAATGGAGTTATATTTGTTTTTGATGAATCTCTAGCTTTTCTGTAATATTGGCCATTGCACCCAATTTCAATATACTATCGTTTCAGAAAAAAAAAAAAAGTTACATCAATCTAAGTTGGTTGGATGAAAAATAGAGGCCATTTATTTTTCACCAAATTTGTTTATCAAAGTTCGATTTTTATCGAAAAAAAATTTGAATACTATTGCCCACGAAAATTTCAAGTTCTAAGAATGAGGTAGCAGAGACACATTCCATGATCCAGCCAACGAACTGAGAGGGGAATCCCACAGAGTGGAGTAGCCACTGGAGGAAACTCCAACTGATAGAGTCGAAGGCTTTGTGAAGATCAACCTTGAGCATACGTGGGGAAACCCGTTTTCTAGCATACTTACGAAGGAGTTCTTGGACGAGGAAGATGTTCTCATTCATAAGTCTGTTGCCAAGAAAGGCTGCCTGATTTTCACCAACTATTTCCTCCAGAATAGGGGCAATTTGGTTAGCAAGAATTTTGGAAATAACCTTGTAGACAACATTGCAGCAGGAGATGGGTCTGAAGTCATTAACTGTTGAAGCTGCGGGGGACTTAGGAACGAGAGCAATAACGGCATGATTGAGTTGCCGGAGTAGCCTGCCCGTCATAAAGAACTCCTGGACAGCACCAATTGAGTTGCCGGAGTCAGTACATTATCTATTACTCCCACAGTCCCACGGTCCCGCCTCCTGCCATATATTAGTAGTATTTTCCTTCATTTACTGTTAATTAGCGGGTCGTAAATTAGTTACTACTAATTGCTGTCTGGAGAAGAAAATGTTGAATGCTGGGTAGTACACACTACAGAGGAGTATATACCAAACGGCACAACGTTTTCGCATTCTCCAGCCATCCTTCCCTCCTCTGGTCCCCTCCCTCGCTGACTCATTCATCGTTGTTTTTTTTCCTTTTGCTGTGTGAGCGTGTGTATTTGAGGGCCCAATAAGACAGTAACGGAGTGGCACCATCTAATCCAGATGATAGCCAGTGATTTCTAAGTCAATTACAGCTGCTGCAAACCAACTGTAAACACTTAATTGCAGAGGTTTCTTTCCTCGATTCAACCCTCAAAAAAATCATATCTTTTATGCCCGCTCGCTGCTTGTTTGATAACCCCTTTACCCAAGTACTTGTGAAATTTAGCCGTGCCCCAGCCAAATAGATAGATAGATACAGGAAGGACCAACACTCTGCAGGAATTTGAGCTGGACAAAGTCAAACTCAATATTTTAATTTAAAGTCAACAGTCTAAATTATTGAATATCTCTTCGAATCTCCATTCTGAGTAAACGTTTACCTTGATTTCTCTATTCTTTTTCACATTAGAATATAAGCAGATGATCATCGTTAGTCAGTAAACAGAAAGCTCTCGGCTTTTTGGAGCTAAAGTTGACACTGCTCCACTTGTTTCCATTCTAACCATCAACACGATGATTACTCATACTCCAATTATGGGATTCGTTCTTTTGCTAATGTTGTTGGGTTCTCTATTGATCTCTAATTTTGCTTCAGCCCATGTCGGGATACAGCCATTATCCAAAATCGCAATCCATAAAGCCACTCCTGCTCTTCGTGATTCAGCTTCCATGAAAGCATCTCCCCTTATTCTTGGTTTGAAGGTGACCTGCAATGACAAATCAACTTCCCTTGTCTTTTTTATAACGGCATTCCCTTCATTTGTTTGTTGCCAACTTTATTTTATTTGATAAGCAGCAGATTTTATTTTATTTTTCTTTGAATTCTTAGTAGTTGTTGTTTCGAAGGTATAGCAGTAGTAAAATGGCAGTTGTTTGCTTTGTGCCGTCTGTTGATGTTCTTGTAATAGCCAAAAGAGGGCCTTCACTACATTCTTCCGTCTCGATTTTTTCAATATGTTAATGCACTTTACATGTGTGTGTATATTTCTGAAGTTTCCTTTCTTTTGCATGTTTGGTCATATGGATTCTTAATGAAGGCCATGTCGAGTAGGTCAATTTTATGAACTTTTTGACTTGTGTGAATAAACATTCTAATAATTCTTTTATTGATTTTGAGACCCTACCTTAAATAAAGAATATAATATCAGAACAGTGATGAGCATCTATCCTATTTTAAGGATTGAATCAGTTTAGAGACCCATTGAAGTCTTTGATGTTTTATTTGTTAGTACGATTGCAGGGTGAGGACTCCGAATGGGTAACTGTTGATCTTGAGAACTCTGAACCCTCTAATGATGATTGGATTGGAGTATTCTCTCCCGCAAAGTTCAAGTAATGTTCACCTTTATAATCCTTTGAATTCTGATCTGCTAGTCAATTTGCTTGCTTACAAGATATGTTAAGCGGAGGAAGTTCCTCAGTGCTGTATTACAGTAGCTCTATGGCTCAATTTTGTTAATAAATGGTTGCATATATCACCATCCTTTTTTTGTTTAAGTTCTTTTCTTATGGCTAGACAACTAAAATGGTGGCTTTGCACATTTCAGTGAATCAACTTGTCAGGAGCAAAATAACCAAAAAGAACAGGAACCATATATATGCACGGCGCCAATAAAGGTGAAACTGCCTTTTTATTTCATATATATAAAATAAGTTATTATGAGATGACTTTTTTACAATATCATATCCTGTTAAATGGTTGTTGCAGTATCAATATGCAAACTTCTCAAGCTCCAAATATACAAAAACAGGCAAAGCTTCAATCAGGTTCCAGTTAATCAACCAGCGAGCTGATTTCTCCTTTGTGTTGTTTTCGGGTGGTTTGTCAGATGTACGTAAATGCACTACTGCTCCTTAATAATTTCTTTTACGTACCACACCAGAGATGTATTCATCAATTCTCTGTCGCCCTAATGATGGGTGTTGGAAATTACAGATAATATGGAGAAAATCATAGTAGTTAATAAATGCATACTTTTGCATTTTGTTTATTTATCTTTCTTAGGTAATTAATAATGTTGAAGACTGTACTTAATCCAATAAACTATGCCACATGTTGAACTAATAACTGTTTGATCTGCTACAGCCAAAACTATTAGCAGTTTCAAATTACATAACTTTTGCAAATCCTAAAGCTCCTGTCTATCCCCGCCTTGCTCAGGGAAAGTCTTGGAATGAAGTAAGTTAACAATGTGCAAGTGCTTCCTTTTTCTTATTTTCTCCTTTCAATTCTCTGGGATGCCATTGCTTTTCTGTTGATTATTTTGTCGTGTAGCTTGGTTTGTTCAACTTGTGGGCATTACTTTCTTTGTATATTTTTAATATTATCTTTTTTAATTGCTTGATCTCATTTCTCACCCCACTAACTCAAAATTTGCATAAATAACAAACTTAGATTCAGCTTTTGGCCATGTGATCTCTAAAATACTGTACATCCAATGTCCACCTCATCCCTTTTCTTTTCATCTGCAGATGACAGTCACCTGGACAAGTGGCTATAATCTAGATGAAGCCATACCTTTTGTTAAGTGGGGGATGAAGGGTCAGAATAAAAGGCATTCACCAGCAGGCACACTCACATTCCAACGAAACAGCATGTGTGGTAAGAAACTAATTTTGCTTGTTCTTGCTGGTTTCAGTTCTTAGCATGAATGAAAACTCACGTCTTTTTTAGACCAATTTTGAAAATTAAAGCCCAGATCGATGGCTACAACTGGGAAAAAGTGCTTCTTTCGGCAATTCTTTCTTTTGTGCCCAGAAAGCTGGCCTATCACTAATTAAAGATAAAAAAGAGGCATGGATATGAATATGACACTTAATTAACCACATATCATCTTCTTTTGGTCTGAAAGATTACCATGTTGAATGTTGATTGTGGTGTTTGATAGATTTTTGTAAGAATGATTATAGGTTTGACTTGATGTACCATAAAAGATTATTTGTGGCTTAATATGTCGAATTTTTACCTGAGATAACATGCTAGCAAGCTGAGTTCTTCATCTTGTCTCAACTTGTATATTTTGCTCACTTTTGTTTGTGAGAAAAAGTGGCATTATATGAATTTGATCTAGGACCAACATTTTCTCAGATTTATTTTGTAATATTAACACTAAAAGAATATTGAAAAACTAGCGTTTAACTAATAAAGTACTTTAACATGACTTGTAGGTTCACCAGCTAGGACAGTTGGCTGGCGTGATCCTGGTTTCATACACACAAGTTTCTTAAAGGATCTTTGGCCAAACACTAGGTGAGTTTTCGTCGAGCACAATTTTTCTATCCATCTGATTAACTTCAATAATTGATGATCTCGCATTGAGGTTGTGATAATTATTTTTCAGGTATTCCTACCAGATGGGACACCTGCTACCCAATGGTTCATATGTTTGGAGCGGAAAATATTCATTTAAATCATCCCCCTATCCAGGACAGGACTCATTGCAGCGTGTCATTATATTTGGAGATATGGGGAAGGTAAAGTGATAACATAAACTGTTATATCTCCTACATTTCCATTTACATAATCCCGTTTAGCTTGTGGAACATAGATGTTGGGTCCTTCTTATGCTGCCCTCATGCAGTCAAAATCTAGTCTTCAAGGATTATCAGAAAATTTGTATTATCATATTGATTTCCTTTAAAACATAAAACTAACCTGCTGCTAATTATTTCTGGAAATTAAGCATGTAGAACTGTGCTGAAAAGATTTATATTATCTTTAGCTTATATTTGTTTCAAATGTAAAGAAGCCTAAATATTTTGCTAATTTATGTTGATCGGTGCTTTCCATGAATGGCTGTTAATAAGAAAATATAATGACACTTTTATTGGCATGTGTGATTGCAAATGATTCTCTTTCTACGTTCATTTAAACATGCAAATATGCTCTTTTATGCATGCTAGAGATTTTGTCATTGCATGCATTCATTTCCTTTTTCTAACTGACCAGCTTTGAAATGTAATTTAATGCGTGTTCAACTCATTTGAACAAGTTCTTTATATTTGGTCGTGTCACTACTTATTCAAAATGATTAATTAGTTTTGACTGTTTCTTTATAGTTCAATACAAAATACTAATGTCAAACACTTTTTTTCAGGCAGAGAGAGACGGGTCAAATGAATACAGTAATTATCAGCCTGGTTCACTTAATACAACTGACCAACTGATTAAGGATCTCAATAATATAGACATAGTTTTCCATATTGGAGACATCTGTTATGCAAATGGATATATATCACAATGGGACCAATTCACCTCACAGGTGGAACCCATAGCATCGAGTGTGCCCTATATGATTGCAAGGTTTCATGATTTTATTGTGCATTTGTTTGTCATTTTTTATCTAAGGTTTAAATCAGAGAATTTATGTTTGAGCTATTTCTTTTCCAATTTCTGGCAACAGTGGCAATCATGAGCGTGATTGGCCTGATACTGGATCATTCTATGACACAATGGATTCTGGAGGAGAATGTGGTGTACTTGCTCAGAATATGTTCTTTGTTCCTGCTGATAATAGAGCAAAATTTTGGTAAAATATTCTGTGTTCTGGATATCATGGGAGAAAATTTAGGTGATTGGAAAGAATTTGTGTCAACCGCCTTGAATATTATCAAGAATTATTGAAATTCAGCTAGGATGGTGTGGGTTGTAATGCTTTTGCTTTTACTTAAAGAAGTACTACATTATTAAATTTTAATTTTAGATACTGTTTCGCAGTTCAAAAAGCAAGGACACTTACCTTTTTTCGAACTCTTGAGAACCGCAAAAAGAAATTGTTGTGAGAATTCTAGAGAAATCACAAGGGGGGAAACAAAACTTGAAAGCAACATCATGTATCATTGTTATTGTTCTTATTTGCATTTAGCATATAGCTGGGTAAGCCATCACACAATGTGACATTTGAAGTACATTTGTATGCACATGCAGGTATTCGACAGATTATGGAATGTTTCATTTTTGCATAGCAGATAGTGAGAATGACTGGAGGGAGGGATCTGAACAGTATAGGTTCATAGAGAAATGCCTGGCATCAGTGGACAGGCAAAAGCAACCTTGGCTCATATTTGCTGCTCACCGAGTCCTTGGCTATATTTCAAATTTAAATTATGGCTTTGAAGAGCCCATGGGAAGGGAAAGCTTGCAGAAGCTGTGGCAAAAATACAAGGTGGACATTGCGTTCTATGGTCATGTCCATAATTATGAAAGGACTTGTCCTATTTACCAGGTAAACATTTTGTTGCAAATTAGTTTTCTGTCTGTGTGTCTGAATTGAAGTCCATACCAATTTACCAAGTCATCTTTATACTGAATAAATGAGAACATTAACCTGCATTCCACACCAGTGCATTCACGTTTTTTGCTTTTAAATGATGAAATGAATGCTACTTCTTTAGATGTAAATTGTAATTGTATGCTAAGTTGCAACCATTAGCCTGCATGGTGGAACACACCTCTTACAGGATTGTACCCAAGAAGAGTACTAAAACACATGGAAAGATTTTAAATGAGCCCTATATTATACTAGGATTGTTCCTTCAGTTTTGTTCCTTGATTAGGTATTGCGGTTAGTCATTGAGTTGCGAAATTTCCTACTAAACTGAATGTACACTGGCAGGAAATCCCTCATTCACGGTTAACTATATTGGCCAGAGATGACATAAGAGCAATTGTTCTAAAGTTTTTAAACCTGGAGTATTGATGGTACAATGATTATTGTCTTGACCAAAAAAAAAAAAGGAAGAAGAAGAAGAAGAAACAGAAGATTGGAAACAAACCTAATATGAGACTATGAATATAATTTTTCATTTTGAGGTGAATACTCTGAAAAATTAGAGTGTATCATTGATTTTGTGTTAACGCCGAAGAAATTTCTTAATTATGCAGAATCAGTGTGTGAACTGGGAAAGATCACATTACTCTGGGGTGGTAAATGGGACAATTCATGTAGTTGCTGGAGGAGCTGGAGCACGTTTACCGCAGATTAGCCCTGTCAACACCAAGTGGAGTCTGTACAAGGATTATGACTGGGGATTTGTGAAACTCACGGCATTCAACCACTCCTCTCTTCTATTCCAGTACAAGAAGAGTAGGGATGGGAAGGTTTATGATTCTTTCAAAATATCAAGGGATTACAAAGATGTATTGGCCTGTGTTCATGATGGTTGTGAAGCAACCACTTTAGCTTCCTGAATTGGTTATGGCTATGTCTATGTCAGCAATAGGACATTCTATGTCTTGATAAACGTAACAAGCTTTTCATTTGTGTAAGCCAAGCGGAATAAACTGGAAGTTCGTGGAAAATGTTAAGTTTAAAGATGGGACTATTTTATGTTGGTAGTAAATGATTATTTTTTCTCCATTAATAATTTAGAAATTGCCTCGCGATGAGCTTATCAAAATTCGCTGGCCTACTCTTTTTTACCAGGGCAATTTTGGTCTCAGGTGGCAACAAAAGTTTCAATTTCTGGAAATTCCGGCCTGATATGCCATTACAGATTAGCATCATCATCAACACCACCATTACAGATTAGCGAACAGAAGAAAAACCATTGAACAGCAATCCCCCATCTTTTTCATCCCTAGGAGAAACAAGTGAATCAGGGAGGTACAGGTATAGAAATCTGAACAAAAGAGAGTAGCAAGCAGTTAATAAAAACGGCCATTTACTTCTATTTACTAGAAATGGCCACTAATTTTTCAATTTTTAACCTTCGTTTATTAGTTTTAATTAAAGTAAGTTGATGGGATGCAAAATAGTGGCCATTTAATGTTTAACGAATTGGTTTCTCAAAAATTTGATTTTTGCCGAAAAATCGAATGCTAAACCCACGAAAATGTCAAATTTTGAAAATTTTTAATTCTTCAATTTTTAACCTTCATTTATTAGTTTTCATCAAACTAAGTTGATGGGATGCATAATAGAGGCTATTTAATGTTTATTGAATTTGTTTTTCAAAATTTCGATTTTTATTGAAAAATAAAAAACCACAACCCACAAAAATGTCAATTTTTACAAGTTTCTGATTTTTTAATTTTTAACCTTTGTTCGTTAGTTTTCATCAAACTAAGTGGATGGTATGCGAAATAGAGACCATTTATCAGTCATTGAATTTGTCTCTCAAGATTTTGATTTTTATCAAAAAATCAAAACCTATAACTCATGAAAATGTCAAATTTTAAAAATTTCTAATTTTTCAATTTTTAATCTTTATTTATTAGTTTTTATCAAACTAAGTGGTTGGAATTCATAGTAGATGTCATTTATTGTTCACTGAATTTGTTTATCAAAATTTTGATTTTTATTGAAAAATCAAATACTATAACACACAAAATGTCAAATTTTAAATTTTAAATTCTAAACATTATTTATTAGTTTTCATTAAAATAAGTGGATGTGATGCAAAATAGTGGCCATTTAATGGGAAATTTGCATATATAGCAGGGTTGACCGTTGACTTTGCAAATATAGCACCTTCCTTTTTTTCCTTGCAAACATAGCACTTCAGGGCTGAACAAAGACCAACATACCCCTCTCTCACTTCAGTTCTTCATAGCATCTCTTCTTCGGTTTTTTCTCTCTAAACTCTCTAAATTCGCAGACCCTCTCTTCTTCGGTTTTTTTGTCTAAGTTCACAGCTCTCTAAATTCGCAGACCCCATTGCTCGTAATTTCTTTTCTCTCTAAGTTCGTAGAAGTTTGCAGACCCCATTTGCTCAGTTGCTTTACTCAGTAATTCTTCATTTTCTTAACATTACAAAACTCCCTCTACAACAAAACAATATATATCACCCGTTTTAATGGCAAGCACAAAAGGAGGACCATCATCTTCAAGTAAGAATGTGCAGGCTCACAAGGTCAGTCGAAATTGAACTACAAATTGTCTTTTTATTCTTATGAATTCATACTGAGAGTGTTTGATAGAGTGCAGTGTTATTGAATGTTGGAATTTGAGTTGGGTTTGTTTGAATTTGTAATTGGTTTTCGACAGAAGTGAAATTTGGTCGAACCCTAGGTCGAGTAATTAGTCGAGCCATATTGTTGGTCGAGTATTTAGTCGCGTTAATAGTCGAGCCTGAAGTGGAGTAACAGTATACGTCGAGTTAATAGTGGAGTTTAACGTCGAGTTTAATTAGGGCTTGGACCAGAAATGCAATTTGGTCGATCCATAGGTCGAGTAATTAGTCGAGCCATATTGTTGGTCGAGTATTTAGTCTTGTTAATAGTCGAGCCTGAAGTCGAGTATTCATATTGAGTTAATAGTTGAGCAAATTATCAAGCAGCATGCTACTTTTATTTTCTTTCATGTCTTGCAGGAGAAATCAGTCATCGTATCTCAGCATATGCAAGAAGCAATGAATGCTCTCGGCCCCGACATAGCGGCGCTGGCAGAGAGATGCCAGCAAAATGCTGCCCGCTTAGAAAAGGGCGTCAAACATCTAAACGAGGGAGTCAACCGTTTGGATGCTCGTGTTGCCAAGTTGGAACATAAGGGCGTCAAACGTGTTGCGAAGCTGACGGCCAAATTGGATGCTCGTGTTGACAAGTTGGAGGCCAAAATTCGGCGTTTACAAAATGCCATGGGAATGATTACGAAGAAGTCGGAGCTTTACGAAGTGGACGAATGTAGTAGCGCAGTTGAAGACAATTGACATGTTTTAACTTTGTATTAGTCTTTACTTTTATTTTAAGGACCATTGTGTTTTAAGAAATTGTCAATTTTACTTTTGTGTTTGGAACAATTTGTTGTTATATTGAATTTTGATATAATTTTGATCTTGCTCGACTTCAGTCAAGTATCATTTTTACTTTTGTCACTGTTACTCGACTTCAGTGAAAGTTTAGTGTTTTTAAAATTTTATATTTTCGTGTATTACGTCTCGCTCAACCATCAACTCGACCAAAAACTCGACCCAATTACTAAGTCTAATTTTACTCAACCAAATACTCGACAAAAAACTCGACCTAATACTAAGTATAGTTGTGTTTTTAATTTTATTTTCACTCGACCGAAAACTCGACAGAAAACTCGACCCAATAATTAGTCTAGTTTATTTTTTAATTTTATTTTCGCGTGCAAAAAGACCTACTGTCGCTTCAGTTCCCTCTTTATTTTCGCACTCTCTCTTCTTTTCGAAAACCTACCGAGTGGCCGTTCCTCTTCATTTGCTCAGTTGCGTTGCTCAGTAATTCTTCATTTTCTTAACACTTCAAAACTTCCGGATTCAACAAAACAATACATATCACCCGTTTCAATGGCAAGCAGAAAAGGAGGACCACCATCTTCAAGCAAGAAAGTGCAGGCTCTCGAGGTCGAGGTCAGTCGATATAGAACTAAAAATTGTTTTTTTTTTCCTTATGAATGTATGAATGTATGTATGGCCAGTGGTTTACTAATATCATCATTGTGGTTCTCTGAACGATTTATTGATACAGGTTTTGCCTATTCATCATTTGCCTGTAATCCACTTTATTCCAAAATCTGTTCTGACCCTTAAAAGGCTAATAAGAGTTTCAATGAACCAAACCCAATATCTTTTAGTCCCTCGAAGGTGTAAATATACACTAAATATTGCATGTATGCAAAATTTTCCCCTAATACTTTGCAAAATGTCCCATTATGATGTTAAAATGTGACAAGGAAAAAGGCCTTAGTGAGAGTTTAAACTCAAACATTAATCTCGAGAAAGAAAATATTATTTCCATGTTGGAATTTGAGTTGGGTTTGTTTGAATTTGTAATTAGTTTTGGACAGAAGTGAAATTTGGTCGAGGCATTGGACGATTAATTAGTCGAGCCATGTGGTTCGTCGAGTATTTAGTCGCGTTAATAATCGAGCCAAAAGTATACGTCGAGTTAGTAGTCGAGTTAAAGTCAAGTTAGGTTAGGGATTGACTAAGAATGCAATTTGGTCGATCATAGGTCGAACCCTAGGTCGAGTAATTAGTCGAGCCATATTGTTTGTCGAGTAATTTGTCTCGTTAATAGTCGAGCCTGAAGTCGAGTTAGTAGTCGAGCAAATTATCAACAGCATGTTACTTTTATTTTCTTTCATGTCTTGCAGAAGGAGAAATCGGTCATCCTATCTCAGCCCGCGCAAGAAGCAATGAATGATCTCAAACGTATGAATAAGGCCGTCAAACGTGTTGCGAAGCTGGCTGCCAAATTGGATGCTCGTGCTGACAAGCTGCATGCCAAAATTCAGCGTTTAACAAATGCCCTTGGAGGAAATGATTCTGAAGAGGGCGAATGTAGTAGCATAGTTGAAGACAATTGACATGTTAAACTTTGTATTAGTCTTCACTTTTATTTTATTAAGGACCGTTATGTATTAAGACATTGTCATTTTTTACTTTTAAGTTTCTTTGTATTAGTTTATGAACGTTTATTAAGAAACTTTGTATTTATGAAGGTTTATTTATTTTTTAAAATTTTAGAATAAAAACTCGACCAAAAACTCGTATTCGCTCGACCTGAAACTCGACGAAAAACTCGACCTACTGATAAGTCTTAATTTTGAAAAAATATATTTTGTTCGACATATTACTCGATATAAAACTCGATCATTAAACTAAGTATAGGTTTCTTTAATTTTATTTTCGCTCGAACTACTACTAGACCTAAGACTCGACTTAATACTAAGTATAGTGTTGTTTTTAATTTTATTCTTGCTCGACTGACTACTCGATATAAAACTCGACCTAATAATAAGTCTAGTATCCATTTTTATTTTATTTTCGCGCGTAAAAAGACCTATATGCCTCTCTGTTTTGAAAGAAAACCAAAGGCCACGCGAACAAAAACATAACATAACCGACTTCTGCTAACCTCTTCAGTACCTTCAATTATTCATTCGAGCAGTCATCTTCAACCTCATAGCTTTCTTCAAAAGCATCATAACCCATTCCAACCATCCAATCATTTTCAATGGCACGCACAAGGGGAGGACCATCTACCACCAAGGCGGCCTCGACTGCCATAGAGAAGACGGGGAAGAAGGATACTCATCACCGCGAGGTGAGCTCTATATTACAGAAAATGCTCATTTCATTTTTCTTTTGGTTCAAAGTCTAGATATTGTACATACTGGGTTGTATGAATTTGATACATTGGAACCGGGTTGTTTGAAGTTGAGGGCAATAAAGGTCGGGCAGAGCAGTGGTATATAAGAAGTCGAGCTGTAGGTCGAGCCCTAGCTAGAGCCCTATGTCGAGCACTATTAAAAAGTCGAGTTTCATTTCGGGTTTTTAGTCGAGTTTAACAGTCGAGTCATAGGTTAGTCGAGCTAAAATTCTAGGCAAAACATATATAAGGTCAAGTTTTTGATGTCGAGCTGAATTCGAGAATGAGGTCGAGTACTATATTTCGAGTAATTTAGGTCGAGTTTATAGTCGAGTGTTTGGTCGAGCGTAGTCCCGATTTACTTCATCTCTATCTTCAACCCTAATTTACTACACCTCTTTTCCTCAGGACCCTCTAAAGAAGCAAATGGTTGTTCAATGTGATTTCTTCAATGCCAATGTGTCACAGTATTGCTACTATCCAAATATGCTACGCATAAGGACTAAACTAACCGGGCAGCAGAAAGACATACTCAGACGGGAGAGCAGTCTGGCCGGAATTGCTTTGGACCACCAACATACATTTTGGTGTAAACAGATCATCCACAGCGTGCTATTGCGCCAATTAAAGATAGATGAGGCAAACAAGGCGGACAATGCGATGTACTTTAATTTCGAAGGTAAGAAGGTGAAATTTGGAAGGAGGGAGTTTGCACTAATCACTGGGTTAAGGATGTGAGATTTTGATCGCGAGTACGCCAAATACCAGGCACCTGATGGTCCGAGTTTGATTAGTAAGTATTTGACTGGGGAAGGTAGGCACGAAGACACAACATACGCGGACGTTTTCAAAGCATACAATCAAATTTCCGACAGCTATTCGGACGAAGTTGTTGTCTCCCTGACTTTGTTATTGCTATACACCTCCATCCTCGGAGAACAAAAGAGAAACCATATTGAGGACAAGGTGGTTCATCTGGCATGCGACTGGAGGAAATTTGATAAGATGCCTTGGGGCGAAATTTCTTTCAGGGCAACAGTCGATATTGCGCGCAAGGCTATGACCAATGCCTTGAAACAGTCCCGGGACGTCGATAATAGGACGTACACTGTTGGGGGCTTCCCAGTGGCGCTAGGGGTAAGGATTTACGACCCATAAGCATATTTAATTGTGTTTTTTCTGATTTGAAAGAACTCATTATTTTCCAATCATAGGTGTTCGCATATGAGGTGATGCCGCATTTGGAACGCTTCTCATTAGTTGAAATGGTCGAAACCACTGGGTGCAAGCCACGAATGTTCAGGTGGAAAGGAGTGAAGACCCACCGCTCTGTCCAAGAAAAGAATAAAGTATGGTCGAAACGGTTGGTTAGCGGAGAGGTATGATTTCATAGTGTTTTGTTTTTTCCTCCTCCCATAGTTGATTGTGGTACTGCGTAGTTTCATTACTGACCATATTTTGTATTGCAGCCAGTTAAAGTGATCCCAATAACTCCAACTCCGGATGAAGCTGCACAATTTTTGACTTGGGAGGACGGAGAAAAGGCCGAATCCGAAAAGGATGTGGGGTTGGAAGAGGATGAAGAAGAAGAAGAAGCAGATGGGCAGCCCCATCATGCCTCCGTGGGATCCGAAAAGGCGGCCGATCCTTCATTGGATAGGGCAGCCAGACGGGAGGCTCGCAAGCTTTTCATAAGTCAGGTTCTGGAACGGCTGGAACGGTCGGAGACCCGTATCGCCGAGGTGGAAACCCTTAATAAAGATCTGACCGCCACTGTCCAAAACCTGACACATATTGTCGAGCAACTACGGTCCGAGGTGCGTGGGAGTCCGACTGATCATAAGGATGAAGATCCCGCCAACCCTTCAACTGCTTTGGTTGTTGTTCATCAATACAGTTCCGAAGAAAAGACTCCTTCCATCCCGGTCGTTGTTGAAATTGAGAGCCCTCCACTAGCCCTGATGAAGCAGAACCCCGGGAAAGAACACAGTTTTGCCATAGAGGACTCTCCCGGGGTTATCAATTTGAGCCTGTTGCTAACCATTGAATATCCCACACCCCAACCACCGATAGTTGGCCAGCGTTTCAGTATTGAGGATTTCCAACCGGGGCCCGACGAGATTGATGACATGAAAAAGTGGCTGAAGCTTTCAAAGCGGCAGTTCCCTGTGGACCCCGGTTTTCGACCTCGATTCTGACTTGCTGAAGACTATGATGCTTGAAAATGAATGGCTATCAAATGATGTAAGTGGCAATCATACTCCTTCGTCGTTGCACATAGATTAGTTTTAAACTAATATTTGTGTTGTTCTATTTTTCAGCATCTCAACTTATACACGTCCATGCTCCGGAAGAGGGTCCTGGTAATGGGCCGCAAAGATGTATCAATATTGGAGACGCACTTTGATGTAAGTTACTGATCATATTCAACATTCCATTGACTGTGTAGAATATAACCACTGATGACATTTCGGTGTGTTTATTTGTCGTGACAGACTGATATGAAGACGATGTACGCAACCCAGCGGGATCCAACCTATGAAGACTTGGCAATGAAGCAATTTGTCGGTTCAGTGCCATATGAAGTTGATTGCCGGTATGCCAACCATTTCTTATTTCCCTCGCATGTCGATGGCAATCATTGGATACTCGTTAGGGTTGAATTCAGCTCGAGGACGATCCACGTGTACAATCCGCTTGACCAGAAGGGGATCGTCCAAAAACTAGACCACCTTGTTCGAATAATGCCAAAAATACTACAAGCATGTGAGATGGAAATGATAGATAACTGGCAGGTCGAGGTGGAGAGGGGATTGATAGGCCAAACACCGGGGTTAGCACTTTAAAAAATGCCAAATGTCAATTTTTTATTTTATCTTTTATTTCTAATAACTAGTGGCTTTTGTTTCGTATAGCACTGGAGATTGTGGCGTGTATGTTTTGAAATGGGTTGAACGGCTAATTCACGGGTTGCTGCTGGGGTCGTTCAAAATTGACAATGTAATGGATGCTCAGACTGAGCTGGCCGCCGCTTTGTTTGCACATGCAAGGCAAGAGGACCAAAGAAGAGCAAAGCCGGCGAAGAAAAAAAGAAAATGATTTCATTCGTATTTGTACATATATTTTGTATACAATTGTACAAATATTTATACATTTGTACATATATTTATTTATTTGTGCATATATTTATACATTTGTACATATATTTAGACATTTGTACATAAATTTATACATTTGTATATATATATTTATACATTTGTGCATATATTTATACATTTCATTCCTATTTGTACATTATATAATTAGGTCATTCTTTAAAAAAAGACGAGTCCAACGTCGAGTTTAAAGTCAAGCACATGACAGCCAGAAAGTAAAATTCAAAAAAGTCGAGTTTAAAGTCGAATTTAAAGTCGAGCACATGACAGTCGGAAAGTAAAATTCAAAAAAGTCGAGTTTAAAGTCGAGTTTAAAGTCAAGCACATGACAGTCGGAAAGTAAAATTCAAAAAAGTCGAGTTTAAAGTCGAGCACATGACAGCAGGAAAACATATATTAACAAAAGTCGAGTCTAAAGTCGAGTAAATGTCGAGCACATGACAGCAACAAAAAACGAAAAATAAAAAGTCGAGTCCAACGTCGAGTTTAAAATCGACCACATGACAGCAGGAAAACATATTTCAACAAAAGTCGAGTCTAAAGGCGAGTCAAAGTCGAGCACATGACAGCAACAAAAACCGAAAAATAAAAATTCGAGTCCAACGTCGAGTTTAAAGTCGGGCACATGTCAGCCAGAAACCAATATTCAAAAAAGTCGAGTTTAAAGTCGAGCACATGATAGCAGGAAAACATATTTTAACAAAAGTCGAGTCTAAAGTCGAGTTAAAGTCGAGCACATGACAGCAAGAAAACATATTTTAACAAAAGTCGAGTCTAAAGTCGAGTTAAAGTTGAGCACATGACAGCAGGAAAACATATTTTAACAAAAGTCGAGTCTATTGTCGAGTTAAAGTCGAGCACATGACAGCAACAAAAAATGAATTAAAGTAAAGTCGAGTCTATCGTCGAGCTAATGTCGAGCACATAACAACAAAAAAAAATATTTTAAAAAAGGTCGAGTGTAACGTCGAGTTTAAAGTCGAGCACATGACAGAAACAAAAACTTATTTTATCTGTTTTTGTTTTGAGTCGGTTGGTGTGCAGAAGAAGAACGTCTTCAAAATTTAAGCATTCATGGCTGAGATGAAGATAAAAAAACAATAACAATAGCAAATATTTGAAAGAAATACTTCACAAATTAATTACATAAACTCCATCACAAATTCATTACACAAATTCCTTACATAAACTCTATCGCATATCAATTATTCGCCTTACAAACGTATGGATTCGAGCAGGTTTTACGGTTGTGACCACTTCCTCCGCAACGACCACATTTCTTTGTTACTTTCTCCTTTCCAGTTGAACGGATTCTCTGTTTCTTGGGCCGCCCGCTTTTAGACCTGGGTTCCGGAAGAGCTAGTTGAATGCATAGAACTTCTTCAGGGACAACCCAATTCTCAGGCTCACCGACTGGGAGAATGGGATCTGCATACGCGGATAACAGTGCATCAGTGTGATAAAAAGGCGAGCATAAGGCGTAGTGGTCGATTTGTCTGTGCCGGGATGCAGCTAATGCATGGCCACAAGGGAGTTGGTCCATATCAAACACCCGGCACGTGCACGTTCTACTTTGCAAATTCACTATAGCCGACCGATTTGATAGGTCTCGAACATTCCATATGTGTAGATCAACCGGCTCAAAGAACATACGCTTGTGCTTCTCTCATTCTGCCATCAAACTCAGCTTCGATGTATGGGGTTGTGTGTGAGTTCAATTCACGGGCCGCCGTACGCCTTTCATAAAACCATCTCTGTAGCGTGTTACGAATGTACTCAACCAAACAATGAATTGGTAATTCACGCGCATCCTTTAAGAGTGCGTTGAGACATTCCGCAATGTTGGTGGTCATTATGGTATAGCGTCTACCTTGAGAATGTACCCTTGCCCATCGTTCAATGCCGACCTCAGTTAAATACTCACACACCCGTGAATTTTGACATTCAAGGATTCTCCACAGTTCATCGAATTCAGCAAGAGTATAAGCCTTGGCAGCCTTAAAGTAGACAGGGAGCATGTCGTTTCTTTTGAATGTTGCTCTAAGGTTGTTGCTCAAATGATAGATACACACTCCATGGAAGGCATTCGGAAAAACAGTTGATATACCCTTCGCAATGCTCTTATGTCTATCCGAAACAAACACCAAATCCTCGATCTCATCACCTATAGCAGCCTGTAACCTTTCCAAAAACCACTCCCACGACGCATCATTTTCTGAATCGACCACTCCCCAGTCGATGGGGTACACTTGGTTGTTACCATCCATGCAAGTTGCAACAAGTAATGACCCAGGGTATTTTCCCTTCAAGAAGCATGCATCAACAGCAAGAACGGGGCGTATAGAAGTTCGAAATCCACGTAGAGATGGGCCAAATGCGAAAAAAAGGTATTTGAAGCGCCCATCTTCTTCCATTTCAAGATCAGTAAACGTACCCGGATTACATGCCCGCAGCATGTGCATATAAGCTGAAAGTATTCTATAAGATTCTTCAAATCCACCTCGCATTTCTTCCAGAGCGGATTCTCTTGATCGCCAAGTCTTGTTGTACGTTATGTTTACACCCAACTCTTGGCGAATATCTGTCATGATTTCCCCGGGTTTATACGGCCGACAAACTGCCTGGTACTTACACTTGATCCATGAACCAATAACTTTGCTGTTTGCCTGCCTATTATCACAATGTAGCAACGATGATTGACAAGTATGGGTGTTTTCAAATTTATTGACCTTCCAAACTCTCGAATTCCCAATGGAAGATGCATTCAGTTTCCAGTTGCAATTGGCATGCTTGTATCGTATGTACCAATATTTGCTATTTGCCCTAATAACCTTCCACTTGAAAAAATGTTTCACAGCCAGCATACTCATTCGCAAGGCTAATTGCTCCCTCGTTTCAAATATGTCATTTACCGCAACATCTACGACAGCGGCTAATCTATCTGAAAAAGTCCCACTGTCCGCATAGGATGCCCTTGTTATTGTATGGCATGGTATGGCTGGTAGTTCACGTTTTTCTTGTTCCTTGGTTGATACATTATCTTCTTCAACAACTATGGGATTGTCAACCGGTACGCCACCCGCATTGCTAGCTCCTTCAAGGTCAATTTTATCCATACAATTGTTTTCTTCCACAAAACGGTTTGGAGGAAGAACATCGTTAGTCCATATCGGACTGTCTGAACCCAGTCGCTTTATCGGTGAATTGCTAGTATTAACTTCAGCATGTGATGCTTCAGTGGATGGTCGGACACTAACACATATTGGGATTCTAGCATGTTCGGGCCATCTAATAATTTCATTCAAAAAACACTTCACATGGTAATCAGTCTTGATGGGGATAGTGGAGACTTTAGACAAGTACTTTGGTAGATATTCGATGACCAGTCTATCTTTGAGCTCCATATCTAATTCCATGACAGATACTATGAGATTCACCAGGTCAGCGAAGCTTGCGTCCTCTTTTAACATAAGAGGTTCAAGCCTCTTGTGATTAATAAAATTTCGTTCATTTGTATTGAGATCAACGACCCATTCTCCCCCATAAAACACATGGGTTGTGACCATAATGGGATGCGACATTCCTACAAATCCAACGAAACCATAACCCAAATTAGGCATAACCAAGTTAATAGTATAGTGGAAGGAATGTGAATATTGCTCCACCACAACTGGTAGAAATACTCGACCAAACCAAGCACTCACTCGACCTTATGCACGACCTTTTTATTCGACCAATAAACAGACTCGACCTTATGTACGACCGTTTATTCGACCAATTACCAGACTCGACCTTATGCACGACCATTTATTCGACCTAATACAAAACTCGACCAAGGGCTCGATCATGAGAAGGACAGTCCAATTACTTGACCTTTCAATATATTACTCGACCTATAACTCGATATAATACTCGACCTTTACTTTGCTCGACCTAGTGCTCGACTATAGGGCTCGATTTTCTTTTCAATTTCACAAACCCAGTTCGCAAAAGTAAATTTCGACTAACCTCTAACAGCTGAGCTGATCCTTTGACTCCACAGTTGCGATTTTCTTGCTTACAGATGATGGGCCAATGGAGTTTGTGAACAATGTGGTGAGAAGAAAATTTGTTTACTAGATTCTATTACGAGAAGAGAGGGTCTGCGAATTTAGAGAGTTTAGAGAGAAAAAACCGAAGAAGAGATGCTATGAAGAACTGAAGTGAGAGAGGGGTATGTTGGTCTTTGTTCAGCCCTGAAGTGCTATGTTTGCAAGGAAAAAAAGGAAGGTGTTATATTTGCAAAGTCAACGGTCAACCCTGCTATATTTGCAAATTTCCCCCATTTAATGTTCAACAAATTTATTTCTCAAATTTTTGATTTTGGCCAAAAAATCGAAAACTATAACCCATGAAAATGTCAAATTCTAAAAAATTTTAGTTTCTTAATGTTTATTCTTTTTTCGATACCATAATAAAATTTAGGTGTGAAATTTCATCACATCACACATCAAAAGGCTCATTCGAGCCAATTTTTATTTATTAGTTTACATCAATCTAAGTTGGTTGGATGAAAAATAGAGGCCATTTATTTTTCACTAAATTTGTTTATCAAAGTTTGATTTTTATCAACAAAATTTAATACGCCCACGAAAATGTCAAATTCTAAGAAATTCTAGTTTTTCAATTTTTGACCTTTATTTATTAGTTCTCATTAAAATAAGTGGACAGGACACAAAATAGATTCCATTTAATGTTCAACAAATTTGTTATCAAAAAATTGAAAACTTTAGCCCACAAAAATGTCAAATTTTAGAATTTTTTTAATTTTTCAATTTTAAACCTTTATTTATAATTTTCATCAAACTAAGTGGAAGGGATGCAAAATAGAGGCCATTTATTGTTCACTAAATTGCTTTCTCAAGTTTTCAGTTTTTATCATAAAATCGAAGCTTATAACCCACGAAAATATCAAATTTTAACAATTTCCAAATTTTCAATTTTAACCTTTATTTATTAGTTTACATCAATCTAAGTGGGTGTGATGCAAAATATTGGCAATTTATTGTTCACTGAATTTTTTTTAAAAAAATTTTTATTGAAAAATCGACTACCCACAAAAATTTCAAGCTTTCAAATTTTCAATTTTTAACCTTTATTTATTAGTTCCTATTAAATTAAGTGGATGGGATGCAAATTAGAAACCATTCAATTTTCAAGCAATTTGTTTATATAAGTTTCGATATTTATTGAAAAATTGAAGACCAAAGCCCACAAATATGTCAAATTTTAAGAGTTTGTAATTTTCTAATTTTCCAATTTTTAATTTTTATTTATTTGTTTTCATCACTCTAAGTGGATGGGATGCAAAATAGAGGTCATTTAATATTCAACAAATTTGTATCTCAAAGTTCTGAATTTATCAAAAAAATTGAGCACTATAGCCCACAAAAATATCAACGTTTAAAATTTTCTAATTTTAAAATTTTTAAACTCTATTTATTAGTTTTCATCAAACTAAGTGGATGGGATGCAAAATAGAGGCCATTCAATAGTTCACTGAATTTGTTTTTCAAAATTTTGATTTTTATCTAAAAATTGAACACTATAGCCTACAAAAATGTCAAATTTTAAAAATGTTTGATTTTTCAAATTTTAACCTTTATTTATTTGTTCCCATTAATAATGTGGATGGGATGCAAAATAGATGGCATTCAATTTTCAAGCAATTTGTTTCTAAAACTTTTGATATTTACCAAAAAATTGAAGACTAAAGCCCTCGAATGTGTCAAATTTTAACAATTTTTAGTTTTCCAATTTTTAACCTTTATTTATTAGTTTTCATCAATTTAAGTGGATGGGATGCAAAATTGAGACCATTTAATATTCAACAATTGTATTTCAAAATTTTAATTTTATCAAAAAATCGAACACTATAATCTACGAAAATGTCAACTTCTAAAAATTTCTAATTTTTCAAATTTTAACATCTATTTATTAGTTTTCATCAAACTAAGCGGATTTGATGCAAAATAGAGGCCATTCAATGGTTCATTGAATTTGTTTCTCAAGATTTCGATTTTTATTGAAAAATTCAACACTATAGCCTAAGAAAATATCAAATTTTAAAAATGTAATTTTTCAATATTTAACATTCATTTATTAGTTTTCATCAAACTATGTGGATGGGATGCAAATTAGAAACCATTTAATGTTCAACAAATTGGTTTTCCAAAAATTAAAATTTTATTGGAAAATCTAAGATTATAACCTACGAAAATGTCAAATTTTCTAATTTTTCAATTTGTGACCTCTGTTTTTTAGATCATACTGAGTGGATGGGATGCAAAGTAGAGGCCATTCAATAGTTAACTAAATTTTTTTATCAAGATAAAAATAAAAAATTGTATCCCACGAAAATATCAAATTTTAAAATTTTAAAATTTTCAATTCTCAACCTTGGTAGGGTGCAAAATAGTGGTCATTTCATATTCAATTAATTGGTTTTTCAAAAATTCAATTTTTACCAAAAAATCAAAGACTATAGCACATGAAAATGTCAAATTTTCAAAATTTGAATTTTTAACCTCTATTTATTAGTTTTCAGCAAACAACATCTATGAGATGCAAAATAGAGACCATTCAATAGTTCACTAAATTTGGTTTTCAAGATTTTGATTTTTTTTTATAAAAATCAAAGGCTATAGCCCATAAAAATGTTAAATTTTAAAATTTTCTAATTTTTCAATTTTTAACCTTCATTTATTAGTTTTCATCAAACTAAGTGGATAGGATGTAAAATAGAGGCCATTAAATGTTCAATGAATTGGCTTCTCAGAAATTCAATTCTTACCAAAAAAATCGAAAACTATAACTCACGAAAATGTCAATTTTTTTTAATTTTTAACCTCTTTTTATTAGTTGTCATCAAACTAAGTAGCTGGGATGCAAAATATAGGCCATTTAATAGTTCACTGAATTTGTTTCTCAAGATTTTGATTTTTATCAAAATATCGAAGACTATAGTCCACAAAAATGTCAAATTTTTAAAAAATTTCTTATTTTCAAGATTTAACCTTTATTTATTAGTTTTCATCAATCTAAGTGAAAGGGAGGGAAAATAGAGGTCGTTTATTGTTCACAAAATTTGTTTCTCAAAATTTTGAATTTTATCAAAAAATCGAAAACTATGACCCATGAAAATGTCAAGTTTAAAATTTTCTTATTTTCCAATTTTTTGACCTTTATTTATTAGTTTATCAAACTAAGTGGATTGGATGCAAAATAAGAGTCATTTATTTTTCACTGAATTTGTTAATCGAGATTTTGATTTTCATCGAAAAATCGAAGATTATAGCCAACAAAACATCAACTTTTAAATTTTTTTAATATTTCATCTTTTAACCTTTATATTTTAGTTTTCATTAAACTAAGTGGATGGGATGCAAAATAGAGGCCATGTATTCTTCACTGAATTTGTTTTTCAAAGTTGTGGTTTTTATCGAAAAATTGAATATTATAGCCTACAAAAATGTCAAATGTTAAAAATTTCTCATTTTTCAATTTTGAACCTTTATTTATTAGTTTTTATCCAACTAAGTGGATGGGATGCAACACAGAGGCCATTTAATGTTCAATGAATTTGTTTTTCTATGTTTCGATTTTTATCAAAAAATCGAATAATATAACCAACAAAAAGGTTAAATTTCAAAAATTTCTAATCTTTCAATTTGTATTCTTTATTTATTAGTTTACATCAATCTAAGTAGACATGATGCAAAATGGAGGCCATTTAATAGTTCGCTGAATTTGTTTATGAAGATTTTTAATTTTTTTTCCAAAATCGAATATTATAGGCATGAAAATGTCAAATTTTAAAAATTAGAGTCTTTCTATTTTAACCTTTATTTATTAGTTCTCAATAAAATAAGTGGATGGGATGCAAAATATAGTCCATTTCATGTTCAACAAATTTGTTTTTCAAAGTTTCAATTCTTATTGAAAAATCAAAAATTTTAACCCACGAAAATGTCAAGTTTTAAAAATTTTTAGCTTTTCAATTTTTAACCTTTATTTATTAGTTTTCATCAACCTAAGTGGATGAGATGCAAAATAGAGGCCATTTATTGTTCAATGAATTTGTTTCTTAAGATTTTGATTTTTTTTAAATCGAAGACTATAGCTCACGAAAATGTCAAATTTTAAATTTTTTTAAATTTTCAATTTTAACCTTTAGTTATTAGTTCTCATTGAAATATGTGGATGGGATGCAAAATAGATGCCATTAATGTTCAACGAATTGGTTTATCAAAGTTTTGATTCTTATTGAAAAATCGAAAATTTTAGGCCACGAAAATGTCAAGTTTTAGAAATTTTTAGCTTTTCAATTTTTAACCTTTATTTATATTTATTGTTCAATGAATTTGTTTCTTAAGATTTTGAATTTTTTTTTAAATCAAAGAATATAACTCACAAAATGTCAAATTTTAAAAATTAGGGTTTTTCTATTTTAACCTTTATTTATTAGTTCTCAATAAAATAAATAGAAGGGATGCAAAACAAACTCCATTTCATGTTCAACAAATTTGTTTTTCAAAGTTTCGATTCTTATTGAAAAATCGAAAATTTTAGCCCACGAAAATGTCAAGTTTTAGAAATTTTTAGCTTTTCAATATTTATTGTTCAATGAATTTGTTTCTTAAGATTTTGAATTTTTTTTAAATCAAAGAATATAACTCACAAAAATGTCAAGTTTTAAAAATTTCTAATTTTTCAATTTTAACCTTTAGTTATTAGTTTTCATTGAAATATGTGGATGGGATGCAAAATAGATGCCATTTAACATTCAACGAATTGGTTTCTCACAAATTGGATTTTTGTCGAAAAATCAAAAACTATAGCCCACAAAAATGTCAAATTTTAAAAATTTCTAATTTTTTAATTTTTAACCTTTATTTGTTAGTTTACGTCAATCTAAGTGTGTGGAATGAAAAATAGAGGCCATTTATTGTTCACTCAATTTGTTTCTCAAAATTTGGATTTTTATAAAAAAAAATTGAATATTATAACTCACGAAAATGTCAAATTTTGAATATTTTTGTTTTTTCAATTTTTAACCTTTATTTGTTAGTTTTAATCAAACTATGTGGATGGGATGCATAATACAAGCCATTTATTGTTCACTAAATTTGTTTCTTAAGTTTTTGATTTTTATCGAAAAATCGAATACTATAATCTATGAAAATGTCAAAATTAAAAAATTTCTAATTTTTTAATTTTTAACCCTGGTTTATTAGTTTTCATTAAAATAAGTGGATTGGATGTAAAACAGAGGTCTTTTATTATTTTCTGAATTTTTTTCTCAAAGTTTCAATTTTTATCGAAAAATCAAACACTATAGCCCAGAGCATATTAAATTTTAAAATTTTCTAATTTTTTAAATTTTTAACCATTATTTATTAGTTTACATCAAACTAAATGGACGAGATACAAAATAGAGGCTATTTAATAGTTCATCAAATTTGTTTCTCAAAAATTCGAAAACTAGCCCACGAAAATGCCAAATTTTAAAAAATTTTAATTTTTTCAATTCTAACCTTTATTTATTAATTCTCATTAAAATAAGTGGATGGGAAGCAAAATAGAAGCCATATAGTGTTCAATGAATTGGTTTCTCAAAATTTTGATTTTTGCCAAAAAATCGAAGAATATAACCCACGAAAATGTCAACTTTTAAAATTTATAATTTTTCAATTTTTAACCTTTATTTATTAGTTTACATCAATCTAGTGGGTGGAATGCAAAATAGTAACCATTTATTGTTTATTGAATTTGTTTCTCAGAAGTTCGATTTTTATTGAAAAATCAAAAATTATAGCCCTCGAAAATGTCAAACTTTCAAATTTTCAAAATTTTTAACCTTTATTTATTAGTTCCCATTAAATTAAGTGGATGGGATGCAAAATAGATGCCATTCAATTTTCAAACGATTTGTTTTCTAAAAGTTTCGATATTTATTGAAAAACTGAAGACTTTAGCCCACGAAAATGTCAAATTTTAAGAATTTCTAATTTTCCAATTTTGAACCTTTATTTATTAGTTTTCATTAATCTAAGTGAATGGGATGCAAAATACAGGCTACATATTGTTCACTGAATTTGTTTCTCAATATATCGATTTTTATCGAAAAATGAACTACTATAGCCCACGAATATGTCAAATTTTTAAAAAAAATTATTTTCCAATTTGTAACCTTTATTTATTGGTTTTCATCAAACTAAGTGGATGGAATGCGAAATAGAGGTCAATTAATAGTTCACTGAATTTGTTTCTCAAGATATAAAAATAAAAAACTATATCCCATGAAAATGTCAAATTTTAAAAATTTCTAATTTTTTGGTTTAGTTTTATCAAACTAAGTGGATGGCATGCATAATAGAGGCCATTTATTGTTCACTGAATTTGTTTATTAAAATTTCGATTTTTATTGAAAAATCGAATACTATAGTCTATGAAAATGTCAAATTTTAAAGATTTTCTAATTTTTCAATTTTTAACTTTATAAATGAAGTGGATGGGATACATAATAGAGGCCATTTATTGTTCACTGAATTTGTTTGTCAAAAATTTGATTTTTATCAAAAAATCGAATACTATAATCCTCGAAAATGTCAAATTTTTAAAATTTCTAATTTTTCAAATTGGAACCTTTGTTTATTAGTTTTCATTAAAGTAAGTGGATGTGATGCAAAATAGATAACGTTTATTATTCATTGAAATTGTTTTTCAAAGTTTTAATTTTTATCGAAAAATCAAACACTATAGTCCACAAGAATATTAAATTTTAAATATTTTTAATTTTTAACCTTTATTTATTAGTTTTCATCAAACTAATTAGACAAGATGCAAAATAGATACCATTTAATAGTGCACTGAATTTGTTTATCTAGATTTTTATTTTTTTTGAAAATCAAAGACTATAGTCATGATAATGTCAAAGTTTAAAAATATTTAATTTCTAATTTTTAACCTTTATTTAATGATTTTTATCAAACTAAGTAAATAAAATACAAAATAAAAACCATTTATTGTTCATTAAATTTATCTTTTAAAATTTTGATTTTTATCGAAAAATTGAAACCTATCAGCTTTTTCAAGTGTGTGGACGTAGTGCCATTTGTCTCGGGTAACTAAGGACAAGTGGACAAAGTTGACAAAACGGTCGGCCTTGCTCAACTCATTCCCCAATGCCCAGCCTGTTAAGAATAAAGCCCCCAGGGGCATGGGCGAGTTGGTAAGCTTGGGGTGACGTGGGGAGAAATCCTCCGGGGAAGCAAGTTCAAACCTCGCGTGAGGCAGATTTTCCGCTAAAATATTATGGGAGTCTGTCCTAGGGTTTGGTCTATTGGCTTTCTTACTCAGGCCTATGCCAACTCATACACATCCCTCGATTTACATCCACCTGATAAGGGGCCTCTGGTACAGGTGGGGAGTTTTGCCTTCGCAATGGGAACTTTCTCCTAAAAACAAAGAATAAAGATTCCTAAAGTTGAAAAGTAAAAAATATTAATGGATGGATGATGGGAGGCCCATTGGTTCTTGGAGGTAGGGGTGGCAATAGGTCAGCTTTCGAATTCGCGTGTCTTGTTTTGAAAAAGTAACAAGATTGCAAAAAAAAAGTAGAGGGCAATAAAAGTTGGATCAATGCGATTGTTTTCATGTCGAATTTTCGTGTTAGATTTGGATCACATTTTGTCTCACAATTTTGTGTCGAATTTTCGTGTCGTATCAGAAATTACCACCCCTACTTGGAGGCTCCGCAAGCCTCTCCAAAAGAAAAGAGTCCAGGGCTTTGGGTTGGATTTATAAAACAAACATCAGTACATTATCTATTACTCCCACACTCCCATGGTCTCCTGCAATACATGAACAATATAACATAAGACATGTTTGAGTAATGAAAAATACATCATAAGACAAGTTGCTCGAATTTTATACACATTTGACAGACTCTAGACCTAGTGCTCAACCATTTTGCAGTTTACATACTCCCTGGACCTATGTCTTGAGACCGACTCAACCAAGAACTCAACAATCTCACAATTTAAACAAAAAATACTCTATGATAGGATATGCACAAGTTTAAAGTACTTGACATTAGCTTGACAATGTGCACAAGATAAGTTGAAGAAATTTGTCATTTTTTCGACACCTACTCGACCAACTTGTCATGCATACTAGTTCAAACTTAAACAACAAACACTCTATGTGATATGATATACACAAGTTAATGTGTTAATCACCAAGCACAATCAATATTACAGCTAACATCAAATAAAACCCTGACTTGTCATATTTTTTCAAAAATTCATAATCAAATGAATCATAAACAAAACCCTAAGACTCGGCATTCGGGCCCTAAGAATCAACATTTATACCTGATATAGCAAACACGAAGATTAAAATGTAAATTTCGAGGCAAATTTTCACGTACCTTGTTCTTGACCGCTAGTATTTGTGATTTATTCTTATGGCTACAGCCTTGTTGCTTGAATATGCATGTCCCATACGCATGGATGCCATCAATGCATACGCCAATGAATTGTGTTGGATTGTTGGATTGATGAATAATGTAGAAGAATGAGATGAATGAGTCTTTTAGGTCTTTTCACAGGGTCAAACAACGTTACTTGCTATTTTGGCAAAAAAAAATGACCGATATTATTCTTCAACTATGCACTAAAAGTGCTATTTTTGCAAATTTCCCTACAGTCCCACCGTCCCGCCTCCTGCCATATTTTTATTAGTAGTATTTCATTCATTTACTGTTAATTAGCGGGTCGTTAATGGTAAATTAGTTACTACTAATTGCTGCCTGGAGAATAAAATGTTGAATGCTGGGTAGTACAGACTACAGAGGAGTAGACTCTGCTACGTTTTCGCATTCTCCAGCCATCCTCCCCTGCTCCCCTCCCCTCCCCTCCCTCGCTTACTCATTCATTGTTTTTTTTTTCCTTTTGCTGTGTGTGTATTTGAGGGACCAATAACACAGTAGCAGAGTGGCCCCATCTAACCCAGATGATAGCCGGTGATTTGTAAGTCAATACAGCTGCTGCAAACCAACTATAAACACTTAATTGCAGAGGCTTCTTTCCTCGATTTACCCCTCAAAAACAGTCATATCTTTTATGCCTTACAAGTTTAAAGTTCTTCGCTTTCTGCTTGTTTGATATTTACCCAAGTACTTCTGAAATTTAACCGTGGCCCAGCCAAACAAATAGATAGATACAGGAAGAAGAACACCAGAGGACCAACACTGCAGGAATTTGAGCTGGACAAAGTCATACTCAATATTTTAATTTAAAGTCAACAGTCTAAATTATTGAATATCTCTTCGGATCTCCATTCTGAGTAAACGTTTACCTTGACTTCTCTATTCTTTTTTTCACATTAGAATATAATCGAATGATCATCGTCAGTCAGTAAACAGAAAGCTCTCGGCTTTTTGGAGCTAAAGTTGACACTGCTCCACTTGTTTCCATTCTAACCATCAACACGATGATTACTCAAACTCCAATTATGGGATTCGTTCTTTGGCTAATGTTGTTAGGTTCTCTATTGAGCTCTAATTTTGCTTCAGCCCATGTCGGGATACAGCCATTATCCAAAATCGCAATCCATAAAGCCACTCCTGCTCTTCGTGATTCTGCTTCCATGAAAGCATCTCCCCTTATTCTTGGCTTGAAGGTGACCTGTGATGATAAATCAACTTCCCTTGCTTTTTTTATAACGCATTCCCTTCATTTGTTTGTTGCCAACTTTATTTTATTTGATAAGCAGCGGTTTTTTTTTTTTCTTTGAATTCTTAGAAGTTGTTTCGAAGGTATAGCACTAGTAAGAACTGGCAGATGTTTGCTTTGTGCCTCTGTTGATGTTCTTGTAATAGCCAAAAGCGGGCATTCACTACAATCTTCCGTCTCTATTTTTTCAATATGTTAATGCACTTTGCATGTGTGTGTATATTTCTGAAGTTTCCTTTTTTTTGCATGTTTGGTCATATGGATTCTTAATGAAGGCCACGTCGAGTAGGTCAATTTTATGAACGTTTTGACTTGTGTGAATAAACTTTCTAATAATTCTTTTATTGATTTTGAGACCCTACCTTAAATAAAGAATGTAATATCAGAACAGTGATGAGCATCTATCCTATTTTAAGGATTGAATCAGTTTAGAGACCCATTGAAGTCTTTGATGTTTTATTTGTTAGTATGATTGCAGGGTGAGGACTCCGAATGGGTAACTGTTGATCTTGAGAACTCTGAACCCTCTAATGATGATTGGATTGGAGTATTCTCTCCCGCAAAGTTCAAGTAATGTTCACCTTTATAATCCTTTGAATTCTGATCTGCTAGTCAACTTACTTGCTTACTAGATATGTTAAGCGAAGGAAGTTCCTCAGCTGTACTACAGTAGCTCTATGGCTCAATTTTGTTAATAAATGGTTGCATATATCAGCATCCTGTTTTGGTTTAAGTTCTTTTCTTATGGCTAGACAACTAAAATGATGGCTAGACAACTAAAATGGTGGCTTAGCACATTTCAGTGAATCAACTTGTCAGGAGCAAAATAACCCAAGAGAACAGGAACCATATATATGCACGGCACCAATAAAGGTGAAACTGCCTTTTTATTTCATATTTATAAAATAAGTTATTGTGAGATGACTTTTTTACAATATCATATCCTGTTAAATGGTTGTTGCAGTATCAATATGCAAACTTCTCAGGCTCCGAATATACAAAAACAGGCAAAGCTTCAATCAGGTTCCAGTTAATCAACCAGCGAGCAGATTTCTCCTTTGTGTTGTTTTCGGGTGGTTTGTCAAATGTACGTAAATGCACTACTGCTCCTTAATAATTTCTTTTGTGTACCACACCAGAGATGCATTCATCAATTCTCTGTCGCCCTAAAGATGGGTGTTGGAAATTACAGATAATATGGAGAAAATCATAGTAGTTAATAAATGCATACTTTTGCATTTTGTTTATTGATGTTGTCCATTACCTCACAATTATTTATCTTTCTTAGGTAATTAATAATGTTGAAGGCTCTACTTAATCCAATAAACTATGCCACATGTTGAACTAATATCTGTTTGATCTGCTACAGCCAAAACTATTAGCAGTTTCAAATTACATAACTTTTGCAAATCCTAAAGCTCCTGTCTATCCCCGCCTTGCTCAGGGAAAGTCTTGGAATGAAGTAAGTTAACAATGTTCAAGTGCTTCTTTTTTCTTATTTTCTCCTTTTCAATTCTCTGGGATGCCATTGTTTTTCTGTTGATTACTCTGTCTGTAGGTTGGTTTGTTCAACTTGTGGGCTTTACTTTCTTTGTATATTTTTAGTATTATTTTTTTTAATTGCTTGATCTCATTTCTCACCCTGCTAACTCAATAAATAACAAACTTAGATTCAGCATTTGACCATGTGATCTGTAAAGTACTGTGCATCCAATGTCCACCTCATCCCCTTTCTTTTCATCTGCAGATGACAGTCACCTGGACAAGTGGCTATAATCTAGATGAAGCCATTCCTTTTGTTAAGTGGGGGATGAAGGGTCAGAATAAAAGGCATTCACCAGCAGGCACACTCACATTCCAACGAAACAGCATGTGTGGTAAGAAACTAATTTTGCTTGTTCTTGCTGGTATCAGTTCTTAGGATGAATGAAAATTGACGTCCTTTTGAGACCAATTTTGAAAATTAAAACCCAGATTGATGGCTACAACTGGGAAAAAGTGCTTCTTGCGGCAATTCTTTGTTTGTGCCCAGAAAGCTGGCCTATACTAGTTAAAGATAAAAAAGAGGCATGGATATGAATATGACACAGTTAATTAACCACATATCATCTTCTTTCTGGTCTGAAAGATTACCATGTTGAAGGTTGATTATGGTGTTTGATAGATTTTTGTAAGAATGATTATAGGTTTGACTTGATATACCATAAAAGATGATTTGTGGCTTAATATATCGAATTTTTACCTGAGATAACATGCTTGCAAGTTGAGTTCTTCATCTTGTCTCAACTTGTATATTTTGCTCACTTTTGTTTATGAGAAAAAGTGGCATTATATGAATTTGATCTAGGACCAACATTTTCTCAGATTTATTTTGTAATATTAACACTAAAAGAATATTGAAAAATTAGCATTTAACTAATGAAGTACGACTTGTAGGTTCACCAGCTAGGACAGTTGGCTGGCGTGATCCTGGTTTCATACACACAAGTTTCTTAAAGGATCTTTGGCCAAACACTAGGTGAGTTTTCGTCGAGCACAATTTTTCTATCCATCTGATTAACTTCAATAATTTATGATCTCGCATTGAGGTTGTGATAATTATTTTTCAGGTATTCCTACCAGATAGGACACCTGCTACCCAATGGTTCATATGTTTGGAGCGGAAAATTTTCATTTAAATCATCCCCCTATCCAGGACAGGACTCATTGCAGCGTGTCATTATATTTGGAGATATGGGGAAGGTAAAGTGATAACATAAACTGTTATATCTCCTACATTTCCATTTACATAATCCCGTTTAGCTTGTGAAACATAGATGTTGGGTCCTTCGTATGCTGCCCACATGCAGTCAAAATCTAGTCTTCAAGGATTATCAGAAAATTTGTATTATCATATTGATTTCCTTTAAAACATACAACTAACCTGCTGCTAATTATTTCTGGAAATTAAGCATGTAGAACTGTCCTGAAAAGATTTATATTATCTTTAGCTTATATTTGTTTCAAATGTAAAGAAGCCTAAATATTTTGCTAATTTATGGTGATCGGTGCTTTCCATGAATGGCTGTTAATGAAAAAATATAATGACACTTTTATTGGCATATTCTCTTTCGACTTTCATTTAAACATGCAAATATGCTCTTTTATGCATGCTAGAGATTTTGTCATTGCGCGCACTCATTTCCTTTTTCTAACTGACCAGCTTTGAAATGTAATTTAATGCGTGTTCAGCTCATTTGAACAAGTTCTTTATGTTTGGTCGTGTCACTACTTATTCAAAATGATTAATTAGTTTTGACTGTTTCTTTATAGTTCAATACAAAATACTAATGTCAAACACTTTTTTTCAGGCAGAGAGAGATGGGTCAAATGAATACAGTAATTATCAGCCTGGTTCACTTAATACAACTGACCAACTGATTAAGGATCTCAACAATATAGACATAGTTTTCCATATTGGAGACATCTGTTATGCAAATGGATATATATCACAATGGGACCAATTCACCTCACAGGTGGAACCCATAGCATCGAGTGTGCCCTATATGATTGCAAGGTTTCATGATTTTATTGTGCATTTGTTTGTCATTTTTTATCTAAGGTTTAAACAAGAGAATTTATGTTTGAGCTATATCTTTTCCAATTTCTGGCAACAGTGGCAATCATGAGCGTGACTGGCCTGATACTGGATCATTCTATAACTATAACAAAACGGATTCTGGAGGAGAATGTGGTGTACTTGCTCAGAATATGTTCTTTGTTCCTGCTGATAATAGAGCAAAATTTTGGTAAAATATTCTCTCTGTTCTGGATATCATGGGAGAAAATTTAGGTGATCGGAAAGAATTTGTGTCAACCGCCTTGAATATTATCGAGAATTATTGAAATTCAACTAGGATGGTGTAGGTTGTGATGCTTTTGCTTTTATTTAAAGAAGTACTACATTATTAAATTTGTTTCGCAGGTCAAAAAGGAAGGACACTTACTTTTTTTTGAACTCTTGAGAACCGCAAAAAGAAATTGTTGTGACAATTCTAGAGAAATCACAAGGGAAAAAAAAAAAACTTGAAAGCAACATCATGTATCATTGTTATTGTTCTTATTTCCATTTAGCATATAGCTGGGTAAGTCATCACACAATGTGATGTTTGAAGTACATTTGTATGCACATGCAGGTATTCGACAGATTATGGAATGTTTCATTTTTGCATAGCAGATAGTGAGCATGACTGGAGGGAGGGATCTGAACAGTATAGGTTCATAGAGAAATGCCTGGCATCAGTGGACAGGCAAAAGCAACCTTGGCTCATATTTGCTGCTCACCGAGTCCTTGGTTATTCTTCAGATTTAAATTATGGCTTGGAAGGCTCATTTGAAGAGCCCATGGGAAGGGAAAGCTTGCAGAAGCTTTGGCAAAAATACAAGGTGGACATTGCGTTCTATGGTCATGTCCATAATTATGAAAGGACTTGTCCTATTTACCAGGTAAACATTTTGTTGCAAGTTAGTTTTCTGTCTGTGTCTGAATTGAAGTCCGTACCAATTTACCAAGTCATCTTTATACTGAATAAATGAGAACATTAACCTGCATTCCACACCAGTGCATTCACGTTTTTGCTTTTAAATGATGAAATGAATGCCACTTCTTAAGATGTAAATTGTAACTGTATGCCAAGTTGCAACCATTAGCCTGCATTGTGGAGCACACCTCTTACAGGATTGTTCCCAAAAAGAGTACTAAAACACATGGAAAGATTTTAAATGAGCCCTATATTATATTAGGATTGTTCCTTCAGTTTTGTTCCTGATTAGGCAAATGCGGTTAGTCATTGAGTTGCAAAATTTGCTACTAAACTGAATGTACACTGGCATGAAATCTCTCATTGATGGTTAACTATATTGGCCAGAGATGACATAAGAGCAGTTGTTCTAAAGTTTTAAAACCTGGAGTATTGATGGTACAATGATTATTGTCTTGACACAAAAAAAATAAAAGAAGAAGAAGAAGAAGAAGATTGGAAACAACCCTAATATGAGACTGAATATAATTTTTCATTTTGAGGTGAATTACTCTGAAAAATTAGTGTATCATTGATTTTGTGTTTACGCCGAAGAAATTTATTAATTATGCAGAATCAGTGTGTGAACTGGGAAAGATCACATTACTCTGGGGTGGTAAATGGGACAATCCATGTAGTTGCTGGAGGAGCTGGAGCACGTTTATCGCAGTTTAGTCCTGTCAACAGCAAGTGGAGTCTGTACAAGGATTATGACTGGGGATTTGTGAAACTCACGGGATTCAACCACTCCTCTCTTCTATTCGAGTACAAGAAGAGTTGGGATGGAAAAGTTTATGATTCTTTCACTATATCAAGGGATTACAAAGATGTATTGGCCTGTGTTCATGATGGTTGTGAAGCAACCACTTTAGCTTCCTGATTGGTTATGGCTGTCTATGTCATCAATTGGACATTCTATGTACTGATAAACGCAACAAGCTTTTCATTTTTGTAAGCCTAGCCGAATAAACTAGAAGTTTGTGGAAAATGTTAAGTTTAAAGATGGGACTATTTTATGTTGGCAGTAAATGATTATTTTTTCTCCATTAGTAATTAAGAAATTGCCTCGCGATGAGCTTATCAAAATTAGCTGGACTACTCTTTTTTCCCAGGGCAATTTTGGTCTCAGTTGGCAACAAAAGTTTCAATTTCTGGAAACTCCGGCCAGATATGCCATTTAGTCAGAACGATAAACGCGTTTATTATTCGTTAATTTTTATATTTTATAAATGTTTATTTAATGTTCACGACTTACACCTTCGCAAACACTTAAACGAACACGTTCGCGAACACGTATATATATTTTTATAAATATAATAATATTATTATTATTTTTAAAATTTTTTTTTGAGCAAATTGAAGCCAATCCAAACGGTTTAGCCTCATTGCATTGCATTTCTAAAGTTATGCATTGCATTGCATTTCTAGAGTTATTTATCGTCTCAATTTATAGCCATCCACTTGTGGGATTTCATTGAGAGTAAAAATAAAAAAACCCACATCCACCCACTTAACAACACAAAGCACTAACCACCATGCCACAACAAATTTCCTTACACATTATCAACAAACTATTTTATTATATATATTATATTTATATTATTATTTTAATATAAGCGAACAATAATAAACGAGCGTTACCTACGAACAACACTAAACGAGCTTGACAAATATAAACGAACGTATACTTGTCGTGTTCGTGTTCGTTTATTAAACGAACACTAAAATGTGTTAGCTTAACAAACGAACATAAACGAACGTAACCGATCTTGTTCACGAACGGTTCACCGAACGTACTAGTTCGTTTACACCCCTAATGCCATTACAGATTAGCAAACAGAAGAAAAAGTGAAAAACCATTGAACAGCAATCCCCCATCTTTTTCATCTCTAGGAGAAACAAGTGAATCAGGGAGCTACAGGTATAGAAATCTGAACAAAAGAGAGTAGCAAGCAGTTAATAACAATGGTCATTTACTTCTCCCCAAAAAAGTATCCAACACCTTTCTACTTCTCGCAATCACGGATTCCTCAGACTGACAAGTTGTGTTGTAATCTCAAGCAAGTAAATAAATCCTGATAAAACCCTCATTTCTTAACAAATCATTTCCACATCATTAGTTGTAATTTCACCACCACCCGAAGGGCCAATGGATGCAAAAATATGATCATCTTCAAGGGAGAATGCCGAACAATGTACTGGAACATGATCTGCAACACAGTTTTGCAACTAGACATCAGACACATTTCAAAATCCTTCATGGGCAAATTTAATAAATATCATCTTCCAGAAGCAATTGTGGATGAGTTTTCCATTAAATAAGAGAACGAGACAAAAGACCAGAGTCTCTGTTAACAAAACAGGGTATTATTGGTGAATTTTTAAGAATATCTAAAGATTTAGTCAAGCAAATTTTCAGCCTTCCCATCCCACCCATACATGCCTCACAGAAGACACAGAAAGAAGGCATGGTACTAAAATCTCATAAAAAGTGACAGAGCAAGAACAAAAGAGAAGATAAGGGACTGAAATCTGATTACTATCTTGCAAATGTTTTCCGCCATCTTGGTGAAATCTGCCTCTCCTTTTCATGAACAATAAATAAAATGCAGTGGAAGACAGGTTTCACAGAAAGGCATGCTATCGTATCTGAAAACACTGGTAGATTCTGAACTTTTTGAGAACACAAACAGGCAAATCCATCACCAAACTTCGAGTAACTATCTGCAAAAGTATGAGCACGATTGGGTTGGCCAAGATATTGCAAATCAGCTTTCTCTAATCTTCCCTCAATAAAACTTAATCCACCATCATTAACAGCAACGCGTAAGAGATTTCCAGTATCGAGTCCTGCCTGAAGATTAAAACATTGTTCAGCACATCAATAATAAAAAGTATATGAGCACTTTTTGCAGGATATGACAAAAGCACCTAAGAGAAAGGAGAAATAGAACCGAAACTGCATAAATGCGTTAGTTGCCCCAGGATTTGCTTTACATTGGTGGGGGCAATTTTTGTCACCTATGATTAGTAGCAAAAACACATCGCTCAACTATTTTTTTCCCTTCTTCCCCCCTTAAAAAGGTGATTTTGGGCTTCAGTTGGCTGTTGTTTTACTAATCGCATTTCTAATATTAACTCCTCATTGGTGGGGGCAATTTTTGTCACCTATGATTAGTAGCAAAAACACATCGCTCAACTATTTTTTTTCCCTTCTTCCCCCCTTGAAAAGGTGATTTTGGGCTTCAGTTGGCTGTTGTTTTAGTAATCCCATTTCTAATATTTAACTCCTCAATCTGTAAACACTATTTTGCACAAAGGAAAAGTAATATTATCTTCATGACATCATTATATTGAAAGTTTACCAATCCTTCACATCTTAAGCTCTCGAAATTAGTTGTAAAAAATATAGTCATACCTTTTGGATGAAATCGTCATTCAAGCAGCCAAATATGATAGAAGGGTCATCAGAGGTAGCAAGCCTCCCATCATCTAGTAGCTCAAAAACTACCTACAAATTAGAGAAAAGAGGATTAAGCACCAGCGTAGTTATCAGTGCTATCAAGCTTAACATTACCTACTAAGCACATTTGATTGAGCAAGCATGGTAGTTATGAATAGAAAACCATCACATAACCTCATAACTATGTCTCAACACAAGTAAATGGAGAAAAATATAAATTTTCAGTAACAAGGTGGCAAAATCTCAGTATGACCAATTATTTGAAATCCCAATCCAATCGAGATGCCACAGTGGCAAACTGAAAATACAAATGCAAGTACACAATTAAGTGATTGAATCTTCTATGAGTTGATGCCAGCAAAGGATACCAAAAAAAAATAAAAATCATAACTCTCAAGTTAGAGAAGCACAAATGATGAATATTTTGCACAGAAAGTGAAATACAAGATTAATGGAATAAGCAATGCCAATCATAATATTGCCAAAGATGTTTTTAAAAAAGTGAATACAATAAGAACAAAGATTGTCTTTCTTCATATACAAAGATCAGAAA
This sequence comes from Gynochthodes officinalis, assembly GCA_020080225.1. NCBI lineage: Eukaryota > Viridiplantae > Streptophyta > Magnoliopsida > Gentianales > Rubiaceae > Gynochthodes > Gynochthodes officinalis. The sequence continues at coordinate 35,701,047 of CM034622.1, read as the reverse complement.
ATGAAGATGCACCTGTTGCTGATTTGGACCTTGACCTTTACTATCTGTATCAATAACATACTGACCACAGTTTTCATCCTTCCAGACTAAAGCTAATGGTGTATTTCCTGCCTGATAATGGGAATGCCTACAAGAAACCAAGTGAATGGCATTAGGAAAAAGAAAATCAATCAAAGATGGAAAAAAAAATAACGCTCAAAAGATTAAGCAAAACCACACATCCAGGCTCATGATCTCAAGAGTCATCAGGCAAATTTCAAAAGCTGAAACTCAACCAAAACAACGAGAAATATGATGCACGACAAAGGGAACAAGGGAGAAACAAGAATCTCACTTGTTGTAAAAAAGTAGGCCATCCTTGACATGAGGCATTCCTCCAGTGCAAGCCGTTTCCAGACCTTTCTGATCACACTCATAGACAGGAACCGTACTGAATCTAAATTTATGATAAGTGGATGGGCATCACAAGCCCCGACCTCAACAAGCTTGCTGTTTAACCAGAAAAATCTAAATTCGGCAGTGCACTCATATAACGAGAATCCTGCCCAACAAACCGTGTCAATAACATAGTAGGTTTGATCAGGCTGCAAAATCACATAAAAATGCGTCATCAAATTCAGTTGAAATCACATCAATGAGCTCCAGAAGCTCAGAGAACCTCGATGACAAGTAATGAAATATTCGAAGAACCTCGTGAAATATGCAGTAAGTATAGAATATGATCGAGCGGATCTATTATTTGTCCGGGCACCACTGGGTAGTGCAGAAGGAAAACGGCGCAAGAGAGTCCCATTTCTTAGCCTACTAACAGTAGTTCCATTCGAAGACACTACAAAGCATCGTTTCCCCGCGGGTCTCGCGAATACATACCTGCAAAAAAAAAACAATATTTACCTTCAAAGTTGAGAACTTGCACATCTTCTACGAAGTCAATTATATATGAGTTTGTCGATTTTTCAGTAAATCCTTTAACGTCGTCAATAAACCCTTCAAATTGGAAAACTTTCTTACATAATCATCAATAAAGACTGGAAATTGGGATACGGGAAAGGAACTAGGACTAACCAATCGGTACTTAAATTGGGAGGGATATCATCATCCACTCAGGAAGCATAAGCTGCTTGGCGAACCATCGACGAGCTTCAGCCCCTCTGATTTTGGAAGCTTGACGTACGTCATAGATGGTGCTAGGGTCTTCGCGTTCGAGTTGGGGTTCGGATGGTTCGAGCTCAAGTTCATGAGGCTGGATTTCGAGGTATTGGGAAGGAGGGGATTTGTGGTCGCTCTGGAAAGAAAGGATGGTAGAGGCTAAACAACGGGCTCTGTCTTGTGCGTCGCGGCGGCTTTGGGCCTGGCGGAGAAGAGAGAGGCCTCTGCGTTTTTGTTGGTCGGAGATAGCATGGCGTTTAAACGGCCGTCGGAGATCATGCGGAGCCATTGCTTTCAAAAGACGCAAGAGGCCGCATAGGCCGTTGTTTTTGCATTTTTTACTGTTCCTGCGGGCGATTTATAGTGCGAAAACTGTGCGAAAATTTTAGTGTGGGATAAACAGTATTTTACTGTTTATTGTACAATAAAATTTTTAAATTTTTAAATTTTTAAAATTCATGAACAGTATTTACTGTTTATGCACAATTTTTTTTTGGCCTAATATATAAAAATAGCCTCAACTTTGCCTCTTGTAACAATTATAGCCCGACCTTTCAATTTTAACAATACAGTACATGACCTTTTCAATTTGTAACAATTATAGCCTCAGTTAGTCCGCCGTTAGAACTTCCATTAAATTGCTGACATGGCTGCCACGTCAACGACACGTCATAGCCCAGTCAGCGCCAAGTCATAAAAAAATTAATTTTTTTTACTCTTTTCGTTATCTTAAAACCGACGTCGCCTCTATTTCCCTCCTCCTCTATTTCTCTTCTTCCTCTATTTCTCTCCCTCTCCGTCGCCTCTCCACATCGCTTCTCGGATCCGCCGTCGTGACCTCTCGGTAGCCACGCGCAGCTCAAGGGTTCCGTCGCCGTTAGCCTCTCAGCTCAAGGGTTCCGTCGCGTCGCGCTGCATTTGCCGCCCCAAAATTCGGCAAAAATCCGCCATTGCCGCCGCCGGTAAGGTAATGACGGAGCTGAAGAACTTCTTGAAGAACATCTTGAAGAAAATGTTCATTATTTCTGCATTTATTCCTCCATTTTTTCTCCTTTTTTCCTCCATTTTTTCTCCAATTTTTCTGCATTTTCCGTTGGATGTTTTCTGCTATCCCTTGGACTGCAAATCGAGGTTTTGACCAGTGAGATGTTGAAGAACTTGTTCTGAAAATGTTTTGATTTTTATGGTGTGTGTGCATTGATGGATACTTATCGGGATTGAAAACTAATTGTATTTATTTGGATTCCATATCTATTGTCATGAAGCACAAGTGTTTGTTTGTATTTATTTGACTTGTATGGAAAAGTAACCATTTGGAATTTCGGCATTGGATTCCTCGAATTGGTGTCGCCTGAATGGATTACTGGCATGAGTTGAAATATAAATTGATTTTTTCATCGTTTCTTTGAGGATGAATCTTTGACTATGAAAGGGGACATTCTATATCTTTAGTCTTAGGGATGGAGGTATTTATTGATAATGCTGTGATGCCTTAGGATTTGGAGGATCTATTAGTACAGCTGCAATTATGGATTTTGTTGATACTGGTCACGATTTAATTCTTGCTGCTGATGAATCTGCTTCTGATTTAATTCGAGAAGTTGCCAGTGAATGTGGAGTTGATTTTGATGAGGTAGGCTAACATATTGAAGTGCATTCATAAGATTTCATTTGCATTTTGCTAATTATGGTTGACATAATTTGTGGTTTTAATTCTATTAGTAATCAATCTTCAATTAAGTTCTGATTGAAACAGGACTTTTTCAAACCATATTGTGTACTGCTTTTAGAACAGAGTTCCTGGGCTAGATTTTTTGCTATTTATGTCCCGAATTCTGCTCAATGAACTGTGAAGACTGATTTTTGTGTACTGCTTTTTGAACAGATTTGTTGGGATAGAATTGTTGGAATGAATTTTCTGGGCTGATTCATGTGGACTGATTCTCTCCATCGCATCTCAGCTCCGTCGCAGCTATTTGGAAAATGCAGTCAAAGGAGAAGCCGTAGTCAACGCCAGAAGCAAGCTGCTATCCGGCGAACTGCAAGGAAACTGGGGACAAAGATGAATTCCAGGTCTCCAAATAGTTGGGGAAATGGAAAAGGAAATTAGGGATGAAACTGAACGCCTTTGTGGATATGATAAACCATGTTTATTTGCAGGCAGCGGTAGAAATTTTGTTATAAGGCCATAATTTGTATTTGATCTTCCTTTATGACCAAACGCACTATGATTAGCATCCACATAATTATGTTCATTAAAAGCTGAATCTTTTCGTTTTAGACTACCTCTGAAGGAAAAGGAAGGTGTTGGTAGCTTGTTGAAACAGAAAAAAATCACAATGAAAATGTCATCAATTTTCATTTTCAGATGTCTCAATCCTCCATCCAGGTTCGAACACTTTGTCATTTAATGGCAACCATTTTGTTCCTCCCATTTTCTCATTACGCTAGTTTTACTAGTGACGCTTTGTATACACTAATTTGTGAAGCCGAGGCCACCATAGAAACCGTTACAAACTCCAAATCTACGATTTGTTTCATTTTTGGTGTTGTTTTTCATTTTCCAATGCTCATTCTCTCACTTGACACTCAAATAGTATCCCATCAGTTTTCCCTAATATATATCACGTAGTTCTTTAAAAGAAAAAAGAAAAACAAAAAAATTCAGATATAAAAAATGAATTACCTATGATTCACAGAGTAGCACTAGGGACCTCTCATGACAATCTATTTTACTCCTTCCCCCCCTTCCACCCTCCCATGAGTTGCTCCACTTCCGGAATAAAATTGACAACAAAACATAGGAGACAGCTACATATCAAACCCTCTTTAAGTGTCTCGCCGATCAACAAAGAGAAAGGAGAAAAGGGGAAGAAGATTTTCTCATTATGCACCTAATGATGGGCCAAAGACAATAATACTTCTGATGCAAGTAACCAAATATAAAAAAATAAAATTAAAAAAATAAAAAAACACATTCTCAATCAGCATTTACAGATTCAAATGCCAACTAGGAATACTAGAAGCAACTATGGTGACTAAACAAACCAAGTGAACATCGCTGTTCTTCCATACAACATAAGTTCCCAATTTACAGGAACTTCCATTCCTAGATCATACCCATAATCTATTTGCAGTCTTCAAAAAACAAATTTGCCATAGCTTGAGTAGAGCAGCTTTCTGCACAAAGCTTGTTTATGAACAAAGCAGAAAATGAATGTTGCTTGCCATCACTCTGCTGCAGCAAATCCTCAGTACACATTTTTAACCTTTTAGGCTCCTCCAATCTTCGGGGGCTGTTCCAATGAAAACAAAGTAAACAAAGTAGCATAAATTCTTTACAATAATGAAATGTAACCCCAAAACTTGATGTCTGGGAGGGAATGAAAAAACAAAGTAGAGCTAGACGAAACATGCGTGGCTGAACTTTGTTTTTGTGTTGTTATAAAGTCAAAAGAACATGGATATGGTTTACCTTTTTAAGAACTATCTTGGGGTTGGTCAAAGCTGGTTTTAGTATCTCAAAAGAACAGATTAGTGATTCATCAACACTTAGCAAAGCACCTGCGTTATCAAACTCACCACCATAGTTTGGTGCCGAAAATATTGTCACTAATCCTCTTTTGGCAAAAAAACTCATATCCATCCTCCACCACCAAAAAAGGAGGGTTCTGTCTATACTTCACACAAAAGCATTCCACAAACCAGTGAGGACAGGTTAGCCAAAAAAGTGAGGACAAGAATGCCATTGGAATTGCAAGCACAAGCATAGAGGCCAATCTCAATAGATTAAGCTGCCTACTAAGACTGTTTAATAGTGAATTTACAGCAAAAAGTCAAGTATGTTTGGCAGTAGGTATCCATGCCCAAAGAGACTAGGAAAACAGAAGAAAATAAGATACTGAAACAATGCAAAGATGTAGATCATTATGATCCATAGAGCTAGAGCAGAATGGTTCTCAAACTCTCTGTTTTAAGCCAAACTTTCAAGTGTTAATTGCCAGAGATACAAGACAAAAGACCAACATGTATACATGACTAAAGGTGTGAAAATCATAAGTTGAATCCTTAATCAAATAATGTTCCAATTGCAATTAAGAATGTGGTTTTTCAAAAAATCTAATTATCAAGTGCTTTAAAAAATTTATAGAACTTGCTCTTATTCTACTTTTCCCCACACACGTAATACAAAAACCACATTGAAATCAACAAAGCTTTCAATTACTTAAAAGAGACAAAACAGCATGGGGGATTAACCAACAGTTTTATATCAATAGTTGGCAAATAGGAAGAGATATTGCCTATATTTCACACAGCATTTATTCCATTATCAACAAGTCTTGATTTCTTTTGATTCTCAACTAAGTGACCGATTGATTATACAAAACTTCTCTTGTGGCAATATTACCTGTGCCTATTGAGTTCTAACTCATGTTCCTTTTTCTTTTTCCTTTTTTTGTCATTTATCAACAGACAAAGAAAAGACTATAAAATTAACCAAAGAAACTATAGCATAAAATATAATTGTATAACCAGATAAAAACTGTAAAAGAAACATCCAAATTTCAGAATATCTGAACTCTGTCAAATGTGTTCAAATAGATCCTCCAAATCCTAAAGCATCACAATATTATCAATAAATACCTCCATCCCTAACACTAAAGATATAGAATGTCCCCTTTCATAGTCAAAGATTCATCCTCAAAAAAACGATGAAAAAAATCAATTTATATTGCAACTCATGCCAGTAATCCATTCAGGCGACACCAATTCGAGGAATCCAATGCCGAAATTCCAAACGGTTACATTTCCATACAAGTCAAATAAATACAAACAAACACTTGTGCTTCATGACAATAGATATGGAATCCAAATAAATACAATCAGTTTTCAATCCCGATAAGTATCCATCAATGCACACACACTATAAAAATCAAAACATTTTCAGAACAAGTTCTTCAACATCTCACTGGTCAAAATCTCGATTTGCAGTCCAAGGGATAGCAGAAAACATCCAACGGAAAATGCAAAAAAAATTGGAGAAAAAATGGAGGAAAAAAGGAGAAATAATGGAGAAAAAATGGAGGAAAAATGCAGAAATAATGAACATTTTCTTCAAGATGTTCTTCAAGAAGTTCTTCAGCTCCGTCATTACCTTACCGGCGGCGGCAATGGCGGATTTTTGCCGAATTTTGGCACGGCAAATGCAGGCGGCAGAACCCTTGAAGCCTGCGCCCGACGCGACGGCGCTGAGAGGCTGGCGGCGACGGAACCCTTCAACCCTGCGAGCGACTCGACGGCGCTGAGAGGCTGGCGGCGACGGAACCCTTGAACCTTGCTGGCGGCGATGGAAAGGGAGAGAAATAGGGAAGAAGAGAAATAGAGAATGAGGGACCCGACGTCTGTTTTGAGAAACGAAAAGAGCAAAAAAAAAAAAAAATTTATGACTTGGCATTGACTGGGCTATGACGTGTTGTTGACGTGGCAGCCATGTCAGCAATTTAACGGAAGTTCTAACGGCGGACTAACTGAGGCTATAATTGTTACAAATTGAAAAGGTCAGGTACTGTATTGTTAAAATTGAAAGGTCGGGCTATAATTGTTACAAGAGGTAAAGTTGAGGCTATTTCTGTATATTAGGCCTTTTTTTTTTAGGTTCTACAGTCTCTTGCGCTGTCTGACTATTTAAGCTTGCGGCAGTGATTGGGTGACGCCGCTATTCCATGTATGCAGGTTGGATTCTACACTACGGCTTGAGGTGGTAGTTAGAGATTTAGTTCTAGTTTCTGTCACTAATTAGGGATAGCAAATTACTCCCGACCCGACGGGTTCCCTGAACCCAAACCTGGTCAAAACCCGATTGACCGGGTTTTTTTCGGGTTTGGGTTCAAGTTCGGGGATGGGAATGAAACTCGAGGTCGGGGTCGGGGCGGGTATGGGGGTACCTATACCCGCCCTGAACTCGAATCCGACCTTGACCCCGAATTTTCGGGTTCAGGAAAAACCCGATATCCGAACCCGAAAAAAACCCGACCCCGTCTTTTATATATTTTTAATATTATTTCATGTTTTAATTTTTATATTTAGTATTTGTCACTTGTAAATATGTAGCAAAGTTGATTTAGAAGAAAACAAAAAAAAAATACCACTTAAAATTAAGAACTTCATTTATCCATTTTTTATTTATGTCTATTTCCTCATTCTAATTATACTTTTGCCACAAGCTATTACTTCTATTCACCCCCAACAAATATGCAACATAATATTTCCTTGCCCTCTAGTTTAATTGATTGGATTAGAATAATTGTAGTATTTTGAATTTATATCTTTCCTTTTAAATTCTTAGATAAAGGCACTTGGAATATATTTAACTCTTTAATACTACTTTTAAATTATTTTACTCTTTCCCATTTACTACTAGCTAATCTTGTCAAAATCAAAATACAAAATATTATTTAATTTATTTTCCAAGTAAAGGGTTTATGGCATTTAATTATTTTTTATTGTTTTCATTAGATTTCCCTAGCATATATCCAAAAGCAACATCGGTACTATTTTTTTTTCCCAGCTAAAACTCACTTTTACTCTGTATTTCAATCAAACTTACAAACTCTAAGAGTTTTTATCTTACTTCCAAATCTTCAACTAAACAATATCGCTCAATTTCCAAAAAAAGAAAAGTAATATTAGGGGGTTGCGCTTTAGATTTCTATCTCAATAAAATATATATATATATATAGATATATATATATATATATATTACATTGAGTTATATCTATACATATAAAGTCTATGGTTCATCATTCATACAAATTACATTGAGTTATATTTATACATATAATAAGTGTTATATATATATATATATAAGATTATGGAGCTAATTAACTAAATGCTAGTGTTTTGAGCATTTGACCAATTGATTTGTATTACTATTACATATGATATGTATTTATATTAATTTTACTCATATATTAGAATTGATTAAATATAATATAAGAATTGAAGAAATTAACATATTTATAAATTTTAATGAAATAAAGTTAAATAACAAACAAAATGTTCTTCTTTATAGTGACACCATTTTGTACTTTTAATAATCTTTGTGACGTTGTATATTTCCATAAAACAACCATTGGAGAATAGATGTTGATGCTTCAATTTGAATATGCAAATGGTTTTTATATTACAAGCATTTGAATATCCTTTATAGAAAGATATATGGTCATAGTGTTTCATATACACTAATCTTAAAAACTTTATTAATTTTTTCATTAAATTATCGCTTCATATCTTGTTTATATGTACTAACTTAGTTAACAATGATAAATACTAAATTACTAACTAAGCACTAACTTAGATAATACTATCTTAGTTTTAAGTAATAACTAATAAGTACTAACTTAGCTAATGCCTAATAGGCTAATAGCCTAATACTTATATATTATAACTTATAACATTGATAAATTAATAATTACAATATGCAAATGGTTTTTATATTACAATTACAAACTTCAACCGTTAAACTAAATAAGCAATGAAGATATATATTCCTTTGTTGCTATTTCATTATATTAATTATTAAGTGGATAAATAAAAAATTGATGTGTTAATTGACAATTGGTTAAATATTTTATTAAAGTAGCTAGTTTTAATTGAATGGGAAAAAAATATACATTAAGGATATAATTGAAATGATTTATATTTGTTGTAGGTTAAAATAAAATTAAAAAACAAATTATGATTGTTATATAATTTTGTTCATTTCTGATGGGTCTAATTTGTAAAATAAAAAAATACATATCCAAGTAGTAATTTAAAAAAGTGAAATCCAATTAGTCTTAGCCTTTTGGCCCTTTTCTTTCTCCCCCCATCTCAATTCTGAATTCCCATGGTCTAGGGCTTGAAATTTATGCTCCTCCGCCGTGAAGTCATTTCCCCTGTAGCTCTCTCCGCCACTGCCGCAGCTCTCTCCTCTCCGCCGCACCTCTTTCTCTCATCCTTCTCCGCCGCACCTCTAGGGTTTAAAATTTTTGTTCCTCCTCCGCGAAGGTCTCTCTGCCGCAGCCATAGTTGTCAGAATCCCGATCTGATCCCACCGATTCTATGATTTTACGATCCTAATTTACTAAAACGATCCCGATTCTAATTACGATTCTACCTTATTATATAAATAAAATATAATTAAATTTACTCAAAAAAAACTTTCTATATCTAAGTAAAATTAAGATATATACTAATATAAATAATTTAATTGGTTTAATCATACTTTTATTAGATTTTAACAATAAATAAATAAATTGGACATAAATACCCTTCGACTGCGCCAACAACTAAAATATTGAAAAAATCATATAAAATGTTATAAACAATAAAAATTGAAATAAAATCATTTAATTATAAACTATATATGAATTTTCTACATATCCATTAATATATTGATTAATAATTATTTTAAAAAGAATTTACAAATTATATTTTCTCATTTTTTGTAGAATCTTACGATTCTACAATCCGATCCCACCGATCCGATTCTGCTATCCTAAATCGATTTTGTGTAGAATCCCGATTTTATAAACTATTGCCGCAACTCTCTCCGCCGCACCGCTAGGGCTTAAAATTTCTGCTCCTCCTTCGCGAAGCTCTCTCCGCCGCACTTTAGTTTCTCTTCGCCACACCTCTTTCTCTCCTCCTTCTCCGCCGCACTTCTAGGGTTTAAAATTTTTGCTCCTCCTTCGCGAAGGTCTCCCTGCAGCAACTCTCTCCGCCGCAACTCTCTCCTCTTCGCTGCACCTTGGTTTCTTTTGTAATTTTGGCAGCCCTATTGATCATTTTTTTGGAATTCTGAATTTTTGTGTGACTTTTGTGCATTTATGGAGTTCTAATTTTCTGGAATTCTAATTTTTGGATTTGTGCGGCCTGAAATTTTTTCTGCTGATTTGTGCTAAAATTTCGGATTTTTTCTTATTGTTTTTGTCATTCCTGTATTGAAAATTGTTCTAAAATTATCATTGTCCTCCCTAGAATGATTTTATTGGCATTTTGGTTTGGTTGTTGGAAGCTTTCATTCTGTTTTTCTGTGCATCTCTGTGATGGGTAAATCTCCATGAAAAAGGGACAACTTGCGTGTAGTTTGTGATTGGATGTAACTGTTAAGATTTTCTTTCGAATAAATCTTTCTCTTAATAGATCTCTTCTTGTTCCTCAATCTTCAGAGAATGCGGCATCGTATTATTGTCAGTTCTCTGTTCCAAACATTTCCTGAAAGTAGACGACAAGTTTTAAATCTTAATGCAACATTTTCTTTTCTGGAATTCTGGAATTTTGTGTTTATGGAATTCTAATTTTCTGGATTTGTGCGTCCCAATTTTTGAATTATATTCCAATTTTTCTTGATATATTTTTGTCATTGTATTGAAAATTGTTTTGAATTTAGCATCATCTTCCCTGGGATAATTTTATTGGCATTTTGGAAGCTCCATTTCGGAAATTTGTTAGCCAACTTTCTTTTCTGCAATGCTAATTCTGGAATTCTAAAATTCTGAAATTCTTTTCTGGAATGCTAATTTTCTGGATTTGTGCATCCCATTTCTTGAATTATATTGCTATTTTTTTGGTTATCATTCTAATTTTATCATCAGGTTCGGGGTGCCCGCGGGGAACCCGAAACCCAATCGGGGCCGAGGATGGCGATAACCCCTAAAACCAGATCGGGTTCGGGGGCGGGTTCGAGGGAGGGTTAAATTTTCGGGGTCGGGGATGGGATTGCAACCCCCGACCTCGAACCCAGAAATTGCCATTCCTATCACTAATGACCATTGGTAGTGGACCACTTGAGATGTGTAAAGTCACGTTTGTATAGTATTAGTGACCCGATATAGCATTTTTTCGGGCTTTTATACTTTTGTACTTGCCGTCTTGTACGGCCTTCTTCCCATCTTGTGCGGGCTTTTCCCGTTTCGTGTGGGCTTTTGCCCCTTTGTGGGCTCCTTTGTTTTTGTGGGTTTGGTTAGATATCAACTCCATGAAGTTCAATTAGTCATTGTGACTATGTTTATTGGCCATTAGTACCACCATGTTAATACACTATCGTTTTTCGAAAAAAAAGAAAAAGACGCAATAGGGAGCTTTGTCTCCAAATTCAATTTAGTGTAGGTGGCAAAAGAGTTCCAGCTAATTTTTCAAACTCGATAAAAAGAATCTAATTTTATTTTGTCCTCTGTCAAAATGAATAGGAGGTTTATTTCTTTACTAAAATGGTAGCGGGAATGTTTATGAATTGTATTTTAAAAAGTATAAAAAAATACATTTTGATATAAAAATCTTTCATAGTTCAAAATTTTCTCTTTTTTTTGGGATTGTTTAATTAGCTGTAATGATGTAGAAAAAAATTCTAATTATTTTATTTGTAGATAACTGAGAGAAGGTTTTTGAATCCTTTGAATTGAGTTTAGGACTAAAGAAAATTAAAATGCCAACTCTAGAACCGCGGTGGACTGCGTGCGGGTTGCTGTGGCTGTGACGGAAATCAAAGCTTGACCATGGGCGCCAAATCTTCCGCTGCATAAAAAATTTGCAAAACCGCACTGTGAACTGTGATCCAGGATCCATCGCCCACTCACCAGTCAGCACTCATCACTCAGCAGCAGATTTGAAAATTGAATCCAGGCTTCCCTTTGTAATTATTTCAACTGAAACAAAAAGCTTCCTTTCATCGTATTCAATTCAAACACTTCAATTAATGTTGTACCTCCCCATCCACCCTTTTTCTACTGCTGCTCTTCACCCACTCACCGATCACTCTCTGCCTTCTCTTCTCTGCGGAAGGAGCCGGCTATTTCAATTTTAAATCCACCATACACAAACAATCAAAATGGGTTGCGTTTCCTCAGCTCTGCTCAACCAAGATGACGACTTCAGCCAAATCGGTGGCTCCTCCGCCGCCTTCGCCCACCACATTGTCTCTCTCAAATCCACCACCTATGGTCTCTTGACTCTCGACCCACCACCACCCTCCTCTCCATCTTCCCCCACCACCTCCACCATTGCCCCCACTCCACCTCCTCGCTTCACCCTCGCCTCACTCTCCTCAGATCTCAGACCCTTGAAGCCCGAGATCATCAACTCCTGGGAGCTCATGGCCGGCCTTGACTCCTCCACCCCACCTCTTGCAGTTAGAGATTCCAACCATAGCTTCCGATTCTCACCTCTGCCTCCCAGACCCAGTAAGGAAAACTCAAACCCAAATCTCCCATCCTCCAATAAATCTCCACCAATCAGTACTAATGCTGCCAAGTGCTACAAACTCCTTGATGGGTTTGAAAAGTTCTGCCCACCAAATGGGGAAAACAAAGTGGTGATCTACACCACCACGTTGAGAGGCATTCGTAAGACTTTTGAAGCTTGCAATGCTGTCAGGTCAGCGATTCAGGCGACTGGAGTTTTGATTTGTGAGAGAGACATTTCCATGGATAGAGGTTTCAAGGAGGAATTGAGACAACTATTGAAGGGTAAAGGGGACAGCGAATTGGTCCTCCAAGAGTTTTTGTGAAAGGGAGGTATATTGGCGGGGTAGATGAGGTTATGAGAATAGTTGAGGATGAGGAGAATGGCGGGTTGGGGAATTTGCTTCAAGGGTTGCCTAAATTCAGAGCCGGGCATGTGTGTGAGGGTTGTGGGGGTGTTAGGTTCTTGCCTTGTTTTCAGTGTAATGGGAGCTGTAAGATGGTGACATCTGTGGCGGAAGAAGCGACGGATGGTCTGACCCAAGAGCGGACTGTGGTCGTCAGATGCTCCGACTGCAATGAGAATGGATTAATTCTCTGCCCCATCTGTAGCTAGCTAAGTTTTCTGTATCAAACTATGGACTTGCGTATGATTCTGCATTTATTTTAGCATCTCTTCGGTTCTCAAATACTCTCAGTCTCTCCTCTTTTTTTTTTTTTTTTTTTAATGGGTTAGATTTTACTCGTTTGGCAAGATATATGATTAGGCGGAGTTACAACTAACTGTGGTTTGCCAATTCAAAAAATTGTAGTTTGAGAAAGGTAGCAAAATCAGAAGATGATATAGAACACTGATGGTTAACGTTTATTGGGAAAAAGTTTGTCCTTTGAATGCATTAAAGTGCTATATTATTCCATGTTTTTTGTTGTAGATTGAGGACATTCTTAGTGTAGTTAAAAGGAGATGGAAAAGTTGGGTAGTTGTACATGCATTATGTTTGGCCAAGTGAGAACAAAAATTTTAAGGTGCATAACCTTCCAATTATAGGGTCCCATCAAATCTAAGAGCTACTGATAATAATGTAGCTTCCAAAAAGGTGGGTTCTTGTAAATGCATTATGTTTGGTTAACTCAATTTCAAGTCCATACCCATGTGATATATGAGAATATGATGTGGTTAAAGTACTAAAGAATGTTGTAAATCGAGTTGGGAGGAACAGGTTCACAAATACTAAGAGTTCCTCTTCAGGAACCGCTGAGATGTAGGCAGTTGCTCTTCCTAAGACTAAGAAATGGTTGTCTGGTAGCAGAACTTCATTCCAAAAAATTCTGCTTTGAGGTGATCTCTGTCTCTCTCATATAGTGATGCGGAAGAATAATGTCTCACATGTTGGTAGATTCTACCAAGTGGCGCCTGCTGGTTTATGCAGGAAAAAGTGTCCGAATTAGTTGAGGGTGTGTGACCATCCAACATTTTGAAAGTGCGGCGCAGAATCAATTGTAATAACGCACAAATTATAGCTTAAGTTTAATTCGTGTCGAGGAGAGCTGTTCCAAATGTTGTTTTTGCGTATGTTCTTTCAGAAAGCTGTCAAATGGATAAAATGTAATTTTTTTTTGGGGTGGGAAGTGATCTTTCCTTAACTAAGTGATTAGAATTTAGCCCAAGACTGATAATTTTCACAACAAAAACTGAAGTTCTAGTTGTGCGTAGGAACTCGAGATGGTATCAGCGAGATAGTTAAAAACTTAAACCTTCTTGCATGAGGGGGCCTTCGTGTGAACATACTCAGGTTGTCTGATAAGTGATAAATGTGTTCATGGAATAGACTAGGACTTGAGAAGGGTTGGAATTGATTTCAGCCGTAGGCAATGCTGCCATCTATTTCTGATCATTATTTTCTTGTTCAATGAGGTGCTCAATGCTTCAATTGATTCTGCACCACACTTTCAAACTGTAGCATGGTCACCTACCATCAACTTATTCGGACACTTTTTCCTGGCTAAACCAACAGGAACCACATAACTTCTTGTACTTCAGTTCTACCGAAACAACAAAGAAAAAGAAAGGCAGATTAATTTCCAAAATAATAATAAATAAAACCCATCTCTGGGAGATGAAAAAGCCTGCACTGGTACTAATCAGTATCTCACTTTACACCCAAAATTTTACCTCGGAAAAAAATTACAGTTTTTTCTCCTCAAAGTAAAAGAAATGTTGGCCTGGCCAGGAATCGTACCTACTTCTAACTCTCTTTAATAAAAGTACAACAGCCTGTAACAGATGCCAATTTTGAATTTTGATCCAGCTGCTGTACATTTCATCAAATAAGGCATCGTGCAAAATCATGTTTCACCAAATCCGCAGCACAAAGCTTGTTTTACAACAAGTATATCCGTATAATCTCAAAAAGAATGTTAATACCATAAATGCCTTCAACAAGATCTGTAACTATGTGATGGCTCACCAACTGTTTCATTAGTTCTCACTCTTTGGTAGAACAAAACATAGGCAGCTGATGTCTTGATGTCATCTTCACTAACTTGGGAAACATGAGCATCGTCAAAATGGTACCATCTGTTGTCATCAATTAACTGCAAATTCACAATAAATCCCCAAGTTTTGTAAATAATACAGACGACAGAAAATGCACTCAAAATAGTAAGAGTCGAACTGCATCTATTTTATCAGCTAGTGGATGATGAACAAACAAATAAATGGTCTCAAGTGGCTTTCTGGCACAAATAGCAGCATTTTGCAACATGTAAGGAAGAAGTTAATTTATTTTTTTAAAAAAAAGGGCCCACAGATGAGTGCAATTTTTTTTTTCCAAGTGAATGGGAGTGGATATACCTTGCAGTAAGCAGAATAGTGGCCCCCACCTAGGCCACCATAATGGTTACTAATGGCATATAGCTCATAAACGTGAGAGCCTTCAGTTGCTTCCGTGCTTTTCACATATTTGCTCAAATCAAGATTGCGAATTGGAAAGTTCACAAAAGTGTCAAGTTTGTTCTTCAGCCACCGACTATAAGAGAATCGTTTCAAATGGAAGACCAATACATCAGGTAACCTCCACAAATCCAACTTCTTGGTAGCTTGTCTATGCTCCTTACAACGAGGACAATACCTGCAAAAGAAAGAAAATAAATAAGTTATTCACCAAAGTGAGCTTTATGACAAATTTCTGTTGTATAATCCATTAGTCTACTATACCACATATCATCAGGCCCTAGTGGTTCCTCTTTTAAGAAGGCATCAAGGCATGAAAACAGGGAAATAGCTTCCTGTTTGGTCTTCTTCACAGTGAGTCCTGTCTTGTGAACCTCAGGAAGGTCCTTGAGGTAGTTGGCATCGTATGACTCATGCTCTCTCTGTCCAATCCAATATAACTTTTACAAAACGACCAAATTTCATTGGAGAATCTTTTACAATAGGCCGGCAACTTGATCCTTGATCATCTGTTAAGCAAAGTCGAAATGATAACTCGCTGCCAGACATTTGTTCTGATTCTGTACTCTCTGTTGATAGTGTTCCGGGTCCTAACTGAGTACTGCAGCAGTTTCTTGGTTCCTTCCCATTATGAATTGTTGTTGATGAAAATCCTTTTCGCATCAATGGAGCAAGAATTCTGTTAACCGCCAGATCAATATCTGATCCAGATAGTGGATCTTCCAAGAAAGTAACAAGTGGTGTCAAGAAAAGCTTCCTCTCACCAGCCCTCGTATTCTCTAAAATAGATCTGTAAAAGTTCAGAGAATTAGAATATGTTTGAATTCCAAACAAACAAGCTCAAACAAAAATTGAAGGAGAAATCAAAAGTTGTCATTGTATAAGAGATAAAAGAACAAGAAGCAGATAATTCTATCCGCAGACAGAAATAGCTCCTAGCCGTGGATTTAATTTCAGATACATACAAATATCTCATACAAAAAATAATAAATTCTTTCAATAACATACGTACAAATGCAGCATCCTCACAAATAAATACATAGAAGTCCTATTTTGATTTTGTTCCACAAGCAGTTAAGGTAATCGAATGCTCCATTTATATAACCTTCCCCTGGGGTTAAAAAAATAAACTCAAATGCACATGCATATAGATGTGAAATACACACACACATGCTAAGTCTTGCAAAATACGAACTTACTTCTCTAGGCATCGGTGAGTTATCTCCAGTCTCATCAAATCCAAACCCCTTTTTGGAAGTCTATAGGCAACAATATGTTCATCGTCCTTTATTGTACCCAGTAGCTCTGAAGGGTTCTCAAAGTAACGATATATCCTATGCTCATAGACCTGGAGTTAAAATTT
The DNA here is from genome assembly GCA_020080225.1 of Gynochthodes officinalis. Classification (NCBI taxonomy): domain Eukaryota; kingdom Viridiplantae; phylum Streptophyta; class Magnoliopsida; order Gentianales; family Rubiaceae; genus Gynochthodes; species Gynochthodes officinalis. The sequence goes on along the minus strand of CM034622.1, from coordinate 35,684,360 downwards.
CTATTGCTTCAGAGGAACTTGAATACCAGAAGTGCCAAATAGAACACAATGCATAAAATTAGAACACAATAATGTGCATATCCTACCTCTGCAAGTAACAGGTATTCATCCGTCCTTAGGCAGCACGCAGTACCTAAAGCTTGGATCAGATCTTTACAGCAGCCATGCTTTAGAACAGTAACTGTATAAGGCATTGGAAGGCCACGCCCATCACCATAAAACATCGTCACTGTCATAGTTCGTGTAGCTGTTGAGGGAAGAGGCAACGACAAGTACATGAAAGGGTCAAACGTGATTGATATTTTGTTGCAAGTTGGGCACACTAAAGTTGACTTATATTGACCCTGGCAAAAGCGAACAACAAATCAGAACCATAATCCAGTTAAAAATACAGTGAAATATAAATAACTCCCTCCATCATTGAAATCATAAAAAATTCGGAGAGACTACCCAAATAGTTTTCTAAACATAGTCGTCAACCTACAAACATGCCTGCCTTTGGAGACCAGAAGTACTAAGAAAACCTTAGTGAAAGTGATATAAATGCAGACGTATGTTATCCACTAGTGGTGTCATAGCACTAAATGGGTGACATCAAAATCACAAACACCTCTTCTCTGTGTACCACTTGTTGAGGGAATCAATTTCATAAATTTATACTAATAAAAGGGACGAGTTAACTTGACATCTTAAAAAAAATAACTTCTCTAACCCGTATACATTTATTATGTAAAAAGAAAATCAATTTGTACCAACACAATCAAATTAATGACTGTGATTGTTGACTAGGATGAGTAACCACCTGGCAAACATCAACAATAATGGAGTCATTCCTGGCCTTATGGTATCTCCAATATTCATCAGCTACTTCCTCATCTGGGCGACCATCAGAATCCTTCGTCTCAATGTATGGTTTTTGCTTTACACGATTCAAATCTTCATGCAGCCCATCAAGAAGGAAGGCAAGGAGTTCCTGAAAGAAAAAAGGGTGCATCATTTTCTTTCTCCTGTCATCCCCTTAAGCGAATTGAGGATACATCAAACACAACCAACAAGAATTACACCTAAATCCAAATTATCAATGGTCTCTCCATAAAATTAAAAAAAGAAGGGAAAAAATGAATGAGAATCATGAACCATCAAACTAAAAATTAATATTTACATATTTTCTCTGAAAAAAAGGGAATAATCATCACAAGAAGATATAGTGAGGTGATGGTAAGTAAAACCAGTGAAGTCAAGAATTTGGACAAACGACAGCTGAACTACACTGTAATCATGGTACTCAAATCATGGAAAAGAAATCCTACTCATTAAATGCACAAGAACAATCAAAACACAATTTACAAATCTTGACGCAAAAACCATATGCTTGTCATATACCTGGGAATCGTGTTGGTTATAACCACTAAACTGGGGAGCAAAACGAGCAAGTTTTGCCTTAAATACACGAGGTGCAAAAGGTGTCCGACCAGAGGACCATAGTTTCCTCAACAATTCACCAAAAGCAAGTGCAAGCTCACCCTGCAGAGCTACAACTATTAAAAACTGAATGCCAGTTCTTCTACATAGTAATGTAGAGACAAGGAAGACGTACATGCATTCCTAAAGGATTCTGTCGGTTGATCTCATCACTGTAGTCTTGCAAGAAATACTCAACAATGGGCGGAGTATGAACTAAACACTGAAGAGCACTATTCATAAAGCAAGTATTCCCTAAGTTCTGCAATCCAGCCAATCCTCCTCTATCTTGTTTCATTACATGTCTCGTACGCTCATATCCATCCTCCATACCTCCATATGATGAACTCAAAGATATCCCTTGGTATATGTTGGGGCTAAAACTTGAATAGCCATTAGATAAAGATGGACCTCCACCAATCGTAACAGAAGACCTTAAGGGTTCTACAGGAACCAGTGCTAAGTCATTTCCTGTAGAATCCATGCCCAATCCAGAAGGCCAAAATCCATCATTTTGCACCTCAAGAAGAATCTGAAAAGGTAGCAGCACAATGACAACAAAACTAGGAATCGGACAAACATTCACTTGAATAGCACACAAAACTGTAAATAATACCCATACAAAATTAAGTTTAAATTTAAGATTTGACTAAAAAATTTTTTTTAAAAAAAATACTCACATGTTGGTCCATCTGCAAGTTAGATTCCTCTAGGGTTTGGTTTGAAGCAACTAAAACAGTTTGCTTCTGTTTATTAAAATAGTCCACTATCCGTGCCTATCAAATTATGCAAAAAAGATTGCTTACTCTTCCAGCATAGATGGTAAAGGAAATAACAGAAGAACAGGTATGCACTATCTAATAACAAACCTTTTCTGGTTCTATCCCTTTAAATTGACACACCACCTCGTAAAGTTGATGTAAGGAAGCCTGATACGACTCAAATGAAATGAGGAAGAACTTGTCAATAGTAGATAAAAGGCTAAATCTGAACCAATTAAGGTCATTAAGATAGTAAATCCCAACTTATAATCATGTGATATAATTACCCAACAAAGAACATGAATGCATTACTTAATATAAACTTATGTTCTGAAACAAATTGGTTATAGATGAAGGAACAGAAAACTCCTTTTTCTGGCATTTTGATCTATAAGACCATAACAAAAGAGGATATAGGAACCCTCCTTCTCTTTCTAACAAATTGAATAATACTAAAAAACCCAAGTAAATGTTAGAAAAACCATACATAACTTGGAGAAAATCACCTTACCTCGTGTAATAGTTAATACTCATTAAAAATGGCTTACCAGGTATGAAGGGTGTGTGCACCACATTAGGATAAAAATATACATGACATGACCATATACACATATACAGACATTTTTTATTTTATTTTTATTTTTTTTGGTTGGGGGGAAGGGTGGTTTGCAGAGAGTAGGAATGGGGAGAATGCAATATGAGAAGCAGTTCTTCCAATCTTTGAACACATTAACACCCCCTGTGCCCCCTTCCAAAAACAAAAGAAAAAATAAATGTAACCCAGAAAGGAATAAACACAAGGTAATACCTTTTTGCTTAACTTTACAAGTGATTGACTCTCATCCCTAGAGTCAATCAAAGTGAGACAGAGGGGGAATATCTCCACAAAGAACTGTTTGCTATCTCCAGTAGTTATCATTTTCCTCGCTAAAACAGGTCCCCCTTTATACCTAAGAAGAAAAGAAATATTGTGATGAAACTAAAGGGATTTGCAGAAAAACTGTTTCCAGTTTGATAGATTTAATATTTGACTTCAGGAGCAGTCGCATACAATATTGTATCTAACATGGAATTGATGAGTCAGAAAAAACTGAAACAAACCATGAAGAATTAGATGGAGAAATTTGAATGCACTAGAAACAATGATTGAAGTAAATGATAAAATAATTGATGGGCTCTTGACACTTACAAACCAGTGAAGGAAAAAATAAAATCAGATCAAAGATAAATCTTAGTAACATATAGAATTCCAGTTAGTTGAGCAACCAATTGAGCACTTTTTGTTTTCATTTTTGAACTCATATAATTCGATATCAGGAAAGTTTATTGAAGATATCAATCCATTTCAGCACACAAATTCACTCATGCAACCACCACATTCAGAACTAAACAAATCCCAAAATCAGTGGATGCAGAAAATATAAGACTAAGAAGCATCATTGTTTGTGCATAACACATCATAGTATAAAGCACCAAAAAGGTTAAAACCATGTTTTCCCCTATGTATGTTCAGTGTGAGAACCTGAATTGAATTTCAGACCTTAAGCCCAAAACTCTTGACCAGATAATATGACTTGTCCAAGATCTAAAGAAAGCTAAGTGGAGGTGATTTACAAAAACCAATCCACTTGCACAGAATGACTCTCAATCATCAAAATAGTACTATGCCAACAAGAAAGCACACTCATGATTAAAGGCACATCTATCAAATAGTAAAGAAGAAGAAGAAAAGAAAGAAAGAAAGAAAGGAAAAAAAACCAACTAGAAATGCAGACAAGAAAAGAACTATTACCATGCATAAAGCCTTTCCCATGCTTCTTGTGGAAATAATACATAGTCACGTCCCTCTTCTACAGTTCTAAGGAGCTGAGGGTCATCAATGTCATTTTGATTCAACACTAAATCAGTGTTATCAATGGGTCCTGGCCTCTCCGCTCTAATGGAATTCTGATCTTGGGTAAGATGTTCATCAAAAGGGAAAAACCCAACAGGTTGCCCAGTGTACTTCTGCCAGCTCAAGTACCACCTTCAAAAATTAGAAATAATTAATATCCATGATGAAATCACAATTCTATAATACAGTGACTAGATCCCTGTTCCCAAGTCTCTCTTTTTTACGTATACTTCATTTTTTGAGGGGGGGGAGTGTAACTTTACCTTGGTCCCCTCAAACCCACCAACACCCCCCTCCCCTCTTCTTTAAAAAAAAAAAAAAAAACGCAACAACGACAAATCAACCTGATGTTGATACCAAAAGTAGAAATCCCTGAAATACCTCAGGCAAGATTTGGCTATGAAACATATATAATAAAAGATCCCTTTCTGTCATAAACTTTGGAAATATATAAAAGATACCTAAATCATGCTGGTACCAAGTTGAAATTTCGTTAGCAAATGACTAGAAAATCACATAGGCAAACAGATAACATGACAGAGATAAATGTATATGCAATAATTCAAAATTTTCGACTTAATTCCAAGCTACATAAGTAAGGAGTAAAACAATGTCCGCCTAACCTACAACAACAACAAAACCTTTTATCCCACTATGTGGATCATATCTCGCCATAGCGTGCTACTGAAACATATATTTTCATTTAGGCTAATGTACACCTAAGCTAAAACTGGTATAATCGGATTCAATCCTACTGAATTTAGAATAGAAAGAACACAACCAAACAACGAATAAAGTAAAAGTAAAGTTGGAAGAGTTACGAATAAAATTTTTTTAAAAGAATTAGGTAGGGAAACATGTAAGAGGGAGGTACCTAGTAGAAAGAAGGTAATAGAAATTGCCTTCTCGGAGATTAGATTCGGCTTTCTTGAGTAAGTCCTGAATAATCCTGTTTTCTTCTTCGGGGGAAGTCGGAGTGGCAGTGCAAGGGAATTCAATGGATCCATTCTCCATCATGCACCCGGAATCTGGGATCGTCATCACGATTATGAAGATGATTGTTTAAGCCTACAGCACCCAAAAACATCATCAATTTTATTCGGATTTCTCTTTTTGTTTTCCCACCAAAAAATTAAGAATAATAATAAAACCTATAGAATTTTTTTATTTTTTTTTTGTGAAATTGAATACGGAAAAGGGAAAGCGACGAACCGTTGGTAAGGGAAAAGGGAAGAGTAGAAGAATGGGATTAATTAATTCGTGAAAAAAGAACAGTAGATGTTATAATTTGATTTTATTTTATAGTAAAATATTTTGGAGGAGAGATCAAAGAGAGGGAAAGGGACCAAATTTGGGGGATTTCACTTAAGGAAAGAACCCTAACCCTTAGATTACGGATTTTAATATGTAACTTCTACTCACTGCATGAAATGATTCTATCTTTGCAGTTGGTTGATAGTAATACTCTTCTTCCTTTCTCTTCTATTCTGTCAAAAATACGGGACGGACGGAACGAACACGGGGAGAATTACATTTATAGTACCGTATCAGTATGTATTGTGTATAGTAAAAATAAACGGCGTGAGTAGGTCAGGGTATTCTGGGTATTTCATTCATTCCTTTATGTTTTACACAACGTCCCACCGTCCTCCTCGACTGCTAGGCAACTGCTGCAATTTGCGTGTTTTCCTTCTTCCCCTCTCCCCAAACCATTTATCACGGCTCCACTGCAGGAAGGCATATCCATTAAACCACCCACTGCAGGAAGGTGAAATTCCAGCAGCAGCCTGGGGCACTCAGGCGCAGACCTACCTACCTATGTATGATGTACCAAAAGATGATGCCATCAATTCTCTCCCTGTATTCCAATTTCCAATCCAACGCATAAGGGATAGGTCTGGGTCCTACTTGATCTCTGTGATTTACCATAAGCTGCTGATGCATTTTCCCCAGAGCAATTGATGGCGGCGATTATTGTTCAATGACTAATTCTAATTCTAATTCTTTCCCTCAAACCAACCTTTCATCATTCGCAAGATTCTATATTCCTTTCATCATTCGCAAGATTCTATATTTCAGATTGATCACATCGCATGCCAACTTATAAATGTCTAAACAACTACTATTAACAGGCTACTGTTATTCCACACATTGCAACACAGAGTCAGGGAAAAAAGGGTTTGTAGTTATTCCCAAAACCAACCCAAAAGAACCCAATGCAGATATATGAAGAAATACGCTCTAAACTGACTTGTTGACAACAAAATGATGAGTCCAGGTGTACTCGCGTATTTTAACATTCTACATATTTACAAGGAATAAAGTTGACAACATTTTGCACAGCGTCTAGCCAAGTATTTTCCCAGACTTGCGTGACTAACATGGCACCAGACCCGCATTATGAGTTACATTTTTTCCGTCCCATCTGAGTTAGCATACACATCATTGCCAGCGGCAGACATCCCAGATCCTTGTATCTCGTCTTCACTCAACACTGCTTCCTCGCTGGAGTCAGAAGAAAATGAACCATCTTCATCATCACTCACTTCATCTGTCTTCCGCCGTCTCCTGACATCCTTGATACCTCTTCCTTGCAGAGCCAGTCGCCTCCGCTTCCGTGCTTTCCTCTTACCCTTCGGAAACTCTTCATGATGTGACTCAACAGTCTTGGTCCTGGCACCATCCTTAGCTATGCGATCCCTGCTATCATCATTGTCCTCTGATTCAACTCCAACATTAACAGCATCAAGCTTGCGTCTTTTCCTACCCCCACTAGTCTGTTTCAAAATTTTGCAACCTCACTATTAACACACACAGAGACAATACAACTGAAAACCATCCACCACCCCCCAGCCCAAAAAAATAAAAAGTAAAAAGTAAAAAGTAGAACACAATTTTAACTGTCAATTCTTTTAACAGAGAGAGTTTGCAAATTTTGCAGCGTAGGGAGTGCACGAAACAAGTCTAAACTCTGCCCCTACAAGACAAATTACTGGTAGCTATCCAAAATTTGCAACAGAGACAGAAGAACAATCCCAGAATTCTCAGAAAATCCACCACCCTTTCTGACATATGCAAGTGGTAATAATTTCATTCCAGCATGATGCATAGGAGGGAATCGATGAAAAGTCTGGGTTACCTACCCCATTTTCTGTATCCCCTCTTCGTTCAGCTCATCCAGCTAGAGGATTTATATTATTACCCTATTATGGCAAACAAATTTTACTTCCTTGAAAAAGGAGAACAATTAAATACTACCCCACTCTTTCCCTAATGCTGAAGCCAAGCATCTCCAGTGCTATCCAGATTTATCAATAATAATCAACCATGATATCGATTTGAAATCTCAGAATGTGAATTCGTCACACTAGGACAAACTGGCTTCATTGTACATCTGGGATGACAAATTGCTCTGTCCAGGCAATCTGACAAAACTGCTTGTACAGAAGCTACCAAAAACTAGCAAGTCATACAGACGCTTACCTTGGGACCACGATCAACTAAGCGCGCCCATTCATTTCGGTTCCTAAGGCAATCAAGAACAGCCTGCGAGTGACTTGAGTATGCATATCGCTCCCCATTGTGCTTCCGCAGGTAAGGCCAGTGCTACATGGATGTATAATTTACATAGTTAAAAATCAAGTATATTGGTTTTCATTAAAGCTAAAGACCTAATAAAAAATCCTGCAAAATGGCGCAAGGCAAACATATACATACTGGTAAAACAGAATTACAAAGTTCTTCATATGTCATGCGTTTGCCTTCACTCATAATCTCAGCAAGCAAACCTGTCAAAACAAATATTATTCTTCAACCAGAAGAAAAGAATCTTCATTTGACACTTCAAATATAAGAAGGGGGAGTAAAGATAAGTATGGAAAGAAAAAACACTCAACAAAATAATCTTAAAGCTAAGAGAATATACCTGGTAAAGTGCGGTGAGTAAGACGGCCAACCCCTCCTTTCTCATCATCAGAAGGAATTCTAGGAGATAGCTGCGCAGCCGAAAAGTTGCTTTCATTTCCCTCGGCTGGAGACAATAAACTGCTACTTGCAGCTGTTTTAGAAACAGCACTACTCTTCTTTATACTATACATGCCAATTGCTGATCCACTGTCAGCTTCTCTCTTGCTAACAGAATCAGAGGTCAATGTGGAATCTTGCCTTCTGTGATCTATTGAAGAAGCGAATGTTTCCATCTTCTTAACTTCATCATCCGTCTCCCCAAAACCATGGGAGCCATCTTTAGCTAAATCTTTGTTTTTTCTTCTAAATGCCTACATTTATTAATTGCCTCAATAGCAGGTCTTCCAAAAAAGTATTATACATGAACAAATATTGCAAATGAAGGGGGAAAAAAAGAAAAGAAAAAACAAAAAGCTTACCAAACCATGATCTTTTCCTCCAATACTAGAATTTCGCTTCATTAGCATACTTGTTGCTGTTGGTGATGTCAATTGAGGCAAGCTTCCAGCGTGACGCATGCGGGGCACACGAGGAACTCTAGGAGAACTGTTTAGTTCTTGATGCAATAACAAAGCAAGCTGCATATGACCCATAAAACATTATGTAATTTCCTCTGGGAAGAAAAACAAAACTAGTTAATTGACTCCTACCTCTTCATCACTTAGCGTTGAATGTGAGTTTGAAGTTGTAGCAGGTTGTGTTGGAGTATTATTAACTTTTGATGAGGACTGAGGCACAGACTGGTTAACTTTCTCACCCTTGTGTGACAAAAATGAACCTGTAACCTTCTTTGGTGTGTTTGAAGCACTCTCAAATTGCATTGTACTACCCATTTTTTGGATGTTCGAAGCACTTTCATTTTGCTGTACATTAGCCAGCTCAGAGATAGGATGAGAAGCAATAGGTGGCATTGGTGTAGCTGACGAAGATGAATCAAGCATAGAATCCTTTGAATCAGATGATGCCCTCTTTGAAACTGTGGCAGTATGTGATAACTTTTTCAGCTGTGATGATTTTGGCACAGAACTAGGAGTGGATTTTGGAAGCTCTTTCATTAATTTCCTTGCCTTTTCATGCCTGCCTTCACCCTCAACTACCTCAGTTACATCATCAGTATGACTGCTTTCAGGTGCCTGCTTCTGCTTACCATCCACATTGTCATTCTGGCTACTCACACCACTGCAAGTCTCAGAAGCAGATGACTTGGGCATCAGAATAGCAGATGAAGCTGAAAAGGTGCTTGCTGTGGATATTGTGACTTTACCCTCATCAGTAACCACTCTAGCTGGGACTGCGACACTGGATTTATTAGACTCCAAAACAGCATTTGAAACAACGCCTGCTGAAAAATTCTTAGTTTCAAAACAACCATCTAAGCTTGCTGAGTCATGTTTAGGTTGACAATGGTCAAGAGGTAATTCACCATCAGCCCTTTGTTTATGCATATCAACGACTTCTGGTTTTCTGCTGACATCTTCAACCTTCCTGTCACGGGCCTCCAAAACAGTAACATTAGTATCATTGACACTGACATTTTCAGAAGAACAGTAAGCAGCTATCTCCTGAGATTGGAATGAGGTCCCCGACAAACCTAGCTTATCATCACACAGGGATGAAAGCTTAACATTGAGTTTCTACTACCATTAGCGAGTTCCGTTTATGACTTGGCATGTATCTCTCGACAACTGGTTATCACGTCAGCTCTTGTATTGGGAGCATCAGAAGCACTTTTGTTATCCTCAATTTCAGGTCCAGTAGTTGTCACATCTTCATGAACCTGCTCAGACTTTTGCGAGTCTATTCCAACACTAGTTAACAACTCCCCTTCAAAAACATTTGGAGTGGCACCAGTAACCCTGAAAACCTAATTTAAGAGCAAGAGAAATGTTATGAGAGGACACAAGTATGCAAAGTACCTTTTTATGTAACATGATAAAAGAACAAAAATTTCAAACCACTTCTTCAATCAGCAACAAAAAACTATAAAGGTTGACACGCGCTGGGATAGTTAATGTGTCACAGAGGAATATAGATATCAACAGAAAAACAGATAGTCCTTTGACAAGCATCATCAATGTCATACAGTGAAATTGCTCAAACAAAAGCAGGTCTTCCACCAACTAACATCACTCTCATGCAGTGCAACATACATACATCAGCATTTTAGGTGCTTGATACTTTGGGAATAAACAGAAACTACCCATTTGAAAAATCATCCAGAGTCAAGACCAAGCAGCACGTGTAAACCAATGCTTCCAGAATTTCAATAATTTGTAGGCAATAAGTGGACACATGCTTTGAAAAAATTCCCATAAAGGCTCAGATGGTAAACAGGTTTCAGAACTAGGGGAGTGCTAGTTCACTGTAACTGCAGCAGCATTTACAAAACAAAAAGCTTCTAGAATAATAAGACACATTAAGAAGTACCTCTTCTTTTACAGGAACAGCCCCAGAAGCATTGCTTCGCAAAAATGATGGCACGCCAAGAATATCTTTAGAAGATTCCTCCAACTTCTGAGGACCTTGGTGTCTGCCATTCTCTTCTAAGTTGGATTTCTGAGCATCAATGGCATGGTCAACTGCACCCAGTGATACTTCACTCGTAAGAAGAGGGTAACTCGAATTTCCACCTTTATCGCATTGAGAATCAACTTGGACAGCCATAGGGCCCCTGTCTTCATAAAATTATAATTGTTTTATGTCATGCAAGTTAAAAAACAATGCTCAAGGGTCAAGAAATGTATGCTACATGGAAAATCCATAAGGAAGCATAATAATGAACTAATCTTAGATCAACAAGGAAAAGTACACAACTTTCATGGGAAAATCGGAAAGCATTAGATCAACAACAAAAAGCACACAACTTTCACTAAAAAAATAATACAAATATATAACTTTATAAAAGGCTAAAATGCATAAAAGTTTTCTGTAAGTACCTGGAGTGCGCAACCAATTTTTCTTATTACAGTCTCCATATTTTTCTACTATCCTAATCTTCTTCTTTACACTTTTATCCTTAGAGTTCCCAAGATCTTCCTTCCTGCGCTTTCCAAAGTGCATGACAGGAGGGTTCAGTACGCTTCTGTGCTTACTTACTTCATTCTGCATTGTTAAGACATCCGAATTATCACCCTCCAACTTATTAGTTTCTTTAGAATACACAAACCCTTCACTTCCCTTACCATCCTCAGCCTGCTTCTGCACACCAACAGAATCCACCACAGGAGGAGGAGAAGAGGCAGCCGATGGCGAAACATCTAATTTTGCCGAAGTCAACAAAACATCTGCTCCACTAGCAACAGGATTATCTGGTTGTTTTTTAATCTGCTTGTCAGAGTCTTTATCCAGCACCTCATTTGCCTCATCCCAACGTGGAAACTCAAGATACCTAAAATTGAATCTCTTAGGAATATAGCCAGTACATTTCCACAACTGGGGCCCAAAAACGGAGGAGAGGCTAGAAAACAAATCCGGATCACCACCAGGAACCCCTTGCACGTGAACCCTATCCTCAATAGGAATATCAGTCCAAAGTCTGAAAGGCCTGCGGGAAGGGGGAAAGGTGGAAGGTTTGTAGGAGGGAGGAGGCAGGGGAAGGGGATTATCCATCCTCAAAGTCTTAGAGGGCAATTCCACAAGCAGTTGGGCGACCTCAGTTTCCTCGCTGTCGTTATTCCGAAGGTGGTGGCTGTTGTGATGGTGGTGGTTGTTCTTGCATTTGTCGCAAACGAATGACTTGTCGGTCTTGACATAGCGGGAGCAACGGGTGTGAACCCAGACGCCACACTCGTCGCAATTAACCATCTCTTCACCATCATCAAAATTGACACCGCACACGCAGTCCACCGTCCACGACTCCTCCACCCAGTCATCCTTTGGATCAACCGACGATGCAGGCAGCCTATGTGATCGGCTCTTCATTGGGACTCCTTTTTTTTCCCTTCCAAATCAAACAACCCTAAATTTCTGACACTTTCGATACGAATCTCTACAACCACACCCCTTTCTTCAAATAAGAGGAAAAACGAAGAAGAAAAAAAAAAAAAAAAAGGAGAATTAAGCTCCTTGATTGGAAGGAATTTTTGGCCCCCGTCAAATGAGAGACGCTCACCTCATCATCTCCTCCGTATGGAATTTCTGAAAAGAAACTGAAAAGCGTGGGCGGAACCAAGGTGAAGATCCTCAAACCCGGGTTGCCACGCAGGTTTAGCGTCCGTCATAGCTAAACCTGACTAAGTGGTCCAGTCTGGTAATAAGAAGGCCCCTGCCTCCCATAATCAGGCCCGATATTATTCAACACTTTTGGGCAAGTCGAAGAAAATCCAAAGAACAAGCCCAACTTCAAAGAAATTTGACACGTGTACTACGCGTTCCGCTCTTCTTAATTTGCCTATTGCTACCATTTTGTTGGTTTCAAACTTTCAATTCAAACACGTCCATTGGTGCAGAAGTGGGAAATGAACGAGGAGCGTAGGGGTATTCATCGGGTGGGTTTTTCTATTTTTCGGGTTCTTCGGTTCGAATTTATTCAGTTTTTAATTTATTCGGTTTGGGTTATTCAGTTTTCGACTGAACCCTAATTTATTTTTTTATATTATATGTAATTATAAAAATAATATATATTTATATAAATAATACATAAATATATATTATATGTAATTATACGTATAATATACATACATATAAATAATAAATATATATATATATATATATATATATATATTCGGGTTTCGGTTTGGTTTCGATTTAATTTAAAATCCAAAAACTCTAAAAATTCGATTTTCGGTTCGGTTTGAATTCAGGCGGATATTCGGGTTATCCAAATATTGAATACCCCTACGAGGAGGATATTCATGGATTGTAATTTTTTAAATCATGATTTAATTCAATTTATATAATTATGAATTGGATTTTATATTTAGATTGAAATCGATTTGATTAGACAAGTTAAATTATTAATTTTAAAAAATTAAATAAGAGATTAAGCGGTCACCTTGTCGCCATTCAATCGTTTTCTACAAGTTAAATTTTTTATCATTTTTAATAGTTATGAAAAGCTCAGTACATATTGAGAATGAGAACTTTTCTCCATGTTTTTGATGGTCACAATTAAATTAAATGAAAATAAAAATAAAATGTATACAATTATAAACTCAAACTCGAGAGCTCATTTTATATTTTTAAGATTTATTATATTTTATTTATAGTTCGAAGTTCGAACCCTCTCCTTTGAAAGGAATACGTGAATTTACAATATAGGCAATACAGACTCGAACTTGAATCGGTGTCATTTTTACTAATTACTTAATTATTAGGATCCCTAAACGCATTAAAAACCAAACAAATAACTGGACGGCGCCATTATGAACTTGGAACGCACTACATATGGTCATATATAAAGTAGTAGGCAGCACATACTTGATAGTATATATTATTACATAGACTGAAGGTGACATAGAAAAGAACAACAGACTGGCTCTCGGAAGAATTTGGAAAGGCGGAAGAAAGGGGTTTCTGGGATTGCCAGTAGCCTTGTAGGTACGCATCAAAGCAAACTAAAAGGTAAAGACAATACATATATAACATAGTTTATAACATAGTTTAGGCAGAAGAAAGGGAGAGAGTGAAAACTCAAAACTCAAAAAAACTCAGAAGTGAAGAATACATCGTAAAGATTTGCCATCGATGAGCAGTTGGAATGCTTCACTAATCTTGTTAAAGGGCAACTGGTGCGTAATAAACTCATCCAGCTTCACCACCCCAGACATGCATTGTTTTGCGAAAGCAGGCAATTGGGATTTTCCTTTGAAGTCCCCAAACACAGATCCCACCATTCTTCGCCCATCAAACAACTCCATGGGATGGAGAGGCAGCAACCTTGGGCTAGGATGGATCCCTAGAACCACTGTCAAACCCCATCCCTGTACCGTACCAAACATTGTTGGTTCTTAATTAAGGAGTAAATAAATGATACTACTGCTACTGCTATCTACTATATATAATTTGGAAAATTTGGTGCCACCCGCAGTGTTTCTTTGGACACTAATTATTCCAACTTAATAAATTTTACCCATCCCCCCCCAAAAAAAAAAAAAAAAAGAAGGTGAAATCGAGTATAAATTCGTTGAAGGTTCTATGTATTATATATAGAGTCCAGAAGACAAAATTAAAAGAGAAACACTGGAATTTGAGACTTACGTCATGGGTGGAAAGGAAGGCCTCCCGAAGAACGTCCAAGTTGCCAGCACACTCAAAACTATAGTGCACGCCACCTCCCGTCATCTCCCTAATTACCTGCGCGCATTAATTAATAATAATTAAAAAAATCTACATTTTGTTTAATGCAGTACTATTTCATTCTTCCATCAACTGTATCTTTTCTCTTTTCGTTTTTTTGGTGTCGCATCCATTTATATATATATATACATATATACTTCTTCATTAGGCACACATATATCGTGTACATAAATACCTATAATCGTTGATTGGGAAATAAAAGTGGATTATATCATCGGCTGACCTGGTGGACAGGTTTATCGAGGTCTTCGGGGTTTATGAACTCGGTGATTCCAATTGCTTTGCCTTTAAATTTATACATAGAAAAAAAAAATTAATACGTGATTTTTCAGGTGTAAATATAATAACTAAATTCAACGAAACTAAATCGACAAAACAAGACACAGAGCAAAAGTGAAGTTTTTTTTATTTCTTAATTATAACTAAAATTAAAAAGAAAATATTAAGGTTGTGTTAGATTGAGCAATAATAATCCAATAGTGAAATGTTAGCGGTAATTGATTTCAACTTTTCAAGTCTCCGCCCATTTTTTTTTACTATGCTATTCGTGGACGAGACCCGGGATCAGTCACGTAATGTGAGTCACATTTGGTTTCATTTTCCGCTTTCTTCGGTGACTTTTGACTATAATAAATATCTGACTGATTCCCGCGACCGGCGACCGCCAAATTTATTGGTAAATTTTAGGGTGCGTTTGTACAGCATATTTTCATTTGTAAATAAGTAAATTCTTAAATAAAAATAAATTATCTAAATATATTTTTATTTTAAAATTTAAAATTTAAATTTTACCACTCAAATCTCTCTCACATAATTTTAAAAATTATTTTTCCCTCCCAAATACTTTTTTTATCAATAAATACCCACCAAAATTTTCACACATTCCAATATAACTTTTTTCATTTATAAATAAAAATACCTTGTCCAAACGCACCCTTATCTATTCTCAAATCTTGACTTGTATCAACCAACACAACACCATGTGGGCTCAGAAAACTGGACTACGGTTTCATCCATTTATTTTTTTTTTATTTTTAGAAGAAAGTTTATACTTCCCTTAACCACGTTCAGACGGGATGAAAATTGAGAAATGTGCACAAATTAATAAAGATTTGAGAAAGAAAACCAACCTAAATCTCAAGATAAACCTCACAATATTTCAACATCATCCATTCATTTTTTAATTACAAGATACTCAGTTTTATTATTGGTAATATTCACCTAATTTTGGAATTTGTCTAAAGCAAGCATTTTATGATTTTTCAATTACTCCTCCCAAGTTCCAACTTGATTTGTGATTTTATAGTAATTCCTTCCATATTTTTATTTATTATTTCCATTCAATTCTCAGAACTGCTCATGCAAGTTTGATGATAGTAAAAAACCCAATGAATGGATGAATGATGTTTTAAAAGCAAACTACGTACCTTTGATACTTTTGCGAGGATTAATGTCCACCCCTATTATTCTAGATGCTCCTCGCGTTCGAGCTCCTTCTACAGCCTGTAGTAAGTAGTATGATATATAATATAATACGAGTAACGAAATTGATTCTCTCTATTTGGCTAATCAATTTTGCAACATATATGATGTCCCCGTCTCTCCCCGGAATTGACTATATGTATAAACATGCGTGCATGTAGCAAACTTCTGAAGATAAAACCAATGCAGAATAACGCAAAATATGTACGTGTCTATATGGAAAACTCCCCCCCCCCCCCCCCCCCCTCTCTCTCTCTCTCTCTAATCTCTGCATATAGTAGAGCAGCATATCATCATAATTCGTGGATGTAGACAAATGCATAAAGATATTTTGGATGGTCTAATATATAATAGATTTTATTATTTGGCTCAATATGCAATTATTGATTTGACATGTGGGCTGGCAACATCGTTGAAGAGGAGTAAAGACCCAAAGAAAAAAAGTCAAGTTGTAGTTTTGGCGTATGCTCTATCAAAGGATCAATCGTGCAATTCATTTATTGCAACCGTAGATGGATGTGTATGGAGTAGCTTTTGAGTTTAATTTTAGGAAACCAATTATAATTGAAAACTTCCTCAAAAAAAAAATGTATATATATATATAATTGAACAACTTACCGCGAGACCCACGGCTCCCAGACCAAAGACCGCCACAGTTGCCCCATCTTGTACCTTAGCAGTGTTCCAAACAGCTCCAAGACCTTCAACATTTACCATTTAAATTAGCTAAGACACAAACAATATTGCATTAATGCCCCTGTAGAGTGGTACTTAGTAGCAATATATGTATGAATAGGTAGCGGTACCTGTCGAAACGCCGCAGCTGAGCAAGGTCATTTCCTTAAGAGGAGCATGAGGGTCGATCTTGACGACGCAGGCGGAATCCAGGACGGTGTACTCACTGAATGTAGAGGTGTTGAGGAAATGGTAGATGGGCTCCCTTCCTTGTTTGGTCCAGAATCTAGTGGTTCCATCCCCAGTCATCACGCTCTTGAATGGATTCACTCGAAAGGTCTCGCACAGATTGGTTTTGTCAGATTGGCAGTAGACGCATTTCCCGCATTCCCCGTTGAATATTGGGACGACATGATCCCCCGGTTTCAAGTCATTCACCCCTTCTCCCACGCTTTCTATCACGCTTCATATCACATGATATATGGATTAACTCCCAAATTAAAACGGAAATGAATATAACTATAACCATGGATGTCGCATGTTGTAATTACAATTACTTACCCGGAAGCTTCATGCCCGAAGATTCGTGGATATACCCTCTGGGCTTCATTCTATATTTACCGGAAAATAAATAAAATTGTTGTGAGTGGTAACAGATCCATCCATCCACGAAACAAAAGACAAAGAATGGTAAGAATCCATCCATCCATCCATCCATCCATGATCAAGTAAGTTGATGAAAATATATACATGAACGACGAACGCACATACCTCGCCCTGCCAAGCACTCAGATCGGTGTGGCAAATAGAAGTGTAGAGAATCTTGACTCGGACCTCCATTGACTTGGGGGGATCAACAAGGATATCCTCCACCACCATGGGTTGCCCTGGACCGTACGCCACAGCAGCTTTGCAAGTTATGACCTTCCCCGCCGTCTCACTTGACACCACCGAATAACTGTTACTATTGATCCCGTTGTCCATGTCTTCTTAGACTTGGTAAGTGAATGGGCGATGTGCGGTGTAAAAATGATTATCCCAAAGCCCAAACTCTCTGTTTGTTGGTGAGAGTGTGAGACCATTTTACTTTATAGAGGAAAAAGTCAACGTGTCAATTCTGGATGGCTAATTAAGTCGACTTTGAATTAGAAAGCTTGGCGTGTCTGTACGCTCACCCCCATTGGAAACAATTTTTGGCCATGTTCTTCCTTCGTCAATCTGAGACAGAAACGACTGACGGGAACTGAACTTTCGACCCACCCAAATCAAACAATCCTTCTTTCGATCCTTCCGGGCTACTTCCTCCTACAGTCCATATGCAATTACAGATTAAGATGGGAATAATTATATATATAAAAGCTAGACATGAAAAACTAATATTACGTAAACTCGGACTCGGACTCGGGCTCGGGAAATAAATTTAGCATCATCATTCAATTTGTATTTTTACGTTTCAAAACAAAAAAAAATGGTAAAATAAAACTTTTATAAAATTTATCTTACAAAATGAAATGATAAAACGTGCAAGAGACGAAGAATTTGGTTACTATTCCTATTCAACATAAACTAATAGGATATTACCTCAAATTTCAAAGACCCCTACATTATAAAGTTTGATTAATTTATAAGTGAGAGATATTATTAGAGTAAATGATGGCTGTCGACTTTGATTTACAAATGTCAAGAAACGAGCTCCAAAACTATTGGCTTGCTAATGGTCGCAATTTGATGCAGTAATAACTTAACGCAGACTAACCAATTTAATTTTAACAACCAAAGCTTTCTTAATTTTGTTAACCTTTGAATGTGGACAGCACTCTTGGTCTTGGAGGAAGAAATCTGTTTCGGGAAGATGAGTATCACGTGGAAGTTTACGCTAGATCCAGTTAATAAAATGGAGAAAACAAGAATCAGTATTCAGTCCCCACCCCACAAAAAGAAATAAAAAAAAAAAGTCGGAGAATGCAATGTATGAAGGTCGACAATTCTAATGGATCGAGTTCCTTGTGTCTAATTTATGTTTTTTGTTGTTATTCCACGCGCCGCCACATTTTTTCAATATTCTACATACACAATTCAATATACATACTTATTCTAAATAAAATATAAAATTTAACGTGGCATTGGCTGTGGCACACAAAAGTTATATTTCTTGTCATGAGAAGCTTCTTCGATTTAACTCTGCAATCAATACTTAATATAGATTATGAGAATTCGTCCCCTTGAATGTTTTCAACAAATATGATTAGGAAAAAAAAAATTAAAATTAACAATAATAATGTTTGTAGCTATATTTAATGCCCATGTTAATCTTTATTTACCTCAAAGATAATTAAGCTTTCTTTATTTATTTATGTATCTAAAGCCACGGTATGTATGACAAATTTGAGCTATCAATTAATAGTCAACTATAATAATTAATTAATTTGAAACATTACTCCCAACTTGCAAAACCTCATCGATTGCTTATGCTAGTCAAAATTGGCATAGCGGATTAATCTTCAATACGACAGAGCTGGTAATTCTGGAACAAAATAAAATTAAAAAAATCTGAACATTAAACTAAGTCCACATGTGGTCGCATCAGCAGGATCCAAGACACCATGCATCAAATCACTAAGACAGTTTTGTTAAAAAAGAAAAAAGAAAAATATGAGTTGACCAGCTACTTAGTTACAAGGGAACTCCAATGCATTAACCCTTCACAAATAGGAACATTAATTATTTAATTAAACATAAAAGCCGCCTAATATATGTAATTTTTTTTAGACAGAATCCATGGAGGTTGGCGTATTCACACCAGCCAATCAAGCAAATGATTCCGCAATCTCTGTACAAAATATATATGTATACATTATATATATATAGGAGATATGTGAACGCGCGCATGCGTACGTTACAGTATGTATGTATAGGGTTTAATTAATGACTATGGATGCACAAAAATTAAAAGATTGCACATATTAATTAATAAATTAAGTCCCAACACTTTATTGTATATTTCTAGCTTCCTCTATGTATTTTTGCATTTACGTTACCTTTAATTGCTGTTGTTATTCTTGTAATCATAATTTATTTCTCATCCAACAAATTTTGATTCAAAAGTCGAACATTCTTTTAACTAGCTCTACATCTTCATTATTATTTGGAGGAAACACCAAACCCAAATCAAAAGATTCGCAAAAATACAAATTCAAAAAACCAATATTATGATTGTCCACTTTAAAATAATAATATTTATTTAATTAATATTAAAATAATAAATATTTGGAGAAAAAACTCATATTTTGATTTGATAGTAAAACTAACATATCGGTTGTTACTGGCTGGCTGCCTGTTGGTGCTGGGTTAATTGGGTTGCATCTGATTTCCTTAATTAATCTAAATGTATTGACTTTGAATTTTCTCCCCTTAATTTTATCTAATTATATATGTATGTATATGTATATTTTTGGGTTTTAGCCCTGTCCCCCACTTGAATTAATATTTTCCTTTTTAGGACCTTCGCCGCCTGAATAATTTAAGAAAAAGAATCTCTTTCTTTAATTCCTTCAGGGCGTTGACTTTATTTTTCCTACGTTTGTTCTCAAGTGAAAGAGAACATATATTTATTTTTTTCAATTCTAATTTTGGATCCTTCGCACCTAAATATTTTAATAAAAATAGAGTTAATATTATTTTCCTCCTTCAAGGTTTCCACTTTTATCAAATCGAATCTCGTGATTTAAAAAATAACAATCATCCATTTTGACTAACAATTAACCCAAGTTACTTAATTAAAATTGAGAAAAAAAGAGAGAAAAATAACCCTCAAAACTTGTGCAAAAAAGATGAAAAAATAGCATGATTTTGAGAATTTATGTAAAACTTGTGTTGCACTTGTGAATAACTTTGTTTTTTACTTTACTTTGTTTCGTCTTTTTACCAATTTCAATTAAGTAATTTGGATTGACTGTTAATTAAGGTGACTAATTGTTATTTTTTAAACTATAAGATTTGATTTGATAAAAACTAAAAACTCAAGAGAGATAAATGACATTAACTCATAAAAATATAGCCGACCGAGAGCCGGGTTCAGCAAATTATTAGGCCATCATAATTGATAAAGTTGATGAAGAAGAATACATGAGGAAATAATTGTATACATTTTTTAATGCGCGTTGAACTGTATGAGAGGTCTTTTGTATATAGCCGGCATATATACCAGACTATTTAATCATGGTGATGAAGTGGCTCATTTAGACATGGTTCGAACTATTGTGGTTTATTTGAGATTCATTAATAATACCACTCTAAGATTGCTAAAGTGGCTAGTTACCATACTCTCAGAAAATTTATGAAACTGAAAACTATTATTTTGTACTAGTAGCTTTGAAGTTTTGTGATTATTTTCTGATAATCTAGTGTACAAAAAACTATTAGCGTTTTTTTTTTCCTCTTCCTTTTTTACCTCGTTTTTGGGGTTGATGATTGGAAGGGTCTCGGGAAGATGCACTGAATTTTGTTGATTCTCCATGTCGGTGGGCTAAAAGCTCAAATCCACTTTGTTTGAGCTCACCTCGTGGGTAAAATTAGTTTGTTTTGATTGCACAATGATTAATTGGACTCCTCATAGTAATTGTTGATGAATTAGGACAAAAATTTGTGTTTTGGCTGAGCAAAACGAGGAGATGATAATCAGCTTTCACCATGGATGATGGAAATTAGATCTATCTTAATTGCTTTTGAAGGGCATATCACTTGTTGTGTTATAATATAAACATACATGAGATGCCAGAGGAGAATGTGCGGACAATAATAAGAGTAGCCAGTTGAAGTACTTTGTTCATGTTTTCGTTTGCTTTCACATTTGATATGTGGAGGTGGTTAATCTTGGCAGGGGCATGCATGCATTGCACGCACAAGGAAAATTTTTTAACCAAATTATGGGGATTCTATGTTCAACCTTTAGAGTCTAGCAAATTATGCAAATCCAATGCATGCCGGTAAAACAAACATATCCAGTCGAATGGTCCACCAAAAGTAAAAGCGAGCATATGTGGTGTGAAAGGGGAAAAATACAGTGGTAATCAAAAGTCGGTCGCCTCTCCCTTTGTCCCTAAGGTCCCATGGCTCATCTATATATTATGTCTGATTCCTTCCTTGTCTACTTTTCCAACCATTTTCCATTTCCCGGTAGTATGACCCTGAAATCATGTATGGAGCAATTATTGCATGATTTGGAATTATGTCCGATCCGCGTTGATCGCTGAATCGACGATGGATGCATATATTGGGCTGGGACCAATTCCTTATTCTCTTCTTCATGGATGTAAAGAAAGACAAATCATGCTACGTACTAAGTAGCATACGTTAGAGATTACTAGATTAATACGTCCGATTGACACTCCCACTTTCTAATACAATGCTACTACTGATCATGCGTGTAACTGCATTTATTGGTGGCGGGAAATTTGTATTAGTGCTACTGATATCCTTTTCTTTCAATTTTCCTCTTTTCTTACTTTGGGGGTGGAGATAAAGCATCAAGAAAAGATTCAAAGTAGCCGAAAGAAAAGCTCAAGTTAAAGTACGAAAGTATCCCACCGACGACCATTTTCACCCAGCGTTCAATTATTCTTTTATGTTACTTTTTCTTCTCTATGTATACATATATGTCCACTAATAGTTAACCTTCAAAGTGTGCAGGCAAATGCAATCCAGACCAAAGTCCAATTAATGCTATTTTAGTTGCACATGCATATGAATTGAAATGGGGAATTGCTTGTTTGGAGGGGGTATAGGACCTGTAGAGGTCATAGGTATGGATAGCAATGAAGTAATCCAAGTGGTAACCACCAATGGTGGCATTATGGAGTTTTCTTCGCCCATCACTGTAGAATTCATCACGGATGAGTTCCCCGGCCACGGCATTTTTCTGAGCCATGATCTCTTCTGGAAGCCATTGCCTCACCATCAGGTGCTGGAAGCTGGAGAGTATTACTACCTCCTCCCGCTAGGCACTAGCACTACAAGAACCATTACTACTACTCCTAGTAATAATGCCATCAACATAACTAAACACGGGCACACAAGGTCCAACAGTAGTACTAGCAGTCATGCTGTGGAGGGTGAGGCAATCCCATATAGGATGTCATTTGATAGCCGAGGAATTTTTAAGAGATCACACGCTGCAATTCATGATCATCTATTCTCTCCGCGCACCAATGATGGGTTTTGGAAGGTTAAGCTGGTCATCAGCCCTCAACACTTGTTGGAGATTTTGTCACAGGAGGCTCCAACTCAGGAGTTGATTGAAAGTGTCAGAACCGTGGCCAAATGCAGAAGGAAGGGCGACTATCCTCTACTTTATCCGGGTCAATGGAGTCTCTCCAGCAGCAGCCGGAGAAATGATGTCGCCCTCTCAAACAAAGATGCCTTGTTAATGGACTTCTTTTGATAATTAATGAAAATTGATGTCCTCCCGTTTCTACCTTCTTTAATGCCTTTTTTTTTGTCTCCCTCTTTCTTCTTCTTCTTCTTCTTCGTTTTTTTTTTCCAGGGTATTCTTCTCTGTTTATATTCTTCTCCAATATCTACTTTCGTCAATCTAAATCAATCTTAAGGAGTTTCTAATCCTTGTTATTGAATTTTCATTTTTTTTTATAGCAAAGAGGTAGAATTTTTATCTGTAGATCCTTAAGCACAAAAAAGTACAGGCAGACATACACATAGCAGAAAATGCATGTATCATTTTATATATATACATACATACACACACATAGTAGGAAAACAATTTGCAAAGCTCTACAAATTCCAGATAAAATAATAAAATCCAAGAGAGAGAATATTATACAAGAATTGATTAATGATACATGAAAATATTACTACACTTCCATGAAATCAAAACTGAACAAAAGTCACTACTAACTTCGTTAATTTTTACAGCAATACTACCTGATATGGACTAAAATGACCTAAACATGAGATAGTAGAGATGCAGATGACTTTTGACGGAGGTTACCTTTCCTTATCTCGGAGAGGTGTGAATTTAACTCCTACTATGACTCTTCTTTATCTCATGCAGGTGTGAATTCCACTCCTACTACCTATTATGACTCTACTAGGGTCGGCACACACTCCTACTATGACTCTGCTAGGGTTGGTAAACATATTATCTGCTGATGACCGGTAACAAATCATACTTGTGCTCAAAGACATTCCAAAAATCCTAAACTAACTTGAGCATCACAGTATTTTTGGGATGTTATATGCGCTGCATCCGCTGATGTCAGGTGACAAATCATACTTGTTTTAAAAAATATTTCGAAAATTCTAAACTAACTTGAGTATATGATCCCCATTTGACATACAATCCCCATTTGTGTAGATTATTCGTGATGTCTGTAAATAAATTACCACAACTTTTTGTGTTGAGAACGAAGAGTCAATAGAAATAGAATAGGAATCCCTTTGAAACTGTCATCATCAGAATTATCATAATATGGAAGATTCATCATTATCATTTTTCAATAATAGTCCAGATCCAATTCCCAACTATGTATACATTATCTTTTTATCGTAAGCACAAAAAATAATAGAACTCAGCAGTGACGTTTACAGATTTCGCCACCACAGCAAATTATAAGACTTCGAGGGATGGATGTACCTTCAGTTGGGCTCGCGCATAGAAGAAAGGTCCAAACGAATACAAAAACAGTCCAAATGCATAGATTCTTTAAAACAATTTGGACAACCAAATGATTCCCATTTCTCTTTGGGCTTCAGAGATTATGGCAAGACTTAGTCGAGTTAAAAAAATTATCCACAAAAGATGATATTAATAATGTACGAATAAATTGAAAGAAAGACAATAACACGGCATAAAAATTTATGTTGAAAAATTTCCATGTTTAACGATATCGATGGCTCAAAGGAGACAGCAAACGTTATGCTCGGAAAGGTAAAACTTTAACAGAAGTTTCAGTTCAGAAATTAAAAATAGCAGACTCCCTGTTACAAATTGTTCTAATGCTATAGATATTGGTGGGTGATGAAGGCTCAACATCTCACTACCGATCTTTATGATACGTAGACTTGCAAAAAATACTCTAACGCTCAAGTCAAATAATTATTCAAGCAAGAGTAGAGACGAAATTTTCTGGAAAACACTCTAATGCTCAAGTCAAATAATTATTTAAGAAAATAGAATAATAAATTAGGAGTGTAATTAGTTGTAATTGGATGCCTCCTACCCTTAAGAAGGGTTCTTTATATAAGAATTATAAGATAGGAGAAGATAAGACATAATAATTATAAAATAAGATAATATAAAAGAGTTCTAATATAACTCCTACTCATTTTTATCCCAACAATAAGATAGCTCTAATTTGAGATCATTTTTATTCTCATTAATTAGCCTCCCAACCCACCGGTCGGATCTTCCAATATGGAGACTGTGAGCCAACTTGGGGGCTTAACGATGGCTTTGCCGAAAGGCTATGTAGACAAGAAAAAGGTAGGAAGTTGGCATGGGAACGATGGCTTTGCCGAAAGGCCATGTAGACAGGAAAAGGTTGGAAGTCAGCACGTGAAGGAGCGTGCATAGCATAATTTCTTAGTTCATGATGTCGAAAACGTTTGGTTGTCCCCTGGGAGCGACGTTATTATTTTCCTTTCTTGGAAGAGATTCGGGTAAGGCTGTTCAAAATACAAAATCCGGTCCAGTTCGATCCAATCTGAAATTTTTCGAATCGGATCGCATCGAGAACTGATCCGTTTTACTTTTTAAAAACTTTTTTTTTAAACTTTTTCCTTCTTCCTTTTTTTAATTTTTTTTTGCTTTTTGCTTTTTGCTTTTTGCTTTTTTGTTGTTTTTTTTTTTTTACTTTTTTTTGTTTTCCTTTTTTTTACTCTTTTTTTTTACATTTTCATTTTCATATATAAACTCTATTGCTTTTTGCTTTTTTTACTATTACTTTCATTTTTTTTACTTTTTTTCTTCCTTTTTTTTAAATTTTTTTTGCTTTTTGTTTTTTTTTGTTTTGCTCTTTTCTTCTTCCTTTTTAATTTTTTTTTTTGCTTTTTGTTTTTGTTTTTTTTTTTTACTATTATTTTTATTTTCATATATAATGTTAAGTGATTTAATTTAGATTTAAAAATTTCATGTTAAAAAATTATCTATTTTTATATAAAGATAATAAATAATTTTTATTTAAATTTTTTATTTTTTATGTAAATTAATTAGTATATTTTCATATAAATATTTTAATTTTTTTATCGCAAATTGACTAATTTTAATGAAAGAATTATTTAAATAATAAAAAATATCAATTTATATTTTATAATTAATATTAATTATTTTCAAAAATATTTTTTTTTGCATTTAAATAAAAACGAATCGGATCGGATCAGTGGATCGATCCGTTGATCCAATTGAACACCTCTAGATTCGGGAACATATTCCCTTGTGAGAGTTTTTACAAGTGAGAGTTTTTACTCTTTAGGAATATTTATTATATTCCTATTAGTAGCCCAATAGACTTATGTGGATTTGTATATCATAATTCGGATTTATGCCTGTGGCATTTTTTGTAGAAATTACCAATGGCCTACAACGTTGTCTTTCAATGAAATTTCATTAGGAATTGTATCTAATTGACATTGTAATTAACTGTTAAGAAAAAGTAGTTCGTTAGACGTGAATATTAATAAGTAATATTATGTAAATATGAAAAAGAATTTTCGAAAGTAAAATTGGGTTTTCAACAAGTTACTGCTACATCTCTTTCATTAGGAATTAATCATATTTTAATAATACCTCTAATCATATATTTTAATAATACCTTTAAAGGATGCCTAGTTCACTATACAAATACCACTATTCTTATTTTGAACCTTTCAATTCAAATTAGCAAAAGCAATATTTCTATGCATAATATAGTGTCTAAACATTCATGATTTAGACAATTCGAATTAGTAAAAGCAAATTCTAAGCATTCATGATTTGAATGTGAATGAATCGGTTGGATCTATCAGTGAACCATCTCTCCAGAATTGTAGCCATAATAGAAGCAACAAAATCACATGACCCTTCATCTCTCCTGCTTGCTGTTACTTTCTAACCATGGACTAAATGGCTAAAATAATAAAGAGTTCGGATCTGAATTCCGTTGGACGAAACCCGACGAGCTCTTGCGCTCGATCTCGACTGCCGCTGCTATCAATATTATTGTTGCTGGACATCTTCCTTCCTCTATTCGGCTGAGGGGCATACTTTATCACTAACCACAATTTTTGTCTTGGAATATGGATAGCCCGTGGCAAAGCATTGATTACCCAACTAACACACTTCTCCAAGGTTGGAAAATTTTAATTTGCTTCAAACTGTCCTTCGTCGGGGTATAGAGAAGTTCCGAACGCCAATTGGTGTTATTGTTTTCCCTTATTTCCCGAGAACAAGTCCAAGTTGTTGATGAGCCATTTAAATTTTGGTAACGCCATAGTTTTGCTTGTACGTGGCGAGCAAAGAGCTCAAATCATGGATCGAAACGACGTAACATTACTTTTTTAGTGAGGGATCTATTGCCGGAAGTTTTCCATAGACGATGCTAATTGATAAAAGCTCGTCTGTCCTGCTACCGGTTTTCAAAATACATGAAAGATACATGTACGACCTATAAAGGTGAAGACAATATTATCTTCAGGATACATGAAAGATATATGTACGACTTATAAGGGTGGAGACAATATCACTGAAAAAAATATTTAAAGTGTAATCGATTGTAATTGGATGCTTCTAAGAAGGTTCTTTATATAAAAAATTATAAAATATAAAAAATACATATCTCCTACTCATCTTTATCCCAATAATAAGATAACTCTAATAATTTTTATACTCATCTATGTATCTTTGCTTTTTATTCTTCTGCCTTTTGTATATATATAAAAAAAAAAAAAAAAAGAAGAGAGAAATACTGAGCAATGTCATTAACCCAAGATTTTAATATTTGAGGAACACCAAAATGATGAAAGCACGGGCCGCTTAGCTCTTCCAACATAAAACCAGTCACGCGAGAGAGCATTTGTTTGCCAGAGGAGCAGCGGAGGGGGTAAAAATAGGCGAGAGTGAGAAGCGAAAACATAAATGAGCTGTTTTCGTTGATGGTCATGGGCCTTATTATTCTGTCGATGCACTTTGGTTTGATTGATGGGCTACCAGCACGGCATAAGTTACTGATATTCCAAACTAATTGTACTACTACTAATTAAGCACTAACAACAAAACAAATTGGCCCTGGGCCTGGGAAGGCCAAGGTGGCATCGCGTACACAATCAATAACGATTTGGCCATTGAAAAGGGAGCACACCGCGCTGCACACACTGTCTCTGCGTATCCTAACTCTGATTCTCTGAAGCTCCTCCCCCAACACGTACACGTACATTGTTGCTTTCTCCACACAAAGGAGGCATTTTTAAGTCCAGTAGTAATGTTGAACGGCCATGAATTCGAGCAAATATGTGAGGAGCAAGCTCAAAAGCAAGGGTAGGCTGTGCAAATCATGTTTCCCCTGAAAATAAATAAAAGCCAATGTTGAATAGTGCAAGGAATGACATAATGTACAGCCAGGTTGAAATTGATTCAACGGTTCTTCACAACTGGGGTTAAAAGAACTTGCAAATAGCTCAAAATTTGAAAATGAGATTATTTAGTATCTGTGACTGTTCGAAATAAAGGGATATGGAAATGCTAGTAATATAATGGCTGTTCAATATGCAAAATTGTGTACGCTATGGTTTATTAGGGACACTTCTTTCGCCAAATGAAGCAAAAAAGCAAAAAAGGGAGTAAATAAATAGATAAATAAATTAGGACACTCTGCAACTGAAAGTCTTACCGCATTCGAAGTTATGGACAAGTATCCACTGGAAGAACTGGCCGGAGGCGACGAGGTAGACGGCTTACCGTTGGAGGCAACTCCAGAACCGCCACCGGACCCGGAACTATTATTACTACTGCCCAAGAAGTCGGTCCCGTTCAAGCCTAGAGAGTATACGGGCGAGCCATCGGGCTTGAAAAGGCCGTAGTTTCTCTCAGAGGTTGGGCCGGGCTTCATGTTTTCATTGAACAAAGCAAAGACGTAAATGTTCAAATCCGAGTTTGGCCTCATGGGTGTCCCTTTCTTAGCAGCAATGAGCTTCAACAAATTGCCGTTGTACTTCTTGGCATTCTCCGGCGTGGCACCGGCCTCGTTGGTGTCCCCTTTGGACGGCCAACCAGTTTCCGAGATCTGCACGCACACCTTATTCTTAAACCCGAGGCAGTCCACGGCGGAGTGAACCGCATCGATCTGAGCAAACAGCATGTTATCGTAGTGCAGATTCGAAGTGGGATCCAGGACGCCGGGGTTGGGCTGAAAAAGCACGAAATCCAGGGGGACCTGTTTCGGGTCGGCCTTGTAGGCGAAGTAGGGATAGGCATTGATGAGGAAAGGGGAACCGGTCTTGACGTGGAAGTTCAAGATGGCGGTCAAACAGCCAACGAGATCCTGCCGGAATCTGCCGACGGATGGAGGGTATGAGGTCTGGAGGACTGCCAGATTATGGGCGGTTGTGACGGAGACCTGATTTTGGAGGTTGAGGTCGACGAGAGCGGCGTAGATGCTCTGCATGACGGGGAGGAGGCTTGCGGAGAGGGAGGTGTCGTTGAAGGTGAGGACTTCGTTGCCGACGGCGATGCAGGTGATTTTGGTGGCGGGGAGGTAGGGATGGACGTTGGCCTTGACCCAGGCCTGAGCTTGCTTGGGGTCCCGACTCATCTTGGGCAAGTACTCGTTGCCGATGCTGACGATGAACTCTACGCCGGTGTTGGCGAAGGCCTTGAGGACGCGTGGATCAGCGTCGTAGAGCTTGAGGCGGGTGGCGCCGATGGATTTGACCAAAGGTATCACATTTTCAGGGGGAGGAAGGTTGTTAGCGATCTGGCCGTAGTTAATGCCGATGGATTCCGATTCCGAGGTTAAGATTCCGACTACAAGGGTGTAATTTCAAGAATCCAGTCAGTGAGTACCTCACTAAACATATATTATAAATGTGGTTGGAGAAAATGACCAAATTAAAATTTGCTATGAAACTAAGACACAAAATAAAAACAAATACATTTTGAGGGTGCTTCTTATAACTCATTCATTCCCACTACTAGTAGTAGCTGAAGGAAAAGTAGGTACCTGAGACAAAGAGAAGCAGCAGTAAAGAAGAAGAAGAAAAGTGGAGGAGATTAGCAGCAGCAGCCATCCTCTTCTTTAATTTAAGGCTTCAATCTAATTCAGCCCTTACACAAGCTAAAAGTAAAAGAGAGGAGTGGCATGCAAATGCCCGGTGGGAAAATTAAGACTTTGGCGGCGGTGGAGGAGGATGTGGTGGTGGTTCTTCAGTGAGTTTTACGGTGTGAAATACTCCAATTTGAGTAGTGCGGTAATGTCCAAATTCTGCAAAACTCCAAAAGAGGTTCCGAGTGAACTAATTTATTGACACCTACTGCTGGGTTACTTGTCACTTTTCCGTATTCCCATCTCCCACCACTACTGTTCGAATTCTCCCATCCAGATTTGAGTAACGGCATCTCGATCCCAACCATGCATCTAACACATTTTACAGATTTTATATTTTTTTTATAAAAATATTATAAAATTTTCATTTCAAATAATAACTAATATAAAATTATCTCTTATTATTTACTCTACCTGCGTAATTAGCAAAGATTGATTTTAGGCCCCAGAAAGTTTAATTCGGGGAGGGGGTGGTTGGGAGCGAGGGACTCCCTTTTTCTCTTTTGTTTAGCACGCACACTTTTTTTCCCTGGAATGTAGCTCCAATTACAACGGTACTGTTAATTTTCTTTCCAGTTTCCGTTCCGCCGCTGTGTCCCAAAACAAAAAGAGAAACGAAAAAAAGAAAGATTCCCCACCCATCCACCTGGCGTCCACCCTCTCTGTTTTTCTTTTCTTTTCGTTAGACAGAATTCACATGGAATGGAATGAGTTGGACGACGGAACACATTCACCAATCATTCATTCGTGAACATAGGCCTCAATCAATTGCATTATAGAACGACTTTACATCCTTTCCCAATAACCCCTGTGCCCCCATAGCTCCCAACTCTAGCCAAACAAAGAGAGTTCCAAACTTCCTCACAAAGAGAGGTATTAATTTAAGGCATTTATTTATTCCCTATTTCAATTATCTACTATTATTTTGTTGTTTCCTGTTCATTCACCATTAAAAAACACTTTACTCCTTGTTGACGCAACTTGTATTGTAGACACGAGTCAAAACTCGGAAGGACTGCACACGGACCTCATGCGAGATTTGCCATCTGATCAATAATTAACTAATCGGTTTAGTCTCATTAGCTTCCCATTTCCATTTATGTCTTTTATTTAGTTTACATAGTGTCCTCCAGGAGCACCCCCATTTCCCCAGTCAATTGAGCCACAACCCCACTATAGTTACTACTAGTACCATCATCTAGCTACCTTCACGGTTCAGAGACACCAAAGACCCAGCCTCCCCTGCAAAACAAGTCGGTGCTCTTGCATTTCCAGCCCAACATTTCCGACGAATCCGCCTAATCCGCATCCCAAGAGAGGTTTACCCAGATACAGATCTGTCATGTCTTCGTTAGTAAAGGGGAATTTACATATCTGATATATCCTCGTCAGTAAAGGAGATACATATCTGCTACTATTCAGTTGATGATGCCTTCATTATTCACCATACTCCATACTCCTCACTACGGTGCTTAGTAGGATGTTTCATGGGGTGGCAACGTTTTCCTTCGAAAGAGGGGCAACCTCCTCGCCTTCGACACCAGGTTCACTGCCAGCAACCCCTAAGCTCAGCAACCATGATTCCCATTTCTTTGCAGGTCCCTGCAATTTTGCACAAACAAAAATTCAGCTCTACTCCATCAATCCACTAAACTCTTGATCATCTATTCAAACCCATACCTTCCAAGAAAGCTCCTGTGACATGCAATTCTTAATCATCTCCTTTAAGGCAAGAGTACCATAGATAGCAAGAGCTCGTGTAACACCAACTACAATCTTCAGGACGTCTGCCGGATCAACAGCGTCACACTGCTCACAACACAAGTTACAAAAACGCGTAATTGTTTGGTGTAAGAATAATAGCAGATTTGCATTGTATGGGAAAACCAAGAGACAAACTAAAAGAAGGCAATAAAAGGAGGATGGAACTAGAGTTGTATACTTCAACGCTGAAAGCTTCCATGTGGAATCCTGTATAACCTTCTTTGACCGTGTCAACAAGTCCACCAGTCGAAGCACATATTGGTATCTGGTTTCAGAAGGTTTCAATCAGCTATAGATGTTGCAAATTGCAGAAAATGCCAAGATTATTACACACATCCATCAATGAAGTGCAATACCACTTCTTAATACGTCAAACGAAGTATAACATTCATATTTAGCCTGACAAAAGGGGGTGGGGGGTGGTAGGGAAACGAGTAAAGAAGGCAAGATTCATACTGTTCCATAGCGCATGGCATGCAACTGAATGAGACCACACGGCTCAAATCTACTTGGAACTAAAATATAATCGGCACCAGCAGTAATCATGTGGGCTAGTGCGACATTGAATTTTGCCACCCCTCTTGCTTTCCCAGGATACAACACCTCAAGCTGTTCAATCTGCGTCTCAAACTTCTTTTTGCCAGTGCCCTATGAAGATAATTCATTGAGCATTACAATTCAGTCTAAAGGTTATACTCGCAGAAAGAGAAAGTTGCATGGATTACAAGCAGCACTTACAAGGATTACTATCTGAACATTCATGTGAATGAACTTGGGAATGGCAGCAGCTAGAATATCTGATCCTTTTTGCTCTTCAAGCCTGCCAATGAAGCCAATTAGAGGAATATTCCCGTCAACTGGTAATCCCACAGCTGCTTGGAGAGCTTCCTTTAGGAGGGGCTTAGCATGATTAACCTAAAATAAAGATTCCAATAAGCAAAATAGACAACCATGAAATGCCACCAGAAGAAAGCCAAAGACAGAGAAAACAGAAGGCATGAGTCCATAGAATCAAGCAAACAATGATAAAAGGAGTGCAGGCCTTACAGTTGTAATGTCATAATTGATGCCAAGGTACTTATCAGTAGCTGGGTTCCACTCTTGGGTATCCATGCCGTTGGTAATGCCAGTTAAGCCTTTAATGCGGAAGATATTGTCCAATTCTACACCTTTTTCAACGCAAGAAACAAGTTCCTTGGCATAGGATGGGCTTACAGTTACTGCCCCATCACACTCCAAGATTCCAGCCTTCAACCAGTTAATTTTCCTTCCCTTTACTGGCTTATCATACCTGCATAATTGACGTGATAGCTTTAGAATGGA
This sequence comes from Gynochthodes officinalis, assembly GCA_020080225.1. Lineage (NCBI taxonomy): Eukaryota > Viridiplantae > Streptophyta > Magnoliopsida > Gentianales > Rubiaceae > Gynochthodes > Gynochthodes officinalis. The sequence continues at coordinate 35,651,430 of CM034622.1, read as the reverse complement.
AAATACATCACAGAGGTCCGCTTTGAAATCTATTCTAATCAAAAGCCAAAAATATCCTTAAGTCTTTTTTTTTCAATTCTGAATTTTGCATCATACCCATCGATGAAGTCAAATGAACTCCTAAACTTATTAGGCAAATTGAGAAGAGAGAAGTCTGCAAAAGCAAATCTGCCCTGATAAGCAACGTTGTGGATGCAGAAAGCAACCTGGAACCAGAATTGGAATACAATCAAATATTCAGATGATCACAACTTCACCTTTTTTGTTTGGCTGGAGAGTTCACGTTTAGAGAGAAGAAAATATATTCTTACCTTGGCGTTCATGTAGATCCCTCTAGATTGGTACATAGACTTGAGGTAGCTTGGTAGGAGAGCACAGTGCCAGTCATTGGCAATGAAGATGACATCCTCCCCTACAAAAGGATAGATTTACAGTTTTGAAATTACCCGACTTACATTAAACACACAGTGCAAGTAGAATTCCATGATCCCAGAAAGAATAATTACCATAAGGTCCTGAAAAATATTTGCTGCTGTTCAAGTTCAAAAATAGTGGTGCCTGCAAAGCTGCCTGAAAACAGTAAACCACGTAATCACCCTCTGAGAACTAAATTAATGATCAGGGACTTGCAAAGCAATTGTGAGTAGCTAGGAAATAAAGATGGTATATGGAGAGAGATGCTGTGCCAGAGATGCTCAGTACAATTAAAAAAGGACAGCACAATTACTTGGCAAAACAAGCTGAACCTAAGCTGGTTGTCCTTGTAATCATCTCCAGCCTTGGGACCATAGATCTTGGATCCAGTTTTTCCCCAGACCTTCAGAGTAAGTACAAATCACAAGTATTAGACTCAGATCGAGTATGTTGTCGCATGTATCGGTTTCCAAATGGGTCAAGCGCTGATAAAGTAAAGCATTGAAGAGGAAATTCAATTATATGTAACCTTCTCAAGAAAGAGCGGGTGATCCACAAAAACACGATCAACTCCACGTTTGTAGCAGTGGAAGAAGCGAACCGTCTCAGTTCTGTCTCCAACTTTGACCTGTAGTGCTAGCTTGGATCACTTAAATTACCCAATCTAAGAATACAGAAATCCTCAGAGGGTTAACGAATTACCTGAACGTGCACACAGGTGTCCCAAGCATCTTTGTACTGGTCATGACGAGGTGCAATTGTCATGACACGGTGGCCAAGGGCCTGGATATTCCATCAGGCAAGGTAAGAGAAAATTAAACAAGAAGTTTGAATGCATTTGACTCTATGAGAAAATAGGTATGATACGCAATTCATCCATATTTACAAAGACACTTGGAATGAAATAAATAAATACAAAGGATGGAAGTAAGAACAATCACTGACAGCCAGAGCAGGTGGTAATCCTCCTAAAACATCGCCAAGCCCGCCAGTTTTGCTCCATGGAGCCACTTCAAATGCAACAAAGACCAAGCACGATCCTTTTCCACAAACAATGGTGGTTCCAGAAGGCCTGCGAATCCCCATGTTGGGATGGCTTCCCCTGGATCGCTTGGTGTGGGCTCCAGTATGCAGTATGCCCACCTGGTTTACTGCTCTTAACCCATGGTGGGTTACAATTTGATGTCTGAGACCAACTTGTGCCAAATTTGTTTTGGAGTCCAGAAAAGGTCCCGCGGGGTGGACATTTGAGCTCCTTGACACAAAGCGTGAAGCAGTGACGGATGCCATAACTGATAGCTCACCCTGGAAAAGAATTAAAGTGAAGGGAAAACATAGATTTGAAATTTTGAGGTTTTGTTCCAAAGCCAGGAAAAGTAGGAAAATATTTCTCTTTATAACTGCAAGTTGTCAGTTTGTATACTTGAACAAGGAAAAAAAAACGTGGATCACGCAGAAAGCGTCCAGATTCAGCAGTTATAGTCTATAGAGAATTGATTAGAAGATACAGAATGAAATTTAAAATTAAAAATTGTCACGTTGAGATCTCCAAGCAACCATTTGTAAGAAATAGTATTTCATTACGAAACAAGTTGTAATCTCCGGATTATAAACAGCAGATCATCTAAGACAACACAAATATAATAAAGGAATTGGAATCCATGATCAAATATAACAAGGCGTTGGTTGCCTCAACGGAGTAAAAAAACACACGCACAGAGGGAGAGAGACACTGCACGGTCAGCAATTGGTTCAATCTCACCCAAAAAAATTGACTTAACTGGTTGCGACACAATAGTAAACAACTCTAACATGGCAGGAGAGCATATGAAGAATAATAGTAAGTGAGTGGAGGAATGATAAGAGAAAAGATGGTGAGAAGCGGCAGCGGCGGTTGTAATGGTGTTTTTACTTTTTAGTAGCAGGAAAAAAACATGGAAATGTTTGGGAGGCAGTTGGGGATCACTGGATCAGATCCTCCATCTTCACGAAATTAATAAATGAAAAGAGAGAAAATATCTCCAAATTCAGTTACGCGAATCCCCTCCCATTTGGATTCTCAACACAGCAGTGTTATCTTATACATACCAATTACCCACTGAGAGTCTGAGACTGACTTGACTGAGTAAGTAAAATAAAATTCCCTAAACCTGCGATGAATTGGAGCAGATAATTGCGCTGCTGCTGACTCCCTTTCCGAGCCTGCGAGTTTTTTCGTTCTCAGTCCTCTCGGTCACACTCCTCGGTCTCCACAATTTCTATTTTCTAGTAACCGTATGGACTATTTGTAGGGGCCGACGCCGAGGGGCATGCAAATGGAAATGGGTCGCTCCCACTCCGCAAATCAATCATAGATCACATGTTGCATGTTTTATTTGGAGTATTTGTATCAGTAGCAATGTAGCATATACTACTAGTCCACTACTGATACCCCCTGCTACGTTACATGGGGGATCTTCGGGATATGCCTCGTATTTTGAGTAGGGTGCAGATATTTTCCCAGTCCCCGCACTCACGCGCGCCACAAACGCTCGCACAACTCCTCCTTCGCATCATTCAAGCCCCCCTGTCCCTCTCTTGGGCTGGGGCCCTGCATGGACTCTTTTGTTTACGAAGACACCAAATCCACCACATCACACGCTGCTCACAACTTACTTCAATTTGCGTCCACCAATTTCTCTTGGCTACAGCCATTGCTGATCAATAATTTAATATAACTCACGGCCAAATTTTTTTTAACAAAAAAAAAAGAAAAAAAGAGCAGCCCAACTGGGGTCAGTAGTCAACATCATCTCATCGGGCCATATGCCCCATATCCCTCCATTGTCACTTCTGACCACTAACTGCTACTATCTTATTCTCTCTTTTGTTTTTTTTTTTTTCCTTCAAGCTCTAATTCTATAACCACTATATAAATTTAGAACGGTAATATACGCATGAAAATCTTTTACTGATTGATAAATATGGTAAAAATCACTTAATTATTTTGATGACAGTGAAAATTCAATAAAATTAAATATCATTACTCATAAAATAAGAAATTTGAAGAGCAATGGCAGTTGATTCCAAGTTTCCACCCCTTTGACAGGGAACAGAGTGAAACAACTAGCTTGTGAGTTCAATGATGTGAAACTCTGACCATAAGTAATATGAAAATTTGACAGCCCAATTATATCCATAAGTAGTTAACGTGACATTTAAAAACAACTGTTACGACGTGAATAATTATTACAACGTGTTTTGTAAATGTCAAAAAGTAAAATATATATATACAATTGAATTGACAAGTAAAAAAAAAACAAATTAACAATTCTACTATTCTTAACCTAAACTTCCTAAGGTATCCAATAATTTAGGTATCAAAACTTCTTCCCCAAAAATCACTACAAAATTTATTTTGTAGGTGTTCATAGGTTGTCGCTGGATTGGGTTGCAATTACACCTTCATCAATGCCAAAAAGGTTATTTACCGCAGCTGCGTTTGGAACTGCACGAATGACTTTTACACATCCGGTGTTTGTGTTTGCAACGTGTGTCCTAATAATGAAGTTGAAGTCGAAATGGCGATGAAATAGAGATAATTTTGCGTCACTACAATTCACTACACTACCCTGTGGCTGTGGAGTGAGTGTGGGCGTGCTTTGCTTCAGAAACTTGGCCAAACAGTAACAATTATTATGCATAAGAATGTGTGCCAGCTCTCGAAACATACAATCTCTTTCACCTTCTACCCATTCGCACCAGCCTGTAACTAACAACAAACTGGCAAAAGCAACTGCCATGGGAAAGCAGCAATATAGGCCGCCTCTAACTCCAGGTAACAGCATTTTCAACACCACAATTCATTGGCAGCCACAATCAATCATGCATCAAAACTACACGTTTTAGTCCCGTCGTAAATTTCACTTGCAGGCTGCAGCTCAACCTAATAAGCCATGCACATACATGAAGGAAGATAAGCAAATTCAAGATAGATAAGCAAAACGGCCATGGACATTCAACATTGATGAGAAAAATCAGTGGACAATGCCGGTGAAACATAAGAGATTGTGTTTTCTCTTCTTTTTGACACTTGCTGCAGCTTAATGTAGATGCAACAGAAGTCGTAAGTAGAGGTGATATTTAGAGCAATATTTCCCCGCAATTCAAAATCACTACACAAGTCTAGTATCATTACAACCTAAGAATTACTCCTACGTACTATAAAGTAGGGGAAGAGGATGACAAGTAGTAGCGAATAAATGAGGTGCTTTCTCCGATATTGTATACATTCAGTACTAGTACGTTTTAAAAATTCTGGTATGCTTTTCTGGCATACCCGAGAAAGTGGCCAGAATTTCCAGCTGCAAGCACAAACAACGGGAAAAAAAATAAAATCTCAAATTCATCTCGCGAAACAGGAATGACTCGATCAATCTGAAAGAAATCACACACATAAAAATAGCCTGGCCTCCAATTTAGAAATAATGGAGTATCTCTCAAGTGCTAACATTAGTAGCAACCTCAAATAGCAGTGTGTGCATATGCGCTTTTTTTTTTTTTTGGGGGTTTTGTTTCTTGGAGGGTTGTGTCAAAATTTCACCGATGAACTTCACCTGTGGGCCGTTATCAGAGTCTCAATGAACCTCAACCCGTCAAATTTCGGTGCAAACTTGTCCTCTCGAGAAGCATTTTGCGCAGACCAAACCTTTCGTCTCTCCTTCACTGCCGACGGTGCAGCAGGCGAGGGATATGAAATCTCCTGCTGAGAAGGCGTACTGCTAATTAATTAACTCAACTACCAAAGATAAGATGTCGAAGAAAAGGAAAATTGTGGGGGTGGGGGAACTAATATAGCTACCTGGTAGACGGTGGAAGAAGGGGAGGTGATGCAGTTGAATTCATGGTGAAACGAGAATGAGGATGAGAGGGCGAGGGTGGAAGCGGCCATAGCCGAAGCAACAAGAGCGCATGACCACTTCATCTCTCCCGTTGTTAGTTTGTCCAATCAAGACCCCTCCCGACTCTCTAACCACTGACTATGGCGATAATAATAATAATACTAAAGAGTTCGACCGGATCTGGATTTCGGTGGACGAAACCCGACGAACTTTGCCGCCGGATCTCGACTTTGCTTAACCTGCCTGGCTGCCGCTGCGTGCTGGATATCTTGCTTCCTAATTTCCCATCCCATATGCTGCCTTAGTATTATTATATTAGTAATAACGAGTATTACGTGTTTTTTGAAAAAAAAAAAAAAAATACTAGTGTAAATAACTTCACTGGTTCTGGCTGGCAACAATTTAATAGTAGTTTACTGTTTAAATCATAGTTTTCACAACTCCCATCAAATTTTACTATTATGTTAAAAAATATATATATAATTAAATTTACTTAAAAAATCTTTTTATATTTAAGTAAAATTAAAATTTATTATTATATAATTAATTTAATAATACTTGTATTAAATTTTAACAATAAATAAATAAATTATACATAAATACCCTTTAACCGCAACAGTAACTGAAATATTATATAAAATATTGTAATAAATAAAAATTAAAATAAAATCATTTAATTATAAACTATAAATAAAATTTTTAACTATCCATTCATATATTGGTTATAATTAAATTAAAAATAATTTTTAAATTATATTTTCTCATTTTTTCTAAAATCTTACAATCATACTACCCTAAATTTAAATGAAAAAATAAAATAAAATTATTTAATTATAAACTATAAATAAATTTTTTACATATCAATTTATATATTGATTAATAATTTATTTATAAATTATATATATATATATATATATTTATAAAATCTTACTATACGATTATCTTAAATTCACAATAGTCCACAATGTATTAAAAGATAATGTCTAAAAAGGTTCTTCACATATTGACGAATGAGCTTTTTAGTCCCCCAATTTCAAAATGAGACAAAATTGTCCCTCACATTATATAAACAAACTATTTTCGTCCCTCACATTATATAAACGAACCATTTTCGTCCTTCACATTACATAAACGAAACCATTTTAGTCTCCCAAATCACGTGTGGTGTAATGTGAGGGATGATTTTGTCTCATTTTGAAATTGAGGGACTAAAAAGCTTATTCGTCAATATGTGAGGGATATTTTTGGACATTATCTCATGTATTAAATACGTACGATATGATAGGATACTATTATCCTAAAGCGACAATGTATTAAATACAACACAATGTAAGATAAGGGATTCGAATACGTTGACTCCAACAAATATTGAATTGCCATTGGTACAAAGAACAATGGTTAAACACGACTATCGTCTAATGTTGTGCAAGTCAGCTAAGACCAGCCGTTAAACACGACTTTACTTTTCCTTAACTTTTTTTCAATATCGTCTAATGTTGTGCAAGTCAGCTTAGGCCATTTTTCCAAAAAGACATTCACTTCCCTCGTCCATAAAAAACGATAGCAAATAGTTGTTCTCACATATTTTGAGTTGTGAGATAAAAAATTTTAAAAATTCTTGAAAGCGTTTTGCGAAATTCTTCCGCCATATAAATGAATGAGTAAATGCCTAATGGTCCTCAGCACGCGGCAGGTCCATTAAACACACACACACACAAAATCACCGCGACAAGTCACGACGATGCATTTGCCCACTCAAGTCAAGATATTCAACAGTATTCTCCCATTTTTCTTCATCAACTCCAGTGATGGATTTTCATTAAGGTGCTGTCATCTTTTGCCCGCTAAAAACTAGCGCATGCAATTAAACAAAGCTACAACTATTACATTGCGCTAACAGCAGAACAGAGAGATCTTCACAAGCTGAGACGTCTCTACCTTCACTCTTTTAATGGATAGATATAAACGAGACCATCACAATTGCCTCCAAACAAAATACTATGAACAATCAAACAACTCAGAAAGTTGAAAGAAAGGAACTGCCTCTTGTTCTCTCTTGTTCTTTGCTCGAGAGTCACATCTTCCCATCAAATTTTTTTAACTTTAATCAAATTTCAATGAATACAACAACTGTTCCATCTATTCTCTTCACTTCTTTCCCTTTCTAGCTGCCTTGCCTTGTAGCTCAAATTTGAGCTTCAAAAAAGTTAAGTACAAGCTTCCCTCTTGAGCCTCTCATTGCGCCTCCCTCCACTGGTTGAAGAACAGCAAATATGCCCTTTGTAAAAATCTTTATGCTATTTACCTTTTTAGCATCACAAACGTTTACCAATCTTTGCAAACCTTCTGGCAACTCCAAATATCACTGCTTTTGTCAAAAGACCACGGTCCAAAGTACAGGCAAGCGCGATTGCCCCACCAACAACCAAGTATCTAGGAATGCTCCTCCCCAACCGCTTCTCTGATGATTTCAGAGTTTCAACCTCTGACGCATCATCATCATCACTTGTGCTCTCCAACAACCTCAGGTACTCTGAACTAACTTTTGTATTTATTTGAGCCATGAATGCGCATCTTGATATAGTCGTTGCAGATTCTCTATGATTCTGGTATGCACGTAACCCAGGGTCAATTTTTTTCACAGCCCCCCACATGCCCTGACGCACACCAAGCTTTGCAATCTCCCAAGGTATACCCATGTCTTCATAATGAAACAGCAAGACCTCGCATGCAGACAGTTGGCCATCTCTACTCGATTCAACTGTTTCATATTTAAATTCAATTCTTCACATTAGCTTTCACAGGCCAGGAAAAGGGGGAACACACACACAAAAAAAATATAACATCGCAGAAAACTCAGTTATTCTGCAATTAAGGACTCATTAATTAACTGTTTTGGCAAAATATGCATGTGCATTTGGGTGTTACATAGATTTATTACGTGCTGCAAAAGTTGTTCTAATTTCTTCTGCATTATAATTGCAGAAATTTATAAACAGTTATATTGTCGAATACTGTAAACAGTCATACTGTAATATCTAGTAAATCAACAAAAATGAACTACAAAGATACCCCAAGATCATAACACATCTATCACTGTTGTCAACTAGGATGTCAATTACCTGCACGAATGCACCAACTGGAATAGTACAAATCAACACGTCTTGGTTTCTGGCGGCGAGGAACGGCAGAGTATGGCACACCCTAAAAGAACATCATCACAGTCCAAGTGTTATTTAAGAAAAATTGGCTGAAAACTTGAGAATGAATATGTCTTTAAAATCACAAACAGAAGTTCATCATTCCCGTCTTAAATAAACAATCATCCGCCAATGCCTCCAACATAGGTCCAAACTCCAGAGTCACATTTAGTCACAAAAATTTTAAAAAAACAAATTTACATCTCGTACTTTTTATGGGAGAAACTTGAAAATGGAAACGAGGCATCGTTTTACTTTTACAAGAAACACAACATCAGATCACACACATTGGGTTTCTTCTTTCTCAATGAGAACACAGTCCTCTTGTTATCAAGTCAATATAGTTGTCTTCCTTCAATCAACTGGCCATGTTTGGACAAGCCATTTTTGTTTGCAAATGAGCAAAAGGTTAACTTTTCTCAAACAAAAATAAACTATCAAAACACATTTTTATTTCAAAATTTAAAATTCAAATTTCCCAATCAAATTCCTTCCATATAATTTTAAAAAATTTTCCCTCCTATTTTTCTCTCCAAAATACTTTTTCTTTCAAAAAATACCTACCAAAGTTTTTACACATTCCAATACAACTTTTCTCAAATACATCACACTGCAAACGGAGAAAACTTGAAAAATTTTGACTATTCATTAGGTATAACTATTGTAAAACTGAAAACTCAACTGCACTGCCAAGTAAAGCAATCAACAAATCTAACCTCACTTTAACCAAAAATAATAACAATAGTTACGGAAAAGACAAAGCCAAAATCATCTTCATTTACTAATATATCATTTTTGAGTTGGAACAATATAACTGATGTTTTCCCATTCACAAGCACATTACTCAACTTTCCCTTACTAAGAACAGAGGTGTGGCAGTTTACAGTCTGTATTGCAAAGAAAACTCTATTGTGCCCTACCTTTGTCACACAATAGTATGTGTTGCCTGATCTCCAGATCCGCCGGCCTATGATGTACTCTCTGTCACTACAAAAGAAAGGAAACTGCACCAGAAGAAATGAATGGCATCACATATTCCGACAGTAGCACTACCAGTACAAACACACCCAAGGAATAAAAAAATGATCTCCCCACCTTGCGTACCCACTGAACCACCATGGTTCCAGTGGTGAGACACTCTTCCAAAGTTTCTGCGTGTACAAGCATATCATCCCACTTTAACCTAAACTCATCATCCCAGAAAAAATCCCTCACAATTTCGGGAGTAGCATTCTCAAATACAGTTCTGCTACGATACTGCGGAGGCCCAGTCTAATTAAGACAGAGGCAGCAAATTAGGTCGAAGGAGAAAAAAAATACAGCAGCAAATTCAACAACTTCCCGACTGGGATGAAATTATCAGACTTGAAACACTTAAAAAATATCTATATCACAATATCTACCTCGGGATCTCTGCGCCAAGCTTCGTAGCTCATAGTATTGGTAGACCGATTCATCATTTGAATCCAAACAGGGCCCCCATCTGTCTCCTCAGTTAGCTGGTAAATGTGCTTCAGGTCATGCTCATCCACAAGACTTGATTTTCCAGTAATGGATGAACTGAACAAATAGAATTCAACGGCTGTAGCCGAGAATCATATTTCACTTGAATCGAAGAAATAATATATTTGACATTTCGAGCATCATAATGTTATTATCGAGCTACATGACAATCAACCAAGGAAACAAAACAGTAGTTTCAATTGAATTAGGAAAGGTTGGGGCCAACCTGCAGCCAGTAGTTGAGATGGAAGAAGAATCCCCCCTGTTAATCGAAGAATTATCAGAAATTCCACCAGAAATGAAGGTGGGCAGCTGAAGTTTGAGTGAAGTCACGCTTGGAATTGAACCGGACAGCTGTTGGAAGAGCATCCCGCCGGAAGAGAAAAAGGGAGTGTTTTCTGCGGTGGAATTTTTATCGCCATAGAGATGAGCCCACTTGGGCTTCCAGGACCAGCCCACCAACACCCCAACAAGAACAGCAATCCAGAGAGGCGCGGCAAACATCACGAGCTCCGTCATCACATCCCCAAAGGAGGGCCTTTGAAAAATCTCTACCAAAGCCGAAATCAAAACCATACTAACCAACCAAATAATCAACAACAATAAACAAAAAGGAGAAAAACGAAAACCCCCGATTCAATCGTACAAAGGTGGAGCCTTTCAGCACACTGATGAGTCGAGGGTTTTAGGAGGGGGGTGAGAATATATAAGAAAATTCAGAAAGGGGAGGAAGTGGGTGGGGTGGTAAATAATGAATAAACAGAGTTGATCGTGATATCGGGTGAGTGCGGGTGCTGCGTTTGAGGGGCGAGGGATATTCGCAGAAGGATGGAGGGAGAAGAGAAAGAGGAAGAGGAAGGGCAAGAGGAAATGGGGAGAAAATAAAAAGGAATTGTAGACAAAAATTGGGGTTGAGGCCTGAGTTGGGGGTGTGGCGTTAATTTTTGGAAAGGATAAGGATGTCAGACACTAGCGGTAAGGAGACGTGCTGTCCGGATTCCCATTGGCCCACTCGATTTTTTCACAACTCTCTGTTCGCCCCGGCTCTACAGTACTGGGCAGTTGCAATAGTATATGCGAAGACAAATCAACATATGAAAATCTAATGTTGGTGGCAAAATACGAGAAGCAGTCCGCTGAGGCTGACCTTTACTACGAAGTTGTTATAATAAAACAGGAACCGAAGGAACTTGGAGAAGAGAGAGGAAGGGATAATGGATTGGATGCATAAACTAATAGTCTAATACCGGAGGGTAAACAAGTATTTATCTGGTGTGGGTTCTCAAAGTTTCAGTTTCGTGGCTTACTTAATGGGGAGATGGACGGTGCCAATGTGTGAAATATAAAGGAAAAGGGGAGACGTGGACTTGTTCTTCCCAGTTCCCAGTTCCCAGTTCCTATCGACTATTCTTAACTGTGCTAGTGGTGCTGGCGAAAAGTGGAAACTTTGAAAATGGTCTCTCATCTGGACTGTGTCCTTTTTCTTCGGTCAGTTTGGTGGCCGCGTTGCCCTCATTTTTCACGTTTGGACGACTGAGTGGCTACAGAATGGTAGGGATTTCACATTTGGGTCTGGGGGGCGCGTTGGGATCCACTATTTTTTTTTTTGGTTGACTAACAATACCATTAACAGCAGTCGCACCGTACCAACATTCTATGATAATTAAGTAAAGGCTGGTACTGCTTAAGCCTGATTCACCGCCCCATATTCAGTAAATCTTTTTCACTTTAAGCCAAACTCATTTTTAAGTTTTCTTTTTCATCCATCATCATGTATTCATGATTCATGTGTCTAATTGGACCTTATAAACGCACATATATAATTATATATCCCAAGCCAGGGCCGGTGGAGCGCTGCTGCAGCCTCCCTGATTGATTGATGGGCCGCAAACTGATTAAAATCTTGTTGATTTCCCCTTTCGTGGATCGTGGATGGATCTGACAAGGATGGATGTCTAGTCGACTAATGTGTGTATGAGTACGTAGGTCACCATTAATGGCACAAAAAGCAAACCGTGAAATTGTGTCCATCATGTTGGCCAGCCTACCCGCTTACCTTAGTTATACCAGCGTACTTGAGCTTTTGATTGCCCAAGCTCTCGGTCCTATGCATGTAGCAGGCCATCATTAATTCAACTTTGAAGACGAAGATGGGTGTTAATTTATCTTCCACAGCATATCAACTTCACTTAATCCACAACATTGAGTTACATGCCTGATCCAATACTTCGAACTTCCATCTCCCAAGAGGATTTTTCTTTAATTAATCACTGGGTTTGGTTTCTTTTACGCCCAAAAACAAAAACATTTCTAAGCCTCACCATTTACTTCGCCCCAAAATGCATCTAAGCAGTGATGTCTACGTTTTGATACTTGAAAATTGGGTGATACGTATACGCACACTACAATAAAAATGTTGCGACTTGGTGAATAAACAAAGTACATTAATCACGAGTACAATTTACAACAAATTTACCATGCCAAAATTTGCAGAGTTTATTTCAGAAGTTAGCATGCCAAATTGCTCCATCACCCTCCCCGCAGCGTTTGTGCACCTCCTCCATCCTTTCCACGGATTTGCATATACCGCTGCAGCTCCAGTCAAATGATGCAGCACAAGCGTTACCTGCTTCGGCCTTCCACTCGCAGTCTTCCAAACAGATAAATTAAGATAATCACAATTACAACCGCACACTCTTTCGGGCATGTTACATAAGTGAGAAAGGGAGAGAGCTTGATCACACACTTGCAATTTGGTTTAACAAAATTGATGGAGTTCCAAGGCCAACCTGATATGATTTACATATGTCATTTCATCGACTTTTTTTCCTTGGGGGGTTTATTAATCATTACCTAGTCTGCATTAATAAGGGTGTTCATATCAGCAGAAGAGCAAGATCCAGAAATGCAGGCAACTAAAGCTACAAACAATAATGACCATCCCAGGTATCTTTCTCCAGCAATCTAGACATGAGTCGTTCAATTGTTATGTACATAGTCAACAACCAAGACAGAACGTGAACTTGGAACAGGTTAATGTATCTTAATTACCAGGAGGTGTCCCACAGCAGAGACTTCTATCATCAACATGCTCAATATCAAGACCTATGAACCATGACCCAAGAGAGACATCTTCATTGGCATATCTATGAAGTATGTGGCTGCAGGAAAATAAAAACATTTATCCCCTCAAAGCTTCTAAGGGAAAAGATTGCTAACATGCTAGATCACCTTAGATGAAACAAACTCAAATAATTATGAAGATAGATTCTACCGGTTAACTGAAATGTAGGTGGCCAAATCTTTAGAGATTGCATATATTTGTCCGGTTGCATGCCTGAAATACTTATTTCCCTCCTCCCCAAATTTCCAATGTTCCGGTTCATGGTACTTGACTCCTCTGCAGATGGCATGAATATCATGAACAATGAAGTATATAACCTATAAATGCAAACATTAAAAACTTTTCCTCACTTCTGTGCCAATACAGGTCCAGACTTCATGCAACCAATGTAAACATGAGGTTTGGATTGATGACGAGCCAAGGTTGATCCAACCATAGCTGAAACATTAATTGACTACTTCAGTTAGTTTAATCCTATCACAGAATTGAACCTTCAAGTTTGAAGGGACAAGACGAATTCAGAAATACATACCAAGATTGACATGCACATCATCATCAACTTTGATATAGAAGTCAGCGTCCCACTTTGACGCAGCTGTTGAAAAGTATATCTGCGTCTTTGAGGACAACTCATGATATCCTTCAATATGGTTCTGCAAAAGTGGTGAAGCTGAAAATTCTCGAATGAGGACTAATACTAGGGTATAAGGAGTGCTCTCATAGTCTACTTGTTTCTTTCTATTTGTTGCCATCCTCTTTAGTAGAACGATTACAATAAACACCATCATGACATTGTGCTTGTGAAACTTCCCACCCCAAAACCCACAATGTTACTTTATTATTCAATTCAACCTAATCAATTTTACCTCATCATGATATCCAATTCAACCTAATTTTTGTGAAATCACTTACATTGAGAGAGAAAAGTTGTTCGTAAGCGTCAAGCATGAGAGTACTGAGGCAAATCAATCATATTTCTTATTTTCTTTCAGCAATATCTAGATAGTCCTAGGCAACATTTTCATCCAGCAAGCAAGGTAATATCACAATACAATAAATGGCAATATAAAAAAGAGACAACTTTGAAGTTGCAACAGACCAGCAGTAAGAAATCATTATGTTTTGCATCTTCAGCATCAATAGCACGATCTAGAACCCCACCTGGAGTTGCACTGAATTGAATACAAGATAATCGAGCTGTTAATTATTATTAAAAGTGAATTTCTTTAATCTCTACTATTTCGGGTTTAAGATAAAATAAATTACCTGTGTCCTATTACAAACCGTATTACAATTCCCTTGTCTTTCTCCAGCTTCCTTAGTTCATCCCCTAGTCAAAAGTCAAAAGGAGAAGTTGTGAACAGTTATAAATTTGAAGCAAATGAAAAATCCCCTTAATGGATCAAACATCAAACCTTGAGGCATCCAAGTTTTTCTTATTGAATCCCTGCGTTTCCTGCTGCTGAAAGCTGTAATGATTCCCATGACAAAGAAAACTTTTTGGCGGCCATTCAGAAGTTGACTTCCAGGTATAGCATTCACTGGAGGTCTTTCTTCACCCTGGGTTTTGGCAGCCCGAGCAGAAGCAAGCCGCATTTCCAGAGAAGAGATGGCTCTGTCTAAAGTCCTGAAAGTTTTCCATGAATACTGTTTTCTTAAGACTTCTTGAATAAATCCAAGACTTTTGTAACTTTTTGATAGACAGACTACTATTACAATTTCCCAAGTAACAATTATATTATTAATTATAGACAAGTGGTTGTGGGGATGTAAAAGTGTAGAAATTTACATGATTACACCATTAGTTTGTGAAACTTTGGAAAGGATGTCTGCAGCATTAAAACTTGTTTCCTGCAACAGCAGAGGAATTTACATCATTGAGAAAAAAAATGGTGAAAATTTGAATAGAGTAGTAGTAACTCCAGCTTGCCTTGTTCTCACACTTAGTTACAGGATGGATTCCGAAGTCGTGCATTTCCACAGGTAAAGCATCCTCGTCCAAGTTGACAGAATAAGGGATGGACAAAAACCTAGGGACAGTTGGACACAACACCTATCAAAGGACAATGCAATTGAAAGGAATGCAGACTGATACTCAAACTCTCTTCGGCTTAAAATTTGAAGCCTTGATCCTGTCCTGACCAGTGCATTTCGAACCAATTCTCCTTACAGTAATTAAAAGACTCAGGGCATATCAATTAAAAAAAAGAAATAAAAACATGACGATTTTTGTTGGGTAACCAATACAGAAAAATTCGTGAAAGGAATTAATGAAAGCAACCATTGCAATAATAATAATAAGGAACTGATATTGGTTCGCCAATTTTGAAAGAGAAAGAATGGGTAGCCCAAATGGAGGCAATCACTGAGTTTGAGTAATATGAAAAGAAGGGGCGCAGAAAGAAAACTGAAGCAGAGGGAAGCCAAGAATACCTGTTGACAACAAAAACTCCAAGGCAGAAACTAACCATGCACAGCAAGGGGACCAATCTGACAGAGACCCCATTGGGCATGCCAAAACTTTGTGAGGGTCTTCTGACACCCCCAGCGGCCCCTCCAGGCCTGAATCCCATCACCATGTTTGTGAGTCTGAAATGAAAGAAAAGCTTGAAAGGGTTGTAAAAGATTTGAACCGAAGTCCTAAGAAGTAGTAATGTTCAGGAACGAAGAAGAAATGCTATTCACTCTATGTCGGGTACTTTTGAATTTTTTTGGATGGGCGCTCCCAGTCTCACTAGGGAAAGCAGGAAATTGGGAATGAGTCCGTAGTCACCAGTCCCCAGCGACCGGCGTGGCTTTGGCAACAGGTTTCACATGCATCGGTAGAAGTGCAAGCGCAAGCTTTTCCAGATTTGATTTGAACTAATACTCTACCGTACTACTAGTAATAATATCCAGCTTAATCACTGCTATTTCGATATGCTTTGTTAATCACATGGATCCATTTCCTCGCACGGCTGGATTTTATTTTAATTTGTTAATACTCTATCGAATTGAAAAAACATAACAGCCAAATATGCCATGCAATGTAAATTCCATGGTAAATGGTGGAGATCAGCACAGCACTCTAAAAGAAAAACTGCAATCAATCAAACTTTGAAAAAGAAAAACAAAAATCAGACGGACAGACGTCAAACGAATCAAGTGTAACAGAACATGCGTTGAAATTATTGTCAATCACAACCAAATTTGCGGAAAACAATAATTACAATGTAAAATTACAATAATCATGGCGCCACATAATTTTAAAAAATAATAATAACAATAACGTAACGAAACAAAAGTAAGCGATTGGGCCCATCCACTTCCCTCGACATAATTAAAGGTCTGGCCCGTAGCTTAAAATGATGCGACGTAATAAAGTAGGAGCCTGCAGACAAACCAACCCAAATTCTTGATCTTCCAAATCCAGAGCAGGCATTTTAAAGGCGCGATTACTACTATTGCTCCACTCACCACTCCACACCACCCACCTTAATCATCAGAAGTTATCATCGCCGGGGCAAAGGGATGGCGACACTATTGGATTGAAATTTGCAAACTTACCGGCCTTGTTGCCCCTGACGGAGAATATCATGAACATGGAACATCTTCCAAAAGAGCCGAGCTGGTTGTCGTTCGACCATCTAGAGTTTAGATATCTCAAAACAAGGGAAGAAAAAATTCTAAATATTCTGGATTTTAGTACCCCAAAAAATGATGATTGCAAATCGTATCATATCTCGAGCTACATCCACAATTGACCTTGGTGGATCAATCGATTCACGGATCTACCACTAGAAATAGAGGGACTTACATAATAACCAATATCAAAGTAACCAAAAACAAAAAGTCAACCCGTAATTGATGGACCATTCTCCCCCACCGGGTTGGGTGGTGGTTGTGTTAATGGTGGATCTACAGTGCATCTGGACAAATTGGTCCTTGGCGGGAGCAACATGGATCGACACAAAGGGCAAGTAACCTGACCCGAATCCACCCAGGTGTCTAAACAGTCTCTGTGGAAGACATGAGTGCACCGGCAAAGCTCCCTCACCTCGTGCTTCAAATCTACGGCCTCGAAACATATAGTACACATGTTTTCTGAAATTTCTTCAGATGCTAGGATATCCCGTGCTTCTTCATTCGCGTCCGTCGACAATATTTTCCTTCGTGGTCGGAGATCTTGAAATCGTACTACGGGTACTCTTTTCTTGATGGCGGCGGTGACGACGTGGATTGGTATTGGAACCGGGGATGGACAGGTTCCGTCTAGAATAAAGATATAATTGTTGGTGTTGTCTCCGGAATCACGTTCTTCTTCTGGGGGAGGTTTGTAGAGGCCCAGATGAGTTAGTGCTCCGATAATCAATAATCTAAGATGGCTCCATGTGCTGAAGAAGAAGAATGCTGCAGTGATAGCTCTTGGTATCCTGATCTTGATGGCGTGGAAGAGGAAACCCATCTAATCAATTAATTAATTAATTTTGATTGAAATGGTGGATGATTGCCGAGCCGAACGGATGATCGTTGGCGTCTCCGTCCGACTTTGAGGGTTGATGGTCTTTGAGGGTGAGACTTTGTGTGGCTGTTAAACCATACTCCTAAAGTGGCCGGCCTCCGTAAATAAGTGAATAACAATTCACATCAAAATTAGCTATGTTTGGACTTTACTTTTATTTATAACAAATTTAAATATATTTTTATTTTAAATTTTTAAATTTTCTTACTTAATTTTTTTTTTTACATAATTTTAAAAAAATTTCCCTTTATTTTTTTCTTCAAAATACTTTTTCTACTAAAAAATATCCATTAAAAATTTCACACATTTATATTTGATTTGAGTTGAGATTCATCGTTAAGTGCTTGTCCTTGTTTTTTCCTTTCTATGAATGAACTTTTTAATGAATGTGTGGTCATCGCGATCTTGGATTGAATGTACAATTAATTGAAAAAACAACCATAGTATCTTTTAAAAAATATTCACTTATTGTCTTTTTGGGTAACCAAACTGGTATGGTGGGCGAGTGCGTAATCGTATTCCCTTATTAACACATTCTTGGTTGAACTCGCACAGGTTTACATCTCCTGTGGTTTACATAGGAAAAAAAAATTCACTTATTATAAAATTTTATATTAAAACAATTACTCTCAAATTAAACTTTTAATTGTGTATAGTTTATAATTAAAAACTAGATAAAAGTAAAAAATTATGTATTTACTAATGTATTAATTTTTTCCTTTTTTTTTTTTAAACAAGGTGAATATTAAGTAAGGGTGTATTGAGATAGGTATTTAACACAAAATTGGTGATCACTTTAGACTTCAAAAAATAAATACAAAGTAAGCATTTACAATAAACAATGAGAGTATAGCAATAACGAAAGAGACCAAAACATTCATTCATACACTAGTTATTATAATCTGTGGCTGTAAAATACATATTTGAAATGTCACTAAAAGTATTAATGTGGATAAGAATATAATGATATGGAATGTGATCTTATCAATTAGATAAGCTACAAGAAGATAAACCATTGTACAACTTTGTTGCCTTATTTTAAGATATTTAAATATTGGGTGATGAGGTGCGTGATATTTAAATTATGCCTAATTTAAAAAAGCTATTTACTTAATTGTTGGAGGCTTTTTACTAACTTGATTATCGGAGCGACTCATGTACTGTTAAAAAACTCTTTACTAACTTAATTTTGTGTAAATGCAAGATGTGAATCATAATCTAATAATTCTAAGTGAACAATCACGTGTACACAAGATATCGAGCTTAGTAAGCTTTTATGATCTGGTTAGTTTTCGTTTCCATAATTTTAATAATTCCGCGCTGCAAAATTCGCATTGAATTTGGTCCACGAAATGAAATGCGATGATGAATTCCATCTCTTTGACACCAAGGTTCGCGTAGCCCATATTTCCTTTTAAGACCCTTCCCGCAGCCCAACCGAGGGCCCGACTGCGGATTATCCACTCTCATCTCGTCATCCTTTTCCATCATTCCATTCCATGTCTGTCTTTCTCCCGCGACGAAGATAAAACAAGACGAGACGAGAGCGGAGGAGGGAAGAGAAGAGGAAATAGGCAGCTAATTAGGAAAACTTAATCGGGAGAATGAGCTATCACTCTGTCGCTGCTGTGTTATCTACTACGCCTACTAGTATTAGTAACTGCCCCCTGATTGTGGCTGCTGCTTCAACAAAGCAAGCTGCAAACCCTTCGTCATCTCCAATGCTGCTGCCATTCAAATCATCCCTTCTCAATTTGTCCTCTAACCAAAGCCTTTCCCTCCAATTTTATCCCGCTACTATGCCACAATCACTCTCCTCCTCCTCTTCAACTCGGAATAATAAGCGCCTAACTGTCATTTCCATGGCACCCCCTAAGCCCGCTGGTAAAGCCAAGAAAGGTAGGCTTGATCCTTTTTATTCCCTCTCTTACCCTCTTCAAAATGCTGTCTTTTTACCCAAGTCGTGACATATATATATTTTTGGGTTGCAGTTGCTGGGGTGATTAAGCTGGCTCTGGAGGCTGGAAAGGCCACTCCGTCTCCTCCTGTGGGTCCTGCTCTTGGTTCTAAGGGTGTCAATATTATGGCTTTCTGCAAGGATTACAATGCACGCACTGCCGATAAAGCGGGTTATGTTATCCCCGTCGAAATTACCGTATATGATGTAAGTTACATTCTCTTCTGTTTTCTTTTCAAATTTGAAACGGGTTTTTGCTTTTGACTACTAAATTTGCACCTTTTTTCAGGATAAAAGCTTCACTTTCATCTTGAAGACTCCTCCTGCTTCAGTTTTGCTACTGAAGGCTGCAGGTATATATTCACTGTCTCCCATTTCTGTACCCAGACTAAGCCAGTTATTTTCCTTTTCTTTGCTAACATTGCAGAATAGATTTTTAACTAGTTTAAAGCTAGATTAAATTACAGAGTCCTTCTCTCACTTTTAATGGTACAATTTAATTGTAGAATGTGGTAATTACCTACATATTCTGAATTGAAATTAGGTCTAACACCCTATGAGTACTAAAAAAGGATTGACGCTTACCAAATTTTCGGTGGGCTAATATTGCCTTGCCTTTCATTAACCTTGCAAGGGTCATTTTGTGAAGGTAAACAACTTGAGGAGTCCACATAATTTTAGAATCAGGACAGAAATTCTCTATCGCTTTGGTAAAGCTGTGCTAACGAGCTCAGTGGGTTTTATTCACCAACTTGAGTGTAAGGTTGTGTGTTACAATCTCAAGTTGGATTTTGCTCGACTTTGTTGATGCATTATAGGCAAGCACATGTATCGCTAGTGCTGACATTTAGCTGTTCATTATTTATTTGCAATCAAGAAAACTAAGAGGTATAGAAGATTTTATTTCTTGGAGATTTTCAATATCATGAGTATCATCATTTTCTGGGGGGATATCCTCAGGAATCTCATTGATTTCCTAGCTTGATGATTTCCATCCGTTCTTAGTGTAAATAATAAACTTCTCTTTTGAATATGCACATTGGACTTTTATGCTAAGATTTAATACAGTGGTTACTCTTCACTCCAATCCAATCTTTGGGAAATGAGTCTCCAGCCTAACGTGCCAAATCTACTCTAGTCACAATCAGTTTCTGCATGAATTCTGATTATTATTGCATTTGCTTTACCAAATTTTAATTATCCTAATGATAATGGTGGATCAACTTTGACTGCATTTGTAGTTTTACCATGGGGTGGAAATTTTGGGGGGAAGGTCAATGCAGTTGGAGATTTTGTGAAAATTGCTTTTCTGGTTCCTTGGCCTAGTAGAGTGCTATGATATTAGATCAAAGGCACTTAATTTTTCTAAGTTAGATGGCTTAAAATAGTAAATTGGTGACAGGCTGTCACAGTTGTTCTTGCTTTATGATTTCACAATGGATGGCTAGTTGCTTGCTGTAAAGCATCAGCAATTCTATTTTAACATGAATAATTCGAAACATCAAAAGCTGATTAAATTTTTTGGGCCTGATTATTTAGGAGTAGAGAAAGGTTCCAAAGATCCAAAGCAACAGAAAGTGGGTAAGATTACTATTGATCAGTTGAAAACCATTGCACAAGAGAAGTTGCCAGACCTGAATTGTTCAACTCTCGAGTCAGCAATGAGAATAATAGCAGGTACTGCTGCTAACATGGGAATCGATATTGATCCTCCAGTTCTTGAACCAAAAAAGAAAGAGATATTGTAGCTTTTTTCGCTCGTTCTTTCTCCTATTTCTCTTTGGTTGATATTTTGTACCAGGTCTGTATTCCATTTGCATTCTAAACCATTTTGTTAGATGTATTGTTTGTTGTAATTATAGATAGAAGCATCTGCAACAAAAGCAAATCATTATATGAGAAATTATCTCTGTCTGGAGTATTGAGCTTTTTTTAAAAAAAAATTTCCAATCACTTTGAAGTACTAAGGATGTTTGACTGTGAAACTGGTTTGTGTAACGTGCAAAATTTATACAGTTTGCTTCCTTCCGATATAGGTTGTGGAGTTGCTTCTCTTTTTTTTATTTAAATAAATAAGATCCTCTCTATTTGCCCTGTTTGGGTCGGTGATCCTATACCCCATTTATATGCAGCATCTGACTTATATTTTTGCAACTCTTAGCATAACTTAGAATTTGGTGCATTTTAAAGTGAGAGTGGCGTGCACATAACCTGATGGAACGATGTACCATCCTCGAAGAAGCATCATGCTGTTTTCCTATTTGAAGAGGCTGATATGATGTGGGCATACTTGCCTGATTTGTTGCGAAAGCAAGGGCATTTCAGGGGTGCTTGTTTTTGTTGGGTGGGGGTGGATTTCAAAGTAATCCTTTCACATTTTCATTGCTTTGATTTCGGGGTTTAATTAATGATTAATTATTGAGGGTTTTCTTATATATTGGGGGTACGAGGAGGGGAACAAGTTTCATTAAATAAAAAGAAATTTTAATTAACTAATAATGATTAAAAAAATTAATAATAAATTAATTTAATAGTATAATAAATAATAAATATTATAATTAATATAAATTAATTTATAATTAACTTATTATTATTAATTAATAATTATATTAATTAAGATTAAATTAATTAACCATTTATTTACTTAAGATTGTAATTTAGTAATATAATTAATAATTAATTAATCTTATTCATTAATATTAATTATTATAATTAATGTATAGTTAATATTAATTAATTTATAAGTAATTAATTAATAATATTAATTAATTTACAATAATTGATTTATAATACTTAATTAAATTAATATTATAATAAATAATTAACTAATATTAATTAACTAATTAATATTAATTAATATAAATTAATTAATAATTAACTTATTATTATTAATTAATTTAATTAATCATTCATTTACATAATATTATAATTAATAATTAATTAATCTCATTCATTAATATTAATTATTATAATTAATGTATAGTTAATATTAATTAATTGATAATAATTAATTATTTAAGATTAATTTAATATTATAATGAATAATTAACTAATAGTAATTAATTAATTAATAGTAATTATTACAATTAATTTATAATTATAATTAGTAATCATTCTCATTCACTGTAACCAACCAACAAAATTATAATAAAAGAACCTACCATTATTTTTCACTACTCTCATCTCTATTATCTTTTTCATTCCCCACACGAACCAAGTGCCCCATTAGTCTTTTCTTCTCAGATGGGGCCTAAGGACTCTTTTATCACCTAAGGATTGGTACATTAATATGCATTTTAAGGAGTGAATTCCTATAAGAGGTAAAACCACCTTCCCATCTCAAGGGAGTCAATCTTATTAGATATGTAATGTCTCCCCTTTCTTTTTGAATGATAGCATTTTAAATGCACTTCATCTGGATTTTGAGTGCCATTATCCCCAAAAATCACAGAGAAAGAGAGGACATTGCAATGTTTTATTTTTTGGTTTTAAAAGAAAGTCATCCTTGCGAAGGCGAAACTCCTCCACCTGTACCAGAGGTCCCTTAGTCGGGCGGGATGTTGCAATGTTTTATTCTTTTATTAAACACAATGGGAAGGACAGAGGTGCTTGCAAGTTGCATGGGATCTTTGGCAAGTATGAGTTCATAATAGCTAAGTGCTTATGCTTTTCTGTTTATGTCTAAACGGGAAACATTAGGGCCCTATACAAATGCCCTCTCAAAACTCATTTTTAACTTTTTTTTTTCACACTTTTTTAATTTTTTATTCCGCAATTAATATTTCTTCATACAAACCCTAGGCTTATTATCAGTACCCCTGTGCGGTGTGAAGACTGATAGAAGTTTCCTAATGCAAAATGATGTTGGAGTTGAATGTGGCATATACAACATTATTAGTCAACTCAACCATCGTGATGGATTGTAATCGGCAATTTTTAAGAGTGTTTAGTTTCATTCATCAATTAACAAATATTTTAATTTAAATGCCCTAAGAAGCCTTAGGAATTGTGAATATTTTAGAAAAGAGGGGTGCCCCTGACCGGGCAGATTAGAAGGTTGACCTGGTTTTCTAGGCATTTATTATGCTCTAGTCCAATCCCAATCCATCTAACTCCCTTATTTCCTTTGCAAAGGTTTATTATCAATCAATTCAGTAATAGCTCGTTTTCTTTGCATAGATAGATATGTAGTCTCGCTACGGTTCGAGGCAAGCGATTCGGTTCAATAAAAATGTGGAATCGGAACCGAATTTTTAAGAGACGGTTTCAAGACGGTTTTAAAACTGACAGTTCCAAAATCGACGGTTTTGGGATGGTTCCGGTTTTAATATGGTTTCAATTCCGGTTCTAGTTTTAATATGGTTACGGTTTTAGTTTTAATACGATTCCGATTCGGTTTCGGTTTTAATATAAATTAACAGGATTTGGTATGGAGAAATATGAAAAGAATTAATATAAATAGAGAGAATTAAAGAAAAATATGGAAGAATATGGAGATAATTGATATAAATGGAGACAATTTAAATAATATTTAAATTTTAATTAGAAATAATAAGGAACATGAATAGAATTGATATAAATATTTAAAATTTGGTATGGAAGAATATGGAAAGAATTAATATAAATAGAGAATTGATATAATTGGAGAGAATTAAAAAAAAAGTATGGAAGAATATGGAGGGAATTAATATAAAAGGGGAGAATTTAAATAATATTGAAATTTCAATTAGAAATAATAATGAATATGGAGAGAATTAATATAAATATTTAAAATTTGGTATGGAGGAATATGAAAAGAATTAATATAATATATAAAATTATATATAATAATATTATTTAAATTAAAATAATATTTATTAATCATCGTTTTGATTTGGAACCATTGATTTAGTTCGGTTCAAAAATTTTGAACTTAAATTGAACTTTATACTAAGTTTGATCAGGTTTTGAACCATGAAGCTTGGTTAACGGTCCTTTTGATTTTGACCGATCCGATTTACGGATAGTTTCGATTCCAAACCGGCCGGGGACTATAGATATGACATGTGCGGGCAGTACTGCAAGATACCTATGAATTTTTGCACTTTTTTTTTTTTATTTTTTTACTTTGGGTTCCAAAACTTATATGCTTTTGCACTCTGATACTCGTTATCATGAAGAATCGCAATGTTTGTTGGGTATAGCACCTTCTCTAATAATACCCGTCTTGATAAAAATGTAACTCCTCCGTTATAAAAAAATTTCTTGGGAAAAGGAAAAAAACAAAATTGCCTTTTTGGACTGTTTGACTCTTGTTTCCGTTCCTTTGGGTGCTCTTCCTTTAATTCATATTATTATGACTTTATTTTGTTTGCCTAGGGGTATAGGGAGAGCTTTCCATGACAGTGTTCGTTCATGCTTAAAAATACTCTAATCAAAATTTCAAACATGAATACTTTAACAAATCAATCTGGTCAAGTTAATATACTCATAATATACAACTTTGAGAATATCATGTGAATGAGGGTAAAAAAAAAATGCAATGTCAAGATGAAAGTTTGCAAACATTCAATTTGTTGCACAATTTGAGTAAATAAAATCATCTTTTATAGTTTGTTTTATAGGTTTATAATGTGTTTTTTTCTTTTAAGTAATGCCTTTAATGCATTTGTTTCTTCAAGATTTTGATATCTTAACATCGTAAACAACATCTCAAGGATGTAGTATAAAATTTATTCACGATATTAGCGCTTAACTTACCATTACAATGCTATAAATTTATTATCAAATGTTTTTGAAAAAAATAACAGTTTTAATTTTTGATATTTTATTCGATGTCATTTTTAGTTCTAAATATTTAAAATCTGATACATTTATCAAATTGTTATTTATGCATGAACGAACAGTAACAGAACATGCGTTGAAAATATTGTCAATCACAACCAAATTTGCGGAAAACAATAATTACAATAATCATGGCGCCACATAATTTTAAAAAATAATAATAACAATAACGAAACAAAGTAAGCGATTGGGCCCATCCACCTCCCTCGACATAATTAACGGTCTGGCCCATAGCTTAAAAGAATGCGAAGTAATAAAGTAGGACAGCCTGCAGACAAACCAACCCAAGTTCATGATCTTCCAAATCCAAAGCACGCATATTAAAGGAGCGACTACTACTATTGCTCCACTCACCACACCACACCACCCTCCTTAATCATCAGAAGTTATCATCACCCGGGCAAAGGAATGGCGACACTATTGGATTGAAATTTGCAAACTTACCAGCCTTGTTGCCCCTCACGGAGAATATCATGAACATGGAACATCTTCCAAAAGAGCAGAGCTGAGCTGAGCTTGTTGTCGTTCGACCATCTAGAGTTTAGATATCTCAAAAACAGGGGAACAAAAAATTGTAAATATTCTGGATTTTAGTACCCAAAAATGATGATTGCAAATCGCATCATATCTCGAGGTACATCCACAATTGACCATGGTGGATCAATCGATTCATGGATCTACCACTAGAAATAGAGGGGCTTACATATTAACCAATATCAAAGTAACTAAAAACAAAAAGTCAACTTGTAATTGATGGAGCACCTCCCGCCACTGGGTTGGGTGGTGCTTGTGTTGGGCTTGGACGTGGGAGATACGATATTACTAGTCATCTCGTAAGTACTTCTTCGCCCTGTGTCCTGACGGCAATTTTAAGAGTGTTTAGTCTCACCAATTCAATACTCAATTCAATACTGTATTGTTCATCAATTAACAAAATGGGTATAATGGAGAAACCTACCCTATGTAGGACACCAGAAATTGCAATATTGGACTCTGCCCACTGCCTCGGCAGATTAACCTGTTTACCTGGTTTTCTAGGCACTAAATATGCTCAGGGTTGAACCACGTGTGGAACCCATGTGTGTTTGGGGGTTGGCTTCTCTCCCCGGTATGACACGCTGACCCCTATATATACTCGGGTTTCGGAGCCCAGTTTTTGGAGCACTCTTCGGCATACTCTAAGACCAGCGCCTGCGCATTACTCTCTCTCTTCACAAAGCATCCATCCTCCAATCCCAATCCATCTAAGGTATTACTTCCTTATTTCCTCAGTATTCCGTAATAGCAGACATATGGATATTTTTGCAATTTTTTTCCTTTGGTTCCAGAAACGTTTACACTCGATATCATGATTCACTTTCTCTATTATAAAAATGTGACTCCTCCTTATTAAGATTAGATTAGATTTTTGGGAAAACAAAATAACAAAACTACCTTTTGGACTCTTGTTTCCGTGCTCTTCCTGTAATTCATATTATTAAGACTTTATTTTGTTACTGGGACTCATTATTATTAAGAGCTTTCCATGCCACTCGTTGATGCATAATTAACAATTGCTAACCTTTCCTTACTTTGATTTTTTTTTTTCATTTTGTTGGGGGATTTTGATCAGGAAATGAGCAATGAAGGGAATGAAAATGGAGTTGACAATTCATCACAAAGACAAGCTCCACGTTTGAATGAGAGGATACTCTCATCGTTGTCCAGGAGATCAGTGGCTGCTCATCCTTGGCATGATCTTGAGATTGGTAATTTGATATAGGAATCTTCCTCCTTTTTTTACCTCCTGGGGGAATATGAATCCGATTGTTATTAATTGATGCTTGAATGTGGAAACATCTGATTAGGAATGTTTTGACTCTTAATGCAGGGCCAGGAGCTCCTCAAATATTCAATGTTGTATGTTATCATTATCCTTGCACCTTTAAATGTCATGTTTTTTATGCATCCCGCTGTTCTGTTTAGATCCTGGAATTTTACAAATAGGTTTGAGTAATGACAACATCCTTATTCGGGGACTGATTCTTATAGATGTAACAGTAGGCTACAAGAACCTGTTTGCGATTTGTATCTTACAGTAGAACCAGCTAAGAGTTAAACAGCCCTGCCTTATTTCTCAAATCCACTTGATAGGATGACATGCAGCAAATTCCATTTAAAACTCTAGGCCTGACAGAAGCCATTTGTGCGATGTTGCTATTACAACCTTTCGTTGTTTAAAGTTTGAATTTCTGTATAACTTTTCTAGGAGATCAGTAGAAGAAAGGCACAACACTAGCAGTTAACTTGGGTAGCATTTTGAGTATTTTATTTGCATTCTTATTGTTTCTGTTTGTAGCTTCATCATCTTTATCGTGTACACTATAGGTTATTGAGATAACCAAAGGGAGCAAAGTCAAGTATGAACTTGACAAGAAAACTGGTCTGATCAAGGTACGTTCAAATTCTCATCAGTATTCCTAGAGCTTTTATTGCTTCATGTATACTTTTTGCAAAGCACCTTGATCTGGGGACAGAGAGTATGTAGTTCCATGTCCTATTGGCCATTGGATCTACTAGTGATCACTACTATATTCAGTTTGCTTTTCCTTTTACTCACAATTATCTAAATGGTGCTATAGGTTGATCGCATATTATATTCGTCAGTGGTCTATCCTCACAACTATGGGTTCATTCCTCGGACACTATGTGAAGATAATGACCCAATCGATGTTTTAGTTCTAATGCAGGTAGTAAAACCAACAGTTTGATGTGTTTTCTGTTGTGTTTCTGTCTTGAGTACACAATTAATGGTTTCTTTAAAGATAATCAGTTAAACAAAAATTGATTGCTCAACAGGAACCTGTACTTCCTGGTTGCTTTCTCCGAGCAAGAGCTGTAGGATTGATGCCCATGATTGATCAGGTAATATTCCTTCTGAAAAGAAAACTAAATTCCCTTTTGATGGTTTGCTAATATGATGTAAAGCTTCGTTTTAATACAGGGGGAGAAGGATGATAAGATCATTGCTGTGTGTGCTGATGATCCAGAATATCGGCACTACACAGATATCAATCAGCTTCCTCCACATCGTCTGGCTGAAATACGTCGATTTTTTGAAGATTGTATCCTCACTATGATTTTAGTATTACTTTTATATTTTCTGTAAACTGTTTTATAGAGTTATTTTTGCTGCATTTTATAAATTCTTGTGTTTGGAAGCTACTACTCGCAAAAGATGATGTTTTTCTTAACACATCATTTAGACAAGAAGAATGAGAACAAGGAGGTTGCAGTTAATGAATTTCTACCATCTGCTACTGCTGTTGATGCAATCCAGTACTCCATGTAAGTGTCACTAAAAAGATGCACGAATGCGGTGATTTCTTTGAAATATGCAGAGGCATCTTATGATTTAGATCTTTATGCAGGGACCTTTATGCTGAGTACATATTGCAGACACTGAGGAAGTAGATCAGTCCAGCAATGGATGATAATTATTTAATTCTTCATGCCGCTGATACAAGTGAAGCAGAAAGGAAAAATACAGTCCTGAAATGAGAGGAAATGGGATATCTCATTTCCAAAGCATACAACTTTGTTTATTTCAACCTTTTGGCTGTTGACACACTGAACCATATTCTGAAGCTGTTTTCTTTGTTTGAACTGGATTATGACTTTAAATTTTTAAAATTGCTGCCATCAACTTTTGACTTTTACACCTGCGCCATTTATCTATAGCTGTAATGTGACGTCTGAAGCAACCTGAGGCAAAACATTAACTGTTGGTTTGATGAGGCAAAAGGGAACCAGGCTTAAAACCTTATTCCTCAAAAATCCTTGTCCACATCACCATTCAATATTTGTTAGGCCACTACTAACCAAATCACTTGAGCATTCATTGGGCATTAAGATGGATGCGAGTTGGATGACTTCACCGTGCTTCATAATCGGAAAAACAAGCACCCCAAAAGGATACATATAAGATTCGTCACTCCAAAAAGGATAATGGTAATCTTACCAGTAATTATTTTATTTATGAATTTTATAATAATAGAAATACATGTCCTATCGAGACAGAATTTGTAATCTGCTACCATCTTTCTTCGGAGGCAAAGATTTACCTTCGTGGAAAGGATAATTCATTCGGATTGACATGAGAGTTCAACTACATTAGATTGTCAGAATTCATGTTGTATATTTGAAAGAGGCTGACCTCCTTGCTTCTCTCGTGGCACACCCTATGACGGAGAGTGATGATGACGGAGTCGCGTGTGCATGTGTTTTTTATTTTCCTTGAAGATTTCTACCAAAGAAACTTACGGATGCATGAAGTAACGCTCAAATTTATAATGGGCATTCCAGGGGCCGTCATAACGCTATCCTTTGCACGGTTGATGGCGATCAATTTCAAGAACATTAAAAGATTACATGTTGCATTATTTGAGATAATGATTGTAAAAATAAAAAAATATATTAACAATTAAAAAAATATATATTAAAAGACAGTGAAAATACGTTTTAAAAAACCAATCATTCAAACCCTAAATACTTGCACAGATTTTTGAAAGTTTCAAATTTCTATCTCGCACACGCCGCACTAGTGCATTCAAGTTTCAATAACGCGCAGCCTTATTTTTCAAACAACTAATCAAGTGTAATATAAATAGTTACTGCAATAAACCAGGCCACTTTAATGTTCCTCAGTAAAAGGTTCAGGGTTAAAATCTCACCCATTTTACCTTGAAACAGTGTAAAATCTCATAATAATCAACAACGGCAGCTAAATTTCAGGCGACTTACACATCTAAATAAAGGTAATCAACCTTCGAAGCGTAGTTCGTTTTATTTAATCTACTTTAATTGGAGGTTGATCCAACGAGTAGGTGATGGGCAGCCGTCGACTTCTCCCCAAATATTGATTGAATGATTGATTTGTTGTATATATTTTCCATACAAATATTCTTATGAAGATGCAATCATATTAAGACCTGTAAAACTCAAATTCCAGACCGCATAAATCCAAGCAAACCAACTAACAGTATAATTTTCCCAATAGGAAAGTGAAAATTTGACAATCTTCATTTTCTGACATGCCGCCCTGATCAAAACACCAAATGTGTCAATGAAACTCCAAAAGAAAAATTGCTACCAACTCATAAACAGAATGTAGACAATTTCCTCATATCCCAACATCTAAACTAGTGGAAAATACGCTCAGCTGGATGGGCGAAAAAGAGATCTGCTAATGATACCAGTGGCCTCAATGTAGCGATCCACACACCGGGATACACAACTACTCTCACTTCCGCTCAGGCTACTCCCTGGTTTGGTGATACACTTCTCAAAGCACTTTCCCCTTACCGTCTGAGACATTATTCAAGAAACAAAATAAAACTTTGTCAATCATAAATGGTCGACAATCATTTGCATGATATAAACAAATTTTAAAATAAAAGCCCCTTTGGGTTGCATCAAAGAATCCAGCAAGCAAACCAACGACTACGATATTTTACCTATGGCTCAACTGGAGGTATCCATCAACGAGAAAGAAGGGCGAAAAGAGTTGCACTTTTGCACATTCAAACACCCTTAAGCAAACAACACTAAGTTCTTCAATTAGGCACAATTCTAACAGAGCAAACATAAGCCAATTTGATGAGCTAGGTTTACTGGCAACAACGAGAAATGTAAGTAGATGTCAAATGAGCTAAGAGTATGGGCAACTACGATATTCTTTCCCATAAAATAATTGGGAACGTCAAAGGAGAATGTGGGTAGATGTTATCATTCAGATGCATTATTTTTAGTGTAATACATTATTGGCTCAAGGTGAATGAAAGCAATCATAACACATTTCCCCAACTCTATCCTCCACCTCGTGTATAAAGTCTACAGGTTTAGAATAGATGTTTCAATATCCCTGCTTAACTCGGTCACAGAGCATCCTGCAGATAACGTACACAGACTATATCATAAACTTCGGATTTAACTTATTGTCACAAGACATTGCTTAAAGTCTAGAGTGATAATTGCAGAAATTTATAATAAATCTTTTTTCATGATTTTCTTACTCCATCTTACTCGAGATCAATAATTGTGGCCAATTTGTTTTCAAGAAATAATAATAACAATATGGGAGGAAAAGTTACGACGCATATGATATCACGAGGAGGGGAGTGGGTTAAAAGATTAAAACAATCAGACCACTTACTCACAAGGTAATAGTATGAAGTAGAACAAGCTGTATTCCCAACTAGAACCATGAATAAATGCAACCCACTATAAAATATTTTTTAAAAAAAAGGAAAAAAATTTACACAGTAAAAGCAGCATTAGAAGGCAATAGTGTATTAAACAAACACCTCGAGGAACTCCTCAGCATACGCCTGGGCAAGCTGGATTTTGACCTGGTCCATTATTTCCTCTGTTGAGATCTGCGATGACCCGCTTGGCGATGACGAATAAGCATCCATCCCGATTGATTAATTATCACAATAATTCACCAAAAGAGGGATTTTAAAGAAGAACCCTTGAACCAGAATAAAGGGGAGATTTCGATTCTCTATTTCGCCTCCCAATCTCAGCACCTAAAGCTGAAAAAGAAGCTCCTAAATAAGCCGCTTAAACCCTTGTTCAAGAACAGGAGGCTGGAGGCTGGAGGCTTGAGGCTTCTCCGAAGAGTAAAGGACATTAACCGGGGCCATTATTTGGGTTGGGCCCGAGAGACTTGTTAGGCTCCAATTGAAAGCAACTTTGCCCGGGCAACCCAAAAAAACGAGGCCATCACTCCCCAATAATAATTAATAAGAAACGGAGTAAATAAGTAAAAATAAATAAATATATGTATATATTTTGGGTTGGTTCACTTGTTCTGATGTGTCATGATCTCACTTGATTTTCACATGAAAAGTATGAAATTTTCATATGGAGTTTATATGGCATTGGGTTCTTCCATCTTACAATTTAGCTTTTGTGGTGAGTTCACTTAAGAACATGATCCGCTTGTTCCATTATCGGTTGGTGACGTGTGCTGGGACTAGATAGTGATGCCGGTATGCAGTATTAGTCTGGAATTAGGTTGGTGACGCCGGCTAGTCAGAACTAAAGAGAAGAATCTAGTACAAAATCATTAATTCCGCAACATGCGGAGTGTGGTTGGTCGGAACTAGAGAGAAGAATCTAGTTCAAAACCATTAATTCTGCGATATGCGAAGTGTGGTGGGTTGTCAATTCCTATAGAAAGTATGAAATTTTCATGTATGATTTATATGGCATTAGGTTCTTTCACATTACAAATTAGATTTTGTAGTGGGTTCCTCAAGAACATGACATGCAGCTAGTACATGTTGAATTTTCCTTTTTTAAGTTAAGAGATGACACTCGTGACTCAACTATATGCGAGAAGGAGAAAACAGAAGCGTATTAGAAACGGACTTGTTAAACGTGCGTGATCCAAAACAAAAGAAAAGGACATAAATAAGTTGATGGGGCAGGCCAATGCACGGACAGACTTCTGTCAAAAGAATGGGCCACAACTCAGAACGGAAGGAAGATGAGTAACCTTAGAGCAGAGATGTGATAATTGTAATTATAGCAGAGGAGGGAAATAGCAAAACTATTAGGATATAGTAATATTAAAAAAGGTGGAACAGGTCGAAAAGGTTAAGATGAAGAGTTAGTTAGTGACCATATTTGCAATGGAACTGGAACCGGATGACTAATGATGGATGTGATATGAGTATCCTGAAAAATGGTTGGACTTTGGACTTCGGAATTCGGACAAGTGTTTTTTTCCTTCTTTTTTTTTTTTTCAATATAAAATTTGTTTGTATTGTTGGAGCAAGTGAATGTGGTGGAAGGAAAGTGGTCCTCGGCCTACTAGTACCACCTACAAACAACTTGCTACCAACTGTACCTATATATATATATATATATATATAGGCTATATAGTAGCTATTTATTTAGTAGCCTTGCTTTGTGTTGTAGCTTTTTAATAAATTTCGGTCACTCCTTGTGCAATTCAATTCCACGTTCCCATGATAATACTCTCTTTCTTCTCTGGAGTATTACTCTCTAGAGTCTACACTCTAGAGAGATATCACTCCCTCTCTCTCGCTCTCCAACAGCTGCGCAGATAGATTACGTTGTAAATGTAATAGAACCAGGTTCATTCCCCCACTTCCATTCATACAAACTCCTCACTGCTACTGTATAACTAAATGGACTTCCATTCCCAAATTTCAATTCGCTTCTTTTTAACTTACTTAGGCACATCATAATTCATAAAGGATCAATTTGAAACAAAACTATAAATCCACTTCCTCACTTCTCTCATTTATTCATAGGATTTAATATAGGCAAACCAATACACACCTATATTCAATCTCACTTTCAGGAGAAGGAGAACCAATTGATTGTCCATTTTTCTTCTAATCCATCTGATTAAAAGTAATACTAATCAAATCCAACTGAATTCATAATTAATGTATCGGATCGAACGATTTGATTTTAATTTTTAATCAACTCTCCAATTATTTTCTTTATTCCCTTTTCTCTCAATTATGTAATGTATGGTACTCCTAGTCCTCCTAGGTATTTCGCAGACGGAGAACTAAATATTGCAAATTGAAAATTAACTTTAAAGACTAATACCGATTAAAATAAAGAAAGTGAGAGTGTGGGTTCCATCACTTGAAAACTCACAGACAATTCCACGTGTGGGAAACTGGGAATACTTTGATATACTTAATTACGGCAAACGAATGAGGCAAGATTATAGATGGAAAACGGTGGACTAATGGCCAAATTCCCCAGACAAAGTCACAAGAGTCATTCAATTGCCAATTGTTTCAGTTAATCAGTGGGACTGTGGGAGGAGTATAATAGTACTAATATTACAACCCTCTGCCCTGCTCATTATTTCTCAAATAAGATATGAGATTCCTATACAACCGTCTCCCCTTAAATTCCTTACTCCTTACTTACTTACATATAAATTTATCTAATCCATTCTTATTCTTAATTACTCTTTAATTTGGATGGGCATTTAATAAGCACCTGATCACATCATCCTCCTTTTGTAACCGCCTACCTAACCGGGGGACAAATGACTAACTAACATATTAGTATATTACTCCCCACCTCAAAGGGGGACAGAAAAAAACTAAAACTTACTTTCTATTCGTTACGATTTTTTAATTTTAATTTACAAAATACGTGTATTATTAAAAAAATATATATTTTTTACCTTTAATTTGAATTATACAAGAAATGATGCAGTAATTTGCCAAACAACTGTGTAACGGGGCTGAAAAACATGAAATTCATTCACAACTCCATTTAAATAAAAATTTTTTATTTGAAGTGTGGTTTTTAAAAAGAGAAACTTACTTTTTTTTTTGAGAATACATGCAATGTCCAATGGGTGCCTACTTTTACCTAATGAAATTGTACTTCCAATCGCACCAATGTTTACTTACTGAGGGAGTGTTTAGTCTTTAACGCCATGTAGATGGCAATTTGCTCCCTCCCTGCTCAATGTGGAGCCCTCTATGAAAATGGGGACAGTCCATGCCAATAGCCATTACCAAATCATTAAGCTTGTGAGGGATTTGAGAGCAAGCTATGCATGTGAAAATTGAAATCAGAACATGGGATGCTTGCTTAGCAAACCAAATCTTATTACCATAAATATTATTATTCTTTAATTAATTTAGAGGAGGCCACCAATGAATCAAAATTGTTAAATTGGTGTTGTGATTTATGTTAAAGTCAAAAGTTAAAATGCTAAAAGTGGGATATTCCCACATGTGGATGTGATAGTAGGGAAAAAAGAAAGGTGAGATTGTTATAAATTCTAAAATTTGGTTATTTAAATTATATTAAATAATCTTTTAAACTAATTGAGATTAAAATTGTTTAAAAACTACGTAAATCTAATTTAATTTTAACAATAGTAAAAAAAAAAAATGAATTTATTAGTGAGATTATTAGAGCAACAACAAGAATCAAAATGGAAATGGAAGCACATACAATACAGGAGAGGAGGGGATTATCCGTGCAATCAATCTGGGGTAGGAGCTTCGACGCTTCATTCAAATGTACTGGGGTTGGGGGGACTGCAAATTAAAAGGCACCCCAATCTCTGCATGATCGGCTGATCACCAGATTCACCACTAAGCCAGCAAATCAGATACTTCAAACTTTTTACTCCTATCATTTAGAGTAATTCCTGAACCATATCCCCATCGCGTCCTGAGAAAATGATTGGACACATGCACCCACGACGATATCATATCAAATCGGAGTATCCTTTTTCTTTTGTTTTAAACGTCTTGATTGGTGGGCGGGGATGAAACAGTTTCGGCATAGTGTATGATTAGACCAATAAAATTGAGTAAATCATTTTGAAGTATTCTTAAAATCAAGTAGTCTAGGTTTACTTACGGAATTGAAACGCAAAACTTTATGCATTATGGACCACAGATGCCAATGTGATTGGGCTGCCGTTGAAATCAGCGGGTCTAAAAATTCAGCGTACGCCTACGTAATGCTTAATTATTATTTTTTTAAAAAAAAAAATAAATAAATTGAGGATTAAATTAGGTTCAAAGTTACCGAATCTATACAGGCGATAGTAGCAGGCTCTCTCAAAAATGCTTCCTTCAGAATTCAACCTTTTAACAGTTGACATTATTACGTACGCACTGTATTATTTTACCGTTCATTGTTATCGTTATACTTTCTTCCTATATAATGTGTTGACTAGTTATATATATAGATATATATAAATTTCAGTAGCAGAAAACTTATGTGTAGAAAGAGGGAGAATGGGAAGGAGAGGTAGAGAGATTGACTCACAAAGGTAGAGCATGCTTTCTACTGCAAAGATGTGTCAAACTTTGCCATCTCTAACGCATATAAAGCCTTTTTCAATCCCATGGTCCATCACCAGCATGGCTTCTTTGGTCCTAATTCTAGGTGGTCCTAAATCACCATGATAGACTCTCCTCCTCAATCAACCAATTGAGAGAAGCTCACCAAAAGATATTATTGGGAAACCACTAGTTCCTTCTCCTCTATTTATAATGATCATGGTTTATTATTTTCTCTCCTCTACGCGTTTAGTTTCTACACACACACGCACGCATATATATAGTGGAATTTTCTTCTTTTATTCTTTTTGTCAAATGTTGAAAACTATATTCAAACTATTGTAAGTGGGCTCATCAAGTTTTCACTTTCCGCATAATTAAGGAAAGAATAATTCTGTATTTGTAAATCACTACTTTAATTTTATGGATAAAGATATTTGTACAGAAAACTTTTGATAAATTCTTATGGTGACTAAGTTGTCTTCTATGTAACAAAAAAGTAATTAGAGTGACCATTATTTAGTAACTTTTGCACGTAAACATTATATAATCAATGAAGAATTTTATTAAGATTTATTATTTTATAAATCATCATTCTAATTTTATATGGTTGATCCTACTCATAAGATATCCTTAATCAATTATTGGCTTCAAATGGTTAATTAATTCAATCACGCACCAACATTAATGAAGCAATAATTTGGAATGGACCTACGTACACTGCAACTTAAACAAGCCCTACAAAGCGTCTCAATATTTATGGGAGTATTAACGCAAACTATATACTTTACATAAGAAATGATAATAGGAAAAATTCTTTAGAGGTAATCTAATCTTAGTTCAGGGGTCACCTGAGTTCCATATCCGTAAGATAAAAAGAGTATGTATCTGTACGACTAAATGTGAGAGCGAGTCAATAATATAACCTAGTCGCAGTCTTGCAGTCTTGCAGACCCAGTCCCCCGCATGTATTTTATTTATTGAATGCCTAATTCCTTGTGCTGTGGCTAGCTAAATTATTAGCATGTGGCATAGGGCATTAATTGTTGTGACTATGGAAATATTAAAAATATTAAAAATATAAAAACTATATATATATATATAAGAGTGAAATGAAATCCCCAAGGTAAAAACCGGATACTAATTAAAGAGCATGGGATATTTAAATCCCCTTAGGATCATTAGGTTAGGTTGATGATATATGAGAAAGAGAAGAATTCCATTAATTCACTGCTAATATTGGATTCTAAAATTAAGAACACGATTCATTCTTGGTTAGTATCACACAAAATATATACATGTATAACACATCCATCGGAGTGAGCTATTAAATACACAAATTTTAGTGATATTGTAATTACTTCTTATTTGTAACCAAATAACTCATCACCATTGAACAAAGGATGTTGTAAGAATTTTATATGGGTAATTAGCATAAATAGTCCCTTATTTTAGGGCCTTTATTCGGTTTTGTCCATAAATTGAAAAAGTTTTAATTTTATCCCTCAACTTAAAAATTGAATTATATTGGGTCCCCAACCAACATTCTCAGTGAGTACAAATTACGACAAACAAATCTTTGGTAAGGGCAAATTTGGAAAGAATTTTTGTGATATTGACGCTTTCTATTTAATTTATTTATTTGCATGGCATGTTTTAATTTATTTATTTAATTTTTTCCAGGGTTTGTATCCAGTAGTGTATGAGTTGCTTCTAAGGGTTCAACATCGACATTGTGTGCAGCATCTATATAATAATTTATGTGTAGCATCTTTATAACATCGACATTGTGTGCAACATCTTTATAACAATTAAAAAAATAGATAAATAAATTAATTAATTAAATAGAAACTGGTCAAGGTCTGCCAAAAAATTATTTTCAAATTTGCCCTTACCAACTTCACGTGCCGTGCATGTGTTTGTCGGAATTTGCATTCCACTCACCATAATGTTGATTGGGGACTTAATAGAATTCAATTTTTAAATTGAGGGATAAAATTGGAACTTTTTCAACTTATGGGACAAAACTGAATAGAGGTTCCAAGATAAGGGATTATTTACGCTAATTACCCATTTTATATAAACATTAAAAAAAAAGAGAGACAAATTATAACTTTAGAACATTGAAAGTAAATAATGAGATAAAGGGAATAATTAAGAAAAATTATTTTCTTGGCCTCGTATAAAATATCTACAAAAAATTTACCAAGTTCTGAGAAACTCCAATACTCAGCAATCCGAGCTTGAATAGTACTATCAAAGTTGGAATTTTTTTTAAAGTAGTCACCCTCTTTTGAACACTTAACTCGAAAGCGTTAAACATCATAAAATCTTGTATGCCCTGCCGACAAGTGGCAGGTTTGTCGAAGCCCACAAAATTAATTACTGGTCCTTAAGTAATTACAAATTAAATTTGCAGTAGTAGCAGACCAGGTCGAGTCCCAAGGGAACCTAAGTATAGTTCCAAGCCTTGAACAATAATTATAGATAAATAAACATGGGGTTTTTTTGAATGATGACTAAACTATGGAATTCTGAAAATTAATAAAATTAAATATTTAAAACAATAAAAATAGAAAATAACTAGAATTACCAATTAACTGAGTTTGTAATCCAAGGGTCGATATAATTCAATTGCATTACTGATCATAGGTCACAAAAACTAATTCTTGCAAAATCAAATATTTAACTTGAAATTTATTAGGATAGCCTTAATAAATTTCTGTTTTTCTAAAATAATTGACCGAGCCCAGCACTCTAAATCAAAACTTACCATTAATTGATGCGATGCTCCATATCAATTTAATGATAGCATTAAGAACTATGAAAATAGTTAAACCAAAATTAAAACACCGAGATAGCTACAGTGAATTAATTTTGTCCCATTAATTCCCCTAAGCTAAGCATGCATATTTACAAACATAAAAAATTTTAACTTAGTTGCTACTTGGTCCATTTATTCATGACAATTACGGATCACTGAACTCATGGATAGCAATAGAATAAATAATGAACAATTAAATTGTCAGATTAATTAATCATCAATTATTCATAAAATTAAATCAAGAATTAACAAGTATTTGAATAAAAGCAAGAAAATAAAATTAAGAACAAAACCTCACGATGATTGCAATTGAAATCAATCTTTCCATGAATTAGAAGAGAAAATTTAGCCACTCATAGTGGCATACATTATTGCTGAAATTTTCTAAGAGAATTACTAAACTAAAGAGAAGAATAAAAAAACAACAACATGAGTTGTGGTGAAGAGAAGAGGCAATTTGCTAAACTAAAAGAAAGAAAAACAAGAAACACGTAAAGGACGGTTTTCTTAAGCAAAAGGAATAGATTGTGAAGGACTTTGTGAAGATGAAGGATGCACTTGCTTTTATAGATGGCGAGTATCCTTTTCTTGAATAAACTAAGAAAAGGTAACATAAAGGAAACTTGTGTTGCAAGAAAAAGCTATTTGGACTTAACAATTTTGTTTCCTTTTCTGTGCTTCTCCTTTTCTTTCCAAAGCCAGCTGCTTCCTGTATTTCCTTAGAGTCTTTGTGCGGTTAACTTCTCAAATTTCCTTTTCTCTCTCTTTGACCGAAATCAACTTTCTATTTTGCTTAGTTTGGCCGAAATCAATTTCCTGGCCGAAATTAATTCTTTGAATGCTTCTTGTCATGTTTTCAATTTTGTCTTGGCTTGTGCGACGGATTTGTTCTCTTCTTTGTTTCCTTTTCCTTTCTTTTCCTGTTTATTTCCTTTTTCTAAAGGCCGGCTGCCTTGGTTTTTCTTTTTCTTCAGTTTTTGTTGTTTCAAACCAATTCCTTGGTCGCTTCCTTTTTTGTAATCTTGTGTCCAATCGCCACTTGACTTGCCTCTGTTTTCCAATTCTCTTTTGTTTATATGCCAAAGACTTGTTTCCTTTTGCTTTCCTTTCTTCTTGCAAACAGGATTTTTCTTTTGTCTTCAATTGTTGCATTTTATCACATTTTCCTCCAATTCACCATTTTCATACCTAAAACAAAAAGTATATTAAAACCAAATAATTTTCATAAAATTCAAATTAATATTAAAGAAATATTAATAAGAAAAATATATAAGTTAAGCCCTATCAACAAGCTTCCTATAACTCAACCTCATAAGAGTGCGGCGTTCAAGTGGCGTTAAGCGTGGTGACCTATCCTTTCGACTTGGAATTTTCCCAAGTCAACGCCATTCTCTTGGACACCTCAACCTTTGGGTAGTTTTTCTCCAAGCTAATCTTGTAGCTCGGCGTTAACCTTGTTTAAAGTGTTGATTTCTTTGTCCATGATAAGAAAAAGGCGTCGATTAGCTTTTAACATCTTTTGAACCCAAATAGGAAGATGAATTCAGACAACGAAGGGAATCGGAGTTGGGCGATACCACGGAAGATGTGTGCTTACCATATCCCCGAGGTCTTGACTGCGTCTCATCAGCTTTTGAAGAAAGAGACTGTCTCCCCAATTCTTTATGGAGGACTACACGAGGTAGTCATTTGTTGGGGGTTTGGAAGAGTCACCAGTCTTTGGCACTTTTTCCAAGTCCTCAAAAGGAAGAGCTAAGACTGTAAATTTTCCTTTGCCGAATGTGGCAGCGGTTTTTTGAAGTTGGTTCCTGTTATCCTGCCATTTCCTTTTTTGCACAAGGTCCTCGCCCTGTGAGTGCCCACAGGTATATGAAATGGTCTCAAGATTTGCACCAAGTCCCCACCGTGTGAGTGCCCACAGGTATCTGAAATGTTCTCAAGATGAGGCACTGACCACAAAGTGCTAGTTTGAGGGCGGGACGAACCACTATGAGTAGCCCTTTCAGTGGTCCGAGTCGGACAATTTTCCAAACCTCAATTCTGAAGGCGACTTGATAGGGATACTACAAAGAATGGGATAATGGTAACATCAGTTTTCCAAAGTTTGATATATGTAAATGGTAAAAAGAAGTTACTTGGGAAGACATCCACTGATGCACTATTAAAGCCCACTCACTTCAGTTTCTCTTCAGTAGGTTGAACTCCACCGTACTGTACTTGGTCAAAAAAGGACAATAATGATTTTGCTTTGTTGAAACCTTTAGTAAGCCTTTTGGAATCTAAATGAGATCCGGCCTTCTACCAAAAATGGATACCTCGACATGATGGGTCGACATAAAGGTATTTATACTTAGTCATGAATAGAAAATGTAGGCCAATTATTATTTCGGAGGAAGGATGTTTAGAGAAGTGAAACCAGCTCGATTTTTTATCATTGTTCTTAAGACAAAAGAATTTACAAAAACCCTATTGTGAAGAGAAGTGGATATACTGTGAAGTTAACAAAGAATAAAAAACCCTATGATAATCCGTATGGAGTTGGGGGTGAGCTGGGCTAGGCCAAGAGCATAGTAATTGAGGATCTACAGAAACAATGAAGGTAGGTGAAATCAAAGCCCGACCAGGAAATAATTGTACTAGAAGGTGACCCTAGTTTCCGAATCAGGGTTAGCCATATTCTTTGGACCAGGAAAGAACAACTCTGATTAGCAGGATATAGAACTCGGCCTCAGCGTTGGAGGTCCTTTGAGTTCAGCGACTCTCAATATTCCCTACCATAATAGCTCGTTTGCTCCGTGATAGTGAGGACTGCGGTGGGTTTTGCGGACGGGGTTCGTCTCTAGGTTTTCCTTATTTTGTACTATAGAAAGTAGGTCGGATCTAAAATAGCACGCTCGCAGGAATAACCAAAAGAAGAAGTCGTACTTTTAGCAGGAGAAAACCATAGCTAGACGGATAGCGAGAAATGAGCAAGGTAGCTAGCACGAAGAATCTTTGAGGAGAGAAGTAGAGTGAATCGGGGCAAGAAATGAGCTAGCGCAATGATGGAATAGTGTGTGTGAGATGGGCCTTAAAAAGGTGGATGTCTTTTCATTATCATTGAAATGGGTGAGGATTTCAAAATTTGAAGCGGCTTCTCTAACGCCTCGTGTGTCACGTCGCCGCAGGTGCTACTAGCTCCTCTTCTACAAAATTCGAGGTGATTTGTTCGGAGACTCATCTAACCTTTAGCTCGGATTCGGCATATAAGGATCTCGACCTAAAGGTTGGGGGGTTAGTTGATAAGGATAAAAATGATTTCAGATTAGAGTTTTCCCTTTGTCATAAGCATAAATAATTTAGACACCTAATGGGATTCTATTACAAAAGAAACCTCTATATAAATTGCGTTGGGAAAAAGCAATAGAGAATAAATTTATCTATAATCAAAGACACTCTCATAAAATTCTAAACTAACTTGATCGTGAGTGTCTTTAAAGACCCGTTCCCATTGTTTTACAAGTCGTTTATATGTATCAAGTCGGCTCTTGACATCCAAGTTTCATCACCTAGTAGATAAAAATAGTAGTGGTTGTAATTAGAGAAGGATTGATTGCTAAATAGAAGTCATCAGGAGGAAGGCGATGGCTGACTCACAAAAGAGTCGGAGGTCGAAGTGAGGGTGAGGAGTGAGGACAATGACAAGCTCACATGAGCCCAAGCCAAAGTGGAGATAATTGGTGGGGGCACCATACTTAGGCGTTTAACCTAAATTTGTTACTTAGGCTTTGTTTGGATTGTGATTTATTTGAAAAAAAATTGAATTGGAATGTGTGAAAATTTTGTTGGGTATTTTTTGATAAAAAAAGTATTTTGTAGGGAAAAATAAGAGGGAACTTTTTTTTTAAAATTATGTGAGAGGAATTTGAGTGAGAAAATTTGAATTTTAAATTTTAAAATAAAAATGTGTTTGAATTTTTTATTTTTATTTAAAAAATTAATTTTTTTGTAAATAAAAACATACTCCAAACATAGCCTTAATTTCTAAATGAAGAAGAAAGTAGAGAGAATAAACGTATTCCAAAATCCAAATCAAAGGGAAAATAGCCCAACTTAAGAACCTTCCAGCAGCAAACCCTATCCAACTCCACAGGCTCCACTCTCCACTCCATCCATCTCATACTATATTACAATCTACAAGTAGTAGTCCTATGGGAGTAGACGGGGGTGGGATGGTGTATATGACGTTATCACATATGTGGCAAACTTCATATTCTTAATTAGCACTTATTCATCCATTTCAAAAAAAAAAGAATTTTCCGCTTTGATTGAACATAATTTTTTTAATTATTAAATACAAAATTTTTAATATATTATTAAATACATAATTTTACATTTTTTTAAAAAAAATAAATAGAGTAATTACTTAATTCTCATTCTAAATATTTATTTTCTTTATCCTAAAAAAATTGCTTTCAAAGCCTTAATTGGTCTAAAAAAAAGAATTAATCCGCTTTCGAAACAAATTTTTGTATTATATATATGTAATGATTCATTAAATCGTTGTACTATGAAACTAAAAAAATGATATCTTACCGTATGTGACTATTTTTTTAAGATTAAATGATATTTATAGTGACTAATTTGGTAAATATGAAAGGACAAAATTATCATTTATTATTTCTTATTTTTTAAGGAGGGTTATGTATGAATTTTGTTTTTATATACTTGCCACATTAGTTATTATAATTAGTCACTAAAGGTATCATTACTCTTTTTTAAAATCAAAGTGAGTGTGTATTTATATATATATAAAATCTTCAAATTTGTGTCTCATCCTAGCTGATGAGCAAGTCTTTTGACGCATTAAGAAAAAGAAGAATTCGACAGGCAACGTTTTGACGCATCATCTCTGCAAATTAAGCAAGCTATTATTAGTGGTACATTGACTGTAAGTTGGGGAGGTGGTAATTACTTTAGTTAATTAATTAATCAATAGTAATTTGTCAAATAATTAAAAATATATGGC
This sequence comes from Gynochthodes officinalis, assembly GCA_020080225.1. Taxonomy (NCBI): domain Eukaryota; kingdom Viridiplantae; phylum Streptophyta; class Magnoliopsida; order Gentianales; family Rubiaceae; genus Gynochthodes; species Gynochthodes officinalis. Next base: position 35,607,340 of record CM034622.1, on the reverse strand, counting down.
ACCGACGTACCTGTAATTTGCAAGGAGATTATGAGAGCTATAGCTAGCTGCTGTGTCCCTGTCATCTATGACCGTGAGTAGTCTTTCATCTTTTATTCTTCGTCCTCTACAATTTCTCAAACTAATCCTCCATTATTTTCTTTCATTCATTTGAACCCCAGATTGATTCGGATTGTGCATGAAAAAGAAGCAAAAGGACTACTACTACACAATTTAACCAAATCTTAAAGTTAAACCCAATCATATCATTACCCTTCTTTTCTGTTTTTTTCGGGTTTTGGGGAGGAAGGGGCGGGAACTTACTTGAGTTTTGCAGTACTTTAGTGCATATTTATATAGAGGTAGCTGGTACCAGTAAATAGTAGTAATATTAATTTATTAGTATTGGTTACTACTGGTATATACGCGGTGGTACCAAGAGGAGTTCGATCTAATCCCATAGAGAATTAAGGCGGATTAATTTTAGCGGAGGGTTGCTAGCTGCTGCAGTGCTCGCAAACCGTAGAGCACTGAGATAGCACACATATACATAACAATAGATATTAGAAGGATGATGAACAATATTATGAGGGGTAGACAAGGATTTTACCAAGACGACAACTCCAGATTAGGAGCAGGAGTAGTAGTAGGCCCTTTTTCTCACTCCTCTTCTTCCTCCTCCTCCTCCTCCTCCTCCTCCTCCTGTTCATCTTCTCCCGCTGCTGCTTCCCTTGAACGCCACCAGATAGGCTACCCTTTATCCTATTATTCTTACCAACAACAAAAGCAATACCAACCCAGGGGTCCCACCCCCACTCCCTCTCCCATGGATTTTGAAAGGTGCTATGGCGGAGGAGGAAAAGGAGCTAATACTTCCCAGCTTCATGACCACCTCATGATGATATCCATGGACGGATCCTCATCCTCACCTAGTACTACTACAAGCAACAACAACATTAACATTGCCGAAGATGCTCGGCATCATCTTCATCATGAGTACTCCTCCGATCAACATCTTTTTATTTCAACAACTACACGGGGTGGAGGGGAGTTTTCTGTGGGCCCTCCCGGGATAGGAGGAGGTGGAAACCCCATGGTGGTATCCATTGAGCGAGAACATATGTTTGACAAGGTTGTGACGCCAAGTGACGTTGGAAAGCTCAATAGATTGGTCATCCCTAAACAGCACGCCGAGAAGTACTTCCCCCTTGACTCTTCCACAAATGAAAAGGGACTTCTCTTGAATTTCGAGGACCGGAACGGAAAGCCATGGAGATTCAGGTACTCCTACTGGAACAGCAGCCAGAGTTATGTGATGACCAAAGGTTGGAGCCGTTTCGTCAAGGAAAAGAAGTTAGATGCTGGGGATATTGTGTCCTTTCAGCGTGGGCTCGGCGAGCTGGGCAAGGACCGATTATTCATTGATTGGAGGCGCCGTCCGGACGCTCCTCCTCCTCCTCTTAATCCTCTTCATCATCATCATCATCCATCCATACCCAGTCTTTCTCTTCCTCCTCCGCATCATCATCAATACTCTTTCCGCCCGTGGAATCATCCTTTTTACTTGCAACACCAAAAGCTACCCAGGGACCAATACTCTCATTTGCTACAACTTAATTCTAGCATTAACAGCAGCAACCAACAATATACTTTAGATGAATCTCACCATCATCTCAATAGAAGCAGTGGTGGCGGTTACAGTTATGGTTATGGCACTAGTGTCAACACGGGAATCCTTGCTCCAGCTCAATAATTTATCTCAACAGATCCGCAACAGCAGGAGCAGCGGCGAGGGTCGGTGGTGTTGGAATGGGAATGGGAATGGTGCAGGTGCAGAAGGGGGCAGGTCCAGCCTTATAAGGGAATTCTTCATGAGGAGGAGGATGAGAATGATGGCGAACCAATGGTGTTTGAGTCGGTACCGGTGGTCCAAGGAAAGGCTGCTGCTAAGCGTCTCAGGCTGTTTGGAGTTAACATGGATTGCCCCATCTCAGAGAGTCTGATGATCCGGAGGACCAATGTGACATATTGTCCTCCACCTCTGTCCCTCGAATGCCCGGGGCATCCCAATCCAACTACTCTTCTTCTTCAATTTCTCCTCTGCAGATGAACCCGAGGCCGTGTAGTGTTACTACTCCTCATAATACAAACGGAACCCAAATGTTACTCCAAACAATGCCCACCGACCTCCTCAATAAAGGCAAGGCTTCTATGTCCTTAGATTTGGATATATGATTGTGAGCCACTCAGTAGGTGCGCAAGCTCTGCGGGCATGTCAGAAAGCATCGGCGTCACTGTGGAGTGGACAGAATGACAGTGAAGCTGCAGATGGATTGAGCTTATCAGAACTTACTCTATCGGTGGAGAATATACACATTATGAAGGTTAATTCATTAGCCCTTGTTAATTGCACGAGGTTTGAAATTTAATAAATTAGCTGCTAGTAATAATATAGTACCAGTTAATCATGAGATTTCGACGTGAATCGTGTGTAGATTGCAATGTTCTAGATCCTGATCACTCAACAGAAAATTTTTGTTTCTCTGTGCTATATATCATTCATCCCTTCACCTTTGTAGGGCTTTTGATGGCCCAACGTGTACGTGCCATTTATAGCCATACTCGTGGTCTTTTCACAAAATCTATATTTTCCTATCCTTTTTTTATTATTATTATTTTGTTTTTGATCATCGGAAAGCAACACTCAAATTACGCACACTCTCTCCATTAGTTCATCTGAGGCTATGATTGAATGAATCTCTCATATGTGTCAGGCTTCCATCTCCTGGTAAAATGTTGCGTAAATATAAATATAAAGTTACTTAATAACGATGGAATCCATCAATTTAAAAAAAAAAATTCTCACTGCTAATGTTTCGTTACCCTTAATTTGTTCTTAGGTGTTTGATGTTGTTGTCGCCAACAATGCTTGATTCGGCAAATCCCAGTCAGGGCAACAGAAATTTGAAAAGGTATCATCATCTATACGTTAAATTTATGTTTTATAGCCATTGTGTTCATGTTCATGTACCCTCTAATCTTCTGCTTCTGCTCAAATGCGAGTACTTTAAATCTTATGGCTTAGTTCAAAATGTCGTACTATATGCCAACCAGCCTTCCATAGTGGAGAGAGTTTTTGGTTTGGTTGCTTTTTCCTGCATCATTCCTGATATCCCCTCCCTTCCCAAACTTGCTACTATTGTTTTTCATCAGATACATGTTCCACGTACTCCATAGATGGAAGAAAGTTCACAGTCCATATTTTTACCTCCCTTTTTGACAAATTAAGACAGATTGGCTACTATGTTTTGTCATTATTTTCAATTTACGATGGTGTCCTTTTAGCAATCAAACCCGGACGACGTTTAATTCCTGAAAACGCTTGCAATATACAGGTTCAACTCTATTACTGGTCATTGGGATATTTCATGCATGTTATGCGAGTTCCCCGTATGGTATACCCACTTCTAATAGATTTACTCTTCAATATATATTCCTAAATTAAATTGGTTGTTTTTTAAGTTCATTCCACTCTTTCTACACTTGGATTAATTCTTTTGATATGTGGTGTAACCAAGATTTTTCTTCTTCATTCCCTCTTGAGAAATATTATATTATGTTAAAGCTGATTAATGAACAAGAGAAAATACTAAAGGCAAACGAGTATAAAGTGAAAAGATAAACACATTTATTAGTCAGATAATTTGCTCATCAATCACCCTGTCATTCTTTCTTCTGCTTCTTCTCCTTTCCCAGCTTCCAGGATAATATAGTTTGGATTCATTTCAGCATTGTTTGACTTGTGAGTTCTCGTGTCTAATGATTGGGTTCCATGAGTTAATATTTGATCCCAATTAACTGCTGAAAACTATGTTCCTCGAGTCTACAATTGTTGCAGATAAGTTAACAAGGAGTCATGCATTGCGTCACCATTTCTTTCTTTGAAATACTACTGCGTATTTTAAGTAATTTTCCATGTATAACGATTAATAGTAAGTGATTATGTGGAAACGATTTTCATAGTTTGCATCAACCTATGTCATTGGCTGCAAAATAACATTCAAAGCTTTATGTTATTTCAAAATTAATTAAGTTGCTGGTCAATCCAGAGTTGTCGATCCGAGCTATCAATGAGTGTACTGATCATCAGATCTGCACGTGTTATGTCCGCATGCAAATTTAAAGGGTTCTAACTGCACGTAGTTGGTTTCTTCGAATTGTTGTCACTTCGAAGTAAGAATTAGTAATAATTTAGTACGAAACTAACCGTGCAAATTGCTGAGTTGCATAAATATATGAGGAAAACTCGCATCAGGTCCATTTTAAGTAAACATCAGATGATGAGACATGACCAATGCAATACATTTTCTATTATATGCATGCAGGGTGTAGGAGAGGAACATTTTCGTTGCGTTGCGCCCTATCAGAAGTTTATCTTGGCCGATGACTAAGTAATTAATAAATACAGTTTGGGTTGGGTTTGATAATCATTAACGTGGAATTCGGTTCCTTTTGTAGCAAGGTCGTCTAGCTATATAGTACTGTATGAAATATCTCCAATTTGTTTCCCTATATTTAACTAGTGCTTAACACACACATACATGTAAACACACTTCAATTAATTTATTTCTTGGGCGAAATACATAGTGATCGATCATGTGTGATCCACTATGACCGCAACTGCGTGCGCCTTAATTACATTCTACCTGGAAAAAGCAGATGATGATCCACAATCAAGTGGTTTAAGATGCGCATGTTATACAATAGGAATGTAATTTTGGGTCTGTAATTAGTTGGATAATTGACTAGCTATCTAGCTAGCCAAGAGAAATCATCATTAGTGTTAATTTGCCAGGCAGGTTGCTCCGCTGAAGCAGGCTAGGCTGTGAAAGTAAAAGCCGAAGCAGGTTGCCCACCATGTTCATGTTCATGATCATCACATGCTTCCTAATGCTAAATGCTGAATATTGCTATACTTAAGTAGTAATAAACTCACATGGATTAGAGCCAGTGTCTATGCATGCGGTGTAACCTAGCTACTCCTACACTTCTGTGGCAAGCTACGATTGCACTAGTAGAGAGGCATGCACGTAATAATATAATATATTAATTCATGCCAAAGGAGAATGATAGTATGATAGTATGATAGTAGTGTGTGTGTGTGTGTACATATATGGACCGGACAGTGGACACACGGGTTAATAACTATAGGCCAATCAGTTGATCGAGCTTGTTTTGTTTTATGGGTCATATCTTTAATTTTGTGCAATACAAATTAGAAGGAGCAAAGCAGTCGATCGGCGGCAAACCAAGGTCTGTGCGTGTGTAGAAATCAGCTAGCTAGCGACAGAGCTTTCTCGTAGGACTGCATCGATCCGATACCTTTCCTTTTAACACTCTTCACTCTGGCCTTGTCGCTGGTATTTTGGCAGACAAAGTTAACGGTACCTTTGATGAACTTCTAACTTGGTACTACCACTGTACTATTATTACAGATACCCACAGACTGCCACCTCAACTCTATACATCATTTCGCAATTTCAACAATAGGCACTAGCAGCTACATACTTTGTAATAATATTTCTCCTCATTAATTGCTCGTATAGCGTATAAATTTCTTCATCGATCGTGTTTATTAATTAATTAATCACTACGTGACCACATTCAATATATATATATATGCCCTCATGTGCACCCTAAAAATGTATATATAGAGACACCATTTTATTTGATAAGGTAGAAATAATGAATGGAGTTTAATTTGACGAGGAATTAGTGGTAAAAAGGAGGCGTCACAGAGCGAGCAGCAGAGTTGAGCAGACCAAATTTGCAACTTATTTATTGGGTTTTCTTAAACCGTCAACTGGACTTTAGAATATGCATTGGTAATTGTGTATTCTCCTAGCTAAACTCAATTCCGATTTGTCGTAGCATGTACAAAGACGATGGACCTTCATTTGAATTGAATTTGGAATGAATCAAATCCAACTATATATATTCCTGTCCTGCTAGCTAGGTTTATTTCCACCCTCCCCAGGTAATCTTAATTACTTTCATTATAGATCCAAGGCATGATGGATCAACTTGTGACCAATGATTAGCTAGAACCCAAACACTGCACACCTCTCAGGAGGAAAAGAAAATGTGAGCCAAAATATATCCAAACCCGATAAATGGGACACCATTACCATTATTACTGCTACTTCAACACAAATTCAGAGATGTATGGTAGTCCCCGCTCTGAAGTCTAAAAATAAGAGAGAGTGAAATTTTGCAAAGAGAGAGAGAAAGATGATCCTCTGCCAAAACACATGTAATAGTACCATAGGCATGCTCAGCTAGCTAGGAGGCGTAGGCCTAATGAATGAACATGTACAATACATAAAAGGAAAACCACCAAAAAAAAAACAAAAAAGAAAGAGAGAGAAGAAGAAGAAAAGGTAGGGCAGTTCGTGGAAGGGTTTTAATTGCTAGATTGTGAACCTTTGCCGACCCAGCAGAAGCAGCCAGAAGGAAAGCAAGAAGGCCCATACAGAACGCGTGCAATTTACTCACCATCTATCACTGCTCTCCTTTAAAAGCTGGGAGAAAAAAGAAAAAAAAAAAAAAAAAAAGAGCACTCACCCACACATATACACACTCACTCACTCACTGACTCACTCATACACAAAGGGGAGGGCCGGAGTTGCAAGTAGTGATGCATGGACCACGTTGATATTTTGTACGCTTGATTTTAATGCAACAAATGATCCCGTGATTCTTTTTTCCTTTCCGTCCTTCTTCCCTTTGGCATATTATCCCATAGAAGACCCTTGTTTCTTAATAATGCTAACTTTTGCGTTCTTTCCTTCCTTCTCACTTAAAATTTGGAGAAAGAGAGAGAGAGTGAAAGAAAGAAAAGGAATGAGTTTGTGAAGTGTGAGAGAGAAATGGCACGCTTTTTCCCTATTTCCTGAATCAGCATTTCCACCCTTTTGAAGTAAACAGACTTCCAATTGTCCATCTAGCTACCTATCTAGGTCTTCTTAAGTACGCACTCTCTCTGTCTCACTGTCCCTCGCCCTTGTGGCCTTGTGGCCTTGTGGCCTTGTGGTGATGACTGATCATGCATGTCGGGATGATCAAAAGAGAGACAGAGAGAGTTACTCTCTTCTGGGAAAACTGGAGAGGGGAGGAAAAGGTATCCTTACGTAAATTTGCTATTCATGTTTACTAACAAGTACATTTTTAAAAGAAAAGGAAAAAAAATGAAAACGTAAATCGGGAAAAGAGTGGGCTGTGTGTGTGTCATCAGATGAGATCCAGCAGTGGTGGTGCTAAGGCATTGGTAAACTTCGTGTAATTAATGGGTAACGATGGTAGGGGGGAAAATATATAGGGTGGGACTTCACTTGGAGCCGGGTGTAAAGGTTGGGTGGCTAAGCTATGTCCTATATATACTTTACTTATGTGTATATAGGGATTGATTTGACAGAGATGGAATGGAAGGGTGGGAGTTGGGGGCACTAACAATGACAGTGCAAATAGGGTGGCAGCAGATCCCAGAAAACAACTTCTACGCAATTATAACGATCGAAAATAAGAGCAGATGCAGGCTGTGACAGCAACTGATCATGCTAAGTTTGCACAACCTTCCATAACAGCCGTAAAGGTGATGTATGATATCAGTTGGAAGCAGCATATAAATTTATTAAAAGATGAAACATTATAAATAGTTTCAGTGTGTGTTTGTGTGAAAAAACTCAAAAAAGTGTCGAGAGGACCGGCATACGTAAGCTGAAGAAGATATCGTGGGAGCTACAACTGAATGGGCTGGATCAGTTGTGGACCTGATTTTTACAATTTAAAGGAAAAAAAAAAAAAGAGAAAGGAAAAAGTTTCAGGGCCATTCATGATCAAGACTCGGGAGTCATGATCCCTTCCCCACCTGGTGGATTGCTCATTGCTGGATGGGATAGTTGGCATTTGGCTACATCGGCATGGCTCCACTGAATTTTCTTGTCCCAAATTGAAAAAGATATAAAAAAAATATAATAATAATAATAATAAAAAAAAAGCATCATCTTTATCTCCCTCATTTAATGCCAGAGTACCCTGACTGTGCTAAGGTATCCAGAACTGAACCGTCTCTATGCAATTGCAGTCCCTGACTATTTTCTTGCCTCCCACCCCCCATTCCCCAACAAATCCCATTATCCCATCCCTTTGTTTCAGTTGATTGCATTAAACCCCCCACACACCCAACCCCCCCTCTCGCTCTCTGTTCATCATCACCCCTACCCTTTTCGTCTCTTCCTAGCCCTAGTTTTGTCTTTACCGTTGCTCCCATTTTAATTTCTACATGCACACAATTAACTAGTATACTTCTCTTCTCTCTACCGCCCTACGTATGTTATATATTCTTATTTCTGACACGCGCCCAATTGCTTTCTCTTCTTCTTTAATTAGTTACTACCATTATTAGCCATATTGTTAATTCATTTTCGGCCTTGATTTGGTTTTATTATTAATTATTAATTTCTACTTCTTCTTTAACTCAAAAAAAACATAAATAAAATATAATAAGATTTCTATGGGTATTATAGGTATTCATTTTGGACTGCAAATCAAATCGGATCCAATCCAGTACACTTTGATTCAAATAAAAAAAAAATTATAATGTTTTTCTTCCAAAAATAACTAACATTAGTTATAAAATATAAATTAGTATTCTTTGATAATTCAAATAATTCTTTAATTAAAATGAGTCAATTTGTGACAAAATAAATTAAAATATTTATATAAAAATACACAAATTCATGTACACGAAAAATAAACAAATTAAAATATTTAGATGAAACTATCAATTTCAAACCTAAATTAAATCACTTAATATTATATATGAAAAAGAAAGTAATAGTAAAAAAAAAAAATCGGATCAAAAACTAATCTGATCCGAATTTGATTAGATCTGATTTGAAATATTCGGATCATATTGTTGATTTTGAATGCCTTTAATGGATAAGCAACTCTCTCTATATAGATGTTACGCGTGGATGATTATTAGTAGGGTCTTAATTAATTAATCAAATGAAAGTCATTTTCAATCATCATTCTATTGCCTAATATTGGAGGAGTGGCAAGAGGACAATTTGGATGCGGATATAAAATTTGCATTCTACAAAGAAAAAATCTGGCCATATAAAGAGTGAAAACCTTAATTATCTATTAGTATGTCCTTAGTTGATCGTAGGTGGTTTACTGAGATGGGGGACTGAGTGACTAAGTGATTGCTGATTTGCTGTTTTTTGTTTTTGGATGCATGGTTGTTTTGTTTGGTTGGTAACTAAGTCAATGACACGTGAGAGAGGTCCCCGGGAACCCTTTTCCTTTTTGCCTTTTTCTTTTGGGTCTTTTTATTTGTTGGTGAATGCCCTGAGTCTCTGCATGCATGGGCTGGCATTATACTTTCTACAGAATAACAGGAGGCAGCTATTGGATTCTGGGGTTGGTGTAAAGCATGCATCCGGTAAGCTATTATGCTTTTAGTACTGGAAGAGCGGAACCCCCTCCCCCCAGACCGAAGCCAGCCTTCACACCTCTGAGTACCGATCGAGTATTCTTAAGCAGGCCGGGCCTCCTTTTGCTGTTCCTCTCCTTGGTGCGCTACAATGGATCATAGGAGAAACAAAATGTCAGAACAAAACTCTGAAACTCAGTATATTGATATAGCCAAAATAGCTTAAGTTTGAGAACAGAAATCAGGTTGGGAAAGAGAGAACAACAGCAAGAATATTCAGAAGAGAATGAAGAAGAAAGAGAGGAATAGGGAGCAAGGAAGAGAGGACAGAAATGAGTGAGAAGGAATCACAAGAATATTGCCAATTTCCATGCCTCAGTAGTCAGTACTACTTCAGCCTTCTGTTTTATACAACTCAGAGCTCACGCAAGTGACAAAAGCCAATAACTAATCTTAACTAATTTCACCCCGAGCGCTTGGTTCAACTGGCAATCCCTACAGGTTAAAAACCAAAAAAATGGAAACAAAATGGGTGACGTCCAGGGATCAAATCTGGGGATACATTCAAGTAGAAAAAAAAAATAATAATAATAATAATCTTAACTAATTTCATGACTAACGACACCGTTTCAGTGCCTAATTAGAATTAGGGCAAGTAGATCAATTAAAAGGGCAATTAGGGCTGCATTAAGTAGAACGGCACCGTATCCTTCCAAACTTGCAACGACCGCGTTTTATTCATAAGCCTACATTCTCTCCTTGAGAAACATCTTGTCCTCGAGCTGAGAATCCTAGAAGCTGTTGCTGAATGAAAGACTGATCTTCCCAAAAGGCATCCTCCAAATTCAATCCTTTCCAAGAGATTAACCACCGGACCACTGGTTTGTTTTGGCGAAGAACAACTCTCCTTTGCAGCACCTCCTCTGGGTCAAGAGGACATATACCTTCAGAACTGAATTCAGGCATAGTTCCTACTGAAACAGGAGCTGTACCAAGGTGTTTCTTTAACAAGGACACATGGAACACAGGGTGCACTCTTGAGTGATCAGGGAGTTTCAATTTATAAGCCACATTGCCAATCTTTTCCAAAATCTGAAAAGGTCCATAGAACTTGGCTACCAATTTGAGACAGGTCCTTAAAACTACTGACTGCTGCTTGTAGGACTGTAATTTCACATACACCCAATCACCAACACTAAACTCTCTTTCAGTTCTTTTCTCATCTGTAAAATACTTCATCCTACTCTTTGCCTTGTTCAGATGATCCTTTAGCATTTTTAGAATTTCTCCTCTGATGAACTAAATATGCAGCAGCTGGTACAATGACGTCAGTGAAGGATCCCAAAGGAAGGGGAACTAGTTTTATCCCATATAATGCCTCATGTGGAGTGATCCCAATGCTGGTTTGAAATGTGGTACTATACCACCACTCTGCCATAGGCAACCAAGATTTCAGCTTGATGGTTTATCCCTTGAAAAACATCTCAGATAAGCCTCCAAAATCTGGTTGAGCCTTTCAGTCTGTCCTGATTCTGGATGATATGATGAACTCATCTACAAAGATACCCGGAGCAGCTTGAAGAGTTCTTGCCAAAAATAACTTGTAAACAATCTGTCTCTATCACTGGCGATAGCATCAGGCAGGTCATGTGATTTTCACTACAGAATCCAAAATTCCTGAGCTACATCTTGGGCCGAAAAGGGTGCTTTAAAGGAATGAAATGGCCATATTTGGTTAAACAGTCAACAACTACGAATATAGTGTCATTAACTCTTAGAATTACGCAGCTTCTCAATAAAATCAAGTGAAATCTGCTTCCAAGCTTGCATTGGTACCAGTATTAGTAATAGCAGCCATGGATATTTAACATGTTCTCCTTTGTTCCTCTGACATACAGTACATTCCTTAACAAAATTTGTGACATCTCTGCTCATGTTGGGCCAATGAAAAAGAGATTTAAGCCTGTAAAGACAAGCTTTCTGTCCCGAGTGTCCTCCCAAGAGGTCTGCATGCATTGACTGAATCAACATTTGCTTAACTCCAGCAGAATTCCCTATCACTATTTTACCATCCTTCTTTATCAAACCTTGAACATATTGATACCAGGCTCAGAGTTGGCATCCAACAGAAGCTTGGAAATTAGTGGTTGGCAGTCACCATCATTCTCATAGCTCACTTCAATTTGCTGCATCCAAACTGGTCTGGTAGTACAAATGGCCATTAACTGTCTTCCTTTTTCTGTTCTTGAATTCCCAACCTGGTTTTCCTCCTCCCACTTTCTTGATAAGGCATCTGCAGCTTGGTTTTTAGTTCCTTTTATACTGGATCTCATAATTCAGCCCCAAGAGCTTGGTTAACCATTTATATTGCAAGGGAGTGTTCAGTTTCTGTTTCAGCACTTCCAGTAAAAATTTGAGAGACTAATGATCAGTCTTGATAATGAAATGGTGTCCAACTAAGTAATGCATCCACTTCTCTACAGCCATCACAAAAGCCAACAATTCTTTTTCATATGTGGATAGCCCCAGGTTTCTTTCACTAAATGCTTTGCTTAAAAATACTATTGGTTGCCCCTCTTGCATCAGTCTCTATGACAAATGGTTTTGCACAATTGGGCATTCTCAGAACTGGGGCAGATGATAAAGCTTCTTTTAATTTACAGAAAGCTGCAGAAGCCCTCTTCACTCCACTGAAATGCTTCTTTCTTCAAAAGGTTAGTTAGAGGCTTACTTATTGTACCATACCCCTGAATGAATCTTCTGTAATAGTTAGCTAAGCCCAAGAAACCCCTCAAGGACTTGACATTGTTTCGAACAGGCCAAGAGAGAATGCAGTCAACTTTCTCCTGATCCATGCTAACTTCATTTTCAGTCACCACATGCCCCAAATACTCCACTGTATTCCTTGCAAAAGTACACTTGGAGAGTTTGGCAAATAACTGATGCTTTTCCCAAGTCCTAAGTACAGTTTCTAGATGTGTTGCATGGCTTTCAAGGTCAGGCCTGTAGATTAAGATATCATCAAAGAAAACCGGCAGAAATTTTCTAATCCAAGGCTAGAAAATGTGGTTGATAAGGGCTTGAAAGGTGGCAGGAGCGTTTGTTAACCCAAATGGCATGACCACAAATTCAAAATGGCCATGATAGATTTGAAAGACAGTTTTAGGTATATCTTGGAGCTTCACTCTAATCTGGTGATAACCATATCTAAGATCTAATTTGGAGAAAAAATTTGAGCCAAAAAGTTCATCCAATAACATATCAATGTTGGGTATTGGGTATCTATCTTTGATAGTTAAATTATTCAAGTGTCTATAATATACACAAAACCTCCAAGTGCCATCTTTCTTTTTCACCAAAAGCACTGGAGAAGCAAAAGGACTTGTACTGTGTCTAACAATGCCAGTATGTAACATTTCAGAAACTTGCTTCTCTATTTCATTTTTTTGTGAGTGAGGGTACCTATAGGGCTTAAGTTTAAAAGGTTGAGCTTCTGATTTCAAGGGTATTTGGTGGTCAAATTCTCTAATAGGGGGAACGTTATTTGGTGTAGCAAACACATGAGAAAATTGCATTAGTACTTTAGAAATAGCTTCAGGCAAATCAAGTGTTACCTGTTCTGTGATGCTAGAGGCTGGCTCATTGTGTGCTGACATAACATTCAACTGAGCTCCTTTCTCTTCATTCAGCCCCTTAACTTTTTCTCCTCTTTAACCACTTGTATTTCAGATTCCATAGCACATCCATGTAATAAACATTTGTCCCCATCCTGCTCAAACTGAATACTCAGTTTCTTAAAATCGAAGGTAATGGGATTGTAGTGGACCATCCAATCCACTCTCGGTATGAAATCCCATTCTCCAAGATTCATGAGCTTTAAATCAAAACAGAACTGATGAGTCTGAACTTCCCATTCCACCTTCAGACAAACAGCTGATCCTGTCGCTAAGCTTCCATCTGCAATGGTTACATTAAATGGGGCTATTTTATGATATTTCAGTTCTAACTTATGCACTGACTGATCGTTGATATAACTATCAGTACTTCTAGTGTCTACCAAGATGTCCCCTTCTGCCCTTTAATGCTCAATTGCATGGTTAATGATTTCCTCTTCAAACTTTTTGACGCCATGTACAAGGTACTATCAACCTGTATTTCAGCATCATCAGTTTTCTCCTCTGAACTCTCTTGCCTATTCTCATTCTCATTAGTTTCATCCTCCTCCACAATCATAAAATTAAACTGCTTCAACTGACACTGGTGACCTGGACCAAATTTCTCCCCACATTTAAAGCACAAATTATTATTTCTCCTATATTGAAGCTCTTGGGGTGAAATTTTTTTGAATCCTTCCCCTGCAAGATTCTGTCCAGTTTTCCCTTGTATCTCAGGAACCTTATATCCCCCAGATTGTTTACCACCAGTGTTCTCAGTTATCCCAAATTTACTGATCTACTCTCCACTAGCTTTACTTGGCCATTTGTTCTTCTTAATAACCAGATCTAGAGATTTTTCCTATAATTGTGCTATCTCAAATGTCTCCATCAGAGTTTGGGGCTTAAGCATTCTAACCATTGGTTTTAATTCTTCTTTCAATCTACTGACAAAGCTTGATATAAAATACTGTTCAGGGAACCTTGCATCTTTATAAAGCATAAGTGTCTTTAATTCGTCAAAGTTTTCTTGATAATCTAACACAGTATCAGACTGATATAGCTTATTAAATTCTTCTAGGTATATCTTGGAGCTTCACTCTAATTCAGATAACTAGCTATCTAAGACTTAATTTGGAGAAAAATTTGAGCTAAAAAAGTTCAACTACTTAACATATCAATGTTGGGTATTGGGTATCTATCTTGATAGTTAAATTATTCAAGTGTCTATAATATACACAAAACTCTAAGTGCTACTTCCTTTTCACTAAAAGTAGCACTGGAGAAGCAAAAGGACTTTGTACTGTGTCTAATAATGCCAGTATGTAACATTTCAGAAACTTGCTTCTATTTGTATTTTTTTGTAGAGTGAGGTACTCAGCTTAAGTTTAAAAGGTTGAGCTTGATTTCAAGGGCATTTGTGGTCAAATTCAATAGGGGAACGTTATTTGGTGTAGCAAAACACATGAGAAAAATTGCATTAGTACTTTAGGAAATAGCTTCAGGCAAATCAAGTGTTATTCTGTTCTGTGATGCTAGAGGCTAGCTTCATTGTGTGCTGACATGCACATTCAACTGGAGCTCCTTTCTCTTCATTCAGCCCTTAACTTTTTCTCCTCTTTAACCACTTTGTATTTCCAGATTTCCATAGCACATCCATGTAATAAACATTTGTCCCTCATCCTGCTCAAACTGAATACTCCAGTTTCTTAAAAATCGGCTGTAATGGGACTGTAGTGACTCATCCAATCCACTCTCAGTATGAAATCCCATTCTCCAAGATCCATGAGCTTTGTAAATCAAAACAGTAAACTGATGAGTCTGAACTTCCCATTCCACCTTCAGACAAACAGCTGATCCTGTCGCTAAGCTTCCCATCTGCAATGGTTACATTAAATGGGCTTATTTTTACAGATATTTCAGTCTCTAATCTCTATGCACTGACTGATCAAGCCGATATAATCCATCAGTACTACTCTAGTGTCTACCAAGATGTCCCCTTCTGCCCTTTTAATGCTCAATTGCATGGTTAATGATTTCTTCAAACTTTTTTGACGCCATGTACAAGGTAATTATCAACCTGTATTTCAGCATCACTGCCTTCTCCTGAACTCTCTTGCCTATTCTCATTCTCATTAGTTTCATCCTCCTCCACAATCATAAAATTAAACTGCTTCAACTGACACTGGTGACCTGGACCAAATTTCTCCCACATTTAAAGCACAAATTATTATTTCTCCTATATTGAAGCTCTAGGGGTGAAATTTTTTGAATCCTTCCCCTGCAAGATTCTCTCTTGTCCAGTTTTCCTTGTATCTCAGGAACCTTATATCCCCAGATTGTTTACCACCAGTGTTCTCAGTTATCCCAAATTTACTGATCTACTTCTCCACTAGCTTTACTTGGCCATTTGTTCTTCTTAATAACCAGATCTAGAGATTTTTCCTATAATTGTGCTATCTCAAATGTCTCCATCAGAGTTTGGGGGCTTAAGCATTCTAACCATTGGTTTTAATTCTTCTTTCAATCTACTGACAAAGCTTGATATAAAATACTGTTCAGGAAACCTTGCATCTTTATAAAGCATAAGTGTCTTTAATTCGTCAAAGTTTTCTTTGATAATCTAACACAGTATCAGACTGATATAGCTTATTAAATTCTTCTATTTCATCCTGACCCCTTTTTCTCCGAACCTTTGAATCAAAGCACCAGAAAATTCAGACCATGACACTGATTCTCTCACCAACTTAAGACTCTGAAACCAGATGTCTACCTTCCCTCCAAATATAATTCAATCATGTCAAACCTCTGAGACTCGTTGACTTGGTAACAGAAAAAATTGTTGCACTTCCTAATCCATTCCCTCGGATTCTTCCCATCAAAAGTAGATAATTCAATTCGAAGGTAACTGAATAAATAAGGCTTACCAAATTTCTCACGAAAACATCCTTTAATTTTTTCGTCTACCAACTGATTTTTCACCCCCAAAGTTGGAGTAAGCAGCAAAGGAGTTCTGTCAACGGTGTTTGCTTCTTCCCATCACCATCTTCTTCTTACCCAAAGCTTTGAGGGCACTCATGATTTTGTTATCCACAGCAGCAGCATGAGTATCCAGTTTAGCTTCCAGCTTCTCCATCCTGGATTCAAAACTGACTTCCAATCAGCATTCCTGTGGTCATTCTGGCGTTTCAATTATAAAGTGACCTCCTGAAATTTAATTCCATACTTCTTAAATTGTTCCTCCATGGACTTTGATCGAGTACTTTCAGCAATTCACTCCAAGGTCGCAGGACCATGCTCTGATACCAAATGTCAGAACAAAGCTCTGAAACTCAGCATATTGATATAGCCAAAATAGCTTAAATCTAAGAACAGAAATCAGGGAGTAAAAGAGAGAACAACAGAGAGAATATTCAGAAGAGAATGAAAAAGAAAGAGATTACAGAAACGAGTGAGCAGGAATCACTAGAATTCTGCCAATTTCCATGCCTCGGTACTATACCTCAGCCTTCTGTTTTAGACAACATTACAACTCACGCAAGAGACAAAAGCCAATAACTAATCTTAACTAATTTCATGAATAACGATACCTTTTCTGTGGCTAATTAAAAATGGGAGAAAGTTAGGCTGAACGGCACCGTATCCTTCCAAACTTTGCAACGACGGGTTTTATTCATAAGCTTGACCCAAAACATCAGGAACAAAATTTGAGTACGACCGACAAGACATACACCCTGCACTTTAAAACCTCAAATGTTCACGAAACATACTCCTAATTAGAACAGCAATGAGGAAGTTTGGAATTCTTCATCCAGATTGGATAAAGTGAGAGGAAGAGAGAGTAGATCGTGGATTGTATCATTAATTAGAAAATTGTTATGGGCCACACAACTTTTTGGAGCCCTTATAAAAACTAATTTAATCTATGCATTTAAAAGTTATGAGTTTATACTTTTCTACTCTACTTTATTAAAGTAATTCCCAGCAACCAACAAAAACGATTTAAGGGGGTAATAAAGAAATTTGATTAGTAGCTAGGTAGTACGGTAGTAATTTGAAGTATAGTGTAATTTAAGGCAGTAGTAGTAAACTAATGTCTAATAATAATGATGATGTAAAAGATATGCAGAAGCGCTGTACGTGTTACATACTGAAGAGTATTTTATTTATAATAGTAGTAATTAATTAGTAGCTTAATTAAACTTAAAGTTTACTGGATTAAATACATACATACATACATACATAACAATTAATCTACATGAGACGGCAGGCATTAACATTGTCATCGTTAAACAGATTGCTGACTTTGTCATCGCCCCGATGAGTGACGGGAAGACTGCCATGCTTGTTTTCACCGGCAGCATTGTTATTGTAGCCGTGCCTCCAGTAGTTATAGCTCTCTTTGTACTCGCTGGTCATGTCCCTGAAGTAGTTGTTAGAGGAAGTGAAGTAAAGCGGTGGATTCGGATAAGGCCAAAACTCAGCCCTCTTTCCGGCCCTTCTCACCACCTTCAGCACCTTGTTTCGATCCACGTATCCGATTACAGTCACCTTCTCCAGCGGCAGCTCCACATCCACTGAATCCACCCTAAACAAACAAAGATTTAAAAAAAAATCATAAATCGATGAATGACAGTGCATCATCATCTTCCGGCTGATCAGCTCATCCAATTATATCTTCTTCTTTTTTCGTCAATTCATTCATTCATGCATCATTAATTGAAAAGATATAGGTAGGCAGGTACCTCTGAGCTTTTGGATGGCGTCTTTGACAACTCTCGCAGCCAGTACAGCACATCCTCACTTTGAGCTCCACCGTCTATATACACATCAAATTAAAGCCATCCAAACCAACAATCAAAAGCTTCTGATTCATTTTAGAAAGTAATCCTCTAGCTGAAACCACTAATAACATATAGATATAATAGCTAATCCACGGCCTATAACTTTTGTCTGATATATATAGATATATAGAGAGAGGTACGTAGGCGGACATGTGCAGTCTCAGATGGATAATTCACCGCAATGTGCAATCTGCAGCTTGGTGATATTTGAATTTCGAATTTTGAGGAGAGTAGTCTCAGAATGATTCTTCTGTAGGTAACTTTGAAGCTTTTGCATTCCAAAATATGTGGAACTGCACATGCATGTATTCAACTGCCATGCATCTTACTAATTTTTCATTTTTTTACAACAGTACCTACATATAGCATGTATGTTGGGTATTTTTTTGCCAACATGGAAAGTTTCATGCATTTGAATTAAATTATTCCAACCTATTCAATTAATGTTTCAATATGAATTCAAACATGCAAGGGGATTTTTAGTTGCATCAGTAGAGCTTATAGAAAATCAAGAATTATTAGCTCAAATTAAAAGGGAATAAGAAGAATTAAAAAGATTTGGAAATAAATTATTAAAAAATATGAGTTATGTAAATTTAAATGCAAATATAGGTTTTGATAGAATACGAATAATCCATGTAATTAATTTCACATAATAGATAAAGGTTTATTTGTTTTTCCTATTATAAATGATCATGTAGTTAATGTATAACCATATGTATTATACTTATTGATAATTACGCTTAATTAAGAACCTTATATACATCTAATAAAAGCAAATTGATATAGTAATATATATATGCGTAGCTGTGTGTGAGAAGTTGATGACTGAATTTAAACTTTGCATATATACTCCAGCAAAGTTTTCCCCACCAACAGAAAATTTTTAAAAAAATAAATAAAAAGGAACTGGGAAAAACCTTTTAAATATTGCAACTTCTCAATTTTGCCAAAGAGTAGTAAAATTTCAGCCATATATATGAATTCTTTCAGACATAAAGTTAAAATAACAAGTAATATATTACGCATGAAAAGTCCAAACGAATCACCAGTAATATTTAGATGCAGGGTAGGGTACATAACTACAAACGGATGCAGGTACTTAACATATATGGCACAGGCAAACACACACATAGATAGGTTGCTGGGATTGAATTGAACCTGCAAAGAAAGTGGACGAGCCTTGGCCTTTTGCATGTTGTAGTAGTTGGTGTTGATGTTGTGGTTGTGGTGTAGTTGCTGGTGATGTTGATCTTGTTGATGATGATGATAGCGAAAGAAACAATAGGCAAGTGCTGAGAAGAGAGACCCAAATAGCCTTTCTGCTACGCTAACCATTAGGCAACAGGTTCCCTCTTTATATAAATTATATACTACTAATTAAACCAAATACTCGGTTAATATTTGCTTGCGTGTTGGCCTAAGTCCCGGAGAAGGGATATAAGAGATTATAATGTGATACGATGAGGAAAGTATTAAGCGGATCAGAGAGACTTTGAACAATTAATATGAGGATGCCAGGAGGCAGCCACCTCCATTTCCCACCCCAGTACGTCAAAAATATTCCTCCAATGATACAATCCAAAGCCAAAGGCATCTCTTCCTTGATCAGTTTTATAATCTCCATGCATCTTTTTCCATCAACATATATTACATATACATATCTGATATCCCTCAGGTGTGTCATCAGAATTTATTCATTTATTCCCCTTCTAAACAATTACTATACAAAGCTATCCCATTTAAAAAAACCTACTTCCTCCCCTTTGCCATTCAATATTAATTTCCTTCCCTTCCCTTTAAATTTAGTGCTGTATTTATTTGAGAATAGGCACGCGTGTGCTGTTCCTACTTCCCAGCATTCACTACTCACTACTTCTTCCGCGCTAGCTCGTACATATTATTCCCTGACAACATCTAACACATTATTATATTATTATCCTCCAATCCAATAAATTAGTTTTGTTCCACTTTAGCATATATGCATATTCCAATTTCTTTCCCTCAGAATCATAATAGATTAAATTTTTTTCTTAACTAAATATCAGCAATTAACGTAATATTAATAGATTTTAATGCGTTGTGTGCGTCTGTGTGTGTGTGTGTGTGTATTTATTTAGATGTACACCGGAGGAGTACTAATTTTAAAGACAACCTTTAAGCATGGGAATGGCATCAAAAAAACGTCCCAGCATTAATTCCTGAACGTGGGGTAAACCAAAACCAAAGCCGAAGCCAAAATGGCTGCTGACAATGAAAAAAGAATATCAGGCCTGGTGGGCGATGGACGGGCTTAAGGAAGTTTAAAAGGTAAGAGTTTCGATGCAAAGGAACCAAAATATTCTCCAAAATCTCTCCTTTTTCTTTATAATAATTATTATAATTTCCTTCAATCTCTTGCATGACTTAGCACGCACCCCTGCTGCTGTGATTTACTAATAATAATATCGCCTACCACTGCGCATGCATGGTAGGAACTAGGAAATCAAGCAATGCCAGGAGGAGAGAGAATATTCCTGTTTCCCACTTGATATATCACTTCCAAGTTCCAACACTTGCTATTTGACGGCCTTTCAATTCCTTATTTCACTTTTCACTGTGATGGTAAGCATCATGGCACAACAATTTACTACCAGCTATCCTCCCTCATTCATGCATGCATGCATGCCTGAGACAGACAGATTCATTTATTTCAAAACAGATGTGCCTACCTATATAGTCTTTCGTTTTACACCAAAAATCGAGTTCTTTCAAAATTACTTGTTTGTGCTTCGATTTTTTCCGGAAAATAAATTAGATTTTTGAAAATTAACTTGTTTTATCAAGTTTTCATCGCAATTTAATTATTTTTTTTACCTCCCGTTTAGTTTATAAAAATATATATAGCGAGAGAGAAATTAAAGCATAAACGAGTCTTTTCACTGATTTTATTTTTTTGCAAAAATCAAAAGTTATAATCCACCAAATTTGAGATTTTCTGGTACTTTTTTTAACCTTGTATTTTCTTTTTTTTTTATCATAATTAAGTTATTGTCGTAGTTATAATTTAATTTGTATTGAAAATTTGGAAAATTGAAACACAAATGGGCGGTTTTATTAAAGACCTTTGTTGCTGGTCAAAATTCGAATGAGCTGTTTCTTTCTTTGTCCGTCAAAATACATAACCACTCGAACTTATTTATAAGCATTTTTGGACTTGTAGCGGTTCAAAGAACACGTGTCTACCAGGCACAGGGACCCAGTGGCGGCTGACAAATTTGCTCCCTAATCAAATTACCTTATCTCGTTGATGTGATGATGAAGTAGGAATTATTTGGCCATCAGTGGGTCATCATTCAAAAGTAAATTACCAGCATTTTCTAGGGGCATTATAATGATACTATCCTTCATTAGGTCTGTTGTTCAGACACAGTGTTCTTATTTGCATTTAGAAACAATTATATTAGATTGTGTAAAATTTTAATAAATATTTTTTTTATAAAAAAATATTTTAAAGAGAAAAATAATAAAACAAAAATTTTAAAATTAGGTAAAAAGAATTTAAATAGAAAATTTTAAATTTTAAATTTTAAAATAAAAATATGATTAAATAATTTATTTTTATTTAAAAATTTACTTATTTGCAAATAGAAACCCTTAGTCCAAACAGCCCTTAATTATTCACAATGTCAAAAATCCAACACAAGGTTTGGGCGGAACGAGGTAGGCATCTCAGTGTTTTCGGCTGGTTTAACTACTACTAAAACCACCCATTCCGCAAGACAATAATTAAAGTTTGATTCCCTTTTTTGTGCCATTCTTCTTCTCTTATCGTTTCAGGGGATGGTGGATAGATACCCAGTCACAAATGCCTGCTCAAATGAAATGTCTCCTCATTTCTCCACTAAGAAAATTCCAAATAGTGGAAAACTTGTTACAAAAAGGATAATAACCCCACCTTCCTTTAAAAAAAAAAAAATAAAAATAAAGGTGCAGGCAGTCTCGCCATTTGGAAAACACAATTGTAGTGTTTTTTAAGCTAGGCCGAAAATCGCATGGCCCACACTACTACTGTCTAAGCCCAAACTTAAGCAAACAGGGTTTGGTTGCCTAGGTTCGGCCTAGATAAGGAGATGGTAGGAAATGGGAATTGACAATTAAAAGACGAGAATGGGACGAACTACATTATTGGACTAGAGGATCACCGGCCATTAGCCCACCGTATGCACGACTAAGTGCAACTGCCTTAGTCGTCTAGTCGAATATAGGTTACGTTTATACCGTCCAGGCCAACTAATCTCACAACAACTTGCCATAAGACTAGAGTTAACCAACTGGCATGCATTGGGCCCAGAGAGGGACAAAGCAAGGCTAATCCATGGTAGATATAATAGAAATTTTCACGCGGTAAGTACACGAAGACGAATGTCCAAACTTGTAAAATAATTTCAAGGAGAATTCTCATCATCCTACTAATAATTTTTACAGGCAGAGTGTGCATTTTGTGTTTTCAATAAGAATTAGAATTAATTTGGATGCGAGTAAAGGGTTATCGAAAACTTAAACCAGATCTAATAAAATACATTTTAATTTCAAAAGAATTCCCATCTCAATGAGAAGCTAAACACAACCATATGGAAATTAGGGGGATCCAACAATCAACAAACAGAGAGATATTAAAGCTCTGACTCAAAAATTGTTGCTATACATGTTTAACTGAAAAACACATGAAGACATAAAAACATGCTGATGGCTCAATTATGAATTAATTAAGTGCGTAGGTGGTGGTGCTTCTGCAGCAAGAGGAGTAGTGCGTGAGATAAAGCGGCGAGGTGTAGTAGTGGAAGCGGAAGGGGAAGATGGTGGAGAAGCAAAGGAAAGATTGCGGAGGATGAGCAAACGAACCCGTCGGGGAAAAGGGAGGGGAGCCCTATGAAGCATATGCTCCAGCACCCTCGCCACCAATACTGTGTATTCCTCTAAAAGTTCAGCGACTATGGCCACCAGTATCATCCTTCAATCATGAGATAGGAGATATGCTCCCGAGGGTCCTGTAGAGCCGACCGGATGCTGAACTTCTTCTTGGCTTCTCTCCGAATAAACCACCTCCTTCGTACCAGGTAGTAGGTAGTTACTACTGATTGGTTTGTCTCTCACAGAGTCTTACATAGGAGTATAAATATATATATATATATATAAATTAAAATACTGCTAAACATACTATTCAAATATGTAGCAGTAATAATAACGTTGGTGATCCCAGAAACCTCGATCTTTGTTCTTATCTCAATGTCTATCTCCTATTAAATATTAGTTTATAGACATCAGTCAGTGTGTGTGTGTGTGTGTGTCTATATTTAGTAAGTATCTGGAAGAGTCTGGACTCGTGGGATGTTCTCTTGCGGGGCCGCCCAATCAATCTACTAGCACATGACTATTGATTAACACTTCTTCCATTTCTAATTATTTGTCATTTTTGAGATATTATTAAAAGGGCAATTTTTTATTTTTCTTTTATATTCACATCAGGTTTTAAAATAAATTTTTATTAAATAAGATAGATTCACTATTCTAAGATGACAATTAATTAAGGACTAAAAACATGACAAACATAACAATTTTAATACTCTCTCCATTATAAAAAAAAAAAAAAAGAAGTCAAATTAAAAAAATTTCTTTGTTTTAAAAAAATAATTGATTTTTAATATGAAATTATCATATTATACTTATTAACAATGATAACATATAATTTAAATTTAAAAATAATAATAATAATGTAAAAATATACACTTAATTATATATCAAGTGTTTTATATTTTATAATTTAGAAAAAGACAATTGAGTGTAAAACATAACAAAGTACAATACTCCTTCTGCTATATATATACATAGCAAGTTAGTGCTTACCTCGGCGGAATGTTGGGGCAAACAGCAATAACCGTGCGTATCCTTGTAATAAAGATACTAAACCACCTTAACAAATTTTATTTGCATTAAAAATTTTAAATTTTATTTTAAATTCTTGTATTATCACTATTAATAATGACAATGTACATTATTGATTAAAAAGTATGATAAATATTAAAATTATATATTTAATAATAAATTAAATATGTTGTACATTAAAACTTAAAATAGTTACATTAAATCAAAATTATACTTTTTTTTAAAGATAAATGGAGTACTTTCTCCATTTTAAAAAAAAAAATTCACTTTCAAAAAAATTTCGTGTATTCAAAAAATAGTGTACGTTTAAATCAAATCCTTAAAAAATATTTACTAATAATAATTGTGTATATTCACAATTAAAAAGTAATGATAAAAATATAAATTATATATTTAATTAATGCATTAAATATGTTATACCTAATAAATAATAAAAATTTGTACATAAACTAAAGTAGACTATTTTGTTTAGACCGAAGAAGTATTAGATTATTATAACACATATAGCTTAATATAAATGGATAAAAATTTATCATAAAAAGAGGTTCACTTTTAATCATATATAACTTTTTTTTTATTTATTTACAAGTTATTGTATATTTAATATATTCTGTATAAGTTTATATTTTTAACCTTATTTTTTAATTATAAACTCTACATTACCATTATTAGTGTGAATAATTTTTTTCCCAAGCAAAGAAAAAAAAAACTCTCCAAACTTTTATCTGTCCCAAGAAAAAAAGTTAATTTTTAATTGTAATTCTTATAATATTTTTATCAATAAAGGTTATGCATGGTTTACATTTAAAAATAATAATAATGATTAAGAATTATATATTTAATAGTGTATTTAATATATTTTAATAATTATAAAATTTATATTCGACTCACAAAACTCTCTTTTAAAACGAGAATCATTTTATTCAATAATGATTTTTTTTTTTTAGAGAGTATGTATATACTCTCCTATAGCGGACTCTCCTACTTTTATATGCATGAATTTGAGAGAATAACAAAATCCCACTCAATGACTCAATCCGATCATACAGTCACAAACGGCGCTGGCTGGCTGAATCAAGCGGGCGGAAGGGTCAGTGACAGATCCGATGAGAATCTACCTGCTACATTCTACAGTGTATAGCCGCCGTAATACGATTTACGCGTGTGCTATCTTTAGGCATCCACCGACACGTGGTCCCGGGATTTGTCTATTTCCTTCACACTTGTTGGATCTTCCTTCCTAAAACTGATATAAAGTACCTATGATATGATGATATTATTTAGGAATAATATCAAATACCCCCCTCCAGGTTTGGTAAAATCACAAATCGGACCCTGTGGTTTGACAAATAACATATACCCCCCTCGACCTACAGTTGGACCAATTAATTTATCAAAATGGTTGGAAAGACAAAAAGGTCCTTCGTTAATCTGAGATTACATGACATAATTAACAAAAGGAGAGAAACTTTTTGGAGGGAAAGAAAGCACAATAGTCTTGTACTGTACTTCAATCAAAAGCAAAGCCACTCTCTCATCTAAAGAAATGTAAAAACCTAGCGAAATTCTCTAGTTTCTGTGACAAAAAATTGCTGATTATTCCGTCTGGAAAATGGTAAGAACTGAACAAAGCACCCTCAGTCATTCTAATCGGTTGCCGTTTTGGCCAAAAAAAAAAAAAAGCATTACAGAGGAAATCTGAATTAGGAAATCCTAGGGGATCGGCCATGGTTCAGTCTAAATGATCGTTTGGGATGCAAATCAATCCAACAGCCCAAATCTTCTTTGAAACCTTTTGTCAAGCAGTTTGTGTTACTTCCAGACTTCACCAAACCCAAACACCAAAAACAGTCGGGAACCAGACCAAAAACCAGCCAAAATCACAAACCCAATCACAGGAGTATCGTTACAAAAAACCAGCAAAACAAGACAAATTGGGAGCAATCAGACAACAAAAAAATTCCCAAAAAACTTAAACAGAGTCCAACAAAGGGAAAAACAGCAAAGAAAGTAATCCAAAGAAAGACAAAGGAGCAATCTAGAAAGAGAATCAAGACAAAAAGCAATCCAAAGAATTGGTAGCGTAAACAATAACAAAAAATTCCCAAAAAGCAACAAACAGAAAATCACAGGACTAAAGCTGCTGGCTTGATCTGGAGGGTTCAAAAGGCTAGAAAATTCTAGTATTCGTCAGAGCGGGCTAGGTCGAAATAGCCGTCTGAAATAGCATCGTTGAAGCGGGTGGGCTATCTTGTCGGAGAATTCCAGCGAATCAGCTCTATCTAATCTCAAAATGGTGGAAAAATTCCAAGAAAATCCCAGAAAATTACCACCAAATCCCCGTGGCCAGAATAATGAGTAACAAGCAGTAGAAAAAGAAACGGAAGCTCAACCAATCAAAATTTTAAGAATTCCAGCCAGACCCGGTTAGCCCACAGTCGGGTTGTGAGTGGCCCGACTTTGGGATGATGAATACGCTCGGATCTAGCCTGGGGACTTCATGATAAGCTTGGTAATGTTGGAATGGAGTTGAATAACCCACAAATCCGAAACCTTGATGTTCAGAAAACTTCAAAAACCAAAATACAATATTCAGAAAATCTTCAGCAAGAAACCATTAATTACGGCAAACCCAACGTTAAAGCGCCTGAAGAAACTTGAATATGCTCAATCCGACCTTGAGGAAGCCTGGGCTTGGGGAAATTAAGCTGCACTTAAAGGCACTCAAAACCCCGAAGCTGATGCCCTTGGAATGGATGAGTTCTGGGTTCGGTGGTTGATGGAGATATTATATAATTTGTATTCGAATGACAGAAATAAAAGGGCATATTAGTCTACACATTTTCTTTAGTTTACTGTTGCGTTAATTGATTTAATCTAAAAGGGGTTAATGTTATTTTCTTTTTCAGTGAGGGAGGTATATGTTATTTGTCAAATTACAAGGTCCGATTTGTTATTTTACCAAACTTAGAGGGAGGTATTTGATATTATCCCTATTATTTAAGGCGTATGATTAAAATCTTCAAATTGTATTTTTGTAAATTTTAATATATTTTTTATGTTTTTAAATTTTTTTTCTTATTATTATTTAAAAAACATATAAAAAAATATTTTCACACAATTTATACACACCTTGTAACTTTTCTAATCCTTACTCATATGTATTAAGATAGAATAGCATCTTTTATATGATAGAGTATTAAAATAGAATAACATCATTTATACAAGAAACATCTATATGAGATATAAGACCTGAATAAATGGCCTCTCAAAACTTATTTTAATAAATTTTAATATATATTTTTAAAAAAATATAAAAATATATTTTAATTTTAAAAAAATATAAAAATATATTTTAATTTTAATAATTGTTAATATATTTTTAAAATTTTTAATACATTTTTTATTTTATAATCATTATTTTAAAAAAATATAAAAAAAATATTTTAAAATGCTATCTAATAGCATCATTTACACATTTCTGCTCCGATCACTGCGAAGTCTGCGAGACTTTGTTGATGGAGTAAACAATTCTTTACCCAGTTTAACTTGGGAATTCAAGTACACCGTGTACCATTTTCCACTAGATTTGCTCATCCAGCTCGACTTATCCTGCCTGCTTCAATTCTTTTACCGCTACTAATACTGCGGCCACATTAAATTCTAAATCCATTCGCATTTCATACCCATATCCTTACCAAGATGCTTTAACCTTCCAGCTGATGATGCCGTCCTCTCCCTCACCCAAACAGTCAATCGCTTGCCACATTCAGGATCTTCAACCAATCAACCAACCAACCAACCAACACATACAATATAAACAACATCAACCCTCCCACGTTCAGTGCTTCGGCTCAAGTTAACATCTTGCTAATTCAATCATAAATGGAGTACAAAATATAAAAACCAAATGAAGTTAAGCAATCCTTATTACGATAGGTAACACAATTTACAACCACCTCCATGACTAACAGCCAACTAGCCAAAATAAGACTCCCAGTAACAATAAATGCATAGTTCACACACTACTGCTAAATTTCAGACAGACAGAGCTTAAACGTTAGGACATTTCCAAGGCCCTAAAAAGCCTATCAACAGAACTACCAAAAGATAAATTGCTACAGCATAAAAAGTTAAAAAATTGGAGTAATGGAAACCAGACCATGGCCTTAATTGTGCAAATGAACTCATTTTGGAACTATCTTCCTGATTTCCCTGTCTGTCCCTCAACCCAAGTCCTGCATGGATTTCTTGAGCAGTCACCCTTTTCTCACTCCTGCTTTGTACCTCTGGCTCATCAGATTGGGATGAAGATTCATCAACCTGCACACATAATCAGAAAAGAATTAAGAGAAACGTACATCTCTTTCTATTTTCCATACTAAATGGAAAACAACCCAACTTCTTTGTCCACAAAATAAAATGAAGCTAAGCAGCAATTGCATTTCTAGTCAATGTCACACACTGAAATCAAGTTTCCTAGTGGTGTAATGCTTCAGATGATGTTCTTAGTTTTTATTTGTCAAAGTCACTTCCAGGATAAAGTAATAAATCTCACCTCAGTAACAACTGACTGATCTTGTTCTTCATTGCTAACACTGCTAGCATCACCTGATTTCCCACCACAATTAGAACCTGGAACAGAATCCATCTGCAAGCGCATTCTCCTTGCGGCAGTGCCTTGGGTAGCTGGTTTTTCAGGGCCTGGTCGATTTTGTTCTTGGCGCTTATGAATCCTTATCCCACTTTGACCACAACAATTCCCATCAAGACTAACAGGAGTTGTACAGCTACGAAATTCTTCATCATTGCAAAGATGTTCCGTGATGTCATTGGCAGATGACACAGCTCCATTAGTCAAACAGTCATCAAGTGGTGCCACAACCATTCTGGAATCATGGACGATTGATTGTGAACAGAATGGTCTTGAAGATACTTGAACCTGCAAAGATCCCGGGAAAAGACTAGAAGAGTTGGACGGTGAAAGCAATAAAAAGTAACTAAGAGTGTGCACATCTCCTCATCAGCAACAGTTGAATACACTATCAGATCTAGAGAATAGAGTCACTTCTATGTCCAGATTGTCATTGTGAGCACCCCATAAATATGCTCAGATTCATCCTAATCCTAACAACATTGTGTAAAAGAAAAATACAGATTAGCAGCAGAGGATCCAAAAGAAAAAAGAAGGCTGAGTTTTACATGATCTTGGCCCATATCATTGTCCCTCTCGCAGAATGATTCCCAACCATGGCACTGAAGGACATCTAACAGTTCTGTCAGGGAAACATCCTGTTCAGAAGTTCCATCTTGAAAGTGCATCACGTTTTGGTTGCTGCCAAAGTCATCAGCAAAAGGCGAATCAAGACAACCTATGTCTGTGTATTTATGTGACAGACTAGGCGAATCAAGATTATCTGTTAATTTTTGACACACACAATCTCCTATCGGTGGATACACCTGAATCAAAATGGGAAAACAAAATATCAGAACTTGAAGCTTCTAATTACCATGAGGCAACAGCTGTCAATAGGACTACAAGATGTTGGACAATAACAGAACTAGTCCTGTAACCTTAGTAGGGACTGCTTCTATTAAGTGACCTTCAACGCCTGACGTGCAGGTTTCAACATGCAGATGATTATTAGCTTTCATTTTATCTGATTTATAAGTCAGCCACCTTTTGATTCCTTCTGGATGTTTACCACCCTGCACACCCAGCCCTGATGGTTCTTGAAACAAATCTGATGATGTGTCATCAGGTGAGGATTTGACTGTGATAGGAGAAGATCCACTTGGATCAACTTCATCGAATTTAAAATTGTCAGTTTTCTCATCGGACTTATGAAATAACCGACAGAGGACATAGGCAGCCTGTACCATTTAACAGAACAAAAAATTCAATAACCAAGATGGTAAGATGTATACTGAGCAAGTAGTTATGGGAAAATAAATCACCAGCAGATAAAAACATGAGAAAAGAATGTTAGAGTAAAAGGTCAAAATGACTCCCAGAAAGACCACAAAAAATAAAAAGCAACAGATTTTTTATGTCAACAAAGAACTCACAAATCAGTGAAAAAAAACCTTAAAAGCTTGTCCAAAATAAAATGATAAATGAACCCCGTTCACAAAGATGCCTCAGCACATACAGGTAGACCACAACTTAGAGAGACTAATGAATCATGGATTATGAAAAAATTATTATTGACAAAAGAATTTCATGCCCTTTTAGAACAAAGCAACTGTCTCAAATGATGACTTGGAAAGATATGTATATACTTTGGGAACAAAATTGATATCGGAAGGAAGTGCTTGAGGCAAATATTGGTTAACGCATCTTCTCCGGTAAGTATATTTGTATACTTAGACGGCCATTTTTTAACTTTTCATGCATTTTTTTGAAGGTGGTTATTGATCAGATGAATGATATCACAGTCAATTATTTAGGTTTCAAACTCGTTCTCATCCAATAACTCATTAAGCAATTAATGGTACACAAATACTATTTCCGCCAAAGGGCAATCTCGCACACCACAGGGCTTCACATGAGATTACACAAAACCATCCTGGAAGCAGCAATAAGAAAACAATGATACTGGAAAGAGTATGACCAAAAAATAAAAACAAATTCAACCTGACCAGAGGATGTTCCATCAAGATCTGGCTCAGTCGCACGATATTCATGCATGATCCAGTTAGTGCGCTCGCCCTTGGGAGCACGACCCCGGTAGAATACCAGGGTCTTCTTCATGCCAATTAAGTGGGTTTTAGAGGGACCGCCAGCTGGAGATGACTTGTGAGACTTGATGGTACGGTCCTTGCCAGTTGCTTTCCAATAACCAGAATCAGTGGCCCTGTTCGAACGGTGGCCATTTGGATACTTCCTATCACGAGGACAAAAGAAGAACCACTCGGGATCATCTGTTTTTATGACCGAAAGCTCTGTAAAAAAGACGAATGCCATCACTTGAAAAGCACGTGCAACGTGAATGAAGATGACAACTAACATACGAAAATGAAGGTAGCAAAGAAGGGGCATGGGAAGTTTGACACAGAGAAATTAAGCAGAGGAAAATCTTGTATTCTAACATTGCACATGCACACAGAAAAGAAGGGCCAGCGACCAAGATACACAACTCTTATTATATTATATTATTATTATTTTTTTTAAAAAAAATTGTAACTTGACAGAGTGAGAAAGAGATGACACTCAAATGCAAGGTTTGTAGCATCTCCAACATGGAGCAGACAGAAGAACCGTAAGATGAGATAGATTCTATAGAGGACTCCAGAGGGTGTTTAAAAAAAAGAGGTTATAGAGAACTCTGATACTAACAGCATTTATTAAATGAATAAAAAAAATTGCATCATGATTGGGAAAAGAGACGGTCCAGACAGATGATGATAATTGAAGAGCAAGGAAAGAGATTCTAAACTCCATATACTTAACGAGATAGCATAGCAATAAACAAAGGAACAGAACAAACTCCAGCTGCGAATCCTATCTTTTTTGGATAGTGATTGATGATGCTAATGTCAATATACCTAGCAACATAGAATCTTTCTACTCTTGAAGCACTCTTGAAGTACAGCACAATAGTGCTCATATATCCTTATCGCGAAAAGGGGCAGAAGAAAAATAAAAAAAATAGGCGAAGAAGATACCTTAGGGGAGGGAAAATGGAAAACGGATAGTAATTGGTCACTGAAGAGTGAAGAAAATACTACTCTAAAAGGGAAGCATATAACAAGAACATAAAAAGAAGGGAGATGGACATGGATTGGTAAGTAAGAAAGAGAGGGAATTGAATTGAGTTCTGAGTGGAAGGAAGAAGATAAAGAAAGAAAGGTTGGTTCACCACTTACCAGGCAAATCCCAAGGTTCCCACTTGCAGACGTCGATTTCGGGGATGACCTGAACGTCGGAATGGCGGCCGTTGATTTTGAGTCTGAGGTAATGACTGATGAGCTCCTCGTCGGTGGGCCTAAATCTAAAGCCTACGGGTAACGATTCCTTGGACAGAACCCCCATTCCCGTTCCCATTACCATTGAAGTGTCGTCTGTGTGGTTACCCATTTTCAATTCTCCAAATGAAATGGATTTGTTCTGCCCTTTTCTTCTTCTCCTTTAACTTCCTTTCATTTATTTACACTAATACTAAAACTATGACCACTGCAACTGCAATTGCAACTTTACTTTTTTTTGTTGGGGAACTTGTAAAAAATTAGTTGGCAGGAAAACAACAAAGTGAACTCAAGTCAATCACGTGAGAGAGAGAGCGAGAGAGGGGTAATACGAAGGGAAGGTACTGAGGAAGATAGCAGCAATCAGTGGCAAAGGCGATGTTTGGATTCAATCTTACATGCTAAAAGTAATTTCTTCTCCCAAAATAAATAAAACATTTCAACAATTTTTTACTTTAAAATTTATTTTTTTTCCTTTTAAATTTTTTTCCCACAAATACACTTTATATTTTCCTTTTAAAATATTTCTTTTTACAAAAAAATTCTAATCAAAATTTTCACTCATTTTAATATAAATTTTTTAAAATAAACCACAATACAATCAAGACATAGCCAAAGAACCCCCCGATACCAACACCCCGTCACGCCGCCCTCATAACTCCAAATCCGGATTTCCCATTTCTTTCCTAGAAAATGTCATGACTAATGATCTACCTAGGAGTGATATATTTGCTTATGAAGTATAATGACTGAAAATTCTTGTAAATGCTAATACCATCGATTGATCGCATTAGGTAATATAGCGCGCTAATACCAAAGTGCGTAAAATAGTCCTCGGCGAATTTAGGCGACGAAAAATATCCTTAGACACAGCGAAAAATATAGTGCTAGCACCATACTGTGCAGAAAGCCTTTTGGTTCCTTAAATAGCTGTACTCCTTTTATTTTTCACCAGGACGAAGAATTGTTGAAATTTAACATGAAATATTTGCAGGATAAACAAGTCCCAACACCGTGACTGAGCATGGTCACGGTCAACTCTCCAGTCTATCCACCTCCCATGTCCCAACTAAGATATCCTCCCAAGCCCTTCAAGTCCCAGGAACCTCTAAAACAGTAATGAACAGGCGGTTCCCGAAAATCAAACGTTCCACCAAACCTCACTTTTAGAACTAATCATTCAAACACATAGACACAAGATCATCCAATCCAACATAAGTGGATACAAACTTACAAAGCAAAGGAAAAATGCATATTCAATCCATATTTAGTTGAACATCCATTCCCTCCTATTATTCGGGTTATGAAGAACCTCAATGGGTCAAGGATATTAGTACACCCTGTTGAATGAAGTGAAATGATCACCCCAAAAACCACACAGAGAAGATCTCCATGTTTCTTGAAATTTTTATGCTTCAATACATCAAGGTCTAGTTCATCAGGCCATGCTCAAAAGAAATGAAGCTCAGGCCACATCACTTCTTGAATATCTCCACTGTATCAATGCCCGATTGAGGGAAAAAAGGAACAGCATCCTTTTATGTACAAGTCTGTCTACAATGCAGGATGATACCCGAGGCTGGCATTTGCTTCCACCTGGTGTACTATTCTCCTTAAATTCCATTCATGGCAGAACTCAAGGGCAAGCCGAAGAGCTGTTCCAAGGCCCAACACCACAATTACACCTGTACAATATTGTTCATAGTAGGTAGGTTTACAATCTCATACTCGGAAACTCCTTAGGTAATCTGTAATTATCACAAGGTTGTATTGTATACCAATAATAATATTTACAGGAAGAGCAGAGACACCCAAGGTAATTGATATAAGCACATCCAGTAGAAGACCACCAATAAGGATTGAGAATGCAACCCAAAGGGGACTGAAACAGCCCTACAGTGTAGCAATCGAAGGTCATATAAAAACATGAATATTTGTGACTGTCCACAGGAGTAACTTGGTCAATCTAAACCTCACCCGGTCACGCCCTTCGACAATTCCTCTTCTTCTGTAAGCAGGGTCAAGTCTCCAAACCCAGTGAGTTGCCTGTTTCAGACAATAATTTGCTCATACCTTGTCAAGGTACACTATTAATGTCATCACATCATGGCAGAAACAAAATTCCTCAGATTTTATAAATCTAATATTGAAAAAACAGATAAAAATGCATCATTGCGCCAAACGAAGTCATTTTCCATTCAGTGCAAACACGTATTGAAAAATCTTCAAATTGTGCTTCAATTAAGAAAAAAGAAAGATGCTCTATCCATTATGAAAGGTCATGCGTTATTAGGGACCTCATATATCATAGACATGCTATATCTCAAAAAGACACAGTCATCAAAAGTTGAAAAAGGTATTAGTTTGTGTTGAATAAAACACATTTTTATTTCAAAAATTTTAAAAAAAACAAACTATCCAAATACATTTTAATTTCAAAATTTAGGATTCAAATTTTCCCAATCAAATTCCTCTCACATAATTTTTAAAAAAATTTCTCTCTTATTTTTCCCTCCAAAATATTTTTTTTATCAACAAATACCCACCAAAATTTTCACACATTCCAATACAACTTTTTCCATTTGCAAATAGAAATGTCTTGTCCAAACGGACCCTTAGGTTTGCAGTCATTCTATTCAGTTTTTAACTGGACCTTTTGCTCTTTGAATTCCTTAATGTTCAAGATAGCCCCCATATAGACTCAACTCCATGAATAAATTTCTTTTAAGCTGCTTCTACCAGCTACCATATGGATGTACCACTGATCCTATGACATTATGCTTCTGATAGACATTTAGCTATGTCAACTATGTTTCCTCATTGTATTGCAGGATTTAGAGTAGGGAATCTGCATTGTAAATGCATGCTTAAAAATCAATAATTGTAACCAGTAAATCTTTGGAGATTGAAGATTTCTTTTCTTTTATTAAGAAGCTTCAAGTGGATGCACGCCAGACTGGAGGTCAAGTTTTTTATTTTGAGGAAAACCCAAATAAGGTCCGATACATTCTAGGTTTCGAAGTACTACATAGATTACGACAAACCCAGGTATTTTGAATTCCTAGGTCAAACAACAGAGACATTCTAAGCACATATGATTAATGAGAAAACAAAGTGTGGTCTATGATTATGAGAAAAGGTGGCCTGTGATTAATGTTACAATGAAAAGTTAAGGCAGAATTCCTAAAATGTTCCCAAACCATAAAAGAAAAAAAATGACCATATCAGGAGTATTGAAATTGACAGATATATTGAGTTAAAGACCTGAAAAGTGGCCACGTCCTAATCTACTTCAAACCTGGATGCCCTTAAAATGCAGACCTAAACAAACCCACTAAGAAGAGACAAATTCACATGGCTATTCAGAGCATCTATGGTAATTTTAGCGAACAGACACTTGCCTGGGACTCTGGGAGTGCAATATTCCCTGCTACTTGCCTGCACATTAAACTATCAAAAAAATGCATTATGCATTCAAGCTAGATAACTGATCAGTGTAAAGGACTACTCACTGGCATATCTCGCATTTGTTTGAGCCTCTGCTGCCAAACCAGGTGCTTATGCAAGATTGATGTGCTTTTGCAAGACCACCTCTACAATGGCATCCTAACTCTATCAAAGCTTCATCCTTTTCCTGCTGACATACACTGCAGAAGCACAATCAGTAACTGTGAATATCCACTTCACAATTCTACAAAGAATGGTCATCTACAGCTACAATGTTTGTGCAGAGACTTGTAAAATTGATGGAACATTTAATCCTTCCAATTTTTTTATTTTTTTTAAAAAAATTATGCTTGAGAAAATTCTAAAACAAATAAAGGGAATGGCTTCGAAGTGTTGAATTGAAATGTTTAGAAGTTATAAAGTTTCCGAAGAAGTTGAGTAGAAATGATTTAGCCGTTCTTCTTCGATGACAATTCTACACCACAGATTAGCTCAACCACATATCCTCAATTTAGAGCTAAGCAGAAAGAAGCTCAGGTCATACTTGAATGTCCTTATGTGCTGTGCGGTGATTGGAAAAGTAAAAGAGTTTGTAGTGACCAAGGTGCACAGACAAGTGGAGTTGTATCTGAAAATTAATAGTACTTGCATTGCTTGCAGACAAGTACACGGGAATGCTCCAAAATTGAGAGGAAATTAAATTCCGTACCGGCATTGATCATGAGAACTAAAATTCCTGGACAAGTCAGTAGGCTTCTTGGAAGACTGAGACTCAACTGGGGAGGCGATTTGTTCAGCAACCGAGAATTTTGAGTCAGGAGCTGGATGCTGACTCAACAATTCATCATTAGAAACCGCGATGCTCTGCAAGGAATCGTCATGGGTGTCTTGGGCAGGTAAACGTTGGGATGAACAATGGCGTGTGTCATCCAAATTCTGCTGCTTTTCCAAATCACGGTGATCCCCTACGCCCACACTATCTCCTCCCCCCGGAGATAACATTGGTCATTTATTGAAGGTAATTAATTTTCAACTAGTATAACTTTTTCTTTTTTTCTAGAAGTTGGTGTTAGAAGCACCACACAACTGTGCAAGTGTCCTTTCTAATTCAACAAGACTCCAGACTAGCGTATACTACTAATTATAGCAAATTTAGAGTTACAAAACAAGCACGTGAGTCAGGTCAGGAACCCAACTCTGCAAAGTAAAAATTATTTTTCCTTACCATGACCTTATAAAAACAACCAAACAAGCAGAGGGGGCAATTCTCAGTGAGGACCAAAGTTACAATCTTTGATCAATCTCATCAGCAGCGGCTTTATCTGCAAAGTAGTTTAAGCAGAAAAGGATCGGCGGGGAGGTACGAACATAGAAATCAGAAATCGTACTCCTCCAGGGAAATCTAGACTCGGAACAGACACAGTAAGGAAAACGCATAAAAAAAAAAAGAGGTAGTAGATTGATTCAGACTGA
The DNA here is from genome assembly GCA_020080225.1 of Gynochthodes officinalis. NCBI lineage: Eukaryota > Viridiplantae > Streptophyta > Magnoliopsida > Gentianales > Rubiaceae > Gynochthodes > Gynochthodes officinalis. The sequence continues at coordinate 35,570,552 of CM034622.1, read as the reverse complement.
TGAATTTGAAGGTGGGGAAGAAAAGAGATCTAACCGGATATGCTGCTGGACGGAAGGTGTTTGATGAGAATTTATTGAATCCATTTCCAACCAGAAAGAACAAAGAAGACGATGTTGACTGTTAAATAATGGAGTTCTTTTAAGAGAAGTAAAATCGGGGAAGTGAATCTTTGTGCTGATTTTTCTTCCCTTTTCTACGGAAGATATCCACTTTTTTGCCCTTTTATCTAGCCAGCGCTCTGCTGTTCTAAGTATTTAATATTGCTGGTGTTATTATAAATTTTAACTGAGCAGTCGGCCTTTGTGACTTCCTTCACGCTTCTTAATATATTTTCGAATTACGCACTTAACGGCTGGTTGTTAAACTCTCGATTTAACTTGTAAATTTTTATTATTTTACAAGTCAAAATCAAGTGTTTAAGTCAAAAAGTAAGTAAAATTTTAAATAAGGCAAAATTTTACGATTTCACGTTCTGAAATTTATGGTCCATTTGAACATATTGTTTTTATTTGCAAATAAGAAAATTTTCAAACAAAAACAAACTATTTAAACATATTTTTATTTCAAAATTTAGAATTTAAATTTTCCTACTCAAATTCCTCTCACATAATTTTTAAAAAAATTTCCTCTTATTTTTTCCCTCCAAAAAACTTTTTCTATCAAAAAATATTTATGAAAATTTTCACACATTTCAATACAATTTTTTCCATTTGTAAATAAAAATGCCTTGTTCAAATGGATCCTTAGAATCTTACGATTTTTCGATCCGATTACTCCAAAAGAAGATGAATGACTTGGTTTTTGTAATATACAATTTGAAGTTAAATAATAGAAAAGTTCGAAATTTTAAAAAAAACTTTGATGATCTAGCATCTGATGATGAGTGGGATAACTAAGAACTTTATGATGATGATGATTCAAATGAAATTAATTATTTGCATGTTCTCAATAGTGCAGATGCTCCTAGTGAAGACAATTTGGTTTTAAATGCTAGTGGCGGTGCAACACTTAATGCATCTATAGATCTCTCTAGGTGTGATTGATAATATTCTTTAAATGAAATTTGTGTACTTTTATAAGTTTAAACAGATATATAATTTATAAATTTAAGATATATTATATATAATATATAATTATATAATTATATATAATATATTTATTAAATTATTTTTCATAATTGGTAGAATTTTCTGATTTTACGATTCGATTTTTTGGACTTTCCATCGATTTTATGTAAAAACTTGATTTTAACAACCTTGCTTAACGCTAATCAACGGTGTTTCTTTTTTGGTTTAATCTTTCAGAGAATAAGGATTTGTTTGGAGCGTGATGTATTTGGAAAAAATTGTATTGGAATGTGTGAAAATTTTGATAGGTATTTTTTTTATAGAAAAAATATTTTGGAGTAAAAAGTAAGAGGGAAATTTTTTAAAATTATGTGAGAGAAATTTGAGTAGGAAAATTTAAATTTTAAAATTTGAAATGAAAATGTGTTTGAATAATTTATTTTTATTTAATAATTTACTTATTTGTAAATAGAAACACCTAATCCAAACAGACCCTAAGTTTTCCATATATATATTTTAGGAAGAAAACCCAAATTTAGAGTGTACAAAATTCGAAGCACTTTTTTTCTTCTTCTAAATATCAGGTATAACAATGGCTAAATTCATTGACATCTTTAAAACTTTTCAACATCCCAAATTTGGGACTAAAGTATTTGTTCGCAAGTTAAAACTAAAGTTTAAATCAATTCCCTTTAATACCATCCAATTATTCAATAGTCAATAGATTAAAAATATAAATCTAATAGACCAAATAAGGTGTCAAAATAAAAGTATCCATGCCCAGACATAGCAAGAGGGTTATATACTTATATCTCATATCTGTTAATGCATTATAAAGCGTTTACTGTAGATAATATCTTAACAAACGGAATTTAGTGGAAAATTTATTTACTTAAGAAAAGTTATTGGTGGGATTGCATAACAAAATTCTTACTGTATTTAAAATAAGATAAATCACTAGGGCTGCTTTGGACAAGATTTTTATTTGTAAAAAGTTAATTTTTTTTAAATAAAAATAAAATATCCATACACATTTTTATTTCAAAATTTAAAATTTAAATTTTTCCACTCAAATTATTCTCATGTAATTTTAAAAAAATTTCCCACCAAAATATTTTTTTATTAAAAAATACTTATAAAAAATTTCACACATTCTAATACAACTTTTCTCAAATAACACACAATCCAAACAAAGCCTAGGATTTGACATGTTGGGTTGGGTACTTGGGTTTTCACTTTGAAGACAAACCCAACATGAACATATCTATTATGGGGCTGGGTTTTGTTTGGGCTACCGTACCAAATAAAGTCACAAGTTTGGAGGGTTTATTATGTGGTCTGAGTCGTCTGACCACCTCATCTCCGGTGCAATCAACAGGTTAAGGCGCAGGAGAGAGAAAAATGTGGGTGGGCGGTACAAACGGAGGGGCGGCTGCGATGAAGGCGTTTGTGAGAAACTTCTCTAGAAAATGTGCGCCGAATCTAAGGAAGATAAACCCAAAGGTGCCGCAGCAGGAGGCCGCTTCCATAGCTGAAGCTCTCTATCACATTATAAAGCGCCACGGCCCTCTTACCGTCTCCAACACTTGGAACCACGCCACGGTCGGCTTACTAATACTATCTTCTCAACAACTCTTTTTTCTCTTTCTCACCGCTTTTATATATATTGTGATTCATTTCCTGTAGTTACTATTACTACTACCATCATTATTCAAATTAGCTTGTCAAAAATTGAAAGGATACATTTTCATATATATAATTGTATTCATTCCTCGTTTTAGGGTTTCATTTTTGATTCCTCAGATTTTGAATCTTTATCCTTGTTAAGGATATGGACTGTTAATCTGAGACATGATCTGTTGGATCATCCATCCATTGATTATTCTACCCTGCTCCTTTTTCATTGGTAATTCTATACACTATGATTGACAGCACAGCTTCTAAGTTGGCTTTGGTTATGATATTATTGCAATAGATTTTGAAGGATAGGACCTGTAGCTATCTATCATTTACTATGTCTTGCGTCTGTGGTGCCTGGTATGGAGCCAGCTTGATGACTCGCTTGCTATTGCCGAATTTAGTTACGATAGTGCTTCATCTTCATCGGCGCAGTACTTGTGTGTTTTCACTGTAAGATAGATTACTTCGACCAGGAGCACTATAACAGACTTAGGTTGTTAATGCATTCCGTGTTGATTGCTGGTAGTTTCATTTCTAAGTCTCATAGTTTAGGCCCATAGTTTGCTTGCGAGTTTTATTATGAGCGGTGTATATTTTTATTACTCTCTGTGATTCTTAAACAGCTCCAACGTGGCATTATTTTGTTCATTGAATATTTCAGGAAGCCGGTATCAATGGATTAAATAGCAAGACTCACATGAAACTGATGCTCAAGTGGATGAGGGGGAGAAATATGCTAAGGCTGTGGTGTAACCATGTTGGCTCCGGCAAGAAGTTTTGGCTCTCAGCTCTGCCTGAAGAGTCCAAACTCAACCAGCCATAGGATTTCTTGGAAGAAGTGCTTAAAACAAGCGTGGCCTAAGATTAAAGGGGGTTATAAACAGTCGCATGAATATATGTTTCTTCAGAAGAAGGTAAAAACAGGCCCAATAAGATATTTTCGTTCTGAACGTCAAAGACCAAAAATTGTGCAGCCCATGCCCAATGTGCAAATGAAGCTTGTTCTGGGATCCTTTGCAAGTTATTTGTTGATTACTTATTATTATAATTATTATTTTAAAAAACTTCTTCATATTGTGAGACTTTGGTTGTCACTATGATAACAGTTTATTTGTGGCTTTATTTGGCTTGTCCAGTTTCTATTGCTTGCCAACTCTATCAGGAGTTCTAATATTGGGATGTGATTTCATATGTTAGAACGTAGTGACCTGGTTGACTCTGTCGAAAGAATACGCATTCTTTCACGGGATCTTCAGGAGGGCTGGTGTGGAAGTATTTTATTGCGCAAACACTGGGTATGATGAATGGGTGGTAGGTGAGGCTTAGTGACTGGATCGTGTGAACTGAGGAAATCGATGCCTGTTGTAATGGCAAATTCATATTTCAGGTTAAAGTTGGTCAAATGGACTTGGATCGAATTGAGACTTTGTTTGAGGACTGGAACCAAAACGCTAGGAAGGAGTTTGTATGCTATCATGGACTGCATTATGTGAAACTATAATGATATTTGAGTTCTATGCGGCAGGCTGGCGGATTGAACTTTCTAGTTTGGGCGACGTTCTATGAACATAAAATATGTTGGATGTAACAATTAATGTTGCGAATGGATTATGTTTTAAAATGCAATTATGAAAATGCATTTTGATATTTGTTGTGAAATGTTGTTTGAATTGATAGTTTATAATGTATTTTTAACTAAAATATTATATGAATTACAATTTAAAAAATATATTTTGAATTAAAATGTGTATAAATTACACAAATTAAAAAATATTTTTTGAATTGAAATGCTGGTAGAAAATAGTAAAGGGTGGGTATGATTTAGGATTTCAATTTTTGTAAGTAAAATTTGTTTTAAAATTTATTTCAAAATATGTTTTTATAAAATGTTAGATATACTATATTTTACACATTAGAAATTGTACTTGAGATGAAAGTGAAAAGGGTTAATTGCATCTCCCTTCCTTGTGGTTTGGATTTATTACGAATGGATTTTTGACTTTCGTAAAATTTACACAGAATCTCCTTGACTGCTTGTCCTGAGAAGTCAAATGCCATAATCAATGAAAAAACCAAATATCGAGGGAGAAGACGAGTAGGAAATGGGGAAAAAAAAAGAAGTAAGAATTGTGAAAAGATAAAATTTACGCGTTTAGAAAATAAATAAAATAACAATCCAATTTTGGTCCCTTACAATCGGATTAAAGTCACTTGAACTCATTACAAACTCGCTCCATTTAGCCAGTGTGTGAAGTAAAATTCGAGAGATTTGTCCGATTAACCTTGAGAATAATCCATTTGTGCATGAATCAGATAAGCATGGATTGAAAGGAGCAATGTATTATAGGCTAAAGTTGAGTTTCTAAATACTATTGAAATTGTAAGACCTAGTGGCTCTTTTCATGGCTTGCATGGCCATATTGATGTCAATTTTTAGATGATCTATTAAAACCCATATATCTCATCGTTATGTGGTTTCATGAACATATAATGTGGATCTAAAAATCGGCATATTTCAATATGTTTGGGTGTTTTTTCAATGTTTACATTTTTGAATATATGACTGTGAAAATACAAAATTGAGTGATGATATAACATGTTTTTGAAGTTATAGTTGCCTATGATTGCATATAATTATGAATGAGTGCTTACTATTAAAGGATATGGCTTATTAAAAAGTGAAAATCTTGCATTATGTTATTTGTTTGGTTTTTGGTTATGAAGTGTTTTTATAAAAATTTAAAATATTCAATCACATTGTCTTTATAGGATCACAATGTGTATACGATTGAATTTCAATTCGGAAATGGTAATTTTTCTATAACTGATGTTGATCCTGAAAGATATTCATACATTGTTTTGCTTTTGAATATTACTGAAAAAGTTTTCAATAACCCTGATAAATAAAAAACCATAAATATTTTCATTGCTTGTGATGTGTATAGTAGTAAATATAGGAAGCACATATCTTCAGAAAATGATGTGCTTGAAATGTTCAATCCAAATGCTGGCAATGGCTTGATTAGGTTATATGTTAGTGATACTAATAGTTTTGTGGTGTTAAATGTCCCACATTTTGTTGTTGAAAGTCAAGTTGGCGATCAAACACATATTTGTTCTTGTAGTTGTCCACCAGGGAAGAAAAAGAAAATATTGCACAAAAATATTCAAGCTAAATCCATGTATGTTGAAAAGAGAAGCAAAAGATTGTGTGTGTCAAAAAAACTTGGTACTCTTGATAAAGGCAATGCACCTATGGGCTCTGAAAAAGGTGTTGTTAGTGAAGAGGATCATGTATGCAATCGTGATGATGAGGAAATGAATGCATGTGTTGATGATGAGCTTGTTTAACAATTATGTGTATGATGAACCTCGCGACAATTCTAGTAATACTGTCAGATGGTGAAGTTGAGCCCTGAAATTATTCAAACAATGAGTTTGAGAATGATATACTTGGTTCATGCCTAAATGCATATGAATTCAAGATTCCAGAGAGTGAAAAGTTCAAACTGATGGCTGGAATGATCTTTGAGGATGTTTGTAGTTTTATGAGAGTATTGTATAAGTATTCCATCTTATGGGGGTTCACATTAATTAGGGTAAAAAATAAAAAAGGCCGGGTTACTGCTGTTTGTGGTGATGACTACTGTGAATGGAGAGTGCATGCCTCAATACTTCCCAATAGTACTACCTTCAAAATTAAGATATGCAATTCTGAACATTCGTGCAATACCTTTGAGAGAGTCATGACCTCTACCAACTGGATGCAAAAAAATAGAGGGTCTTGTGAGAGCAGATAGGCATGTCAAGACTGAAGTGATTAGAGAGAAGTTGTTGAAATTTGGGGTTAATCCAACCAAAATGTAAGTGTGGAGGCCAAAATAAAAACACTTGAGATGGTTGATGGAAACCACGGAGATTCATTTAGGTTACTTTTTGTTGACATAAGGTTTATAACTTAATTTTATAATTGATTTTGATGATAACAAACATTGAATTGAATTTTCATAATTAATTTTCAAATAGACATTCAATGAAATATTTTAATTTGTTAGATTGAAGATAATATGCTTGGAAAAGATTAATATTACTTTTAAGGCATTTTACCGAATTTGGATGAAGAAATAAGGGAATTTCAAAGTTTAAAGTAATGGAAATTAATGAAATATGAAAACTTGAACTAGAAGGTTAACTTGGATTAATAAAGAAATCAGATATATGTTAGTATTTTGATAATATCTAAAGATCTAACGGATTAATTATTTTGAAATTTTTTTATAATAAACTAGACTTCCATAGCTACAACTTGACTGAACTAAATATTTTCTGGATCTAAAGTTTAGATGTTCAAAAATATGCTGGAAGATTAGTTATTGCTGAAGATATTTTAATTCTGAATTCTGGAGCTAATTTCTGTTTTTGAGGCATAAATCATAATTTACAACTTTAAAAATTCTAATTTTTGGTGTGTAAAAATAGGACGTATAGATATACAACTTTTTTTATTTTAATGTTTACCAAATTCAGAAAACATAATGGTGAAATAATATCTTTAAAGTGTTAACATAGATGCAGAATATTAGAAAAAATTATCTGAAGTTAGTCTCAATTTAGAGGCTATATCTGAAGATCTAATTGTTGTCCATATGATAGTCAACGTCTACAGATACAAAATCATTAATTTGAGTGATTGTCATTTATGGACGTTATGAAGGTGAAAAACAATCACAAATGTATCTTGGAAAATCTAAATTTGAAAGGAAGTATTGGAAGTAAGGAAATTCAAGTTCTTTGAAGGGCAATAGTGTATTTTTGCTTAGCAATGGCCATTTTGGAATTTTTGCCTATAATTACAGCCTCAAACTTAGATTACTGTAGAAAAGCAAGGAAAGAAAAAGAGATAAGGCAAGAAAGAAGTGCATACAAAGAGAAATAAGTTTTTGAGTGAATTTTCTCACAATTGTGCTTCATTTTTCATATTCAAATTTGTGAGAGTTTTGTTCTTTGTTGATTGAGTTTTTAAACTCATTGTTATTGTTGTAAGAAGAGAAATTTATTACCCTTTTGTTTTTGTAAGAGTTGGGGGAACTCTTGTTGATCTTGGTCCAAGTGTTAAAATCAATATAGGAGATATTTTTTGAAGGAGACTTGTAGAGTGATTTGGAGATAAAATCACTTAGTGTGAGCGATTTGGGGATAGAATCATTCGATAAGGTTTTCTAGCACATTTGGAAGCTATTTTGTAACAAATTATTCAAAAAATAGTGGAGAAATCTCAAGAAAGGTCTTGAGGAATGGATGTAGGCAAGATTGGAGCCGAACCACTATAGATCGCTTGTGTTTGTTTCTCTTCCCTTCTCTTTATATTTATTGCATATATTATCACTTACTATTCATTTAAAATATATTGAATCTGTTTTTGTGATTTTTCCATATTTGATTATCATTTTCATTGTCATATATTTGTTTTATGGGTTGAAATTTTATTTGTAAATTTTTTAAGCAACCCTATTCACCCCCCCTTTAGTGTTGCTATTTGGGACAACACTTTCCAAATACTGCATGATGGTCATTAAAACAAATATTAGGAGTATAGCCAAAATTCATTTTCACATGTCCTTTGATGGTACAATTCCCTCGATTCGGAGGTTCTTCCTAGAACCAAATGCACTTAAAAAATGAGTCCTAGATGGTTGTCTACCTTATATAGAGTTTGAAGGTTGTCATTTGAATGGACTTTTTGGAGGTGTTTTGTTATCAGTCATTGGGATGGATGGAAACAATAACTGAGTCCCTATTGCTTTTGCAATAGTTGAGAGTGATGACAAAGATAGTTGGATATTCTTTTTTGAACGGCCAGCTGAAATGTTAGATAGGTTTCTTGCCAACAAAAAATGAACTTTTATGACGGATGGACAGAAGGTAAAGAATCTAAATTGTGCATGTTGTACTTGTTTATGATCTTTTGTACTTAATTAATGTATTTCATGTGTGTCTTATATGTTTTCAAGGGTTGATAGATGACATTAACTGTAAAGTACCTCATGCCATCAACCGAAGGTGTTATAGACACATTTTTTCCAATTTCACAGCCAAATTCCTCCTCTAATTATTAGGAAACTATTTTGGGTGGCTACTATATCATATACTAAGTAGTGTTTCAATAAGCCCATGGATATAATAAAACAACTAAACCCTCAAGCCCATGCGTGGTAAGAGAACATACAAGTTGAAATGTGGGCAAGACATACGTTTCCTCACAACATGAAGAATAACCATATCACTAACAATTCTTGTAAATCTTTTAACAATTGGATTCACTTTGAGGGAGAAGCTCATTCTCACTTTGATGAAGGGTTTGCGAACCAAGTTAATGGGCAAAATTCAGAAGAGATTTGCTGGAGATTGTCAGTGAGAAAAAAATAGTGCTATGGTGATAGAATAGCTTAGGATTGTTACCCAAAAGTGTAGAACCTTATCCTTTGTATATAGCAGTGGAACCACTTATCAAATGAAGGAATGAAATATCTCATACATTATCAATACCCAAGAAAGTTTTTGTGACTATAGGGTGTGAACTTGATAGGAATTTCATGCATACATGCCATGGTTGTACTGTTGGATATGAGGCAGAAGCTGGAGGACTATTGTGATAGATGTTTGTCTAAAGAAATGTAATTGAGAACTTATGGTAATATGATTAATCATATCCCAGACATCACTTTTTGACCCCAATTTGCAAATAATGAAGTTTCAGAGGTGTTGTTTCCTGAAAATAGAAGGAGATGCTGTAGATCGAAGCTAAATAGAAGACATGAGGAAGAAGAAGCTGTTGTTGCTGGACAGAAAAGGTCAGCAACTTCCAAGTGTGAGGATGCATGCAGTATGGACACAATAAATGGACTTGTGCAGGTGGCCCTACAAAACACAAAAGCGTAAAAAGCTCAGTTGGCTGTCAGTTGGCTTCTACCTTCATTCATTTGTTTATTTTGTTATTAAGTAAAATGGTCTAAAAGTGTAGAAACATTAATCTATGCCCTTGTTTGCAGGTGGAGCTAGGTGGTGTGCCACCAAAGTAAGGTTTCAATCCAATACTCTAACCCAAGTCAATCGTGAAGCCATATATCAACAACAACAACTGCCAATTGGTAAAGCTACTAAAGAGGCAAGAAAGAAATCCAAAAATTAGGTGAACATTAATTTGTCTATAGTATTTATATATATGCTTCATATGGCAGGAAATTTATAGTTATCTTACCGATTCAATCTAGTGACAATGGCAATGGTAGGGGAGGAGATCAACAAACAACACTTAATTTGTGCAAGTATTCTCAACCCGAAGCTAGTTTGAATGCACCAAATTCCCACGTAAAATGTTTCTATTACCTTTATTACTGTTCATAATACCATTATGCAAATCTGACCTAATTTTTTCTTACCCAATGAATCAAGGAAATCCCCCTCCCCTCCCAAAAAAAAAATTTGCTACCCCAAAACAATCCAGAAAGAGGCCAGGAAAATCCTTCCTTGCTTGCAGACATTTTGAACCAAGAAAAATCCTCTCAATCTGCTGCAAAGTCCATAATAGGGCCAAGAAAAAAAGTTACAGCAAAGAAGGTCAAGGTTGATCAAGATTTGACTGATGAAGATACACATATGTTTTTTACCCATGTTCCTAATCAGGGGCTAGACAATGTACCTGGCAATGCTGCACATCAGGCTACACCATTCAGGAGCAAAGAATTCTTCAAATTCATTCACAATGGCCTAGACCTCTATGACGCATACATATGGAATCTAGAATGGTGAATGTAGTATGGCTTTGCCACTTCAAATTTAGATTGATATAATGTCGATTCGTTGTTATCATATTTTGGTTGTGTATTTGGTTGGTACTATTTGAATCAATAAATGAGCAGCACTTATTGTACTGGAACTTCTGGAAATATTTTGGGATGCTCTTTTGATAGCTGATTTATTCTTGGACATATAGTCTTTTGGTTGTGTATATGGCTACTATTGGTTGAAAGAATATGGAAACAATATCCTTTTGTGATGAGATTATTTGGGAGACTCTTTTGATTATTTTGTAAATACTAGATGGTTTATTATGTGGATTGTCTTTGTTCAATTTGGATTTTATTTCAAATAACGCATATGAATTTTCTTATGTGGAGTGCAATTATCTATCTCAATTCAGAGACCTCTATGTTTATTTTCTTACTTGTGCAGTGAAATGTATTGCAATAATTAGGTTCATGATTCAAAAAACAGGTTGAAAATAATATCTAATCTAAAAAGAGTAGTTGTAGACAATTTCATTGCGACTGAAAATCCATTTACAACTATTGATAACTAATTCAATCCCCCATGACTATAATACACAAACATCCATTCATGTACTGCAACCACTGCATAAAAATGTTCACATAAAAAAAAAAAACTCTAATGCTAATTCCACGTTTCAATCATCATTTAGCTAGTTGAATAACTAACTCAAAATATATGCAGCCAATAACACCAAATTCAAATTCACTAATGCCCACAATATGCCATTGCAAGTCAGTTGTTGTTAGTTCTTAGTTGCTTATTTTTTCTCTAATCAACCTTGCTCTATTATTGGGAAAGAGTAGCTCATTTTCAGATCTCCTAAAATCATCGCAATTTTGCATTTTGCAGACACCCATTTCAACCACCCATGATCGATGCAACTGTAATACAATCTACCAGAAATTTTTTACTGACCTAGAAACCATCCTGTAGGCTCGTCTTTCACATTGACCATAGTTTATACTCTCAGTCCGTACATTATTAATTGCACAACTATTGTGGGAGGAAAAAGCCATCCCTGTGCAGAAAAACAAAAACATAAGTTGTACATCAATTCCAATTACTGCTATTGAATTGGTCATGTATGTTTATATTCTTACTTAGGCAAAATATGTATATCAATTTCCCCATACATTGCAGCTGCAGCCTTGAAGCTTTTGGTTTTTGATCAATTTTTTTCTTCCACCAAACATAAACCCTACAATTTCAATTTTATGTTCTTGAAAGAAGGGCATTTTTGTCTATCAAATATGGCCATGCTTGTTTATCTGCATTGTAAGGGTATAACAGGCAGATCATGTTTTTTTTCCCATCGCTGCTATCATATGATGTCACTATTTTGGCTATTAAAGGGAGTCAAGTCATGCTTCAAGCGATCAAGGGGGTTCTGTGTAAATTCCACAAATGTCAGAAATCAATTCGTAATAAACCCAAACCTCAGAGGAGGGGGATGTAATTAACCTAAGTCAAAATCAAACTTGCTATCCAGCCTAACATATACATCATTTATGCATGATTTTATTTTAGTCCATTTGAGTGGATCGTAATCCGATCCGAATATTTTGAATTGGATAAGACCCCCTTAAATGAATATACTTTAAACATTCGACAAACTGCCCAAGCAATTTTGGTCCATCGAATTTCTTGGGCTACCTTTCCTCACTAAAGCCTTTTCTGCCCTCGGGTGGCTTTTCTACTGATTTCGCGCCATTATACTCAGTATAAGCCGAAAATTATTACAAGTGCACCAATCAAGCTAGAGACAAGGGAAAATAGGGTAGTAAATAAAAGTAGTACAATTGGATGATGGTAGTTACTTTGAAGATGATAACTGAAAAAGCTGTGCGCAAAGAGCAAAACATCTGAACATAAGAGTACTAGGAAATAAATCGGGCAATTCTCAATAGCGATAATAAGAGTTTGGATTCAGGGAGTTCACTTTCCCAAGTGAAGTAGTTTTGCAAATGCAATTGCTGAAAATATTTCTACAAGAATGAGAAAGAATAGGGTAAACATTGCTACAGAAACTAGGAAATATTTCTACAAGAAACAAAAGCCAGCTAATCATTGCTACAGATTGGGCCGTTGTTAGTGATACACTAGATTTGTAGATAATACCCAAAGCTAAGATTACCACCCCTATCACGATCAATGGTGAATTCATCATCAGTAACAATAAACCAAAGTATGCATATCAAGTAAAATGGTATCGCCATAAAAAAATTCCCCCTGGATATGGACCAATTAAAAATTGACAAACTGAGTACACATAATTAATAAAATGACTCACACAGCATAGTATTGCTGCTAGTTGTGCATTCCAACCCAATTTCCAAATTGTTGGATTTTGTCCTCATAAAAGTGGGAAAAAAAAAAGATTACAATGATGCGTTTCAAATAAAGTTGATGCAAAAGTTGCAAATTATGCGTAGTGAATGGAGGCTTATGAAGTAAATTTATGTCCTAACATTTAGAAAAAGGTGAAAAACAACAAAAAATTAAGTAGACTATGTATTTAATAATTTAGGGGTGTTCAAAAATGATCAGCGAATCGAATTATATAAAAACATTTTTTAAAGTAAATCGGATCAAATGGATCGATCCGATATGATCCGATTGAGCCTAACCCTATTTTTTTTGCATCAACACTCTCTCAACTTTTCTACAAAGTATTCATTTTCAAAGTTCAAACATGACGTCCGACCATGACCTCTGTCGCATGCGTCGTTGTTTTCTTCTGCTTTCGAGTTGCGCTTGCCGCACGCTTCAACCTTATATGGAAATGAAGTTGCGGTGCAATTAGTCGATCTCAAATGTCCATTCTGTCCTCCATTTCCCAAGCGAAATTGTCAAGGATGAATCTCATTCCCACCCCGATTACAGTTTAGGAGGAAGAGTTATCCCTAATCCTGAATTAGATGAACCCATCACGGCTACATGCATGCGTTAATGGTGCTCGATTCCATGATCTTAAATCCCATCATCCGTCACTTCCCCTTGAGATCAAGGTTCTCTTTTCGTCATTTTTATGTATTTGGATTTGTATGTTTATTTGCCCTGGATGGGTTTTGTTTGTTGTTTATGGATTTGTATGATTTTTATGGGTTTTAATGTTATCCAAATAGAATATATATATATATATATATATATATATATATATATATAAAATTATGTTAACAAGTCTAGATGACTAGTTGACTACAAGTATGAAAGTATAGCAATAAAGATTGACTAGAAAATTAAATTAAGTAAATAGAACTTTAGTAGTTAACAAGTGAATAACGAAGAAATCGTCGAGGCACGTTAGGCGCTTTCCTTAAAAGCAGTTCGTCCTCCTATGTGTGTTTGAGGATTTAAGGGCGTCTGTCTCCTAGGATACAATGACGAACAAACGGCTTACTTGCACAGCGAACTTGAATTTGTGCCTTTTTTCTATCACCGAAAAGTACTAGAATTGAAAACTTGAAAAGAGAAATTGTTGAGAGAATTTTGTGGGAAAAAGTTAAAAAAATTGTCTTGGAAATTCTTCTTGTCCACCAAGGGAAGTCATTTATTTATAATGGAGATTTCCTTGTTCATATCATGTTCAAAAGACAAGCCATTAAGTTTGGAGAATGAAAAACTAAAAGTCTTTCATTATGCTTGATGCATAAAAAGCTAAAAGTCTTCATTCATCCTTGAAATGAAAAGCTAAAAGCCATCATTCATGAACCATTAAATGAAAGGTCCATAACCTACCAATATCATGCATAATGTGCTTGAAAATGAAAGGCCTTCATTCATGCATCTAGTTAATGAGCAATTTTTCATTCACATGTGTTCAAAAGAGCCATTCTTATTTTCCAACATTTAATTCTGAATTCTGAAATGGGAAAATCTGAATCAACTGTTCTTTTTTGGATATGGAGAAGGAGCTTGTCGAGGTTACATCCTTTTTTGTGCTTCACCAGTTCTTATTTTTGTTTCTCTCTTTCTTTCTGGTTTTTTTCCTTAACGGCGATGATAATAGCTTCTAGAGCTATTATGCAAAAGTGGAATGTGTATGTGACCTTTGATTTTCAGAACTTGTTTATTACTGCTAATCATCTGAGATTAACAACGTGTTTATAGGTTTTTTGCTTTATTTTTTTTACTGTATGGTTCCTGAGGTGAGTGTTTACTTTTTTTCAAATATTAATCTGAACACCAAATAACAAACAGTGTGACATTTTGTGCAAAACTTTGGATTAAAAGACTTTATCAAGATGCCCATCATTTTTGTCTTCATTTTTATTGCAGGTTTCCTATGAGTCATGATGGCGACCTCTTTACATGTGATTTAAGATGTCAGATTCTAAGTTTGAAACTTAAGAACAATATCGAAATTTATTTGCAACTAATTGATTTGGTCAATTTTGAGTTTGGATTTTGCTAAGTGTCTTGGAATGTAGGTGATATCATTGACAGAAGAGCTTCTAGCCACTGCAAAACAAAATGAAAACTCTGGATTGGCTGTAGGGACTAGTGGTGATCTATCATTTAGTTTCAGCCATGATGGGGGTTTCTCTAATAAGTTGCATCCTTTACTAACATGTTTTGGAGATTCAAAATCTTAAATTGGAGTTCTATTTTGTAATTTTGGAGGAACTCTGCTCTATGGTATAGAGGGCATCTTGTCATCTGCTTAAAATTGGATTAAAGAGGTGCAATTGATTTGAACTACATGCATCTTTTCCTTCACTTCAAGATTTTTTTTTGGTTTTCATCATATGGTTGAAGGCAGGGTTTTTGCCATTATCCATTCTGTTACTGTTTTTTGTGTCCATATTTTCTGTTGTGACCATCTGTATTGTATTTATGTCCACCACTTAAAGGAATTAGTATTCCTGTTTATTACATATGTATTGCAAGTTACGCCCTTTAGCCAAATACAAATTGCCCCTGTTCCATTTCCAGTTTATTAGTAGAGACATGAACTTTCACACTGTAAAAATGATGCAAACAACATTTTGGCAGTTAGAGGACATTTGAAAGTTATAACCTGGAAAATTTTTTCCACTAAAGCAAAATTAGAATCCGGTCTGCTTTTCCCAAAATGATGACTCTCTATGGTCAACCTGAATCTTAACTATCTGTTTTGTTTGGTGGTAAAAATGATGCAAAAAACGGCACAAAAAAACAAGGGAAATTTACAAAAATAACATAGTTGACCGTTGACTTTACAAAAATACCACCCTCCATTTTTTCTTTTGTGTTATAACACTTCCATCCAAAAAAAGACTACAACACCCATCTCTTCTATTATAGAACACAGACTCTAGCATATCTGTTCTTCCCTACTCTTCACTTCAACGTTGTAAAGATTGTTTGGTCGATTGCTCAGTTCAAGACTACTCATCATATTGCAGGTTAGTTTGATTTATATTGCATGTTAGTTTGAAATCTAATTATATTGCAGGTTAGTTTGATTTATTACCTTTTTGAACTGGGTTTGTGAATTGTACAAAGGAAGTGGTCGAGCACGAGGTCCAGCATCCAGTCGAGCAACAGGTTGTGCACGTAGTTAGGTCGAGTATTTAGTCAATATTAGAGTCGGGTACTCTGTCAGCTCTACAGAAAGTGTCCAGCAGAAGACTCGAGCCTTTTCAATATTTTTTAATTTATGACTTTTTTTTCTGTCTCCAGCTCGACCATGTGCTCGACCTTAAAATCGACCATAATTTATTGAAGCAAAAGTATCAAAGTTTCTGTTTCCAACTCGACTACTTGCTCGATTATCAACTCGACCAAATAAAAAACTCGACCTCCTGATCGACACTAAACTCGACCATAATTTATTAAAGCAGAATTATGAAATTATCAGAGTTCCTGTTACCCGCACGACTATTTACTCTGACTAGAAATTTGACCAAATAAAAACTCTTCTTGTTTTCTGTATATACCAATGATAAGTGATCTTCAATAACAACAAAATGTTCCACAAACAAAAGAAAAAATGACAATTTCTTAAAATGTTCCTTAAAATAAAAGTGAAGACAAATACAAATTGACATTAGTTTTTTGTCAATTGTCTTCAACTGCGCTACATTCGTCCTCTTCAGAAGTAGTTCCTACGTTTTCAGAAATATTTCCTATGGCCTGCTCTAAATGCTGAATTTTGACCTTCAGCTTCTCAACACGAGCATCAAATTTGGCTGTCAGCTTTTGAATACGTTTGATGCCCTTATTCAAATGTTTGACGCCCTTATTCAAATGTTTGATGCCATGTTCTAAGCGGCCAGTGTATTGTTGGCATCTCTCTGCTGTCGCCGCTATTTCGGGGGCAAGAGCATTCATTCGTTCATGCATATGCGATGCTACAATCTCCCATTTCTCCTGCAATATATGAAAGAAAATACAAGGAACATGCTTGATAATTTGCTCGACAAATTCAAACATTCAACAGCACTGTATGAATTTGTAAGATTAAAATGACAATTTGTATTGAAATTTTGATTGACCTCGTGAGCCTGCACTTTCTTGCTCGATGATGATGGTCCTCCTTTTGGGCTTGTCATTGAAACGGGTGATATGTATTTTGATGAAGATTCGAAGTAGATGAATGGAATGGGTGACTCGACCCTTTACTCGACTAATAGCTAGACCAAAAACATAAAGTTTTGAAAACATAAATTTAATAAACTGGCTCGACCATTTACTCGACTAATAGCTTGACCAAAAATATAAAGTTTTGAAAACATAAATTTAATAAATTGGCTCGACCATTTACTCGACTAATAGCTCTACAAAAAATATAAAGTTTTAAAAACATAAATTTAATAAATTGGCTCGACCCTTTACTCGACTAATAGCTCGACCAAATATAGAAATTGCTAAAAAAATTAAAGACTGAACCGTTGGCGAATCATTGACTAGACTAAAGAATCGACTTAAAACTCGACTTTTTAAGAGGTCGAGTAACGCTAGATCTGAAATTTGGACTATCATCGACCATGTCAGCCAATTTTTAGCGAAATTCGATTAACCCATTTCGGATGCGTACATACAATATCAACACACACTACATATGAAGAATAAAATGATAAATTTATCGACAAAATGATGCGACCTCGTTATGATGTCTTCCTTCTTAACTATAAAATGTTTGTTTCTTAACGATAGCCTTTTTTACTTTTCCTTGATTCACAGCTAGGATGAATGCTAAAGTAAAGAGATGCCCTTACTTTCGATGTTCTTGTGTGTACCTTTCTAAATGTTTGGAATGGGTTAACACGACAATTTTGAAAGCAGTATGGTTTCTCAGCGTTGGTTTCCATGATTCTATAATACAACAGAGGGGTATTGTAAATTTTTTTAAGCTGGAAGTGTTATAACACAAAAGAAAAAAAGGAGGGTGATATTTTTGTAAAGTACGGTCAACTATGTTATTTTTGTAAATTTCCCAAAAAACAATGATGCAAAAAAGAAAAGAAAAGAAAAGAAAAGAAAAAGGGATCCGATCCGATCAGAAACGAATAAGGAAAATCTCGTAGGCCGGATCTGTAGACGTACCCAATTTTTAAACTCACAGGCCTTCTCTTATGCTTCACAGGCTTCACAGCCCGCCGTTTAATGCATCATTGGTATACGTAACTACTAAAGAGGAACAAGTCTCAGGACAGGCCCGCAGGTATTCCCCATCTTTATCATCTCTCTCTTACCCCACCCTCGCCTCCCAAACCCAAAAGGCGAAAATCAAAGGTGTGGCGCGTCTACTTCACTCGACGAGCTGTGGCTTAGGGCCTTTGCGCAATCGTCCGTGTCTAATTCTTAGCGGCGGCAGATCGACTGTCGTTGGCGTTAGTCTCATCTTTCTTATTCGCATCGCAGACGCATACGCAGGTACCATCATAACCCTAGTTCTCGTCCGTCACTTGTTTTTTCTTCGCTGATCCTCTTCTCCTGTTTCTCGTTCGTACTATGCACCTGCATCAGCCCTTTTCGCCTTTATTATCTTTTTGTTAAATTTAGTTGCTTCAGTCGGAATTTTTTTCTAATAACATTTTTTCGATTTTTCGATTTCCCTTGGTGTTTGGGGGTTTGAGGATAGCTATCGTGGTCTTCGACCAATTACTTGTACCTTACGTATTGTAGCACTCGTGATTGTAGTTAACATATTCGGATGTTTTAGACGACAAATGATACGGTTAGGTATTGTTCATGGTCGGGTGTTTTGATTTATGATAACCTATTAGTTTTTGTTTTTGTCGTGTTTTGGTTTGCTCCTTATATGCTACATTTGTATCTTAATTTTTTTCCAGGTTTCGTTTGGGAGTTTGAGTTACTGAGTTACTGGTTCCGTATTTTATTGAAGAATTGTCTCGTTAAAGAAGATGTTTGGTTCAAGCCGTAAGTCATTACCTGTTTACTGTTTTGCCTTTCTTCTTGGCCAGTTATTTTCCATTTGTAATTCCTTGCTTTTCCCCTGGGTTTATTATGTTGTGCATTTTCATCTTTTGTTGAAATTTTGTTATCACTGGGATTATTAAGAATGAGTTATTTTACTTTATTTTGTTTTGTTTTGTTTTTATATGACCTAACTCGCTTGATTCTTCTCCTTTAATATAGGATTTTTGAGAAACAAAAGCTTCCTTGGCATTAATTTGTTCTTTTGTAGTGTTTTATCATTTGCATCACTCTTTGCACCTTCCTCTCTCTCTCTACATCTATCTATCTATCTATCTATCTTTAAAGAGAAGAAATCTTGTGGACTCCTTAAACATAAATTTCAAAAATATCCCATCTCTATATGCAATATTTTGGTGATCATCCATAAAGCCACAAGTTCTCTCATTCTGTTTGTTATTGTGCTATCTATTTGTTGCTGTATTCAGTACCACATTTTGTTTAACTGTCCGAAACTAGAATTTGTTTACAATACGGGTTAACTACATGAAAGTCCTTTGAATTGATGTTCTGTTAACTATCAGCGCCTTCTTCTTTAAAAGGTAAAATCTGTAAGTTAAGAAATGGGTAAAAAGTATTAAGCTATGGGAAATTAATTCTGGATCTTTCAGTAGCTAGTTTACTATTTGTAAATTGGAAGTGATCCATGCATTTACTCCCTTTCTTCTACATGTCATATGCCAGAGCTATTTAGAAAATAAAAGTATGCCTCTACCTGACCTTTTTGAATGAACTAAATTATGTACTTTCATTAGCAGCTTTTGGGCAGGCCACAAGTAGCCCATTTGGATCACAGACTGTTTTTGGGCAGAGCAATAATGCAGGCAACAACCCTTTTGCTCCAAAACCCTTTGGGACTACAACTCCTTTTGGTGCACAAACTGGGAGTTCTTTCTTTGGTAGCACTTCTACTGGTGTATTTGGTAACCAAAATTCTTCTCCTTTGGGTTCCACATCGGTCTTTGGTGCTGCTTCATCACCTGCTTTTGGAAATTCAACACCCGCATTTGGAGCATCATCAACCCCTGCTTTTAGTAGTTCACCAGCATTTGGAAGTATGTCCATGAAGTAGTGTCTTTTCATGCACTTTTATAATTGATTTAGTACGCTTGTTATCTGGCTTTTCTATAGCTTTTGCATGTTAAAATTATTCTTTGCAGATAGGGAATTGAACATACAGTTTTGCATTAGTTGAGACGAATAATATGAGATGTGTGTTTTAATAGAAATTGATGGCAAGATATGATCCATGTAGCTGATCCCACATAGTGGGATAAAGGCTTTGTTGTTGTTGTTGTTGACGTGAATAATATGAGATTTATTGCTGCTGAGAATATCTTGTTTGCCTCTCTTGATACGTTTTGAGATTAAAAGGACAAGATGTGGAATGTGCTCCTGTTTGCTATTTGCATTTGTTGCATGCTTAGACAGCAATTTCTGTGAGATATTGTTGAAGTTAGTGAAGGATTGCTTGATCATTTTTGGAAGATGATCTTTCAGAGAAATTGAGGGGCTTCATTTACTTTTTTCATCTTTTGTTTGTTGGCTTTGCTTATTCAAAGTGGATAATTGTGTGAGTAGTAGAATTTTCTCGACACTTTCTGCCCTTGGGTTCTAATAAGAGTTTGCTTGATTTTGTTCTGAAATCCATGATCCTACCTCATTTGGTTGTTGAAGTGGAACCTTTAGAAATAGAAAGGACAAGGGTAATGCTCGGTGTCTCATTAAAGAAAATAGATGAATAACTTTGTGGCATTTAAAAATTTAGTTTTAGGCTAAAAGAGTAATGCTCTGTTTATGCTCTATGTGGTGAGGCAACCATTTTACATGATTTGTCTTTCTGAACTCAGTCTAGCCCCCAAGCTTAAAATTTTTATAGAATGATTTCCTGCAAGCATCCACATTACTTCATCAAACAGACGAGAAAAAGGAGAACCGACAATAGAAAAGGGGGACAGTGTTTTGGTCATTTTATGGATTAATGTATAGATTTCAAAGTCCAAAATTGGATTATCTTATGTAATTATGGTTTTCATTTATGTTTTGTAATTGTAAATTGCTTAGTTCTGAATCAATTGCTGTCCTAGCTGTTTCATCTCATGAGATGGAACTTATGGTGCAAATTGTTAATTGTTCTAAATAAACAGGTGCATCTGTATTTGGACAGAAGCCTGCTTTTGGTGGCTTTGGAGCAAGTGCTGCTCAAACTAGTTCATTTGGAGGCACTTTTCAACAAACACAGCCAGCTTTTGGTGCCAACCTATTTAGTCCTTCCACGCCTTTTGGCTCAGGAAGCCAACCTGCATTTGGTACTCCGAGCACACCTACATTTGGATCATCAAACACCCCAGCATTTGGTGCCACAAGCACCCCATCATTTGGTGCCACAACTACACCAGCCTTTGGGTCTACAGTGAGCCCAACATTTGGTACTACAACTGGTGCTTTCGGTGTTTCAAGTTCCCCGGTTTTTGGATCAAATACATCATCATTTGGTGCTTCTAGCACTCCTGGATTTGGTGCCGCAAGCACCCCTGGGTTTGGTGTTGGAAGCACTCCTGCTTTTGGTGCCTCAACTCCTGCTTTTGGTGCCTCAAGTACTCCTGCTTTTGGTGCTTCAAGTAGTCCCTCTTTCAGTTTCAATTCCTCTCCATCTTTTGGACAATCTACTTCACCTTTTGGAGCACAGAGTTCTCCATCTTTTGGACAACCAACCTCACCCTTTGGAGCTCAGAGTTCTCCATTTGGTAAACTAGATAAAATATGCGTGATGGGTTGACTTAGTAGATTCCTATTAATCCATAGATAGTTAGAAAAAATTACTGCAGGTTTTTGTGTTGTAGCTTATGTGTGTTGCTTTCTGAATTTTGTGTCTCTAACATTTGTGGTATAGGCGCCCAGGTAACCACTCCATCATTTGGGAGCTCAGGATTTGGTCAGTCAGCTTTTGGAAGTCAGCGCGGGGGAAGTAGAGGAGTTCCTTATGCTCCAACAGCTGAGTTGGACTCTGGTACACAGCCAGCTGGAAAACTTGAGTCTATATCAGCCATGAATGTTTACAGGGACAAGAGCCATGAAGAACTCAGATGGGAGGACTATCAGCTGGGAGATAAAGGTAACATTGACTTGCACTTGATGATATAAACCTGTATGATAGCTTGCTTATACAATTATATTTATGCAATGCTAGGTGGACCTGCTCCTGCTGTTCAATCAACCCCTGCACTGAGTTTTGGTAGTTCTGGATTTGGATCCTCCTCAACTCCAGCATTTGGACAAGCAACTCCAAATCCCTTTTCAATGTCAACACCTATCAATCCATTTGCAGCAAAAACCCCAGCATTCAGTAGCTCAGGATTTGGGCGTCATCTACCCCTGCATTTAGCTCTTCACCTTTTGGATCTTCAAGTACAGCCAACCCCTTCAGTTCAACACCAGCATCAACTCCGTCTCTGTTTAATTCGAATCCAACATTTGGACCCAGTATTTCCCCTTCACCTTTTGGCTCTTCAAGTGCTGCTACTTTTGGAACATCAACTTCCCTATTTGGTTCTTCTTCAGCCCAAGGAACAACTCCTGCATTTTCTAGCTTAAGTTTTGGCAATACTCAGTCGTCTCCATTATTCCAATCAACTGCTCCTTCGCTTGGGCAGACAAGCTCTCCTTTTGGTCAGAGTGCCTCTACCTTTGCACAAAGTACACCAGGTTTTGGTCAATCAAGTATATTCAGTTCATCGGCATCTGGGTTTGGTGGGAACTTGTTCTCAAGTACACCATCGTTGCTAACTACAAGCAGTCCAATTGGATTTGGTCAGGCAACTGTAAGTTAATGAAGCTGTTCTTCGTCTTGCTATTTCTTAATGTGAAAAGTGATTACTTGAATATCTTTTTTTCCTTTGAATTATTTCACTAGGCTTATTGGGTTGTTTGGGATTAGTATGTTAGGGTCTATTATGTCAAACTTTGGTAAATGGTACTATTATTGATTAGTAGACATATGTTCTGTACTGTGTTTGTGCAAGCCTTCCAAACCATTTTCATTTGTGATTTTTGATTGTTATTTGGATGTCAAATATTGTTCTGACTAGTCTTGAAGCTTCTTGATGATTCTTAAAATGTGAAAAGGAATAGTAGATAGGGCAAAGTTTCTTATGTGGTGCAATTTTTCTCGTATTTTCTCTGGACCTCTCTTTATAAGATTTGATCATGTGAAAGGCTTTCCTTTGTTTTCTCTCTTTTAGGCTTCAAAGCTTTCTTTTCTTTTCCTTAATGGCCAATTTATATATCTGGTAGTGTTGACATTGGTTCAAGCATGACTATGATCCCTTTTTCTTTTTTTAAATTTTTTGTCTTGGGTGAGTTCTAGTTTACTTAATGTGCTTTAGCATGATTACTGGACTAGGATATGAGGTGAGTACTGGCCTCATGAGGGGTTTGACAGTTGCATCTAAAGATCTGATCACAACCCTGAAACATGGATCATGATTTTGCTTTGAGTTCGAAAGTTGGTGAATATATTGATTGATGTTCCAAAGTTTTCATATAATTGTTACTGCTTGGTGTTCAGTTTGGAGTTTACAAAGAAAGAATTTCAGAGTGTATACAATTAATGATGAACTGCAAAAGATATGGTTCTTGTAACTACCATGCTGCAAGAATAATTGGATATAAGTGTTAAAAACCTTGTAATTGCATTTCTGGTGAAGTTGATGGCTATGAAAATGAGAATGGCACTGAATTTACTTATGTCCAATTTTGGAATTTTGCTATCTACTTGCTGGATTGGGCAGGTGGTTTTTCTCCCAAGCTTTTCTTTAATCTTATTGATGTTATAGATTTCCTAATTGTTGCTCATTTTGAGTTCTCAGACGTTTTCATGTGATTTGCTGTTATGTGCCGTTTAATAACCTTTGAAGTCCCTTATCTTTGGTTAAAGTAGTTTGTGAAGTTTCTGAATTTTTTATTGACTTGCATAATCTTACTATTCATTTTGAATTTCTTGGTTGAAGCCTTCCATTTCTATGCCATTCCAATCAGTGCAGCCTGCTCAGAATACTGGTTCTTTTGGCTTTGGAAACTTTGGTCAGACAATGTCAGGTTAGTTGGATAAGAATACTTGAGTTTGATGTGGTGTGTTCTTGTTGTATTTGTATGTTTCAGAACATTTAAAATGCAATCATTGTTCTCGTGGACTCTTAACAGCTGGTACAAGTGGCTTTGGTGGCACATCACATATGTTTGGACAGCATACCTTTGCACAACCGTATGTAACAACTGTTTGGTTTTCTCTGTCAGATTTTTTCTTTTTCAACATTCAATTTCGTGGTAGATGAGGGTCACCTGTTAAATATACTAACGCATAACCTCTCATCATATCCAACCCTTGCTTGTGCAAAGGTCATCTCTTGATCCTCGATTTGTTCTTGAATTTATATTGGCTTGTGGTTAAAACATAGAAAAGCGTACTTAGCTACAGATGGACACGTTGCTGATACTGGTTAAGATGTTTGCCTTGTAGTTAAATATGATTGCCTAGACATTTTTTTGCTTTTGCTTTATTTACAAACCCTACATCTGGGGTATGAGATAACTCACATGCTTGTTGGTTTCACAGCTCAACTATTCAAAGCTCCATGGTTCCACAACCAGTTCTGGCTAATCCTTTTGGAACCCTACCAGCTTTGCCTCAGATGTCAATTGGTCGCACAGGCACTTCTCCTTCAATTCAGTATGGAATTTCTAGCCTTCCTGTAAGTTTACTTGTCCTAAAACAACCTACTGAAGAATATTTTAATGAACATTTTACTAGTTATTAGAACACGTGTGATTATTTTTGTAAATAATCACTAAGAAAAAGCAAATGGAGTTGATTTTTTGCATGTTAAAATTGAATGTGTTTCTTGAATAGGTTGTTGACAAACCTGCCCCTGTACGGATATCATCAATTTTGACTTCAAGACATCTTTCCCAAAGGCGGATAAGGTTACCTGCAAGGAGATATCACCCCCAGTCTGATGGTCCTAAGGTGGAGGTTTTTTGTTTGGTTAAACTGGCATGAGATACTTCGAAACCCCCCCAACCTTCTTCTTCCCCCTTTTTTTTTTCCTCTTTTATATGATCTTTAAATTTACAGTCAGGATCCTTGGCGTGGAAACTGAATAAGTGACTTTGTTTCTTTAAGCAGGTTCCTTTCTTCAATGATGATGAAGAGACACCTAGTACACCAAAAGCAGATGCCCTTTTCATTCCAAGGGAGAATCCTAGAGCTTTGGTGATTCGCCCAGTGGAACAGCAGCAATCTCAGATGAATCTTGGGAAAACTATGCCATCAAAATACACGTCTAATGCCACTCATGAGAATGGTAAAATACAACCTTTGTACATGCAAAAAGCATTTTTTTGGGCCTGCTCAGACAATTTATTTTTCTCAGATTGCCCTTATGGTTTCTCTAACTGTTTATGAATCAATGTACTAAGCTAATGCTATCATGAAGAACCGAATAATTCAAGGATATATTTAATGGAATTGACATTTGTACCGCGTTATGTAAAATTTACATCTACTGATTGCTTCTCCTCTAGAATTTCTGTATGTGCTGTATACAGCTGTTCTGTATATTGTGTATTGTTTAAATCATATGTAAACTTGTTTTGTGGAAGAAGAAATAATATAAGGTGCTCTCTTGGTAAAGTTGGCAGGGCTGATTCATTGTATTTTTGATGATAACTTAATGTTTTACAATAACTATGTTGGTCTAATGAAAACTAGGGGTGAATTTTATAGAAGGATGGTTTCTGTGTATCTGATAACTGGAGCTAAGTGTTACTGTTATTTGTTTCCAATGACACAAAACCTTTTTTTTTTTAATTGTTTCCTTTCTCAGAATGAAATCCACCAGAACTAGATAGGTATTTTGATTAGGTGGAGGATAAAATAGTAAGGGGGGCAATTTGTTTCTCTATAGATGAACTGTGAAGAGAGGTTACAGATGAACCGTGTGTATTCAGTCAAATGTACATTTTTATCATTGTCAGATGTTGTTGACTTTAGGTCACTAGTGTAAGACATAACAGAGTTTGTGAATTACAGTTTTTCTTAGGTAATTTGAATTCTTTGTTTACCATGTGGTGCATCTTTGGAAACTCTTGGACTTGGAAGTTCTAATTATAAAAATCTCATGTTGCATTGTACTTACTCAAAACTGTGGTATTAAATGATGACTTTTGTATCCCCCTTACATTCAAGAGAAATATTGATAGTTATTGAAATTTTCCTTCTGATATTTGGTTCGCTGTGGCCACCTTCAAAATTTAGCTAAATAGCGTTTAGAAGATCTTTCTTTTTAGCCCCTTGCCAAAAAGTGTATATAATATCAGTTCTCTGGTAAGGTAGTGAAGAACCTTTTGTCTGGTGCCACATTCTTTTTCTTAAAAAAGAAAAAAAAAAGAAATTTGCTTAGGTTGATAATTAGACTTTTGTGATCTCGAAAATAATTTTTTGCCAGAATATAGTGAGAATTCCTTCCTTTTTGACACAAGTTGTCATGAAAACATTAAATAAAGGTACTTTTGGAATTAAATAAATTAATGAATCCCTATTCAAGACAAGTTTTTGCAATTATTTCTTGATGATTGAATTTGTGTAGTTTAATGTCCCCAGGTAAAATTCCAGAAATTGTTTCTGCCCCATCCATGAATGGTTTTAGCACCAGGGATACAGATAGTAAGTAATTGAATTTTCTGTTACTATAACCTTTTGTGGCATGAATACATTAATGTAATATGTCGATCTTTCTATTTGTTTTACTAAATGGCCATTTCCCTTTCCTGTATTTCCCCTGTTTACACTTCTTCCAATGTCAGTATCTTGGGGAGTCTGTTATCAGACATTGAGTGAATTAAACTGTCATCTACATAAAATAAGTTCTTTGTAGATCAACACTGGCTCAGCTGTTTTTGTTTGCTTAGCTTGAAGCTTTCTGTGTATGTGTTTTTGTGACAAGTTTTGGACTAGATATGAGTAGTATATATTCATTTTCTTATGTTCAATAATGAGGAAAATTAGATTACAGTTTCAGTGGAGTGTGTGAGTTTTCATAAACTAAATGTGGATGGGATGTTTCTCTTCTCCTTTCAGACTTTGTTTTGCTTCCCCTTATTTTTTGGTTGGGAGGTGGGGTTTGGGGGAGAAAAGGGGGGTTGTGGGGTTGTGAGGTTATGCTTCAGCGGGGGCATAATGTTGATCAAGAATGGAAACTACCGCAAAGAGCTCAAGTGTGGTGATACTGGTATGGCAAGGTTTAATATTTTGAGGCTTAAACAGGAGTGGGTGGCATAGAGGTAGATAAGTTTCTTCATAATTTTAAGGTGCAAAGGCTCAATTGGTAGAACTTGATGACTTTCAAGTTGTGAGGTGCTTTTTACTGCTGCAATATTAAATTATACTCCCTCCAATTCCAAAAAAAGAGTCTAGTTTAAAAAAATTTCTTCGTCCCAAAAGAAGAATCTGCTTTTGAGGTAAAATTCTTGTATTACCCTTACTAATAATAACAATGTATAGCCCAAATTAAAAAGTAAGGATAAAAATGTAAAATTATACATTTAATTATGCATTTAGTGTGTTATACATTGTAACTTAAAAAAAGTTGTACCAAATCAAAAGTGAACTCTTTTTTTAGGATGAAGGAGTATTAGGAAGAAGTGTTGGAATATGCAGCAGCTTGACCTGGCCATCTCTACAGGCTAAGTATCTGATCAATGTTTTGCTACTGACACTTTCATGGATACTTATCATGCTGTGCTGTGTATGTCATCTGGATGTTGGTGATTGGGAACTGGATAGAAAAATGTTTGACATTAGTATGGCAGGATGTATAGTTTTTGCATCAGTTGATATAAGTCCCAACTTACAGTTCTTTTGTGATGCAGCTTTTCACTTATTTATATTCGGTTGGGCCGGTAATCAATGTCGTAGTGTATGATTTGGTGAATATCATAATTGAAGTTCATCTTGTTTACTTTAATGATTTTGGAAGGTTTCAATTGATTAGCTAGGAATCATAAACCGAGAATAATGTAAGTAAAAATAATTCTGTGTTAATCTGTTATTGCATAAATTGGCTAATTTTGCACACTAGAAGTTACATTATTACTTTTGGAAGAAGGCGAGGTTCAACAGAAGTCCTTCTCTTGTCTTTTCTTATTTCCTTTTAAATGTAGTCAATTCCTGAATTTTTGGAACTTTGCAGAGGATCCTGTTGAAAACAGCTCGGAGGATCAGGGGGGTCAGCCTGTCAAACAGAACCAGAAGCTTAATGGGGTTTCTGATTTATATAGTATTACTCTTACTGGTCACCGAGCTGGTGAAGCAGCTATTGCATATGAGCATGGTCCTGAAATTGAGGCGCTGATGCCAAAACTTCGCCACCCTGATTATTATACAGAGCCCAGAATTCAGGAACTGGCTGCCAAGGAAAGGGTTGAAAACGGATATTGCCAGCATGTGAAGAATTTTGTGGTTGGCAGACACGGCTATGGTAGCATAAAGTTCATTGGAGAGACAGACGTTCGCGGACTTGATCTAGAATCTCTTATCCAGTTTAATAATCGAGAAGTGATAGTATACATGGATGAGAGCAAGAAACCTCCTGTAGGACAAGGTCTTAATAAGCGTGCAGAGGTGACGCTCCTCAACATAAAATGTTTTGATAAGAAGACTGGACAGCATTATACCGAGGGGCCAAGAATTGAAAAGTATAAGGAGATGCTCAAAAGGAAAGCAGAGGACCAAGGTGCTGAATTTGTCTCTTACGACCCTGTGAAAGGAGAATGGAAATTCAGAGTTGAGCATTTTAGTACATACAGTCTCAGAGGGGAGGATGACAAAGAATCCTGGTATCTTCCTTAAAGAAGGAATCCAGGCTGACATGAACGTTAGAAATAGTACTGGTGTTGTATGGACTTCTTTGGTTCGATGCATGTGTACAGAATTTTTAGGCGCTTTTATGGTACTTGATATATATTTTGCATGTGGGGTGTGAGCTTGTTCTCCCATTATGGCGTTTTCGTTATGGCGTTATTTTTTTGAATCTTGGGTGGTGGCGGATTGTAGGTTAGACGGTGTTAACTTCGATATGGTCTTTGGTTACTGGTTTTCAGGTAATGGGGCTCAATTGTAATTTTGTGACTTCAAACTTGAGATTTGGAACTACGAATCCGGGGAATGGTTTCAAGTTTCTTGACGATTTTTTGTCCCCTCAACTATTTTAGGAAATGGCATTTTCATGTAGTTTTTTGTAAACGGAGTTTTTTTTCCCAAAAAATTGACAAAATAAATGTAAATGTCCATCATTTGTCTGCCGTCCTCTAGTATCTCCCAGCCGGGTTTTAATTTTTTTTTTTCTCTCCCCTGTCCCGTTGCCCCACATCCCCCTCTCCCCCACTCTTCATCCCATCCGTCCTCTCCTCCCCTGGCCGAACCCACTACTGCCCCCTTCCTCTTTACTCCCTCACACCCTCGGCCCACCCCTCCCTCTCCCCTCTCCTTGCACCCCTACTCCTTGGGTAGAAAAAGAAGAAGAAAAAGAAAGAAAATTTACATAAGGTAAATAATGTTTTTGTCGCACTCCTCTTCTGAATTTCCCCTTCCTCCTTCCTGCAATTCCAGCCTTACCCATACCCCTCCCTTTGGCCGTCGTCTACCCCTCCTCATCCAAATTTTTTTTGTTTCTCTTTTTTAACCAAAGGTTGGTTATATAGTTCGTCTTTTTCTTTTGCCTTTAATAACTCACAGATTTGGACAATTGTGGCTTGTCATCATGCTATTGTTTCAGGGCACACGTGATTTTTAATTTGGATGCATAGTATCAAACAATGACCTTCGTTAACTATTTGGTGCCTATGGGGAAATTAAAAAGGTGTTCATTTTGGCCTATTGCCTATTGCAATACTATTTTGGTTCTTGTTTCTGTTATGTTTATATATATATATATATATATATATATATTTCTAGAATTCTTGATTTGAATCTATGAAGTTGGATTATTAACGGAGGTCATTTTCTCATATTAGTTATTTAAATTGCCATTTTCTCTGATGAAACCCCAAATTCAAACCCTCCGTTACCTTTTGTTATGCTTATTGGAAGAGGATCAAGCTCTTAGAAGGCATTTTTTTTAACTAATCCCTTAAAGTCTACATCAAAATGTCGACTTCAAGGGAATTAATTTTTTTTAATCATATTTGAATTCAATATTTAGGTTATCGATTTCAGTATTTTGAGAAGATTTTTTAAATCATTAATATTTATTTAATTTTAAAAAAATAATATTTTAATATTTTACTCTTGTAAACGTGTTTTAAAGGGTAATTGTAAATTTCTCTCTCAACTATTACATGAGGGGTGGGAATCAGACATGAAGGGTGGGAAACAGAAAAAATGTTTACTTTCAAATTTTTTTTTAAAAATAAATTTATATGATATTTTTATTATCATAATTATGTATGGTGCGATAATAATTAAAAAGTAAAGGTAAATATATAAAATTATATATTTAATGATATATTAAATATGATGTATTTATTAATATAAAAAATTATATTCAATTTAAAGTTAATTCTTTTACATAGGGAAAAAAATTTATGCATGAACAGTGATTGTAGGTTACTGGTCGGTCCTGATTGTAGGTTAGACGGTGTTGCACTCCTGAAATTTGGCCAACTGCTCTGTCAACAGCACCGCTAAAGAGCATAGAGGGCATTTCAAATGAAAAAATTACGCCAGCTGAAAGCTTTAGAATGAAGGCCTGGGGAATTGTCAATTTGTAAAGGAAGGCAAGAGAACAACTAGTAGCAGTGCGTGGTGAGTAGGCTAATGCCATTGACAGGAGCAGCTGCTTCTTTATCGTCCTCTTAATGCCATTGACAGGAGCAGCTGTTTCTTCATCGTCCTCCTCCTCATCGATAAGGCTATGGAGAGCCGCGTTCCTAACTCTGAGGGACGAAACTCAAACCCTAGCATCTCTGCCACAACTTCATATCGCCAACATCCTCCGCCTCCTCAATCTTCTAATTTTCTCCCAATCGGACGACATACTTATAGCGGCTTCGAATCTGCCTTCTCACGAGGTAAAACACTACCTGGGAACTTACCTGTATATTTCTTTCTTTTGTGAGTCTCTGGTAAAAACTTATAGCATTGCCAAAGAGAAGCGCCTGTGGCCGCTGAGCCTTTTTTTTTTTTTTTGGTTTGGTTTCATTTAGGTTGAATCGGATATCGTGCTTCTGATGGAATTGGCACTGAATATTTCTGATTCCAGTGAGCTTGATGACGTGACACAATCTTTTATCCATCTATCTAAATTTGTAAGTAAAACGTAAAGATCCTTTAACAATTTGAACCTGTGCACATGTTCACACTAACAATGACTAATACGTGTAATTTTCGGCTAAATGCTATTTGTTTTACTGCATATCTAGTCAACATAGCGTACTGTTGGAATATCTCTCAGTATCTACTTCTACTTGCTAAGATTGTAACTTTATTAAACTCACAAATATATCACAACTAATTGCTGTAGGCAAAAGGGAATTCATGAGATATTATCACGACTAACATTTTTTTTTCCAAATTTCATTTTCTCTCATATCACAGGCCCCATTAATCCGTAGGTACAATTGATTTATTGACAATGTCTTCCTTGTTACTTATCAGTGTAAAACTCTACTATTTGGTCCCCATCATAGTTGCACCCTAGGATGTACAAAACAAGAATGGGACAAATCTCAAACGCAATCTTGCATATTCAAACAGTGCTTTGTTTATGAAGGTGTTCTATATTAGTGACAAGAAGGTAACATTGTGTGAGGGCAGGGTAGCAAAAAGTCACTTTTTCACTCTGATCTCTTACTTCCCACATTGTAGAACTACTAATCTCACCAGTTTGCTGAAATTCATCAAGACACTCTTGATTTCAGCATTGGAAGCTATAACTAACAATGAGTTACAAACGAAGGCACAAGGTTGTGCGATGCGTATACAGTTTCATCCCGAAAATGAAACCAGCCTCGCTCTAGGATTTAAATAAATTAGTGTTCTCCTCTAATTATTTAGAGCAAATACTTAGTAGAAGATGTCTTAAGTGAAGCTTAAAGGATAAATAGTACATGTAATACAAATTTCTTTCCCTACTAAACACTTTTATGCTCTTGAGCATTTGTAAGAAACTATGCAAATTAATCTTCTGCTGTTTAGCTCTCAAACATTGTAAGCGATTATGCAAAAATTACTTTGCTGCCACTTATACGGAGCCTCATTTGGGCTTAGGGTGTTAATGTGACAAACTGCGTCACAAAGAGAGTTGTGATAAAATGAATTTTAGGAAATCTCAAGTTTAATTCCTTCTTTTTCATGTTTTTATATTTGAATTTCCTCAGAAGATGCAAGGTTTGATTATCCTGGAAGTTGAATTGCTATTGCTACTGTTCCCATTATGTTTATTGCTAGAAAATGCATCATCATCATCCTCACCTTTATCCCAAACTAGTTGGGGTTGGCGGTTGATGAACCCAAAGACATAAATCCATAAAATAAATAGATATATAAATAGATAAATAAATAAATAAAAATGTTAAAACTATAAAGGGCAGTTGGGACCACTAGAGTTTTGCTCTTTCACCACACTAATAGTTTTCCTCCACTTTGTTCTACTACAAACTAGCCGCCAATCTATTTTCAACTCCATTAAATCTTGTTTTACTACTTTTCTCCACGTAACTTTTGGCCGACCTCTCCCTTTCTTCCCATCATACTCCTTATAACAAACTTATGTTCTTATCGGTGCATCTATAGGTCGCCAAAGAATATGCCCAAACCATCTCAATCTATGTTCTCTCATCTTTTCTGCCACCGGTGCTACCCAACTCTTTGTCGAATATCCTCGTTTCTTATCTTATCCATTATTGTCTTACCACTCATTCACCATAACATCCTCATTTCTGCTACTCTCAACTTATGCTCATGTTGTCTCTTTGCTGGCCAACATTCAGCTCCATATAGCATTGCTGGTCTTATAGTTGTTTTATAAAATTTTCCTTTTAACCTAATCGGGATTTTGCGGTCAGACAAAAACCCTGTTGCACTTCGCCATTTCATCCAATCTGCTCTAATTCTATGGTTTACATCTTCTTCAATCTTTCCCCTTTTTTGCAATATTGATCCCAAATATCTAAAAACATCTTTCTTGGGTACCTCCTGTCCGAGCATACTCACAGAATCTTCGTCTTCACATCTTGCCGTGTTGAATTCCCACTTCATATATTCAGTCTTATTTTGACTGAACGTCAATCCTTTTGACTCTAACGCGTTTCTCCATATTTTTAATTTAGCTTCTACCCCCGCCTTGGTCTCACAATAAGCACAATATCATCTGCAAATAACATACACCATGGCACCTCATCTTGGATATCCTTTGTCAACTCATCCATAATTAGGGCAAAAAGGTAAGAACTCAGAGCCGATCCTTGGTGTAAGCCTACTGTGATGGGAAAATAGCTTGATCTTCCATTACAAGTTTTCACGCACGTAGTAACACCATCATACATATCCTTGATAACCTCTACATACTTTGAGGGGACTTTCTTCTTTTCAAGTACCCACCATAGAACCTTTTTTGGGACCCTATCATACGCCTTCTCAAGATCAACAAATACTATATGTAGATCTTTCTTCTTTTCTCGATATCTCTCCATCAGCTGTCGTATTAAGAAACTAGCTTTCATGGTAGATCTTCCCAGCATAAATCCAAATTGATTTATGGAGACCTTAGTCTCTATTCTCAAACGATGCTCAATAACTCTTTCCCACAGTTTCATTGTATGGCTCATAAGCTTAATGCCCTTATAGTTGGCACAATTCTGGATATCCCCCTTATTCTTATAGATAGGCACAAGCATACTCTCCCTCCATCCCTCAGGCATCTTATTTGTTTGGAAAATCCTATTAAAAAGGTTAGTCAACCAACGTATTGCTACATCCCCTAAGCATCGCCACACTTCACTAGGGATCCCATCTGGCCCCAATGCTCTACCTGTCTTCATCCTCTTTAATGTCTCCTTAACTTCATGCTCTTTAATTCTACCCACAAACCTTCTGTTTGAGTCATCATAAACATCCTCCAACTCTATCCCACTTCCATCGTTTCCCTCATTAAATAGTTTGCTAAAATAGCTTATCCATCTTTTCTCAACGTCTACTTCTCTTACCGAAAGTTTCTGGTTTTCATCTTTTATGCATCTAACCTGCGTTAAGTCTTTACTTTTCCTGTCTCTTGTCTTTGCAAGCCTATAAATACCTTTTTCTCCTTCCTTAGTCTCCAATTGTGTGTACATCTCTGAAAAGACCTTACCTCTAGCCTCTCGCACAGCTTTCTTAGCATTGGTTCTCGCTAGTCTAAACTTTTGTAGATTCTCATCACTATGACATTTATATAAATGCCTGGAACACTCTTTCTTATGTTTAATTGCCTCCTGTACCTCTTCATTCCACCACCAAGTTTCCTTTGTTTGTTGTCCGTTCCCTTTGCTTTCCCTTAAGGTGCTCCTTGCCACTCTCTGAATGCAATCAGCCATCTCATTCCACATCACATTTACATCACCCTCCAGTAGCCACGGTCCTTTTTGCATAAATATTGAAATTTGTCCTCACCACTCTCTCCTCCTGTAATTTGGACAATTTAACAGGTTTCTATCCTTTATCTGATGTGTTCATTTGAGAGATAGTTAGCTATTAAAATCTGTGATGTGTGTGTGTGTGTGTGCGCGCGCGCGCGTGTAATTGTCGTTAAAATGCTATAAGCACATATCATATAAAGAGTCAAGACATCTTCTGCTGTGTGCTCAATTGTTTTTATCAGTTAATTTATATATTTTTGAAATATTCAGATCCGGAGCAGCGTGCCTTCTGTTGCTTTGGTCATGGATCCAGCAACTTTGGTTTTACCACTTGACTTCTTTAGGAGAGTATTAGAGACTTTTCTTGACAGAGCTAAATTGAATGGGGATTTTACTAGGAATGACGCTGTGGTTGGAGCAATTAATCAATGTTTAGAGTTTGTTAGGTACTTCTTCTGTTTATGTTTCTGTCTCTTTGTATCTCTCCTCTATAGCTTCAGTTAACATTTCAACCTTTTTTTGTTGTATGTAATACATGAAACTAGGCTCACTGTTTATGAGTTACTAAGGCTTGCTTCTCTTTTGCTTTTCTTTCCAGATTACTTTATGAGGTTTATCAGAAAAAAAGTTTATTATCAGGCTACAAACAACTACTAGATTTCCTTCATACTGTTGTTGCTTATTTTCAAGTGGTATCATTTTGTTCAAGTGACAAAATGAAAGTGTCAAAAAATCATTGTACATGGGAAGTCCAGAAAACTGCTTTTGCCATTATTGGAGAAGTATACTCAAAGGCTGGGCATTCTTTACAGGTTGACATTTGGCAATCAACAATTGAGGTGGGGATACTCCCTTGTGGAAAATCTGAGCTATGATTTTCTTGAATTCTAATGGATGCCATACCTATATTATTTGCTAAAACAGTTTTTCCTGTTTTGAGTTAGGTTCTCAGACAGGTGATGGATTTCTTAGCTTCTAAGGGTCCACTAAGGGAAGATAGTGTTATGGCCAAGTATCATGTTCTACCTCTAGAATATTTACTTCCTGAATTTTTTATCAATCAAATTCTGATTCCTGTCCTGCATAGGTTTTACTACTCGGTTCTGCATTGCCTTCACTTGGTTCTCATGGATCCTAAAGGATCTCTTTCGGCCCATGTAGGGATATGGCTTTTCTTTTGTTCACGGAGTTAAAGTTGTGTTATGTACCAAGATGTTATGTTTATTGTTTAATTCTTTGCTCACTTGTGGCTGATAAAATTTGGCAGGTTGCTGGTTTTGTTGCTGTGCTGAGGATGTTTCTAAGCTACGGTGTTGCTGGTAGAAATCATTGTATATTACCAGAGGCTGGTCGAGGAAGGAACCTAATTTTAGTCAAAAATCTGAATTTCAGAGAATCAAGTAAATCAGACTCCATTCCTTACAGGCCACCACACATGCGGAAAGAGTTGAAGAATCTGCATGTGAAAGATGAGCAGCCTCTTTCTTCTGTTGGACTTGGATTTTCTACATCTTGTCAAACACTTTCCGATTCAGATTACAGTGATAGTGATGGATCTGTACGAGATCTTAGCATTGTTCTTTTGACAAGACTAGATTAGCTGCCATTGTCTGTATACAGGTATGTCCTTGTCATGTTGTTTCTCACCATCCACTAATCTCACTGTGCTCCCGTAATTATTTAACTGTTGTTGATAACATATAATTAAGCATCTTGCAAGATTTTTTTAAATGTCAGTTGTTAGAGTGAAAGTCATTTGTATTTCAAATATGGAGGATGGTTGGGTGGAGTGAGAGTGAATTGTAGCTACTAACTTGTTGGATAAAATGTTCACTTAACTCTTTTGAATCTAGAGTACTGGTCTGTCCTCCATTTTATGGTTGACTTGTTATCTATTAGCAACATTACTGTGGATAGTTATCTCCTAAACTTTTTTCCCCTTGATTTTGGATCTGACAAAGATCTCTTTGTTTCTTTTGCTAGATGTGTTTTCATAATTTGTTGCTTGATTTGGCAATACTATTTGTCCTTTTATCCGTTTATTTAGGCTATGACAATGTCCTGTAAAAGAACATCTAAATTCTCATTTTCTCCAGAAATCTCTTTATTTGTTCTCAAGACTTTTAATCTCATTGCCACCTGTGAAAATATTAGAGTATTTTGATGCTATGTGAGGACAGGCTTTGCTGTCACCAGAGCAGAGGAGCAAACACAATACCATTAGAAGTAAAAAGGATTGGGAATGAAAATAGGATAACACAGAGAGATTTGCTAACAAATGAGAGTTGGAACCCATGAGATGTGCTAGAGATTAATGGTGGTTAGACGATGTATGGGAGGGACAGAGATTCTTTGGTGAAGCATGGTAGTAAAGCTTCAAGAATCTGTTTATTTGGTTTTAAGTTATACAAATTTAGCAAATTTAACTGTTGTGTTACAGAAATCTGTAAAAATTTTTCTCCTACTATAGTTATGAGCAAATAAGTGCTTTTGTTTTTAGCTGAAATGGAAATTCTCATAAAATTTTAAAAACTTCTTTACTTCTTAGTTTTTGAAGTGGAAATACAGTGTACGGGGTGTTAAGAAATTGCTGAATATGCACCCGAGTTATGTTCTGAAATTGTGTCATTTTCTTTTCTTTCTTTCCCTTTATAAGTGGTTGGATGATACAATATTTTTTCATCTTACTTTAAACTATCCAAAGTCCTTCTAAATTATAGCTGAACGGACACATTTTTTCTTGATACATCTTTACTTGTAAAAATGTGTTTTAATAAAAACGATAGTGAGATATGATCCATATAACCGACTCACATAGCAGGATAAAGGCTTAGATGTTATTGTTGTACAACTTTAATTGTAAAAGAAATTTGTATAATGAACAAGACTATGATTATTATTAATCAGTAGATAGTTGTTGGTAAAAGTTATGGGCTATTTAACCTTGTCAAAATTCTGATACTGTTTATTATTGAATTTGATTGAAGGATCTTTGTAGAGCTGATCCGAAAGGTTTTACTACCCAATGGACAATGCTTTTACCCCGTAGTGACATTTTACAGCCAAGGTGAAATTACTATTCTACTGTGCTTATGGTCTGTGGGTCTCAAATTATTAAATTTCTCTCATTTCTTTCATTTCTTTCATTTCTTTCATTTCTTTCATTTCTTTTGTCATTATAAATTGTTTTTGTTACTTATTTGCAGGAAGTATGAGGCAACCTTGATGAGTTGCCTACTATTTGATCCTTACATTAAGGTGTGGCTTCCTTTGTTGCATAATCAATAAAAGTGCTCTATGATTGCTGATGAGTTGCTTTCTCTGATATTTGAGAAACTTTTAGACTTAAACACTTTTTTGATGCCTAGGTACGGCTTGCGTCTGCTGCTGCTATTGCAGGAATGCTGGATGGACCTGCATCTGTTTTCCTTAAGGTTGCAGAGTTTAAAGATTCCACCAAGCTTGGATCTTTTACAGCACTTTCTGTCTCCCTTGGACAGATCTTAATGCAGCTTCATTCAGGTTAAGTGAACAGTATCCATCTTATTTTTGGTTTCAAATAATCTAGCTGACCGCTAAACTATACCATTCATATACATATAGTCATCAGACCTCCCCCACACCCCCTCTCCAAATAAGAACCCTTAACTTCTGAGGTGTCCATATGCTGCTCTTCTGTTAATTTGGCTGGTGCATACAATTATTTCCATCAAGTTGAGCATCATTAGTGTCATGACTGAAGCAATCCAGTTCTTTTTGATGGAACAAGGAACAGAGAGAACTACTTGAACAAAAAAAAAGAACAAATCCCTAGTTGTAGGGATAGAAAGACAAAGTCCTTTCCAGATTATTGAAAGCTGAATTTTTCAAAACATATCAATCAAGCTACTGAACCTCTCATATATATATATATATAAATCATACATAAGCATTAAAAATATAAATCATACAAATCTGAAACATTAAAAATTGGACTGATTTGAATGTCATCTGGAAGGTCCACCACATAAGCATTCGGACTAATTTTCTTCAGAATATGACATGGCCCAATCTTTCTTGGCTGTAATTTGTGATAAGCTCCCTTAGGAAACCTCTCTGCAAATAAACCATCCCTTTATCACCTTTAGTAAATTCTTTGAGTCTATAATGCTCATTTGCAGCTTCGTTGTGTTGTTCATTGCTAGATTAAATAGCTTTGTGGACCTCATTATGAATCTGCCTCACATGATCTCCATATGCTTCAACTTCTTCATTTACTTGAGGTTTTACTGGTAATGGAACAAGATTCAGCAAATGCTGTGGCTTGTGACTAAGCAACCTTAAAAGGAGTACTTTTGGTTATGCGATTGACTAAGTTGTTATATGCGAACTTGGCTTGTGGCGATACTAAGTCCCAAGTTTTTACATGATCCCCCACACTACTACGAAGCAAATTATCCATGCTTTTATTGACCACTTGAGTTTGTCCATCAGTTTGAGGATGAGCTGTACTAATCTGATTTAGAAACTAAAAGCAAATAATCCTAATCAGAAAATTGATTCTAACTACTTCGCATATTTTCTAATCCCAAAATATTCCCGCATCACTTTTTCTTCTTTTTCAAAACCCTTTTTGGTGCTGTTTTGACAGAACAAGAATCCAAAGGCTACAAAACGGATAATGCACATAACCCAACTCTAGGGTTTAGGGAAAAAAAAAACAGTGAACCAACTTTGAATTTTATTCCACAATAAACAAACCGATGTATGTTGTGTCCTCTACACCTAATTATGGGAGAGTCATAGGTCTTCTGGGCTGGAGAAAAAACTCGTCCATGAGTTTGACTTTGAATTTTGCCTCGATCAAAAAGAAATCCAGCCAAAAATTTCCATGGTCTCCTGCTTCGTGTTCTCCAATAGCAAGCATGAAGAACCCAAATTTTAGTTTTTCAACTCTGAAATCTCTCACTTTGAATGAATATTTAGCAACCAATTTTGAAACAAAGTTCAGATCACCGACTATAGTTTGCAATCTGAGGTCATTGCTTCACTTGTTGGCAAAGCTTTTCTAGTCAAACTAAAATCATGTTCACAATGACTAAAATTATGTCCTCTAGCTACAAATTTTTGTTCTACTGAAAAAATCATAAGATAACCAAAGTGTTGGAATTATGTTCTCTTGATGTTCTGATGTATTCAAAGGATAAAAATCAACATCCACTTCATATGGGTAAATGTCATAGATTGGTGGATTGTTCCAATCTATATCATGCTTTTCCTAAGGATCATTATCTGATCCAGTTAAGAAAAACTCTTCTCCATGACAACCTTCCGATGCATCTGAAGAGTTAAAACTACAATCTTGAATATCAGCATCAATTCCCAAAGTCTTTTGGTTCATGAGATTTTCAATTTCATCCTTGACACAACCTTCCAATTGGTGTAAAGTGATGAAGCTCAATTTATCCCAAGTTACTAACATGGATGAATTGAGCTGATTAAATAGATTGGTGGATTTGATTAATTGCTCATGGATGGATTGCTCTTGATGAACTGTCGTATTAGGATTGGCAGGGATGAACTGCCTAGATAGAGTTGAGAGAGATGAACCAACTGCATAAAATGGCTAATT
Source organism: Gynochthodes officinalis (assembly GCA_020080225.1). Classification (NCBI taxonomy): domain Eukaryota; kingdom Viridiplantae; phylum Streptophyta; class Magnoliopsida; order Gentianales; family Rubiaceae; genus Gynochthodes; species Gynochthodes officinalis. The sequence continues at coordinate 35,530,270 of CM034622.1, read as the reverse complement.
TAGCCACTTACAACACAGGTGTTGGAAAGACAACCTAGGGTAGTAATTCTCCAAGGAGTCTACTACAACGTTTAAGTTAGTATTATTGTAGAAGAATTAAGAAAATATGTAGAGAAAGAAAGTAAAGTGGAGAAGGTAAGTTTTTTCCCCCCTTAGCTTTGTCTCTGAGGGGGTATATATGGTACCGCTGGTATGTAAGGATGACATGGGTAATTATAATATTGATACACGTGCTGTATTGATGAGTGTGCTGTGTTAACAAGCGTGCTGTATTAATGTGATACCTCATAGAATAATATGAAACAATTATACACTCATCATAAAGGGTCTAGGGAAGCTTTTGGCATCCTTCTTCACACTTCTGCATGGTGATTACGCTCTAGGTTTTGAACCCGTTCTGTAAGTTGTTCAATTACCTGTTGTAGTTCATTGATTGGTCTTGTTGCTGATTAAAGTTCCACCTAGGGCTCTGATACCAAAATTGACTAAACAAGAACCAAAAATCTGCAAAAGGGGGCAAAACGCCACTCGGGGGTTTAGGGAAAAAAAGAGAACTAACTCTGAATTTTATTCCACAATAAACAAAATAAAAAAAAACTTATGTATGTTCTAACCTATACACATATTTATATGGGAGTCCTAGCCTTTTTAATTTCCAATTCTACATACAATTATGATTTGGAAACTACTGAAAGACTAAAATTTTCCTAATTATATAAGTTTCTATTTTTATTTTCCTTTGAATGTATGCTGTCCTGCATCGTGTTTTCTTCCTGCAGATGCAGTATTGATTCTATATTCTTGACTTTTCCATTCGTTTCTCCCAGATTGATGTCACTCATGATCCCAGAGATTTGGTGTCATCGATTTATTCCAAACAAATACTTCTACAATCATAAAACACATAATTGTTCTTATCATCTTATTTAGTCTTTTGGGTTCACTCAAGGGAATACATGATATAGAACCAGAGAATCATGGATGCTAATTTGATGGGACAAGAACTAAAAGACTTCAAACAGATATGAAACAAGAAAAACCTAGTTGTAGGGATTTTTAAAACAGGGAACATCTCTGAATTTTAGTTGACAGTAAATATCACAAAACTGCATTGATTTCGGCTTAAAACACCTATTTGTAGGATAGTCCACCCCTTTCAGTTTCTTTATTCCAAATACAGTTCTAATTTGGACACATAAAATACCTCAAATTTCTAAAAATCTTAAACTTTCCTAATTTTTATTCCTCCTGTAGTGCATTCTGTCCTGCATCATAATTCTTGGATTGGAATGAGCGTAAAATAATTTTAGTAAATTTGTTGGATATTTAATGGAAGAGAAGTAGGATAGAGACTAGAAATGCCAGGCAGGGTTGGGTGATGCTTGCCTGCTGGTGTTAAGCTGTAGGTTAAAGATTGAGATTATCTATTGATTGCTTGCAGGGAAATGGAGGAGGAAGGTTGGTGCGTGGTTTGGGACAATTGTAGCTTTCAATGTGAAAACTAAGGATTGTGGACAGTGTTTTAGCGTATAAAGAATAGCTTGGAAAAGGCTAAGACCAAAAAAAAGAAAAAGTTGAGAAGAGGCTGGAAAGTTTCTTTGTTTCCTTCTTCTTCTTCCTCTTTTTTTTTTTAATTAATTAATTTATTTTTTAAATTGCTAATTGTTTCATTTTATGTTGTTATTCCTAAATTTGATTTTAGACCCTTGGAGAAAGTAGCCAAACTACCAGAAGTTTAGGCTTCTAGAGGTTTGGTGGCTAATGTGAAATGGAAAAAGGTTCAGTGACTAAGGGTACTTGATATGTATAGTTCTGTGCGTAGTTTTCAAAATTCCGATCCGATCCTATCGATCTTATGATTTTACGATCCAAATTTACTAAAACGATCTTAATTCTAATTACTATCCTATCTTATTATATGAATAAAGTATAATTAAATTTATTCAAAAAAACTTTCTATATTTAAGTAAAATTAAGATTTATCATTATATAAATAATTTAATTAGTTTAATCATACTTTTATTAGCTTTTATTTATAAATAAATAAATTTGACATAAATGCCTTCGACTGCGATAATAACTGAAATATTGAAAAAAACATATAAAATGTTATAAAAAATAAAAATTGAAGTAAGATCATTTAATTATAAACTATACATAAATTTTCTACATATTCATTCATATATTGATTAATAATTCTTTTAAAAATACTTTATAAATTATATTTTCTCAATTTTTTGGGCAGATTAAGATTTTACGATTTGATCTCACTGATTCGATTCTCCTACACTAAATCAATTTTGTGTAGGATCCTGATCCTATAAACTATGGTTCTATGGCCTCTTATGTACTTTGCCCTTTTATTTTTGATTCTATGGATTTGCTATCTCACATTTAGATAATAATAAAGGTTTATTTGACTCCTTTTTTTTTTGTTTTTTTATATTGTCAACAACATACAACTAACTTTTCATTTCTTGATGTGCTTGAATAGGTACTCTTTACTTAATTAAACATGAAACACATAAGGGAGTTCTTGCTTCGTTGTTGAAAGTTCTGATGGGTTTGATACCGTCCACCCCGTAAGAATCCTTTTCTTGAGTTGAGCCTTCTAATTCCTAGAACATGGATTAATTGCTAATTTCTTTTTCTTTCCTTACTGCTTTTTGTCACCTTTTGAAACTGATATCTCTATCTCTATTATATAAAGGGAAAAAGTTTGTTAGTTGGTTTCAATATAAGTATTATAAATATTGAGGATTAAATTGTCTTTTTATTTACCTGTAATATTAATATTTAGTAATTAAAAGATGGCTACCCCCAAAAAACCAAACTCTGCCTTGCGTAAAGTTGCCAGAGTACGATTAACCTCTGGATTTGAAATCACTGCTTATATACCCGATATTGGCCATAATTTACAAGAACATTCTGTAGTCTTAGTAAGAGGGGGAAGGGTTAAGGATTTACCCGGTGTGAGATATCACATTGTTCAAGTTCTAAACCTTACAAACTTTTAACAAGATTATCTACTTACTGTCTGTTAATTTTTAGTAATTTGAAAATGGTTAAAATTCTTATTCCTTTTAATAAAGTCAAGTTATATATATTTGTATATATATTTGGTGCCTTGTGTTTATATAGCAAATTTTTTTCCCTTTAAATACTTTTTGGAGCTAAACTACATAGCCAATGAAAGATAAATCTATAAATTCAATAGTGTGTTTGTTTATAAATTTAATATTTTTCGGAGTGTTAATTTGTGACCTTTACTATATTTAAATAAATCTATTTATTGATAAACGTTTAGCTAGGTCACAATCTTTTGCAGTAACATTCTTAATATTTTGTCACCTCCCTCTATTTTTTTCCCTCGTTTTCTATGCCAAAATTGTATGTTTCTTATCCTATATTTTTTGTGTAAGATTTGATTTTCTTTGCTTTCAATTGATTGATAAAAATATTTTAATTTTTAAGGCCAATTGCAACAAAAGGGGTGAATTAGAAAATTATGTAATTGTTTGCGATAATAATTTTTGATATCTTTACATAATATAAAAATATGTATCAAAAATAAACTGAAATACATATTTGTTAGTAATAAAGCTCACAATTATAAATGTAAAGAGGCTTTGTATAAGTTTTTATTTAATTTTATTTTCAATTAGTCGACAAAATTATTTTAATTTTCAAGACCTATTACAACAAAAATGTGAGATTAGAGAATAATTTAAACACTTCATATAATAAATTTTATTATCTTAAAATTTTTGGAATTTTACATGTTCATGATCAAGTTTTGAATTGTGTTATTTGTATTGTGTGATTATTTCCTTTTTTTCAGTCATTTTTCCATTTTATTTTTTAATATCTATGTGATTAAAATAATTATTTTACTTGATTATAGAAATACATCAAAATTAGAAATGAAAACTATACTTTATAAAATCTAAAATAATAATTTTTTAAGAACATCTTTTTGTCAACTATTATCATTTAAAAGGAAATATGTAAAAATTACTGGTTAAATTTTACATATTTTAATTTTCTAAATTTTCACTTAATTTATAAGTTTAGCATCTTATAAATTCTATATTTATTAGCATGTACCTTAAAGAAAAAGTATGAATTTGATTAATTGGTATCTATGTATGAGTTAGACGAGACTAGAACTATTGGCCATACCTAATTTACGATTATCAAAATTGCTATTAAACAATAGTTAGAATTGATGTGTTTATTGTCATTTATAATTTCATTCTTTTTTATCCATATATTATGGTGTTTATGTACTCACCAACTAGTTTATTATTATTTATTTTTTTGGCCAAATTCAAGTTTTTGATACAATTGCAAATTACAACATTTTAAATTGTTTAAAAACAATAAATTGCAGAAATAGTATGTTGGACATCTTAATAATTCAATTTTCATTGGTATGTTTTTCCATAATTAATTAACTGCTTTACTCTTTTCGTAGTAATTTTTCTTTATTAGAATTTTGGCAATAATATCTACTTTTCCCCCCCGAATTTGACATACCTTTTTGTGCCTTTTGAGTTTTGGGGCACTGTGAATTGTACTTTTGTAAGATCATTTCACATTTATTTATAAGAGTTTGAGTCTTTTGTTTTATGATTTTTATAATTGTTTTATATTTTTATTTCTAGGGATTAATCATTCATTTTATCTGTATATAGTATTTCAAAAGATTGTAGTGAAATATATAATATAGAATTATGATAAAAGTCAAACTTACTTAGTTTTATGATTTATATGCAAAGAGTTTATAATTTAGAGTTTTGCATTTTACACTATTTTTTAAAATTATAATAATTATTTAGTAGTTTTATTTTAAAATATGTTTCTTATCACAATCTATGAATTCATTATCTGATACTTTTGTTCAACAAATATTATTTAATATTTTTATTAATTTTAATTGTTTGAGAATATCTCTTTAACATTTTTTTGTTTTCCCCCTAAACTTTTAGTGATATATATTTGACAAATCATCAATAAAATTACTGGACATCCTGCTCTAGTCCTCAATAAATCAAGATTATTGTCTTCTTGGGTGGACAATTATATCATCATTGAAAAATAAGTTAATTACTCACATAAAGTCAAGCTTATGTAGTGAGTTAATTACTTCTTTGTCAGTGTATCTTGTCCACTACTTGAATCTACTTTGTTGGAGCAACCATGAGGACCATTATTTTTTACAATTAGACTACTTTGTGCATTTATCTGCACATTTTATTTTGTGTGTTCATTTCATCTAGTGTTGCTCAATAACTCTACAGGTAAGATGAACTTTAAAAATTTATTGTGACTTTGAAATGATTATGCAGCTATTCAAGAATGCCTGTGGAGTTGTTGCCAACTGTGATTTCTTCAGTTCAAGTAAAGATTGAAGATGTCGTTTCAGTTCAGAATGATCAGACTAGCATACTGGTTAGTGTCATAATACTGCATTTGGAATCTTCGAAATTGGTAGAGACCTCTTATTGTAATGAGAGAGCTTAGTCAAGATATATAACCATTTTCTGTAACTTTTGGAGTGTTCTTGGGTTTGATGTTTTTATCTCTGTATATTTTCACTTATTCATTAAGGGTTATAGGGGTGAAGCTTTGGTCCATTTGGAAACAAGTTTTAACAGATTGGATTTAGGCTTAAGGTTTATCAGATGTGATGGTCTCATGGATACTTGAAAGCTTGCTTGAATGTCGTCAAGATACTTCTATATTTAACTTGTAAAATGCAAGTAAAAGATTTTGTTCTTTCTATTTAGTATACTAGATATTAGTTGGAAAATCTGTTCACCCACCTGTCGGTTTTGTCCAACATTATCCAGCTAAGCATAAGGAAATGGGCTTTTGGTGATGGTCAATGTCTATTGATTACCCATTCTCGATTCCTTGGGGCCCATCCTCAAGCAAATGGCCTCTTCTTACAAGTATTGGAATTTTACTATTTTAGCTTTTCAACCAGTAAAAGTTATAGATGCTTAAGTATAGGTCTCAAATACCAGCACTCTGGCTGGTTAGGTACTGCCCATCTCTTTTGTTGCCCTGCTTGTATCAAGCTATTTTGTATGACTCTTAAGACTAAATTTCCACCACAGAGATTTATGTCTACTTCAATGAAATATTTTGGGAATCGTGAACTTCCTTGTTCACTAACTGCTTCTGCAAAGTCAAGTTTTGGACTACATGAACTCACCAATTTTGATTTCTAGGTGTTTTTGTCGCTATTTTGTCCTATTTCATTATGATATCACTTTTGGCTCAGTTGACTTTCCATATAGTTTTAAATCGTTGAGGCTATATGAACATATTTCACATTCCCAGTTTATTTTACTTTTACAGGCTGCTGCATCAAAAAGTTTATTTCATTTAGTTGGAGGTTTATCATTATTTTTGTTCTTTTCCCAAATGGATACTATACTTATGATCTATTCTGAAGTTTACTATAAATAAAAGGCCTAGGCTATACTAGCTGGGGCAGGCGAGTACATTAAGTAGTATTACTTAGGAATATGTGAAAACCTTTTAGATTGATATGTAAGAAGTTGATTTCATGATTGATATTTGGTGAAAAGTACGTAAGTTAGCTTTGATTCATTTAACTCTCTTTGCAGAATAGTTACAAATTTGTCATGGTAATTGGATGGCAAATTTATAGAATATAGTAACTGATTTTTCACTTAAAGTTCGTGGATAATTAAAATATTTCTTATTCTCAAAATTTTCTTTACTCGCATATTTATTTAAAGATTACGTGTTTATTTTCAGGTTTTTGTCATGACATTACTGTTAATTTCTTGATTGTGTTTTTGTGTATCTTTTCTTTTTAATTCCTTTTAAAAATCACATTTTGACATTTCTGAAACTAAATTAATTTCATGATAGAAAGATAAAAATGTTACCATGTTGTGCTAGTAGTTCTTTTGTTGACATATTCTGTTTAATTTTTCTTATTCCTTAGACGACTAACACATACAAATGCATCATACTTTCAATGATATCCCACGTTCATCCTTACTGCACATATTTGATGAGGGATGTAGATCTTGGATCTGGCATTACCCATTAAGGAACATACTCTAGTTCTGAAATGCATTTTCCCTCCATCTTCCATGTTAATTCTGCCTTGTACGTCTTTCTCCTGCACACTCAAATGCATGTAAACAAGCAAGAAAGGTGCCTCATGCTGTCTTCAATCTGTTTCACTTCTAGGCTGCTGCTATTGATTGCTTGACAGTAGCTTTGTCTGTCTCGCCTCCTCCAGTTCAAGTCAAAGACATGCTTTTAGAGGAAGTAGCAACAGGTTAGCTTACTATCTTAAGTAATTAGCTCTTGTGTGGCTTATGACATTTTGGAGGCTTATGTTGCATACTCTTAGGAGCATTTATTTATTATAGCATGTATCTTAGCAATTACTCCCTTCGTCCCAAAAAAAAAATTCACTTTTCATTTGGTACAACTTTTTTTTTAAATTATAAGGTACAACACACTTGATTCATACTTTTTAATTTGAGTTATACATTGTTATTATTAGTAAAGGTAATACAAGAATTTCACCCCAAAAGTGGACTTTTTTTTTTTAGAGACAGAAAATTTTTCTGACCAGACTCTTTTTCTGGGATGGAGTATTTATTCTCTAACCATTTTAGATTTTGCAATAGCTTATGGTTGGTCATAGGTAATGCATTTTTTAAAAAGAAAGAGGACTACTTAATTACATTTAAGAGTGGTTCTAATAAGTCACAAATTGATTATTGAGTGAATTACATCTACTACTCCCGTGGTTTGTGGAAACTGCCAATCGAACCCCAAAGTTTGGAGAAATTATGAATACCTCCTTAAATTTGATAAATTTATAACATTTAGCCCCAACCATTAGTTGACTAACGTTGACCATCTACTCTCGACCAAGTCAATGGTTAATTTGTTTGAAATTCTTAAACTACCTTTTGAACTATATTATTTGAATTACATTTAAACCCTTGAGGTTTGTTTTAATTACAAAATGGGCATTGAGGTTTAACAAAATAGGTTTCTCCCTTCTTTTTGCTTATTTAATTAGTGTTACAAAAATGTTGATAACAACTACTGATAAATAAAATTTGGATATAATTTAGACAATTCTCTACACAATTTAACAATATAACATCTTACCAAACTAGATATAAAGATTAATTGTTGCAATATTTTATTATGCTTATTTTTTCATTTCCATTCAAATAATTTAAGTTTAGTCTAATAAATATAATTCTTAGTTTTACGATCATTACATCAAATCATAATAATCAAAATAATTCTTAATTTTATGACTATTACATCAAATTCTAATAACTAAAAAAAATACAATAGATTTAAATAAATAATTATTTCTTAAAAGTTTATAGAGATACACAAATAATAAAAATAATCATTTAATCATTTAAAGAGACAGTAGTGCTAGATTAATATTGAAGGTGTAATAAGAAATTTAGAAAATAAGTTTTTCAAATTTGAAGATGATGAAATAGTAATATGGTAAGAAAAATATTAATTCTATTATTCAGTTTTAAAAAATTCTGAAGGTACGTATTGATATTATATTCTTATTACTTTTGAATTTATTGGTTTATGATATAAAATAAGACTATAAAATTATTCCTCATGAAAAGAAAAGAAAAGAAATACAAAATAAGAATATAAAATAAAGAAATAGAAGTTATTAAATTTTATTTAATAAAGTTTTAAAACTTTAAGGGTCATTTTGTAATTAGAATAAACCTGAAGGGGGTATATGTTATTTTTTTAGACTGTTTTTTTTGTCCTTTCACTTATTCCATTAGTTGACTTTAATGGTCGTTAGGCCAAAGGGGGTATTGGTAGTTTCTTCAACTCTCGAGATTCGATTGGTAGTTTTCACAAACCACAGGGGTAGTGGATGTAATTCACCCTTGATTATTTTCTAATTAGAAATGGTGAAAGAAAAACATGCAAAGATTGTAAAGTAATTCTTGGAGAAGCCTCACTACTAAACATAGGTCGATAGTTTTTGATATGAGACTTGATGATAAAAAATTTAAAAACAAGTAACCCAATATCCCTAAGATTAAACGGTAGTTCTTAAAAGAAAGAGATTTTTATAAAAGTCTTATTAGACTCTATCAATTGGAATATAGAAGAAGTATAGAGTACATAAGAAAAGGTAATTAATCAAATAAAAGCAACCGCGAAAAAAGTGTTGGGAGAGTCAAAAGGCCATACGCTGAATAAAGAATCATAGTGGTGGAATCAAGAAATTCAACAGAAAGTAGATGTAAAATGGGCAAGTTATAAAACTTTATATGCTTGTAAAAATGGTAATAATATTGAAAGATACAAAATTGTTAAGAATGAGGTAAGAAGAGTAAGAAATGAGGCAAAGACGAAAGCTTTTGAAAATTTTTATAAAAGATTCGGTACTAAGAAAGGAGAAAAATATACATACAGGATGGTAAAAATTAGGGAAATTAAAAAAATTAGGAAAACAAGATATTTAACACAAGTTAAGTGTATAAAAGATGAAACTAAAAATGTTTTAATTGATGAGAAAGTAATAAAAGATTGATAGAAGGAATACTTTTATAAACTATTTAATGAAGTCGATGAGAATGAAGTCATACTAGGTGATTAGAACAATATTAATTAAAAAGAACTATAAGTAATGAAAAATGGTATAACAGTGGGTCCTAACGATATCTCAATCGAGGTATGGAAGTATTTAGGAAAGGTTGGTATTACATGGCTAACAAATCTATTTAAATTAATTATGAAAACTAAGAAAATGTCTAGTCAATGGAGATTAGTACTTTTATATAAGAATAAGGGAGATAGACAAAATTGTGTAAATATGGGGTATTAAATTACTAAGTCATACTATGAATTGTGTGAAAGAGAAAGAAAGAAAGTCATAAAAAGAAGATTGAGAAATGAGTAATAGACAAGTTTGTTATATAAAGTTAAATGAAAATCTATGTTTTAATAGAAATCAATAGCAGGATATGATTTATGCAGCCGACCCCACATACGTATATTTCTTTCTGTTATTTGCTATTGACTTGTATGTCATTTTTTAAACTTTGGCCAATGATATCATAAATCTGCTCTGATGGCTAGGTTCTTTTGAGCTGCAAAAGAAATCTGGAATACTATCAGTCTTATTCCGATGTTCAGAACCTTTGACCTGCCCATCAGTATGCTTTGAATCTCTACAGGTAATATCTGTCATAATTTGACAATTGTATTTCCACTTCTTAAGGATATCAAATTCTAGGTGTGTGATTTTCCTTATTGAAATGGATGTTTTGTGGCTACAACCATTAAAATAGTTACTTGCACTGGCCATATGACAGTGTGCATTTGTTGATTATGCTATGGTTTCTTGAGAGATTGACTCCTCTGTTGGAATAAAAGATGATAGGTTAACTCTAACTCTTATGCTCGGAGTAAACTTTTGACAATGGGAGCAATCTAGGTACAGATTGGTGGCTGGTCTGTGAAAGATATCTTGATGCAGCTCAAGGGTTCAAGTTGAATGGATCTTATTAACTCGTTTTGGCGTTAGGAAGGCAGAAAACTATGAGTTTTCCCTTTTTTTTAAAAAAAAGTTAGAAAACTGAAATCAATAATTAAATTGTAGGAAACATAATTAATCTTTGGAAATCACTCCTAGAACCCTTCAGCGTCACACCTAGGGACCTTTAGGCATCACACTTGAGGAAAAGTTGTATCACACAGCCTGTGAAGAAGACAAATTGTCAGCAGAAATTTTATTAACTCAAAACTCTTAATTTCTCCTCTAAAGAGATACATTATTTATACTCTACAAAACTGAAAACAACTTAGATTAGGATTTCTAATTTATAGTAAGATTTAGTTTAAATCCAATTCTCAATAGGATTCATCTTCTTAGGGCCTGTTTGATAAAATTGAATGCTTAAATTTGAATGTTGAAGTGATTAAATTGAATGCTTATATTTTAATTTTGAATGTCTGAATCATGATGCTGAATCAATTAATACTGTTTGATAAACATTTAATTTGAATGTTGAATTACACAAATTATAACATTTTGCCATTCTATTAATTTTTTTTATTTATATGTACAAATATTAATTTTTTTTAAAAATTAAGCATCAAATATTGAGAAGAAAGTTTCTATGGTGGGTATTTGAGAAGAAAAAAGTACCTTCAAAGTATGTAGAGGCAATCAAGGATATGTATGATAGTGCTACTACATGCGTGAAAGCTTGTAATGAAAGATCAAGCTATCTTTCAATCACAATGGGCTTACACCAAGGCTCTACTTTGAGCCCTTATCTTTTTGCCCTAGTTATGGACAAGTTAATAAAGACTATCCAAGATGGGGTGCCTGTGGTGTATGCTATTTGTAGATGTTATCGTGCTTATTGATGAGACCAAGGCGGGGTAGAAACTAAATTAGAATTATGGAGAAGCACGTTGGAGTCAAAAGAATTTACGTTAAGTCGAAATAAGACCGAATACATGAAGTGTGAGTACGACACGACAAGACAAGTAGACAAAGATGTCGTGAGTATGCTCGGACAGGAAGTACCCAGTAAAGATGCTTTTAGATATCTGGGATCAATACTGCAACACAGGAGAGAGATTGATGAAGATGTAAGCCATAGAATCAGAGCAGGTTGGGTGAAATGGCGCAGTGCATCAGGTTTCTTGTGTGATCGCAAAATCCCAGTTAGGTTAAAAGGAAAATTATATAGAACAGCAATAAGACCGGCAATGCTATATGGAGTTGAATGTTGGCCAGCACAAAGGCAACATGAGCATAAGTTGGGAGTAGCAAAAATGAGGATGTTAAGGTGGATGTGTGGTAAGACAAGGATCGATAAGATAAGAAATGAGAATATTCAACGAAAAGTTGGAGTAGCACCGGTGGAAGAAAAGTGAGAGAACATAAATTGAGATGGTTTGGGCATATTCTTCGAAGATTCCTAGATGCTTCGGTAAGAACAAAAGTTTGTCATAAAAAGTATGATAGGAAGAAAGGGAGAGGTCGGCTGAAACTTACGTGGGGGAAAGTAGTAAAACAAGATTTTGGGGAGTAGGAAATAGATTGGCGTACAGTTTGTCTTAGAACGGAGTGGAGGAAAGCTATTAGTGTGGTGGAAGAGCAAAATCTATATTTTCCTGACTGTCATTTCTAGTTTTCGCCCTTTTATCTTTATTTTTCTATTTCATTTTATAACTATTTATTTTCCTCACTTTTTTTTTTGGGTTCATCGATCGCCGATCCCAACTAGTTTAGGATAAAGGTGATGTTAATGTTGAAGCATCAAATATTATTCATGAAAATATGTAAAAGATATAGTCTATCAAAATAATATTTAATACAACAAATAAAACTAAAAATAAATAAATTAAAATTTATTAAACCTTTTTAAAAAAAAAAAAACTTTTGAAAATATTTGCTAAAAAAAAGAAAGGAAAGAGAGTAATATAAAAAAGGTTATTTATAGTTAAAGGAAAAATAAATTGTTCATTTAATAATATAATAAAAGAGGCTAAATTTGGAAAATTCATTAAAGTGTTTTGCTTATAACATTAAGAGATAAGCATTAAGTCAACTATTACTGTTTAAATTTTTTTATAGTGGTTTCTTGTTTTGTGTCCAATTTTCTATAGAGATTAAGCAGTGCTTAAACAATTAAGTGGGTAAAATTTGGTTATCAAACAACCCAAAATCTAAAATCTCTTAATTAATTAATTTTTAGCAATGAGTGATGTTATGAAACAGGCACTTAGTTAGATTTTAAGAGATTCTTTACCTAACTAGACTCAACTTTCCAAACTAAAACTTAAAATTACTAAAACATCCAAAGAAATCTAAAACTCATTTAAGGTAACTCTTGCAAATTAACTAAGATCCCAAATTGGATCCTTATTTTCCAAAGCATGCCAATTCAAGGTTTGGGCTTTGGAATTTTCTTTACCTTGCCTTTTGTAAACTTTAGTAACTTTTTGCTATTTGTCTCCATCATTTTTGAGAACTTTATTAACATTTTAGCTGACGTCTGAGCTGGCTCAAAAGATACCCCGGATTCCTGCCTACATATTTGTCTAAGCTTAGTTGAGAGAACATTCATGTAGAAACTGTAGGCAGAGCAAGTCACTGGAGTATTTGGTTTATGCATCTTGTTTTTGTAACACTTGTAGAGGTATGTTAATGGGTATTTAGGAGCCAGCAGTGGCAGAAGATTACTTACTTCTCACCGGTAGCCGGGAGCAGGAGGGCGGGGGAACAGGGTGAAGGGTCCAAAGGACACCAGAAGATTTCCCTTTCTTAGCCCTTTATTTTTTGAATCTATATCTGTACAATAAGTAGTGTTAAATGGTGGCAGAAATGGAAAACTAAAGACAGCAAAAAGAACCACATGAAAGCACCACTCTTCCATGATATATAATAAGATGAATATCACTTCTTGTTATACTTGTTTAGTGGTCTATATACCTAATTCTAACAACATTTTTAAGGAAAGAAATGTTTTCTATCACCAGTTTAATGTAGTAAACCACATTTATTTCCCAAGAACATTTGAACTGCATAGTAAAATCCTGGGTTATTCCACTCATTGCCAAATGGTTTCGAATTGGATGCCCATATTCTTGTCAATCCCTAGTCAAACAAGAGTGTGTGTTATTGTATAGTATCCCACATTTGCTTCCATTCTACTTCTCAACTAAAATAATAAAGTCCTGTGCTGCTTCACTTCTTGACAATTAGTTTTCAGTAAGATGCCTAGGTTCTTTAACATTGGGATCTAGAAGTGGCGAAAAACATACTTGAATTCTAAATGGATCTCATGAATAGATTTGGATACAAAACCATTTTAACCAATTTATTGAATGGATCCAAATGGGTTATACTTGGATGTAACAAAATCCATTAACCATTTGAGATCCATTTAGGCATTTATTTTTTTGAATTTATATGAAAACTTTCCCAATCCACCCATCTTTAACAATGCACATATACACTGGCCAAGGAACTACTCTATTCACCAGTGGCAATAAGGCCATTGTTGAATCACCAATATGAAGTCATGGCTCTGCCAATGACTCCACCAAATGGAATTCTCCACAAAATTTTCATGCACTCATGAATTTTTTATCAGCCAATTGACTTGAAAATTGCCCGTATCAGACTCTTGGATCTTCTAAGAGTCCATTCTCAGATTTATAAAGTCTCTTGCACAGGTAGAACTTGTATCAAAATGTATCTCTAAACTCCATTGGCTAGAGTTGTCTGTGTATATTGTTGGATGGTTTTGAACCAACAAAGTTGGTAGTCCACCAAAGCACACCCTTCAGCCACTGAAAATACCCACAAACCATCACAACAAAAGATTGTATAGAGAAGATTTAGGGTTTTGTGGTGGTTGGTGGCGGATGCACTTCGTAGCTCCACTGATGTTAAAGACAATCATGGTTGGTAGGGCTGTTGGGGGGAATAGGAGAGGGAAGGGAAAAATAAGAGAAAGAGAGAAGAGAAGAAAAAAGGGGAATGAAAAAGTAGTAGTAATTGTTAGAAATAATTAACAGCATGTTAGAAATAATTAACCGCTTAACCTAAATGATTAGCGGAGCCTTTTATTTATAGACGTAAGTAAACACAACATAAGTATGGTGGGCATCCCTACACTATATAATAATCTAACATAATAGTAATGAGATAAAGGCTTGATACATTGAATAATAGTTACTGGGCGAAATATTTAGTTCACTTAAACGTTGAAGACGTTTTAGGTGGATTGTGAATACCAAAACACACCCTTTGGCCACTGAAAATCCCAATATAAAAGATTGTGTAGGGAAGATTTAGGGTTTTTTGGTGTTTGGTGGTCACCACACTCCACGGCACCAATAACAATTGTGGTTAGTGGGGCTGGTGGGGGGGAATGGAGAGTGGGGGAAGAAATAGGAAATAAAAAGGGAAGAGAAGAAAAAAAGGAAATAAAAAATTCAAAGAAGACAAAAGACTGGATGCATGGATTAACAATTTTAAGGTCATGTTATTAAGCAGTTTTAAATCTTGCCAACAACAAAGTGGGAGGAGTAGCATGTAGTTGGATCCTAATCAACTGGGATGGAATGTGGGAGAATGAATTATAAGTTTTGTGAAAATTTCTCATAGACGTCGAAATTGAGCCTTGATATATTTGAGGCTTCTGTTTCAAGGTTTTCTGGCTTTGCTTTTTCTGTACGCATTAAGATTAGTGTCCTCTCACTCTCACTCTCTCTTCTCTACATTCATTGTTAGATTGAGATCATAATATTTGTAATTTTGTCCCTCTAACTTAAATTCTTTAGACCCACAAAAAGGGTTAACTCGGAATTTTAGATTGAGAATGACTGTCTTTTTGTTTCTTGGGAAATCAATTAATGCACTTGGTTTATTTACAGAAATGGGTGTGTTAGTATTGTGGAATGCTAATGGGTATCATTATTTTAGAGGGTGTTTGGTTCGTCAATTGGGAATGGAAAGATAATGGGAGTGATAGTATAGTGGAAAGATAATTGGTATGCTAGATAGATATTACTACTAATACTAATGTTCAGTTTTTTTGATATATTGGATTCGGAATGGACAAAATGTTCTATTTACCCTTGATATTAAGTATATATTTTAAATATATTTTCACTCATAAAACATTATAATGATTGATAGAGAAGAATAATGATAGACAAAGAGAAAGAGGAATGAAAGAAAAGAGAGAAATTATATAGAGATAAGAGAGGAAAAGAGAGAGAGAGAGAAAAAAACAATGGATAGGGATGACAAACAAAGAGGAGTAAGAAAGAAAGGAATAAGAGAAAAAAGATTTCGAGAGAGGTGAGAGAGAAAGAAAAGGGATGAGAGAGAAATGAAAAAGAAGTGAGAAATAGTGGAGAGAGATGAGAGAGAAAGCGGAGAGAGAAAGAAAATGGATGAGAGAGAAAGAGGAGTATGGGAGAAGAGAGAAAAATAGTGGAGAGAGGAGAGAGAAATAGGAGTGAGAGAGAAAAAGATTGATACATATTGGAAAGAAAGAGTAGTGAGAAAGGAGAAATAATTTAGAGATATGAGAGAGAAAGAAAAGTGAGGGAAAGAGAGATAGATATGAAGATATGCGGTTGATAATTTTATAAAAACTTATGAAGGCTTAGTGTTTCCTTAGAGAACCCTAGGGGTTGGGTTTAGTGTAAGCCCAAGTTTTGGATATGTATTTCGAAATGATTTTTCCATACCTCAAACCAAACACCATATACGGGTATAATACTCTTACCTAATTTTGATGCCCTTTAACAAAATGTTACTCTAATGTTGTTGCTTGGTCCAAGGTTGATATTGCATATAAGATTACTTTGTCCTATTCCAATATGCTTTAACTAAGGTGGAATAGATTTGATAAAAAGAAAGGTTTGGAATGGAATGATAGTAATTATGTTGTTTGGTATTATTTTGTAATGGAATGGAATAGATTTTATATTAAAATTAAATATTAATATTAATATTAATAAATTTATTAATAGATTTTATATTAAAACTTAATATTATTATTATAGTAAAGATATTATTATTTTACATTATATTGTATTTAAGAAAATCATATCTTGTACCAAAAATAGTCAAAGTGCATGTCAATTTGTAGAGAAAAATATTTTCTACAAGTTAGTGAAATTTGCTTTTAAAAAAAGAAAAAAAAAATAGGTGACATGGCCGTTGCAAACCAGTGGTAGGTTTGCAATAGACATGACATGTGGTGGGCGAGCGTCACTTCGGTAGTTGACAGGCATTGACGTGCCTGTTAGCTGCAAATTTTTTTTTTTTTTTTTAAACAAGGTCATAACAACGTCGTTTTGAACTCTTGGTGAAACCTTTCCAACCAAACCCAAGGGGGGGGGGGGAACCTACCCCCAAAGGTTTTATTCCATTCCTCTAAATCCAAATTCACCAACCAAACAATCATTTCTTCCCCATTCCAATCCATTCCCCCCCCTCCCCCCAAACCTACCAACCAAACACCCCCTAAATGTTATCTCGATATTGTTGCTTGGTTCAGGGTTGGGATTGGGTATCACTTTCAAAATGAATACTTGTTTGATTGAATCTTTAGAATAGAACGAACCAAAATTCCTTTTTTGTCCCTATATAAATATGTTTCATAATATTTTAAATATTCAATTAGGGGGCGTTTGGTATAATCTGTAGGTTTAGGAATGGAATGGATTTAATAGAAGGAAAGGTTTGGAATAGAATGAAATGATAGTAATTATGCTGTTTGCTATTATTTCTAGTAATGGAATAAATTTGAAAAAAACTGTTTAGTTATTATTAGTTAATTATTCATTATAATATTAAATTAATTAATTATTAATAAAAATATTATTGATTAAATTAATTTTAAGTAATTAATTAATTATAAATTAATTAATATTAATTATAATAATTAATATTAATTAATCTAAACCCTAAACCCTAAATTAATCTTAATTAATTAATTAATTAATTAATTAATTAATAATAATAATAAATTAATGAGAGTTAGAGAAAAAAAGTGTGGAATTCATTAATCCATTCCCACCTAAACCCACCCCCATGGGTTTGAACAAAACCCACACTTACTACTTTTAATCCATTCCAATCAATTCTCAACTTACAAACCAAACACTAGTTTTTTATCTCATTCCAATTTATTCCCACCTAAACTCGCCAACCAAGCACCACCTTAAGTAAGATAGAGGAGAGAAAATGGAAAGAGAGAGAAAGAAAGAGGGATAAAGCGTGAGGAGAGAGAAGGAAAGATAAAGTGAGCAGAGAGAAAGAAAGAAAGAGAGAAAGTCAGAGTGGAGAGAAAGTGGGATGAGATAAGGGAGATGAAGAGAGATGAGGGAGGAAAGAGAAAGGCAATAGAGATAATAATGGAGAGAAATGCAAAATGTTTTGATCAAGATATACCCTAAAGTAGGATATCAATTCCTTGTTGATTTAATCATTCCTTGTGTACCAAGCAACCATGTATCATTCATTTTCCATTCCCCAAACCTTCTAACCAAGCACCTCCTAATTGAAATTCCCTTTTGAGAGTCCATTCATGCAAACCCTCTAATTGTTCAAGGATGTACTTGTTATGTATACAAGAACTAATGCACATGCGCATACCGGTTTTCGAAATCATGTTTGATTCTTTTTATGGTTTTTTGCAGGCCCTTAGAACTGTGGCACATAATTATCCAAATACAATGTTTTCATGCTGGAAGCAAGTGTCTTCTATTGTCTATGGATTTTTGAGTTTTACTGGCGATGATCCAGCAAGATTGTGGAAGAATAATACTAGATACACTGGTGGGCCCAGTTGGGAGAAAGTAATTGCAGCTGCAATCAAGGTCAGATTTATTTTGTTCTAATTCTTGAATTTGGCTTACTTTTCCTTTTTCCATGATTTTTCTTTTGCAGCTAATAATTGCATGTATGAATATGCGACTTTTATTTTTAAAACATACAGGTATTTGTGATTGAATTGATAATAGATACAAGAATAAGATCTATCTCAACATTGATTTAATACCCCACAATTTCATAGCATGGTTCATTAATTTAATGCCCCTATAATTTGTACGATTTTATATATCTCCTTATATAAAAATACTAGTACACTTTTTCTCCATTGATTAGACATTTTCTTAGTTTTCATAATTAAATTAAATACATTCATGAGTCATGTGATATTAACTTTTCTCAAGTGACTTCCATGCCTCAATTGGAATATCTTTAGAACTAATTGCTTTACTATTTTTCATTGCTTGTAGTACTTTTTTTACCTCCAAATGTTGAATTTTGTGATAATGTTTTATTTTTTATTTTTGTAAATTTAAAAATTCATATTTTCTGACTCACCTAGTATGATTTCATTCCCATTTACTTAGTTAAATTGCATATGAAAGTATTCCTTAAATTGATCTTTTATTACTTTGTCATCAATCAAAACGTTTCCAATTTCATCTTTTATATACTTCTGTTAAATCGTCTGTTTTCTTTACCTTAATTTTTGCTATCTTACATATGTCTTTTTTTTTTCCTTCCTTAGTTTCTAATCTTTTATAAAAAAATTCAAAAGCCTTTGTTTTTGCCCCATTTTATTACTTTTTTTGCTTTATTCTTAGCAATCTTATATCTTTTAATATTTTCATTATTTCAACAAACATATAAAGTTTTGTAACTTACCATTTTACTTTCACTTTTTCTTGAATTTCTTTATTCCACCGTTATAATTATTTATTCTATGTATGGCCTTTTGACTCTTCCAGTTAATAGTTTGTGATAAGGCATTTATAAAAATATTTCATTGTTCTTATTCTTTAAGTTCCACCACTTAATGGTAGGTGTACTGAGTAACTTGTTTTTAAATTTTTTATTATTAGCTCTTTTATAAAAAAATATTAACCTATGTAACTTATTAAATTCACTTTTAAATGTAATTAAGGATTTTTCTCTTCTTTTTTTGAAAAGGTATTATTTATAACCACATCAAACTATTGTAAAATTTAAAATAGTTTTACTTACATTGTTTCGCAACTCATAATCATCGCCCCTATGAACCGTATTATACTCCTTATTGTCTTTCCCCACATGCCCATTTAAATCTCCACTTATAATGGTTTTTCATTTTGAGGGATTGTCTAGACTAAAACTTCTTGGTCTTCCCAAAATTTAATTTTAGTAGCTTCATCTAACCTTATTTGAGGTGCATATACACTAATGATTTATATGTTTATTGCCTATAATAATTTTAGGAGCTATAATTCTATCCATTTTTCTAACTACTTTCTTTATGAATGTTGAATCCACAATAATATCTATCCTATTTCTAGTTCTATCATTTCTACAACATCAAAGTTGATATCCTGAAGTATTTAAAATCTTGACTTTCTCACCTACCCATTTTGTTTCTTGGAGACACATAATATTTATGTTTCTCTTCCTTATAGTATCCGCTATCTCTATTGCTTTAACTGTAAAAGTTCCAATGTCTTAATTACCAATTCTAACAGTCATGTTCTTCCTACATTTTTCCTTCTCATTGGCTTCATTAGTGTATAAGGGCTCTTGCACATTTTGCACTACACCCGAGCTGTCATGGACATGCAAGAGTCCTTGCCAAGATGCCACAGCTGGGTCCTGTGGCACACTCCATAAAGTGCAGAGTTTGCTAACCTTTATACGATTTAAAGTATGATTCATATCATTAGGTTTACATTGGCTGTCAACATAACATAACCCTCCTTTATTCGGACTTGAGATTGGCCATGTTAAAATTACTTAACATGTAGACATGTAAAATGTTTAAACATATGTAAACATGTTTAACATGGATGGAGTTATTGAACAGTTTACACTCTTTCCTGAAGTTTTGTACCATTACTAACATATGTTGATGGAGTCAAGAAACTACTTTGGATCTAGTAATTGTTTAAATGACCACCTGAGAGATTTAAATATCAATGAAATAATTTATTACTCTTTGACCTTCTTGCATAGAAAGAAGGTGATTAAGCACTTTGATTTATTAAGTGATTTAAAAGAATGGATAGTCTTCTTGCTTAGGAAATATGATGGGATTTGCGGCAGAGAATATGTAACAAGCTTTCTGTTGAGATGATTTAGCACTGTTTAAGCCAGAAGCTAGCATATACTGAGTAAAAGTTGCATTGTGTTGAAGAAATTTGTGATGGTGGTGATGGTCGCACATCGCAGACTAACCTGAGACACCTTAAATTATGAATTAGTCTATTATCAAGAATACAGTGAATCAAGGCTAGATTGGAATTGACTGAGCTGACACTTTTTTTAAATAAAAATAGGTTTTGGATGAATGTCTACGTGCGATATCTGGATTTAAAGGAACTGAGGATCTCTCTGATGATAAACTTCTTGATTGCCCATTTACATCTGATTATATCAGGACCAAAACAATTTCATCTGCTCCATTAGATGGATTGCAGAGCTCTGCTGCATCAAGGAATGAAGTGAATATATGCCCTTTGGGGAGTGAGCAGTGGTCAGAAGCAATTGTCAAGCATATGCCTCTTTGTCTTCAGCATTCTTCTGGCATGGTTGGTTATTTAAAAAATCAATTATTGCTCATCACATTTTGTTCCTTGTGGATTCTATAACTGAATACCTTATTACTGGTATGGGACATTCTTGTAGATATTCTTGCTAGGAGTTACTATTGTTTAATTTCCTCACAATACCTCACTTTACCTAATCACCTTTTTAAGGTATTGCTTGTTGTCGATATTGTTGTAGTTCCTTCTTAGTACTGGTGGTTGATTTGATTTGTCAATTAATCTTGCCTCTTTGATTTTAAAGAATATTTCTTTGTCAACAGTTGATTGTAAAATCAGGATAATTCTTTCATATATCTTAATGATATATATACAGAATACAATGTCCTGAATATGTTAACTAGATTAATCATAATCTCCTATATATGTCAACTATATCAATCACCTATATATGACAACTATATCAATTATACAGCTGTATATAAAATCTAAATATATTCCTAATCTAAATTAGGAAGTTATTGATCATGATTCTTGCTAACTCTCCCCCTTAAGTTGGGGCATAGATATCACACATGGCCAAATTGGATATTGTTGAATAGAATAATCCACTATTGACAGCATGAGTCATAATATCAGCCAATTGATCTGAACTTTTGGTGTAAGGAACTTCTATTGCACCTAAATCAAGACTATCTTTGATGTAGTTCCTGTCTAACTCAACATGCTTAGTACGATCATGTTGAATTGGATTATAAGCAATCTCAATAGCAGCCTTATTATCACAGCACAGCAC
Source organism: Gynochthodes officinalis (assembly GCA_020080225.1). Lineage (NCBI taxonomy): Eukaryota > Viridiplantae > Streptophyta > Magnoliopsida > Gentianales > Rubiaceae > Gynochthodes > Gynochthodes officinalis. The sequence continues at coordinate 35,508,348 of CM034622.1, read as the reverse complement.
CATAGGCCCTTTTGGACCAAAACCAAGTTCAGTTAAGAGAATTTTCAGCAAAGAAAGTTCTGTGATTCCATGATGCATAGCCCGATACTCAGCTTTTGCACTAGATAATGAAACTACATTCTGTTTTTCACTCCAAGTCACCAAATTGCTTCCAAAAAAGGTTAGATATCCAGAAGTAGATTTTCTATCCATTCTACTACCAGCAAAATCAGAATCTGTATATCCCACAATATCCAGATGTCCATGTTTGGAGAGCAGAATTCCTTTACTGAGCTGATTTTAAATATGCTAGAATCCGATTAAAAACATTCATGTGTTGATCACTAGGATTGTGCATGAACTGACTTATGACATTGACTGCATATGTTATATTCGGCCTTGTATGAGTCAAGTAGATTAACTTTCCAATTATCCTTTGATATCTGTTTTTGTTTGTTGGGATTTGATATGGAGAAACTGATAGCCCATGATTCACCTCAATAGGGGTATCTATTGGCTCACATGTAGAGTAACCGGTTTTAGCTAGGAGGTCCAAAGCATACTTTCTTTGAGAAAGAAACAATCCTTACTTAGACCGGGATACTTCAATGCCCAAGAAGTATTTAAGAAGTCTCAAATCCTTTATCTCGAATTCTTTGGCAAGGTAACCTCGAAGTTTCTCAATCTCATCTACATTATTACCTGTTACAATCATATCATCAACATAGACAAGAAGCAAGGTAATACCGTTATGATCATGTTTATGGAACAAAGTATGATCTGCCAAAGCCTGTTTGAACCCATACTCCTTCATTGCATGATTCAACCTCCCAAATCATGCCCTTGGAGATTGTTTTAGTCCATACAATGCCTTTTGTAATTTGCCTACTTTGCCTTCTTCCATTGCAAACCCTGGAAGTGGATCCATAAACACTTCCTCTGTTAGGTCACTGTGAAGAAAGGTGTTCTTCACATCCAACTGTCGTAGAGGCTAGTCTAAATTAAATGCAAGCGACAATATGACGCGAACAGTATTCATCTTAGCAACTGGTGCAAATGTCTCATGATAATCAATACCATAAGTTTGAGTATAACCTTTTGCTACCAACCTAGCCTTGTATCTCTCAATTGTCCCATCTGACTTGTACTTGACAGTAAATACACATTTGCATCCCACAGTCTTCTTTCCCACAGGTAACTCAACCATCTCCAAAGTAGAATTCTTTTGGAGTGTCCTCATTTCATCTACCATAGCATCCTTCAACTTAGGATCTTCGAGAGCTTCTTGAAAATGACTAGGAATAGATATGGATGACAATTGAAAAGCAAATGCCAAGTTAGTTTTAGACAGTCGGTGGTAAGATGTGAAATTTGAGATAGGATAAGCAACATTGGAAGTCTTTGAGAAACCAAGTCTAACAGGTACTCTTCTTTTACGAAGAGGATATCTCCTATTCCCAACAATACTAGAATTAGGATAAAAAATTTTAAGAGATTCAGGAGAATCGGCACATACCTCATTGTCAATCCTGGAAGACTCATCTGACAGCATGGTAGGATCATCAAGAGATGTATTAGATTTAGGAGGCGGTTCAAGAGGCTCCTTTTTCCTAGAATATTTTTGCTCAAACAAATGAGCTGGCCTCTCAATTTTATTTTCCTCAAGTGAGTCAACTAATGATTCCCCATTTTTTCCACAATTTTCTGGACTTGAAATCCATATCTTCTTCTCTCCCAACCACAATTGTTCCTCTTCTTTACTCTCACTCTCCTCCTGAAGAGGAACCATGGATATATCTTGAGAAAAATAGGACTCATTTTCACAAAACTGAATATCCATAGAGACATAATAAGTGTTTGTAGGAGGATGAAAACATTTGTATCCTTTTCTTGAATTAGAGTAGCCAAGAAAAACACATTTGATAGCACGAGGATCAAGTTTATCTCTATGAACATGATGAACATGATGAACATGATGAACATGAACATAGCACACACAACCAAAAACCTTAAGGCAAATATTAAGGGCAGAGGGAATGGAGTGAAATCTAGATAACATTTTTAAAGGGGTTTGAAAATCAAGAATTCTTGTTGGCATTCGATTAATAAGAAAAACAGAAGTCAAGATAGCTTCGGCCTAGAAGCATTTTGGAACTTGCATAGTAAAACATAAGGCTCGAGCCATTTCAAGGATATAGCAATTCTTACGTTCTGCTATGCCATTTTGATGGGGTGTATAAACACAAGTGTTTTGGTGAAGAATGCCATGCTGTGTCATAAACTCAGCAAGAGATTGATTTACAAACTCACGACCATTGTCAGAATGAAAAACCTTTATTTTGGTGTTAAATTGAGTGAGAATCATATTATAAAATTGAGGAATAATATGGGAAACATTACTCTTAGACTTCATCAATTAGACCCAACTGACCCGAGTACAATCATCAATAGAAGATACGTAGTATTTATGACCTGAAGAAGAAGGTGTAGAGAAAGGACCCCATACATCAGTAAAAACACAAGAAAAAGAAATAGTACTTTTATTAGAACTGACCTTAAAAGGAACACGATGATTTTTGGCATAAATGCATTGTTCACATCTTAGACTAGAAGCAGAAATATTGGAAAACAACTTAGGAAATAGACGTTCTAAATAAGAGAAAAATGGATGTCCTAGTCGACAATGCCAAAGGATAATTTTCTCTTTATTAGTTGTCACTCACTTAGTTTGGAAGCCACGAGTAAGAGTTGATATGCGTCGGTGGTCGTCCTCAAAGTAGTACAAACTATCTCTCTCCTTACCAATGTCAATTGTCATCCTCGTGAGATTGTCTTGAAAAACACAATGAGTAGTATAAAAAATTACATGACAATCAAGATCTCTTGTGATTTTGCTAATCGAGATGAGATTATTTGAAATTGTAGGTCCAAGCAAGACAGAGGACATAGAAAATGTCAGAGATAGAGACACATTTCCTGCCCCCCCTGTGATTGGCATAGAGTTGCCATCAGCAACCTGTACACACTTAATTAATGGAGGTGTTAGAGATTCAACAATAGAAGAGTTTCTAGTCATATGATTTGTAGCCCTTGAATCAATAACCCAAGCATCAGAGCAATTAGAATTGATGAACAAACCAAAATTACCTTATTCAGGAGATACCCGAGTTACATTAGAGGCAGAAGGTGTTGTAGTAACATTTTGGACAGATTTCCTATTTTTTTTCTTAGCTTGCTTGAGTTTATACCATTCTGGATAGCCATGCTTTTTCCAACAAACATCAACAGTATGTGTATTTTTATGGCAATGGGTGCAATACCTAGGCGAGGAATTGTGGAATCTCCAAGGCCCAAAACAGGGTACCTTTATGGATAACTAGAGCTGAAGCCTCAGAGTGGATATCTACTCCCATAGTCACTTGTCGTTGTACTTCTCGACGAACCATGGAATAGGCTTCTTCTAATTTAGGTAAAGGAGAAGTAGGTAGAACACGGCTACTACCTTGATCCAAATATGATCAAGTCGAGCAAGGAAAATATAGACTCTATCTTCAGCTAGACGATTTCTATACTTCTCACTGTTAGCAACACAAGTCATATCATTTGGTCGTCGATAGCCAAGTTCCATAAAAATAGAGTTCAACTCATTGTAATAGTCTGCCAAAGGTAGACCACCTTGACGTAATTGGAAAGACTTCTTCATCAGTTCATAGACTTGAGAAGAATCAGAGACATCAAGGTAACTTCTTTTTACAGCATCCCAAACTCCCTTTGCTGTTCCACATTGCACAAGTGTGACACCAGATTATCATTCATTGAATTTATTAGCCAAGATTTTACCTGTGCATCTTCAACCTCCCATTCATCATAGCCTGGATCACTTTCTGAGGGTGTAGCCTTTTTTCCATTGATATGTCCTATCTTTTTCCTTCTAGCAATATGCATCTCCAAAAGTTCAGACCAAACTCGATAGTTAGACCAAACTGAGGTATGGCTGGTGTTTCAGGGAATAAGGCGACTGGAATTTTTTGTTTGGAAAAATAGAATGACTAGGAAATTTTAGAGCCAAGTCTTTGATACCAAGTTGATTGTAAAACCAGGATAATTCTTTCATATATCTCAATGGTATATATGCATAGTACAATGTCCTAAATATGTTAACTAGATCAATCATAATCCCCTATATATGTCAACTATATCAATCACCTATATATGACAACTATATCAATTATACAGCTGTATATAAAATCTAAATATATTCTTAATATATTCCTAATCTAAATTATGAAGTTATTGATCATGATTCTTGCTAACTTCAACTCTAGCGATATCTTGGGCACTTTCTTATGACCACCCAGCATCGCTGACACAATCACTTACTACTATCTTCTGCCTGTTGTGCACCAGTCTGTTCTTTTCTGACTGCCTCAAGTAGAATCTTACTTCCTTGCTGTGCCTTTGAAATGATGTATAGTGTCTGTATTATGCACAAAAAAGATGAAGGCCCAGATAATATCCCACTATCAAATAAAATTAACATGTAGTTTCATCTCTTTGTCGTTAATAATTTGCAATCAACTTACAACATTAACTTGCAGTGATGGATAAATGTAGTAACATGAATATTAAAATTTTTGGCTTCAATATGTGGAGTTTATATTTGAAGATTTTATGTAGCAACAATAGTCACACTTTCAAGTGATGTTGTTTATTTGTTGTTGCTTATAATTTTTTTTTTGGTTATTTATCTTTGAGAGCGAACATGTTTAATAGTCATGTAACCACTTCTCTTTTTCCACATTTATTGGACTCTGAACACTTTTTTTTTTTTTTTTTGCTCCCTATGGGGGGAGAAGGTAAGGGCTGCAGCTGTGACTTGTTTTGCAGGATTAACTTCTTCTATTTTGATTTCACTGACCAAAGCTGAACAGGACTTTCTTCTTAGTTCTTCTGTAAGTTTCATGACTGAGTTTGATGGTTTACTACTTCTCTGTTACAGTCCATTAGCTCTTTGTCTCTTTGAGTTTATGTGTTGCTCACATTTTTGTAGGTAGATGCTGCTCTGAGTGACGAGGTTCCTACAGTTAGATCAGCTGCTTGTCGTGCCATTGGTGTTATTGCATGTTTTCCGCAAGTAATGCACAGGTAATGCAACTAGCAATGCCAGATAATGTTGAGAATTAAATAAATTAATGGAGAGATTTATGAACATTCTCAATCATACAGTGAAGAGATCCTTAACAAGCTTATCTATGCTGCTGTCCACAATGCTAATGACTCGCTGGTCTCAGTAAGTATTTTTGACTGCTAAATTATACAATTTGTGGCCTCCTATCATTTAGGCATCTTCAAGCAAGTAACCTTTCTAAGCATATAATTTTCAGGTGCGCATCACAGCGTCATGGGCTTTAGCAAATATATGTGACTCTCTCCGTTATTTTGTTGATGCGCCTACCTTTGATAGTGGTTTTGTAGGTGTGACACATTTGTTTGATGACATGAGCGGCCTTAACATCTTTTTTTAGGAAAACTCCTTTCCTAATTTTTTCTTCCTTGATGTGGTAGATTCAAAGGTGAGCAAAGAATTGATTTTGGTGCTAATTGACAGTGCTTTGCGTCTATCACAAGATAATGACAAGGTAAAAGTGATTCAATAAATTGTTTTGTAAACCTTTACTTGCCTTATGCATATGCATCGAGTATGAGACAATGGTTTGTGGAACTTCTCGCACTCAGTTGGCTTTTGATTATTATATTAAGCTTAAAATACAGTTTTCTTTTTTCCACTTTTATTTATTTATTTTTTTTGCCCCTAACTTTTAGCTTGAAAGAATTGGAAAATAGTATTTTAGAGTAAGTACTCAGAGTGGTGCTTTCAGGAGAAAAATTTTTCTTCAGTTTGGAAGCCTCATCAAGTAAACCTCTATCTGCCAATCCATGCTGGGAAACCTCACTTATAACATATCATGGTGGTTTTATATTTTGAAATATGTGAAGGAATGATTTCTATATGGTAATTCTTTACAACATGGAACAAAATGGAATTTGAAGTGCTTAAGCGTACTATCAGCTGTGACAATAGGAAATTTGAAGGAGAATAAAGGGAAAAATAAAAGGAAAAAGTGTGATGGAACTGGTGCCTAAGCTGCTAACTTAGGCCTAGGTTACTAGTACTTTCCAGTTCCATCTATTTGTATCTTGACGTTTTCAAGAGATTTAACTCGTGTTTGACGCTAGAGTCTCCAGGTGATTGTATATTTTCCAAAGTTGGCTTCTATCACATATGATATACCAGCAAATTCAGGTAGAATCATTAGAATTTGAGCACTATGAATCGTATTAGCTGGATATTTTGGGCCATAGATTTCTTTTTGTGGTTGTGTAATCAGTTTTGAATGTGTAATTCATATGATTTTGGCTTTTGTTGTGTAATAATAAAAGAACTGGGCTTTTACTTGATGATTTCAACCGCTTTTTAAAAAAACTCATAAGTTCGTGAAAGAAGAGAGTAATAGAAAGCGAGATTACACCTTGGAGGCTAGGATTTGTGGCCACTCCCTAACAATAATATTATTTGATGAATAGCTGATGATATTTGTTTCATTGACTCTATGGACTGCCCTGGTACAACTATATTGCTAAGAAATATTAATGCCCCAGGAGGGTGAGAAGCTAAGTTTGAGCAGGATTGCTCACATTTTGATTTTCCATTTCTCTTTTCCTGGCTCGATCATGGCACTGCTTACCAGTGTATCGAACTACTCTAGTATTCTTAATTTAACTCTAGAATAAAGTTATGCCAACTTGAATTTATGCGCAAATAACAAGGTTATTAAGCTTACATTCATATTAAATTTGATAGTGAATAACTTCCTTTTTCTTCTAGGATCCACTTAAAATGAGGACTTTATTTTGGATGATTGTGGCTTTGAAGAAGTTTTATTTCATTTGAGAGATTCAAGCTAACACTTAGCTGTTGGCATGCCTTTGCCATGTATTTTTGTAAGTTGTAGCCAGTTGTGATATTTATTTCTGTTTTAACTGATTAATTCTTCTCCACCTTTGGAATATACTGCACATATTTGATGTAAGTGAGAATTGAAATTGTAATTGGACTTCACCTTTAGTTTCCTGCTTGGGCCTTAATGCTGTAATGGTTTATGTATTCATCTATAGTATTTGAATATCTGCTATGGATGCATAAATGGATGATCAACTTGTAGTATTCTACTTTTTGCTTACTGCTGTCATTGTCCATGTTTTAAGTGCATTTGGAAGAATTGGAAGATAGTTCTTCTCCTTCCTCTCCTGTACTTTTACTTTCTAATCTGTAAATGTACAATCCATTGTTATGTGAAGGTGGTTGTCCTGAACATTTCCACATAACTTTGTAAGCTTAAAAATCTCTTCTTTGCTTGTCTAAGGTTTTATTTGTATTTTAATGTTGTCAGATCAAAGCAAATGCTGTGAGAGCTTTGGGAAACCTCTCTAGATTTGTCCCATTTCCTGGTCTTTCAGGCTGTTGTGATGAGACGGTGGATCGTATCTTCATTCCTATGATCTACAATGTTAAAACATTATCAAAGCCACAGAATCTCGGTGGTAACTCAAAATCATTCCAACCTGCCTCTTCACCAGCTTCAGATTGGTTGGGAAAAGTGGTGCAGGCATTTGTTTCTTGCATTACAACTGGGAATGTGAAGGTAATTCTAGATGTCCATGGGAAACTTTAAAAAAAATGGTCAAAATAGAAGAAAACCATTATAATGTGCATGGGTAAATTACAATTTGTCACTCTAAGCTGCTATGCTGGTAGTTTCTTCTGACTAACATCAATATTGTGAGTTTTTATTTTTTTTAGTTTTCTATTTTTATTTATTTTTATTTTTTAAAAGTTAGCATACATAAATGTAGTTTATTTAAGAGTATTTAAAGTTTGATTTGTCTTCAAATTTTAATTCTATCATTTCTTTGTTTTTAGTATTATGACGAAGAAACTAAAATACAAGAAGAGAAATGAAGACATAAGAACAACTAAGTTTTTATCCCACCATATAGGGTCGGCTATATGGATCATATATCGCTATTGTATTTTATTGAAACACATATTTTCATTTAAGTTTAGATAATTCATGTCTTTTTTAATAGTTTCTTTCCAAGTTTTTTTGGGTCTTCCCCTTATCCTTTTAACTTGAGTTAATAATTATCTATTTTCTTTTAGGTCTTCCCTTTTCCTTTTAATAATTCTCTTTTACCTAAAGAAAAATAAATATGGTGATATAATATAAAGGTTTTAAGGTGACATATGCATTAATGGATTACCTGTTTTGATTTTACTACTGTCATTATGAGATTTCAAAGCTAGAAACAATGTCCACATAGCTCACTGCATCATGAAAAATAAAGGATATTGTGCTTTTTTTATGGATTCCTTTGATCTGATTGATTAATGTGACAAAAACTGGCTATTCTCTGCAGGTTCAGTGGAATGTCTGCCATGCATTGAGCAATCTATTTCTCAATAAAACTGTGGAATTGCATGACAAGGACTGGTAAATGTTTGTGCAATTTGTTTTGATTACCTGATGTGGTTTGCACATGTAGAAGGATGACCTTTTGTGCTCAATATATGCGTTTGGGCAACATTAATGTTAATTTGTTGAAACTTTACTGATGATGGTACTCAAAGCTAGTTTGATTGAAGTTGCTTACCTCTTATATGGTAGTAATCCATGTTGCATAAACTAATATGGTTTTCTAGACGAATATTGGAGCATTTACTTCGTAGATTATCGATGTTCTACCTTAGGTCTGTGTCTTCATTTACTTTCTCTGTTTTTAGCATTTGTAGTGGAAAGTGGGGATTGAGGTATTTCCTACTTGGAATTAAGTGTTTTGGGTGGCATCATTACTTTGTCGGGTAGCAGTTGAGGTTTTCCTTGATCTAGAAACACAGGCTAATCAAAAGAGTCCAGTTTGTGCACAAACACTAGAGCAGTGGATGGTTATTTGTAATTCACCACTGCCAATCTACTGGCAAGGTAGTCCGAATGTGTCAGCTATATCTCTGTTTTTAATATTATGTCTGAAATGATAGTGGAACAAATTTTCTACTCAAACATATACAGTGGCATGAGTGTACATAAGAAATTGAATCCATGAAATACCTGGCTCCTTTGAACATTTTTTGCAGGGCTCCAGCTGTTTTTAGCATACTTTTACTTCTTCTACGTGATTCTGCAAATTTTAAGATCAGGATACAAGCTGCTGCTGCTCTGGCTGTTCCAAACACAGTAAATGGTAGTACTATCTGTCAACTTGTTTGCTTCAATCATGAATTAAGATTACTTCATTTAGTTTTCCTTGAAAGGAATGACCGTGAGTTTTTGATAGTTTCATGCTTATGTCATAGCTAAGCTTGTCCCTCATGCCTTCTTTTTGGGCTTATCATACTGCTTCTTTACTATTCCTCGTGGTCAGTTGGTCAGTCATTTAGTAGTTGCTTTCTTTCCCAAATTGAATCTGATCCAGCGTCATTATCAAACTTGTCTAGCCTGCATCAATCTTCAGGATGTATTTTTAAGCTGGATCTTACTACAACCAAAAAAAAAGTTTCTGTTTTTCCGTGATGCTTCAAATAAGAATTTTTGTATATATACTAAGTGATATTGATTTAAAGTAAAATAGTATTTGGGCATGAGATATGAACTTTTTTCCTATTTTCGGGTATATTTGATTGTTCTTCCTTCACTTCGTAATATACCAATCCATTTTGTTTGACGCAGATTACGGTCGATCCTTCTATGATATTCTTCAAGGCACGGTGCATGTACTGGAGAATCTAAGTTCAGATCAAATATCAATACCAGCTAATTTAAAATATAGGGTTGCACTTGAAATGCAGGTTAATATTCTCTAGCAATGTCAGTCTTCTTTTTAACCCCATCTCCCAACACCCAAACTAAGGTGTTCCAAAAAGGGTCAGTTGCCTAAAATGTGTTGTGACTCGTAAAAGGCCAACTTAACATTGTCAATCAAAGTTTTGAGCTAGTTTGTATAACCTTTTACGTAACTTTCATTGATTGCAAAAGAAGCCATAATCTAGCAGAAAATCTGTCAATTTGTAGATGGTAATAATAGAGAATCAAACAAATCTGCTGTCAAAATATGCCTATGAATATTGATTATCTTTAGTTGACTGTTTAGTTCTAGCCTTTCTGTATTTGCATCTTAGGTACCCTTTGTAATATGTAAAAGTTTTTACATGTATAGGCCAGCTGAAACTCAGTTGCAGTGCTAAATACTGGAAATCACAGGCAAGAGGAGGTTACAAAATGATAAAGTGATAGTTTTGGCATATAAAACGATGTTTTCTGTTTGGATGTATCTGACTTCATTCAACTTGCAGGCAACAATGAATGTAGATTTTTCTAATTCTTGGTGGTCCTGCAGATGTCATTTGCTATCAAACTCATATACTAATAGATTTGATGTGTAAAGCGTGCTTATGGTATAAAGAATTTCATTTATGAGATCCTTAAGCATAAATTTAAGGTAGCCATCGTCCAGAGTGTTGTCAACAAGTCTACAAGTCACTTTTTCATGTTGGTTGGAAAGAAGAAATATCACCTACATGAAATTCAATGAGTTGCCACAAATTGGTGAGGGGCTTTATATCTGGGTAGATTTGCTTTATAGATTTGACTGCCTTGAAATTTTTCCTCATTAACAGGTTTTGTTCCCACCTAATCCACCCCCTTAAAAAAAAATGGAAGAAGAAGAAACCCTTGCTGATGCAAAAAAGATTTATAGCCACATACACGCCCAAAAGAAGGTTTTTTTTTTTTTTTTTTTGGTGGGGTGGGGGGGGGGGGGGTGTTTGTGGGGATATTGGCTACTAATATTGGCCACTTGTACCTATTAGACTGTGGAGTAAATCTGCATTAGAAGTGATGGTTGGAAGTGATAGGAGAAAACAAGGATGCATGTTTCAAATTCATGTCCTGACTTAGTATATTTTGCTTTGTTTTATGGCTTAGTCTGGAAAGAGCCTGAAGTTATCTTAAGCATGAAAGCACAGAATCACACTGAACAGAGTTTTTGATTTAGTTGGGATTGCTTTAGTGGAGGTGTATTATATTTAATTGCAGAATCATGTCATTGAAGTGTTCAAAATCCCATTCTTTATAAATCTTTCTTTATCTTCAGTCTGTGTCTGTTGATGTTATTCTCACTTCAACATCGTTTAATTCTTTTAATTGTTGCAGTTGACTTCGACCATGTTGCATGTGATTGGATTTGCTTCAGAAACCGACTGTTGGCCTATGGAAGAGTTCCTTGTCAAAGTATGCGCCCTTGAGAACCTAATACTGGATTTTCTCACATGTTTTCTGCTACTGGTGATTTAACTGGTGATTTTGTCCCCTATTTTTACCAGCTGTTCTCTTTGGTCTGATTTTTGAGTGGATCAAATTGTTTGCACTTGCATAGCTTTTAGGTGGAAACATTCACTGTCATCATCATGATGTGTTTGGGTTTTATTTTGTTTGTAAATCAATTTGCGGAGTTCATTCTTCCTTTGTTTGTATACAGAAAGCACTTTTTCTCGAGGAGTGGCTAAGAGCACTGTGCTTGTCTCTCGTTGAAGGCAGTACTCAGCCTGAGGGTGAACATTCTACATTTGTGAACGGAAAGCGGGATATAATATCCAGAGCACTTCAGTCATTAATCAAGGTTTTTGAAGTTGGTAATCATGATACAACTGCAAGAAGGTTTCAGCAGCTGTTGTTTAGCATAGTATGAATTCATTTGTAGTGATGAAGGCTTTTTCCGCAACTCGATTGGATAGCTTTGATTTGAGAGCTTTTTGTCTCATTGATTAACGTGTTTACCTGCAAAACAAATCTCAAAGTGGTTTTTTGAAAAAGATGCTCCAATGCTTAAGTCAGAATTTGTATCTTAATTCTTTTCTATTGGGAATGTGTTCTTCCTTTTTACCTGACAATTCATTTGAGCGTATATACCTTATTTCCAAGATTTGTGAGATATGGTTGTAATGATTGATCACGTGGGCTATGACTGTAACGGCTGGTTAATATTGTTACATTTCTCCATGAATATCGAATATTGTTATTCATTTGTGAATAAATATAGATTTGCTGAGTTCCCACTTTGCGGATGTGGTTTGAGGTTTCAAGCACTTAGCGTGATTTTAATATATTTTTTCCTCAAGCCTAAGGGTTGAGGTATGATAAGTAAACATGTTAATTGCCGAGCTCCGGATGTATGACATGTCGAGATTAAAATAGTAATGTAAAAGTCTCACATATTGTTGAGATTACTGTACGAGTCTAATTGAAAACGTAAAGATTTGGAAGTAAAGATTTGGCATAGAATTTTGCTAATAGGCATTTGTCTTGCATTCAACCTTTTGGAATTGAAATTGAAATAAAATATAAATCATAGACTTTGCTACATGGCAGTACATCATTCCCCTTGCATTGGTATACTATTAGGCTCTATTTTGGAATTAGAATTGAATTGTAATTATAATTATTTACAATTAAATTTTATTATATTAAAATTTTAAATTCTTTAAATTCTTCTGTTTGGAAAATTACTTGAATCAACATAGAATTCATTTATAATTCCAAATTCTTTGTTTCGATATTGATGAATTATATGTAAATTGAAATTTCAAATACAACTAAAATTTACTATTCATGCATGTATAATAAATAACAAGATAAGAATCTTGCAATGTAAATCTGCAATGTTTAATAGTTCATATTGTAAGGACTTTATATTAAATGGTTCAAACAAGTCTTGGCATGGTGGTCACAAAAATCTTTCTTGGTTTCAATACAAGAAAGATTTTAACATGGCATGGTGGTCACAAAAATCAAGATTAAAAATGCAATTGTTAAAGTGAAAAAGACGAATTCTTCAAAGCATAAAGTTACGAGGACCAAAATGGATGGACAAACTTGTTGAACCGTCACCAAAGACCTTAAATCAAGCGCCACATAACCCGCTCAGATAAATGTAGTTCAACAACATCAAAGTTGATCAGAGGCACACTTGCACACCAAACATCATGTCCACGTTAGCAATAATCGGGCAATTGGTACATAATTTTCGTTAAATATGGTTGCCAAATAAACTGTAAAATAAATAAAATTAACCATAATTAGTGTTTAAACTTAACTTAGTTTTAAAGAGCCAAAAATTAAAAAGCATTAATTATGTATTACTTACATCATCCTCCAACAAATAATCCAAATAATCTCGATACATGTGCAACATGTGTGAACCGACATCTGCGAAACTCAACCCCGTGTTCCACCTGCAACAATTTGAGGACGACAATACAGAATATAAGACAAAATTTAGGATAAAATAAATGTGCCATTGAAAATGTGAAAAAACGTACATGCAGGCTCGAAAACCAATAGCCATGTCGGAAAAATCCAAGATTGGTTGGTCTCTCACATTACAATGTTGTGGTATGATTCTCGGTAGTCTCTCCCACTCCTACACTTGCAGAATGCATAGTGGGCCATAGATACCGGCTGTATCTCCCACGCTTGACACAGTGCTCTATATAGAGACACTAAAACAACACTACCCTAACTGTATCTCGGTACAGTGTTTACATCTCTTAGTAGAAACATATACATCAATTTGATTTTTGTACTTGACTTGTCCACCATAATAGACCATACAATTTGCATTATCCGACATCTGACATGCTGTAAAACTTCATCATCTGTGATCTCGAATAGTAGAGGACGCTTCTACAGATGGCTAGAGATACTCTTCAATTTAAGTCGATCTCCATCAAAATCTACGGGGGCCGGCATGTAATCCAACAGCTATTGACATATATTTTGCCAATCCTCTAACATGTGGCTCTGATCAAGACTAATCACCGCATCTCCGTTGATCGGTAAACCCCAAAGTACCACAACATCTTGTAATGTCACGGTTGTTTCACCAACTGGAAGGTAGAATGTATGCGTCTTTTGTCGCCATTTCTCCACTATTGCCGTGATCAATGAATGGTCTACAAGTATACATTCCCCCACGTATATACCTAAAAATCCCACTCGGTAAATGATGTCCTGCACCCTAATGTCAAGTGGGTAGTTTTTCAAAACTCAACATTTGACCTATGCACTTTCAACAGGAGGATATCGGGGTTGTCCTACACGAGTTGAGAGCGATGAATGGCTTGTAACGTCAGTACATCCGGTTGACGTGGTCCCGGAGTTAAATGTACGAACTTGGATAAAGTTCCTTCTCCCTCCATAATCTAAACATATTAAATATAATTTTACCAGAGTATTTTCAACATAATAGTAACATTAATTTAAATTATGATTACATTACGTAATAGTGAAAACAAGCGTTTGGGTCACTTTGGCACATGAAAAAACAACATTTAGATATTAATACATCATGGATGCATGACTGTCCTATCCCTAAGTCTCTCCATGTTTGGATATGATTTCCTATTATGTCTAATTATTTCACATGCCTTGCACTTCTGCCTTTGTGCTCAATCAATTTCATTCCTTATACTGGTAGATCTTGGACGGCCCAGTCGGTCATTGACCCGTTTTTGATTGGCCACCAGATGAAAATGTGAAGGTGGTGGGCAATAGTTCTTGAGGGGCATAGGGTAAAAATAAAAAGAATATGTTTTAATCATCTTTTACACATTGTACACCCCATTTACTAGGGCCAAAGCGGCCCTTCCTAGTTGAGCGCAAACCTCAAGTGCATGTGAGCAAGAAATATTGTAAATTTCAAAATTGTCACACGTGAAAGTACGGTTGTTAAGATGTACTGTATGCATGTTCCCTTATTTGTCACCATGTACCCCTGTGGTAACTTGATATAATCGTTCTTCTAGCACAAAGGCCATAACTTGATGATATTTAGACTTGTGCTCATTGTTAATGTTGGAAACATATTCCAAATTATCGTATACAAAATACATGCGGAAAATGCCCAAGAACGACTTACTTGTATCACCGGTCGGAATATAATCACACGAGGAACTATATCCACTATCCACAGATTAAGATGCTTCCTTTGCAGTAGAGAGAATTTAGAAAAAACTTTTCTTATGGTTTTTTCTGCAACACCACACACTCTTCATCTTTGCTCACTTTCTTTCTTTTGGTTTTATAGAAAACCTTAGACTCTTGGTAGTCCTCCAAAGACTTTTGGCATTTCTAACTGCCATGTTAGTGGGCATCATGGTGGACATCATGGATTAGTGGGCATCATGGATGTCTTTTTGACTTCATGGGGGTTATTTCCTTCATCTCCCACTCACCCATGATAGTCAAACTATAACTCTCTCTTCCATGCAAAGTTCATACAAGCAAATAATCCGTGCGACCAGCATACACTGAGAGCTCGATGCTATACATCTGTTAGGAATATATAGCAGCTCATATTTGGGTATAATTCTTTAGAGTAGATTTTTGTATGCATACCCTAGACCAATTAGTCACATTATATTTCTTTCTGATCTCTTTAAATATTATATATATTGTATTCACAATTATGATTGAACTCAAAAGAATCATAAGTAGCCGGCCTGTGAATACAAGTCAGAATGTGACAAATAACAAATTGATCTTCCTCTTTCTTCAATCTCTCAATTTCAATTCAATTTGCTTTTCTAGAAATGTCCCGTTAGATCGCATCACTCATGATCGTGGGCAACATTCTAAGATAGCAAACATTGAATAAAAATTTTAAGAATAAGATAAGAGTCATAAGGGCATTCAATTGAGGATTTATCCTCGTGAGTCTCACACGGCTTGAAAGTTGAGATCAAAACTTTCGCCAACTCATTTGGTCGTCTTATGCTCACATAGTATGAAATATGTATTACGGTATTCTCTCATTTCCCATGGAGCGTATGTCTTTACATTTAATACCGTATAGATGATAGTTCAGACATTCACCATGTCTAACTTGAGTTCACATATCTACTCATTTTAAATATCAATCCATCAGAACTCACATCTAGCATTAAAGACAGATAGAGTGAAATGTGTGGGTCATTTCACTTTCGATCATAATCAATATTGCGACCTCATCTTAACATTTTGTTAAGGCGACATACATATTTTAAACTTGAGCTCTCAATTATCACATAGATAATAAGTTTAAAATTGTCTCATCTCTATTATCACACAGTAATAGAGGCGATTACCCGTGTGAGTAGGCTAATCTTCCATCTGTCCGACATACTTTCAAACAACAAATATAATGCACAAAGCATTATATGATACACAAAGCATTATATATTAATGCACAAAGCATTATATATTAATGCACAAAGCATTAATATGCATAAATGTTAAATAAACTCTTAGGCAAAAATATCAAGAAATTGTGAACTTTTGGGAAATACAAAATATTCAGTACATTAATTTCTACACAATCCTAGAGATTTCACATGTTTAAGAAACACATCTCTAGGGATTGGTTTTGTCATAGGATCTGCTATCATTCTATGTGTAGATATGTACTGTACGTTCACTTCTTTTTGTGCAACCATGTCTTTTACAAAATTATATTTGGTATCTATGTGTTTGGTCTTACAATGAAATTTAGGATCCTTAGTGTATGCTATTGCTGCTTGGCTATCACAGTTGACCAATATTGGATTTGCAGCACGTTTAGTAACACCTAAGTGATCATAAAATCTTTTAAGCCAAACACCCTCTTGTACTGCTGCTGAAAGTCCCATAAATTCAGCTTCAATTATTGATAAGGCTATACACATTTGTTTCTTACTACTCCAAGAAATGACACTATTATTTAGTAAGTAAACAGATTTAGAGGTAGATTTTCTTTCATCTAAATCTCCTCCCCAATCAGAATCAGTATAGCCTTCAAGGTGCAGATCATTTCCTTGATAACATAATGAATAATCAGCAGTATATTTTAGATACCACAATATCCTTTTAACGGCAACCTAATGTGCTTGACTTGGATTGGATTGGTACCTACTTACCATTCCAACTACATAACAAATATCAAGTCTTGTACACATCATAGAGTACATCAAGCTTCCAACAGCACTAGCATATGGAACACATTTCATATGTTCATGTTCTTGTGAAGTCTTTGGACACATTCTACGACTCAATCCTTCGCCTTTTTCAATAGGAGTATCTATGGGTTTGCAATCTTGCATATAGAATCGTTCAAGGAATTTATTTATATATGTCTCTTGTGAAAGAGATAATAATCTCTTTGAACGATCTCTTGAAATCTTAACTCCAAGAATATACGCAGCTTCACCCATGTCTTTCATTTCAAAATTGGAAGATAACCAATTCTTCACAATTGTTATAAACTCCTTATTGTTTTCGGCAATAAGTATATCATCAACATATAATGATAAGATCATATATTGATCCTTGGATCTTTTGATATATACACAATGATCTTCATCAATCATGGTAAAGTCATATGATATTATGGCTTTATGAAAACGTATATACCATTGTCTTGATGACTGCTTAAGGCCATATATCGATCTTAAAAGTCGACATACTTTTTGTTCTTGGCCTTTTGTTATGAACCCAACAGGTTGTTCCATATATATTTCTTCTTCTAATTCTCCGTTGAGAAAAGCAGTCTTTACATCCATCTGATGTAATTCAAGATCCATACTTGCCACTATAGCCAGAATTAGGCGGATTGAGGTAAATCTCACAACAGGGGAAAAAGTTTCTTCATAATCAATTCCTTCCTGTTGATTATACCCTTTCGCTACAAGTCGTGCTTTGTATTTTTCTATCGAGCCATCAGCTTTACGCTTTATTTTGAGAACCTATTTGTTCCCAATGGCTTTGCGTCCTTTTGGGAGTTCAACCAGTTCCCAAACTTGGTTTGATCTCATTGACTTCATTTCTTCTTCCATTGCTAGTATCCATTTTTCCTTATCAGGGCATGTTAGAGCATCATTTGCACTTTTTGGCTCATCATTATCTTGTGGAACAATCATGAAAGCTTCCCCTTCAATGTCAAAACGTCGACGGGGAATGCTTTTACGACTTGATCGTCGTATCGAAGGTTGTTCACCTTGTAACATATCATGTTCCATAATGCTCCCACTCGGATTAGATAATTATGGTATCGTCTCATCAAATGATTGAGATGACGATGGTGTATTAACTCCTACTATTGGAGTAATCTCATTATCTTGTTCCAGAGTTTCATACAAGGATAGGTCTTTACCTATCTCGCCCACTTTAGGAAATTCATTCTCTAAGAATGTGACATCTCGTGAATCCAATTCAGTAATACTCCCACTATCTTGTACACCTACAAACACATATCCTTTGGAGTGCTCAGAGTATCTTATAAACGTACTCTTTTTACCTCTTGCACCCAATTTTCCATATTTGTTTGAGGTATCGTGAGTATAGTGATAACTCTATTTTATATAGGGTTTTCTTATTCATTTTGGTTAGAAATTGGCTAGTGTTTTAATTTGTTTTTACATATTTTGGCCAAATTATCCTTTGATTTTATGATTTCTAAGTTTTCTAATATTTTTCTAACTTTTAAGTTCAATCTTAAATTTTCTCCAAAATTGTAGATCAAAGAACTAACCAATTTTCTAAGGACTATTTTATTACTTTATAGCCAAGAAGCCGCACAAGGGAGAAGGCAGCCAAAAGTCCAAGTCAGACAATTCAAGGAGAAAACAATTGGCTGAGAAAAAATTGGTTTGAGTTTTCAGCCACACAAACAAAACCAATTTACTTGATCAAAGAAAGCTTATCAAAACTTGGCCGCACAATTGGGAAACAAGCAACAAGGAAGCAGTAGAGCTTGCACACAAAAAGAAAAGCGACAACCTACACTAGCTTTACATCCATTTGATCATAAATCGATAACCAAGCAACAAATCGGACAACAAAGAAGCAAAAGAAAAAGACAGTGAGCAACACACAAAAGAAAGAAAAGCGACACACATGCAAAGGAAAAACCAGTGCCATTCTTTTCTTTTACGAAGAAAGAATTGCATGAGGACAGACAAGAAAGTCTCTCCAAAATGCAGTCTCACATGGGCAAAAGAAAGGCAAAAGAAGAAAAGAAAGAAAGAAAGGCTGGGCTGGAAAGCAGTAGAAGGAAAGAAGAAAAAAAGAGATCGGCAAACAAGAATGACATGTGAAAAGCAAAGCTTGTTTTCTTTCTTTGTAAAAGAAACCAAGAACATGGAAGACAACAACACATGTTTGTGGCTAAACAAAGAAAGAAGCAAGAAAAGAAAAGAAGAAGAAAAATCTGGACAAAGCCGTGCCTATAAATAGCAAAGCTTGGTAGGAAGAGATATCCCAAAGCGACTAGCGACATTTCCTTTCCTTTGTTTTTATTTTCTTCCTTTAGATTAGATTTAGTTTAGCCAAGCTATTTTTCTTCTGCTTTTCTGCAGTAGTTTAGAGCATCCAACTTTCTTCATTCTTTTGTTTTCTTTTCTTTTGATAGTTTAGTAGAATTCAAATTCCTTCTCCTCGGTTTTCTTGATTTATTGCGGTAGTACTTTGGATTTCTTGACTTCATGCTCACGGTTTTCTTCATTTTTCCAGTGATACTCACGGTTTTTCTTTAGCTTTTCTCTTTGAATTTCTTGTGTTTGGTTTGCTTTAAAACTTGACTTCTCACGGTTTTCTTACGCAAATTTGTCTTCTTATTCTCGGTTTTGTTGGAAAATCCAGCGATTTTATTCTTTTCTTAGCGAGAAATTCAGTTGTCTTGTTTCTTCTTCCTGCTTCTCTCATTCTGTTTTGTTGTCTTTAATAGTCTAGGACACACATAGAAGCTCAGCCACCAACTTGGACTTGATTTGGAGCAACTAAAAATTTTTACATTTAGAAGCTTACGGGCAAAGAAACAAACCATGCAGAATTTTTTCATTGACTTCAAAGTCTTCGTTTTTGTTTCTTTCTTGTTTTCTTTAATTTAGCAAATTTAGTTGTATTTCCTTGTTTTTCTTTGGTTTAATTTAGCAACTTTAGTAATTTAATTTCTTATGCTTTGTTATGAAATTTCTAGTTGTGTTTTATTTTCAAGTAGTAATATGTTTATAGCTTTAATATAATTATTTTAATTTTAAGAATTTGTTTTAATTTCAATTATGTCTATTTTTATTTTTGTTGTTAGTTTAAATTTTATTATGTTCTAATTTCTTTTGTTAGAGATTAGATGGATCTTAATCATGAATAATTAATTTTAAGACTTGTTCATGCAATTTATATTTCAATTATGAGTTTAATATCATGTTCTTAATGCTTTTAGGTGATTGATCACCACTTAATTGATTGTTGATGCTTGTTTGATACCGAGAGGAGATAACATGCATGTGCTCATGTGATATTAAACCATGAATTCAATTTAGACCGTAATAATCTAGGTTGTTCATGTGGTTGGTAGTAGAACTAAGTAATGGCTATTTAGATTGAATCAGGAATTTCCATAGTTCCTAATGCATTTAGAAATCTAAATTCACCTAGACCAAGTGTGTGTTGATTTTAATCTAAATAGGGTTATTAGACCGATGTCGGCTATTAATTTACATTAGGGAAATTTCACCATCATAATTTGGAATTTAAGTTAATTGCATGACAAGTCAAGAGAGTTAATTAGGATTGATTAAGTGAAGTCGAAATCTCTAACATCTTTGTTAAATTGGTAAATTTTTAATATTTTCTTATTGTTATAAATTTTCATTCTTTGTTAAGTATAATTAAAATTGCATGAAAGTTTTGTTTTATTGGCTAGCTTGTTGTTAAATTAATCAATTTGGTAAGTAATTGGTTAAATTGAAAACAATCCTCGTGGGAACGATACTTTACTCACTACTATATTACTTATTGATATTGTACGCTTGCAATTCATCGAACAAGTTTTTGGCGCCGTTGCCGGGGATTGAATTTACTAATTTTTCCAATTGCTATTGATATTGATTGATTTTTGGTCAAGACTAGCCTTTTAATTTTTATTGGTTTGATTTTTGTCAAGGGAATTTCAAAGTTGCATGAATTTGAGAAGTCGGAAAGGAGAATTGGAAGAATTTGATCCACGAACACGAAGAAAACTTCTTAGAGGATTGAAAGAGCAAGAGTTAGTCATTGACACAAATCCAATGGCGGCCGAAGAAGAACATCTCCCAATTCAACCTCAAAGGAGAACTTTGATGGACTATTCCGCTCCAACGGTTCAACATTCCACTTCAAGCATAAGAAGGCCAGCAATTCAAGCCAACAATTTTGAGCTCAAGCCGTCCTTGATCCAAATGCTTCAAAATGCTGTTCAATTCAGTGGCTTGCCGAATGAAGATCCTAATCTCCACATTGAAGCTTTTCTTGAAATTTGTGATACCATTAAATATAATGGAGTTCACAATGATGCTATTAGACTTAGGTTATTTCCATTCTCTTTACGTGATAAAGCTAAAGCATGGTTATCTTCTCTTCCTACAGGTTCTATCATCACTTGGGAGGATATGGCCAAAAAATTCTTAAGCCGATATTTTCCACCTGCCAAGTCCGCAAAAATGAGGAATGATATCACCACATTTATACAAAATGATGGAGAATCCTTATATGAGGCATGGGAAAGGTTTAAGGAGCTGCTAAGGAGATGTCCACACCACGGTATTCCAATTTGGATGCAAGTGCAAACTTTTTACAATGGAATTGGTCCAAATATGAGAAGTACTATAGATGCCGCAGCTGGTGGTACATTGAATAATAAAACACCTGAAGAAGCTTTTGAGTTGATTGATCAAATGGCGTCTAATAGCTATCAATGGCCAACTGAAAGATTCAATGCCAAGAAACCAAGTGGAGTGCATGAGATTGATGTTAATACTGCCATTGTTGCTCAATTTGCTGCTTTGAATAGAAAGATAGATTCAGTTTTGAAGATAAAGGAGACAACTTGCGACTTCTGTGGTGGAAGACATGAGTCAACTGCTTGTCAGGTAAATCATAATTCTTACACTACTGAAGATGCTAATTTTGTTTCTAATTTCAACAGGGGACCTCAAAATAATCCTTACTCAAATACATACAACCCTGGATGGAGGAATCACCCTAATTTTTCTTGGGGAGGGCAAAATCAGCAACCAATGAACCCACCTAGACCAGCATTCCCACCACCAGTAGAGAAGCCAAATAATAACCTTGAAGAAATGATGGCAAAGCTTATTCAATCAAATCAAGAAGTGGTGAATCGCTTTGAAAGTCGCATGAACATTCAAGATGCAAAAATTCGACATATGGAGGTAAGTATTCGGAATGTGGAAAAGCAAGTTGGTCAAATTGCTAGCCAATTGTGCGAGAGACCATATGGTGGCCTTCAGAGCAACACGATGTGAATCGATCGAGAATGCAAATGCCATCATCTTAAGGAGTGGAAAAGAGCTTAAAAATGAAGAAAAAGGGGAGTCCAAAGCCGATTTGAAGGATGAAGCTGACGCAAAAATTTCAAAAGTAGAACCACCCCAAAGAAAGCTATTTCCCGACAATCCTACACCATATGTGCCTCTATTCCTTTTAAGAGCGACTTGCGGCACAAAATAGATAAGCAATTCTCCAAATTTCTTGATGTGTTTAAAAAATTGCACATTAACATTCCTTTTGCAGATGCATTAGCTCAAATGCCGAGCTATGCAAAGTTCTTAAAGGAAATCTTGGCAAACAAGAGGAAGTTGGAGGATCATGAGGTATCAACCTCCTTTGAAGAATGCTCTGCTATTTTGCAAAATAAGCTACCACGAAGCTTAAAGATCCGGGAGTTTTGATTCCTTGCACAATTGGTGATTCTTATTTTGACAAAGCTTTATGTGATCTTGGTGCTAGTGTTAATCTAATGCCTTATTCATTTTTAAGAAACTTGGACTAGGAGAAGTCAAGGGCACCACTATTTCTCTTGATTAGCAGGTCGATCTATAAAATATCCAAGAGGTGTGGTGGAGGATGTGTTGATTAAAGTTGACAAATTTATTTTTCCTGCAGATTTCATTGTGTTAGAAATGGAGGAAGATTTTGAAGTACCAATTATTTTAGGCCGACCATTTCTAGCCACTGGAAGAGCTCTAATTGATGTCCAACAAGGAAAATTAATTCTTAGAGTTCAAGATGAGCAAGTCACTTTCAATGTGTTCAAAGCAATGAAAAATCCTTCTATTCAAAGTGATTGCTTACAAATTGAAGTGGTGGCCGAAATTGTCAAAAATGTTGCATTCAATGCCATAACCGATGACCCATTTGAGAAGTGTATGGTTCAGTCATTGAGAAAGGAGCAATACAAGCCAGTCATCCAACCACAAAGGAGGCTTAATCCACATGTAGAAGTGATTGAGAATGCAATGGTGGCTTCTGCAAAATCAATAACAAACATGCAAATATGGTCCAAGCCGTTGGTAAAAATTTGAGCAATAGAGAACGTCGAGCATAACGACGTTAAAAAAATTGCGCTACTTGGGAGGCAACCCAAGTTCTTTTACCTTTATTGCTTTTATTTTCTTATTATTATTATTATTCTTATTTTTATCTTATTTTAAACGAAAAAAAAATAAAAAAATTATTATGTGAAATTCTGCTTCAATTTTTATTTTATTTATTTTATTTATTTATTTTTTTTGCTGCACCAGTCTGAAGAAAAATCCGGTTCAAGACTTTTCCATTGGAGTTTTGTGCTAAAATTTTACAGCAAGGTAGAAGATTTACCTGGGTTCATATCCACCAAATTTGAGAATTTTTGGAGCTGTTTTGGTACCTGAACGAAATTCATCTTCATGATTGTTCAAAGCAGGCGGTTCCTCACTTTTCGTTTTTCTTATGTTCTCTTTAGTTGCTATACTTGATCTTGTTCCTTGTTGCATTGAGGACAATGCTCAATTTTAAGTTGGGGGTGGGATACATGAAATTTTGTGCTGGATTTTTGTCAAAATTTTTGAAAAATTTCAATTTTATTGCCTCCAAGTTTTCAATTTTATTGATATCTTCTTTGAAATTTCTAATTCTTTTGATACTCATTTAGAATAATTTTGAGTTACATGCATTAGTTATTTGGGTTGGAATGTATGAATGAGGCAAGTATGATTAGTCTTTGTTTTGAAAATTTTTAAAGCATCTTGTTGATTTTAATGATTGAATTGAATGAGAATGTGCAAGATTTGATATACATTGAACCATTGTGAGTTTTGAGCCTAAGAGCAAATTCCTTTTCTTTGCTCACATATTTCTTTGATTGAGTGTTGTCAAATATGGTATGTACATTCTAGAACTTGCTTTGTTATGCATATTGAGATCACATTGTGGATTCATGCTTTGAAATGAAAAGGGCACTACTTAGGATTAACCATTTTTAACTTTCTAAAAAAGCTTAACCATTACATATACCTCTAGTCAACCAACTTTGAGCCTTAACCTTTCTTTGTTATAATACCACATTCTTTAACTTTAAACCGTTGTTTTTGTTTACCGCCGTTGAACCCTTTGTCAAGAGTATGTAGAAATGAATTGCATGATAAAAATTTCTATTGATTCCAAAGAAAAGAACCACTAAAAAAAAAAAAAAAAAAAAAAAAGGAGAAAAAGAAGAGTGAACAATATTCCTTACGAAGATTGGACAAAGTTAATGTTTTCATTGTGTACAAGATGGTCCAATTATATGTTGAAATTGTTAAAAGGGATATATGTTACTTGAAAAAAAAGAAAAAAGAAAAAAAGAAGGTTCTAATGTGCTACTTGTTGCTTTTGAGTCATGCAAGGAAGTTTATACATATCTTGATTTGTGAAAACCTAAATTTTCCTTTCTTTTTACCTACCCTTACCTAAGCCCCATTACAACCTTTATAAAGACCCTTTGATTATTGCATGGATTAATATTTATTAGTGGTGGAGATGTGATATATAAGCAAGCCTATGGTAATGACATGCTATGTTTGATTTGAGTGTTGAATGAAACCCCTAAACACTTTGAGTGGTTAGAGTGCAACCTATGAGAGGTTATCAAATTTTGTGCATTTGATTTCTATAAAATTGTTGAAATTAATAAGATGTGTATTTTGTTAAAGAAAAGAGGCTACGAATACTTGTTCTTTGGATTATTATTCCAATCTAGATCTCTAATATGTGATGACTTTTAATTATTTGTGAGTGAGTTAGAAAGGATATGAAATGAAAAGAAAGATATTTATCTAGTGCAAGCTTGAGGACAAGCTTTGATCTAAGTTGGGGGTAATTTGATAACTCTATTTTATATAGGGTTTTCTTATTCATTTTGGTTAGAAATTGGCTAGTGTTTTAATTTGTTTTTACATATTTTGGCCAAATTATCCTTTGATTTTATGATTTCTAAGTTTTCTAATATTTTTCTAACTTTTAAGTTCAATCTTAAATTTTCTCCAAAATTGTAGATCAAAGAACTAACCAATTTTCTAAGGACTATTTTATTACTTTATAGCCAAGAAGCCGCACAAGGGAGAAAGCGGCCAAAAGTCCAAGTCGACAATTCAAGGAGAAAACAATTGAACTGAGAAAAAATTGGTTTGAGTTTTCAGCCACACAAACAAAACCAATTTACTTGATCAAAGAAAGCTTATCAAAACTTGCCGCACAATTGGGAAACAAGCAACAAGGAAGCAGTGAGCTTGCACACAAAAGAAAAGGCAGCAACCTACACTAGCTTTACATCCATTTGATCATAAATCTGATAACCAAGCAACAAATCGGACAACAAAGAAGCAAAAGAAAAGAGACAAATGAGCAACACACAAAAGAAAGAAAGAAAAGCACACATGCAAAGGAAAAACCAGTGCCATTCTTTTCTTTTCGAAGAAAGAATTGCATGAGGACAGCAAGAAAGTCTCTCCAAAATGCAGTCTCACATGGGCAAAAGAAAGGCAAAAGAAGAAAAGAAAGAAAGAAATGGGCTGGCCGAAGGAAAAGCAGTAGAAGGAAAGAAGAAAAAAGAGATCAGGCGACAAGAATGACATGTGAAAAGCAAAGCTTAGCTGTTTTCTTTCTTTGTAAAAGAAACCAAGAACATGGAAGACAACAACACATGTTTGTGGCTAAACAAAGAAAGAAGCAAGAAAAGAAAAGAAGAAAAATCTGGACAAAGCCGTGCCTATAAATAGCAAAGCTTGGCGAGGAAGAGATATCCCAAAACTAGCGACATTTCCTTTCCTTTGTTTTTATTTTCTTCCTTTAGATTAGATTTAGTTTAGCCAAGCTATTTTTCTTCTGTTTTCTGCGATAGTTTAGAGCATCCAACTTTCTTCATTCTTTTGTTTTCTTTTCTTTTGATAGTTTAGTAGAATTCAAATTCCTTCTCCTCGGTTTTCTTGATTTATTGCGGTAGTACTTTGGATTTCTTGACTTCATGCTCACGGTTTTCTTCATTTTCCGGTGATACTCACGGTTTTTCTTTAGCTTTTCTCTTTGAATTTCTTGTGTTTGGTTTGCTTTAAAACTTGACTTCTCACGGTTTTCTTACGCAAATTTGTCTTCTTATTCTCGGTTTTGTTGGAAAATCCAGCAGATTTTATTCTTTTCTTAGCGAGAAATTCAGTTGTCTTCTGTTTCTTCTTCCTGCTTCTCTCATTCTGTTTTGTTGTCTTTAATAGTCTAGGACACACATAGAAGCTCAGCCACCAACTTGGACTTGATTTGGAGCGACTAAAAATTTTTACATTTAGAAGCTTACGGGCAAAGAAACAAACCATGCAGAATTTTTTTCATTGACTTCAAAGTCTTCGTTTTTGTTTCTTTCTTGTTTTCTTTAATTTAGCAAATTTAGTTGTATTTCCTTGTTTTTCTTTGGTTTAATTTAGCAACTTTAGTAATTTAATTTCTTATGCTTTGTTATGAAATTTCTAGTTGTGTTTTATTTTCAAGTAGTAATATGTTTATAGCTTTAATATAATTATTTTAATTTTAAGAATTTGTTTTAATTTCAATTATGTCTATTTTTATTTTTGTTGTTAGTTTAAATTTTATTATGTTCTAATTTCTTTTGTTAGAGATTAGATGGATCTTAATCATGAATAATTAATTTTTAAGACTTGTTCATGCAATTTATATTTCAATTATGAGTTTAATATCATGTTCTTAATGCTTTTAGGTGATTGATCACCACTTAATTGATTGTTGATGCTTGTTTGATACCGAGAGGAGATAACATGCATGTGCTCATGTGATATTAAACCATGAATTCAATTTAGACCGTAATAATCTAGGTTGTTCATGTGGTTGCGGTAGTAGAACTAAGTAATGGCTATTTAGATTGAATCCGGGAATTTCCATAGTTCCTAATGCATTTAGAAATCTAAATTCACCTAGACCAAGTGTGTGTTGATTTTAATCTAAATAGGGTTATTAGACCGATGTCGGCTATTAATTTACATTAGGGAAATTTCACCATCATAATTTGGAATTTAAGTTAATTGCATGACAAGTCAAGAGAGTTAATTAGGATTGATTAAGTGAAGTCGAAATCTCTAACATCTTTGTTAAATTGGTAAATTTTTAATATTTTCTTATTGTTATAAATTTTCATTCTTTGTTAAGTATAATTAAAATTGCATGAAAGTTTTGTTTTATTGGCTAGCTTGTTGTTAAATTAATCAATTTGGTAAGTAATTGGTTAAATTGAAAACAATCCTCGTGGGAACGATACTTTACTCACTACTATATTACTTATTGATATTGTACGCTTGCAATTCATCGAACATATAGGCAGCACACCCCCAGGGTTTGAGAAAACTCAAATCGGGTTTTCTTCCTGTCCATAACTCATATGGAGTGGAAGTAACTGATTTAGTAGGCACTCGGTTAAGTATATAGGCAGCAGTTAATAATGCATCACCCCAATAAGTGATCGGCAAATTAGCTTGTGCCATCATAGACCTAACCATTTCAAGCAAGGTTCTATTTCTTCTCTCCGCAACACCATTTTGTTGAGGAGTCCCAGGAATAGTCAACTGTCGTTCTATTCCTTTTTCATCACAAATATTTCTGAACTGATCAGATAAATATTCACGACCTCGATCGGTTCTCAATGCTTTTATTTTCTTATCCAATTGATTTTCTACCAAACTCATAAATTTCTTAAAGCAACTTAATGCCTCAGATTTATGAGAAATCAAATAGACACTACCGAATCGAGTATAATCATCTATAAAT
The DNA here is from genome assembly GCA_020080225.1 of Gynochthodes officinalis. NCBI lineage: Eukaryota > Viridiplantae > Streptophyta > Magnoliopsida > Gentianales > Rubiaceae > Gynochthodes > Gynochthodes officinalis. The sequence goes on along the minus strand of CM034622.1, from coordinate 35,480,125 downwards.
GTGATGAAGTATATAGCCCCATGCCTTGCTCTTACATTCATTGGACTACAGATGTCAAAATGGATCAATTGCAAAAGAATCTCAGTTCTTGTTCCTTTTCCAAATGGTTTTTGTGTGGATTTTCCCGCCAGGCAATTCTCACATATAGGCAAATTGACGCTTTCAATATTACCTAATAAGCCTTCTTCAGCTAGCCTTTTCATTATATGTTGGCTAATGTGACCAAGTCTAGAATGCCATATATTCACATCACTTTCATAAGAATTATAAGATGTGAATAATGAATAACATACATTAATGTTATTATAAAAAATATCCAACACTAAAATCATCTAGAAAATATCCAGAACCATAATAACTTGTTCTCAAAAACAAGTCAACACCATAAATATGGAATATTAAAACCAAGCTTAACTAAAACCAACACATAAACTAAGTTCCGATGTTTGTCCGAACAATATGCGATCACCACGCATGTTTAATTGGCAAGTGCCAATTCCTTTCACTTCGTCTTTGGAGTTGTTCGCTACATTTAGTTCCCTGTGGAACTTGTCGGAACTCCACGAATGTGACCCTTTTTATCACAATCGGAACATTTCACTTTTGAAATATTTTTCTTGAAAGGACGCTTTCCTTTCCTATGTTGGTTAAGCTTTGGCATTTTGCCTGAAGGGGTTTTTCTTTTCCCTTGCATTTCCACTTCTTATACTGCCCACTTTGATACTTGCGTTTGAAGCCCGAAGCTCCTTATGAGCTAGAACTTGCACAAAATATGCCAGTTTCTAGTTTAGCCGTCAACAAGCAGTTATCTTCTAGCTCAAGATAACGCATAGCATTTTCAAAATTTTGATATTTTCATTGTGGGTCAAGTGGACTTTCATATGTTCCCAATATTGAGGCAAGGAACGAATCACTGCTTGCACTTGTTGCTCATCAGTTAATATGTGGCCAGCATCCTTTAACTCAGTAATCATAAGATTCAAATCTTATAGTGAGTTGTCTTAGTTTGGTAACTGATGTACTACCAAACCTTGATGCTAAAACAGTTCACATGTCTTTGGCATTATCAAAAATACATGAACTCTCGCATGACATTATTGTCTATGCTACTTAGCAACGTAATGCGAGTAAGTGAGTTCTTTTTCCATGCAACAAATGTATTTTTTATCTCTTCGATATTGAGCAGTATTCCCATTTTCAGGCTCTTCCATAACCTTGGTTAAGATCTTCTAGTGCTTCTTGCTTTTCGAGCACATACTGGATTTCATATTCCAGATTCCATAATTTTCGCCGTTCATTTTGTTTTAGTTCAGCAACAATATTCTTGGATGCTAAAACCATTGTTTTTGAACACAAAGTTCTATAGACAAATATGCACGAATTATTAATGCCTATCATTTATGCATCATTTTACACTAACTAATTATATTAATAAGTAATTTCACATAAGGTCTCAGATTCGAAAGTTCACTATGTTCCCAATCATCGTCCGAGAATTCTCGCTTGAAATTACCATTAACATAATCATTTATGTAAAATCGAGTTCACTGAAGTTACTAAAACTTTCTAGAACTACCCACTCAAACAAAGATCAGAAAACATGTAATGATTTTTATATCTTGTAATTATAACATAGCATAATATGATTTGAACTAATGTACAAATAACATATGCATCAAATCATACTTTAATTTCAAGATAGATAGCAAGCATTTCAGACTTCATATATATTCTGCTTGTCCACCAAGGAAAGTCCTCTATTTATAAAGGAGATTTCCTTGTTCACATCATGTTCAAAAGACAAGCAATTAAGTTTGGAGAATGAAAAGCCAAAAGTCTTCATTCATCATTGAAATGAAAAGTCAAAAGTCTTTCATTATGCTTGACGCATGAAAAGCCAAAAGTCTTCATTCATCCTTAAAATGAAAAACCAAAAGTCTTTCATTATATTTGATGCATGAAAAGCCAAAAGTCATCATTCATGATTGAAATGAAAAGCCAAGAGCCATCATTCATAAACCACCATAGACTTCATATATGCTATCATAAATCATCACATGCATATATGATATTCTCTATATCAAAAACAATATGAGCAAAAAAATACTTAAAAAATGCCTCAAAAAATGCATATTATAAGTATTTATACGTATATTCATTACTTTATACGCATCAAACATGTTCCATTAATATATCAAAATGAAGCCAATTTTGATACGAACATAAACGTACCTCATACACCCCCAAGGGAGCTCAAACGAGCTCGTATGAGCCTGTCAAAATTTCTGCATTGACTAGTCAATGATTAGTCAGAAAAAGAGACAAAAAACTAATTTCCCAAAGTTGGAGGACCGGTTCACAATTTCTGGACAACTTAGGGACAAAATTGTAATTTTATGAAACTTTAGGGACCATAATGTTGTTCTCAAACAATCAAAGGACCCAATGAAAATTTCAGAAAAAACTTGTCTAACCGGTCACTGGTCAATAGTGAACAGTTGCCCACAAAAATCAGAATTTTTTTTTTTGTGCAACTTTGGAGACTTGTATCTCCTTCATTTCAAGTTCAAATTGATCATATCATATATCATTTTAAAACCTGAAGTATGTAGTTTTCAAATGTGTGGGTGGTGTAAATCACGTTTAAAAAATTTGAAAGATACAGGCCGTCAAACATGGTCATTCAAATCTGGAAAACAAATTTTCAGATTCAATCTTGATGAACCCATGACTTTGGAGACTCAAAGCTCCTTCATATTAAGTTCAAATCGGTCATATAAGATATTATTATAAAGCCTGTAATATCTAGTTTCAATTTGTACAGGATATGTAAACAGAAACCAAAAATTGAGAGAGATACAAGCAGTCAAACACGACTACTTGAAAATTCTGATTCTGGAAAGCAAATTTCCAGATTCAGAATTTTGAGAACTGAATCTTCGTTGATTCATATCTCTTTCATTTTTCATCCAAATTATACATATTATATACCGATTTGAAGCCTGTAATGTCTAGTTTCATAAAATATAACCATTACTGCCTATATCATTCCATATTTCTTGAAAAATACACTACAACAGAGGCTGATCATCATACTTGAACAAAACAGATTCATATAAGAAAATATGAAGATTCATTCTATTCATAGATTTCATGTTTAACCATATTCTAAACATGATAAATAACCAGGAAACAAGTAATTCATGCTCTGATACCAATGTTGGAAACATATTCCAAATTATCGTATACAAAATACATGCGGAAAATGCCCAAGAATGACTTACTTGTATCACCGGTCGGAATATAATCACACGAGGAACTATATCCACTATCCACAGATTAAGATGCTTCCTTTGCAGTAGAGAGAATTTAGAAAAAACTTTTATTATAGTTTTTTCTGCAACACCACACACTCTTCATCTTTGCTCACTTTCTTTCTTTTGGTTTTATAGAAAACCTTAGACTCTTGGTAGTCCTCCAAAGACTTTTGGCATTTCTAACTGCCATGTTAGTGGGCATCATGGTGGACATCATGGATTAGTGGGCATCATGGATGTCTTTTTGACTTCATGGGGGTTATTTCCTTCAGTTAATGAGCTTTTCAAGAACATTTGGTGGCCACGGATCTTGATTAGCAACATGCTTGCGGGCATCGGTGAGGTATGAGTCAAAATATTTTACCAAGCAATAAAAAGTCACACGCACACAAGTTGTTATCGGCAATTTCCTAACACTTTTCAACACCCCGTTGAATGATTCAAATTGATTCGTTGTTATTATACTATATCGGACCTCACCATCGAAGCACAATACCTATTTCTTGAGAGGGATATCCATCAACCATTTATAGGCGTTTTCATCTAATTCTCTAATTGATTCCATTAATTGAGCAAATTTTCACTGTCGGTGTGAACAAGTAGCGCGGTGCATCAATTCTGTCAAAGTATTATTTTTTAAACGAGCACTGAAATTTACTTTGACATAAGCGGACACAATACGCATTGAACTAGTGGTGGTTGTAGCATACGGTTGTTCTCAATGGTTCGTAATATTCCATTCGCTCGATCGAAATCAAACAAATACCTTATCGACCACAAATTACATGACAAGATAAATTATACCAAAATCGGGATCAATTAGCCAAACTTTTCTTGTCAACAATGGCAAAAGCGGGGAAGAATATGCCGTGTTGCATCGGCCGCCGACCGTAGTATGAATTTTTTCCTTTTATTTTACGTATTAAAACATTCTATTGATACTAATTATCGGATGACCACGTTGAATATCCAAAATCGACATTAAAAATGTTGTAATCTCCATTACTATCTTGATTGTGATGCCATTCAACAATCGTGTCGGGGTTAAAAGATTGAGCGGCCAAGTGGTGTAACCTTAACCGAGGAACTTCCTACTCCTGAGCCAAGTGGCCAAACGATAACTAGCTTACCACTTGGGAGCACAAGTCAAGATGTGCATAATCATGGTGATCCCATTCCATCTCCGAAGTTTTTACTTGCCCTTCAATCTTGTAACCCTCTCAAAAAATGGGCATTGTGCTTCGATGATGGGGTCCGTTATAGGCGCTATTTTAACGTCTCCATATAAAACCAACCAATTGTGTCTCATATTCTATATTGTCGTTTCCAAATTGTTGCAGGTGGAACACGGGGTTAAATTTCACAGATGTCGGTTTACATTTGTTGCGTATGAATTGAGATCATTTGAACTATATGTCGGAGGATGATGTAAGTAATACATAATTAATGTTTTTTAATTTTTGGCTCTTTAAAACTAAGTTTAGTTTAAACACTAATTATGGTTAATTTTATTTATTTTGCAATTTATCTAGCAACCGTATTTAACGAAAAATTTGTACCAATTGCCCGATTATTACTTACATGAGCATGATGTTTGATGTGCGAACGTGCTTCTAATCAACTTTGATATTGTTGAATTGCATTTACCTAAGCAGGTTATGCGGCAGTTCGGCTATCATCAGACTATTACTACTACCATTGACATGGATTTGAGGTTGCATAGACTTGATCGGGGAGGTAGGAAGAGAGTTAATTAGATATCTCGGCATGTACCCTACATTGATGGGTGGAACAAGTGGAGGGAGAAAATGGTGTATGGATTGTTTTTAAGTGGCCCCATACAATATTTTTCAAAATATATGGTTTGGTATCGTAGGCTTAGTCGGACTCTGATAGGTAATCCCGCGCACCGTCCTGCCCAGGGTGTCCGCCAACTACATCGGTTGTCGAGTATTGGGTATGTATATGATATTTTAATTTTTCAATATTGAACATAGTATTCAACTTTTTAATTGTTAGTGTTTTTTTATTTGCAGCGTGAATGCTAAGAGCAAGTGTATGATCGGAGAGTAGTTATTGCAAATGTACATGACATTTCTTCTTGTGCATTGACGATGGTTGGGGAGAGTCGCTAGATGCAAATGACACATTCAAACTTTTAATACATATGAGGAGACACCTAAGATTGAACATTCATCGCAGTTTGACACTAGCACGTCATGTCAAGTGCCTCCGTATAATTTGTTCTATGAGTGTCGGAGGCGTCCTTGTTAGCAATAATGTATGCATTAATCCATTCATTTTGATCTAGATTCATCGGAGTCGCAAGGATTCCAAAACCGATCCAATGTAAACCCACAGCCCCAACCCTAACTCCTTAGGCGATAGCCAAGTAGGAATATTAGATAACCTCGCTGTGGAAATTGATTTTTTTTTTTTGGTAACTTCTTCAAATTTAGAACTTCTTTCTATTTCTAGTTTTTTTCCTACAACATTTGGTAATAACTTCTTATTCAATTATCAAATGGTAAAAATTTGAGCTAATTAACTGAATTTTATTTTTCCAAATGGACTTCATAAATGAGATGCATTGTTTGGGAAAATCGACTTCGAAATTGATTTTCTAAAAGTCGACTTTGGAATGGGCTGAGGTGGAATGCATCAGAGCTAAGGGGGAAGTGGGGATGGGCAGCACATGGCACCCTTAAACCTAAATCTTAATAAATATTTAAGAAAAAAATCGTAAAAATCATATACGAAAAATTAATATAAAAAATTTTACAAAAAAAAAAGTACTATTTTTCCTATGTCTTGTTACGAACTAAAAATATATAATTATAATTTTCATATTTCAAAATTTTCTTATGCATATAAAAATATGTAAATTTAAATCAACTGTAATAATACACAAAAAATTACTGCAAAAATATTGTTCAGAGTTTAATTGTTTTCATAATTTTTTTTAATAACTAAAGTACTCAAATATTAACAAAATATGGTACAAAAATAATTGACTAGTTTTAATAAATCATTAAAAAAAAACATTGGAGTTGATATTGAGGATATCGACTTCGGCATTATGGGACATTTGCCAAATCATCAATATTTATTTAATTCTTTTTTTAAAAAAAAACTATATTCTAATATTTTACTCAATAATTTTAACCCATTTATGTGTACTCTTATTCTATAGTAAGAAATTTTGAAGGGATAAAAGAATGACTTTCACACAACTAACTATGTTTGCCACATAGTATATTATATTTCCCGCTTAAGCTATTACATTTTTCACACCTTATATTACAATTTTCACATGGCTCGCTATATTTTTCACAAATTCGGGAAAATTTCACCAAAAATCCCAAAAAAAAAATCCAAAAAATACCAAGTATAATTTAATTACAAATTGGGAGAATTTGTGAAATTTTCAATTACTCTAAAAATTTTAAAAAAGGAATATAGAAAAAAGTAAACATTTTTGTTACAGCTTTGATGCTTAGTGTTTTAAGTAAATCTGTTGCTTCGTGTTCTAATGCATCAGTGTTATGTTTTTCTCACACATTTTTTAAGACACAAGTAATTTTTTTTTTGTAATTCACAAAAATTTGAAATACTCTAGTCCCGAAAAGGTGGATTTATTTGACAATTTTTTTAAGTGGTTGTATTGCATCACACATATTAATTTTGGCCCATTTATATGTTCTGTTGTCCTGGACATGCATAAGAAAGTTTTAGAGGGAGGTTTAGTTACGACTTCGACTTCCACACAACCATGTTTGCCATATAGTGTACTACATTCTCCCGACCTCCTTTAATTTCCACATGCATTACTACAGTTTTAATAATTCCCCCGACACAACCATGTTGCCCAAAAAATTCAAAGGGAATCTAGACTTTGAAGAACCAAATATAATACTCATAGTCAGCTATCTATAGATTTTAAACATATGTGTCTAAATAATAATTTAAAATTTTATAAAAAAATAAAACTTGTATGGACAATGTTTCAAAATGCATTTTACAGTTTAAAATTTTGTTTTTACATTTTTTGAAATATTAATTGTAAGATAGAAAATATATTAAAAAATATGTTTAAAATAAAAATAAATTTCAAAAGACAAACCAAACAAACTTCAACATGTTCCAACAACATACCAAATTACTTATCTGTTAGTGGTAAGTTGGTGTCAGACCCGAGCTGATGAAGCTCAAGCCTGAACCAGTTCTAGCAAGAAATTCAGAAAAGAAACTAGTCAAGAAAAAAAGAAGAATAGAGGGAGTCGGTTCGAAGGAGAAAATAGAAGAGGAAGAAGACAGAGAAGAATGAAGAGAAGGAATTAGAGAGAAAAATCAAATTATATTCTAGCCTACTCATTTCTCCTCCTCAGTACACATTAATACTAATTGTGCATCTAATATTGGAAAAGCAATTACTTAGCTCACTCAACTACCATTAAGGGCCTGTTTGGTTGTCAAGGATTCTTGCCTTGGAAAGTAATTTGTTTTCTTAGTTTTAAATTCCTGTGTTTGGTTAGTTTTGGAAAGTAATTTGATTACTTTCTGATGTTTGTTTCAGTTTTGAATTTTTTTAGCCAAATAATCAAATTCCTGAAAATAGGGAAAATAAGTGCAACATTCCAAGATTCTGATTCCCGGTTAAAAGTTGTTATTCTGATTACTTGTTTTAGAATTTTAGTGTAAATAAACATCTTTTTACTTTTAATATTATTTCATCTATTTTTTCTCTTTAGACTCTCACGTATCTTTTATTTTTTAATTATTAGTCATGTAATCTTCTATTTTAATTATTATTCTTTTTAACTTTTTTTTTAAAAAAAAATTACTTCAAAACTTTTTTCTATTCAAATTCATAATTTATTAAAATTTAAAATTATGTAATTTTTTATTTTTTTGCATTAAAATTTTTGAAATTGTGGTTTGATTTCATCTTAAATGAGGTTTTTTTGGATTTAAATATTATTATATATTACAATTGACAAAATTAAGGAATTTTATATTATATTTTGATTAAAAGAATAAAAATAGTTGTCTCTATCATTAGTCACTATTATATAATAGGAAAAAGTTTGTCAGTCGATTTTAATGTAATTATTATAAATATTGAGAATTAAATTGTCTTTTTATAGTCTCGTAATATTAATATAAATATTTAGTAATTAGAATATAGTTAAAGTTCTACATTTTACGAATTTTTAAAAAGATTATCTATTTACTATGTATTTATTTTTAGCAATTTGAAGATGGTTAAAATTTATTATTCCTTTTAATAATTTTGTTTTCATTGGTATGTTTTTTCATAATTAATTAATTATTTTACTCTTTTTGTAGTAATTATAGAAGAATTTTGACAGTAATATCTATATCCTTAATTAAATCATTATTACTCTTTTTTTCTTCTTTTATGACCTTATCTACTCCTCACCCCCACCCCCACCCACCCTAATTTGACTTTTTTTCTTTTTCTTTTTTTGTATTTTGAATTTTTTGGCACTATGAATTGTACTTTTGTAGGGTCATTTTACATTTATTTATAAGCGTTTTAGTCTATTGCTTTATAATTTTTTTAATTGTTTGAAATTTTAAAATTTTTGTTTTCCCTAAACTTTTAACAATATGTATTTAACAAATTATTGGACATCCCATGCGTTGCATGGGAATCCTACACTAGTATAGAATAAGAGGAATAATTGCGGTTTACTTCTCTTGTGAGGGTTTGCGGGCTATTCCACAAGAGCGAGGTTTACCCAGTGCACACCCTTGGGTGGCGGTTGCGCATTCCCTTGTCAACAAAAGAGGAATAATATGCTAGATGTACAGTACATGTCAAATAAATCATATTTAAAATATATTTGTGATTCATTGTTATATTAACTTTCCCATAAATATTTTTATTTTATCCAAACATAGGTAAGTATTCAAAATTCTCATAATTAAATTTCTAAAATTTAAATTCCCTAGAAAAGTATTCATTTTCCTTATAATTAAATTTCTAAAAATCATATTCCCATTTAACTTGACTTTCCCGCGAACCAAACGAGCCCTAACTGTATTTTTCAACTAACTCCCCTATTCTGCTGACTTATCAAAACGGCAACACTTTACATTTTATTCAGACTAAGTACTCTACGAGCTTGGATGACATCGTTTCCCTTAGCATTCCTGACATATGCCCCTCCATGAAACCAGTCTTGTCCTCAAGATTGAAAATGAAAAAAAAAACTGACTTTTGATGATGCTGTGATCCTCCTAAGTAATCTACTTTTTGCTAAATTGATTATATTTGACAAGCCATTGTGGTGCTGGAATTTTGTAGCTCATTATGAAATTTGTGGTAACCAGAAGTTGAATTCTCTGCTACAAAGGTCCTTGTCTTGGCATCTGGAATGACTAAACCTCGCAACAGTGTAGATTCCTAAGTCTCAATGCTAGTATTAGGAGGGGTAGCCACTTGTAACTCAATTGCTTGATCTTTCCTTGAAGCTTCATCTAAGCTAAAGTTCTTCATTACACCAACCAATGAGGTTCCGATTGTTGATTGGACATTACTATTCCTTTCTAAGGGATTGCAGCTGGCTCTTAAAGGACATTTTCCTTCATTCTTAAGCAAAGCAGTGGTTGGAATTTTCTAATCTCTAGTTTCAACCTTCAAAAGGAATCTTGTGCCTTGATCATTTATGTTGAAATCCGATATGGCAGAGAGCCTCACAATGCCACAAGCTTGACTATTGTTTTCTTTCAAGAATTTACTCACTTCTTTTTCTCTAATTAAACTCAGTTGGGGATGTTCAACCTTCCCTTGCAGCACTGTATGTCCACCTTCTTGAATCAACTGTATACACAATTTTTTGAAATCAAAGGTAATTGGGTTATATTGATTCATCCAATCAACTCCCAAAATTAAATCCCATCATCCCAGCTTCATCACCCTTAGACATTAACACAAGAATGTTAATGTCTCTTTCTTGTATCTTCCTTATCAGTGTTATTGTTTTTCTTTTTAATGCTTCTGACAACGTATTTAGTGAGACTTCCAACAGTCTTCTCATTCATTGCTATTATCTCTTCTGAATAATCACTAGCATCTAGAAACTCAGACGCTGCTTCATCATCTGCCAACATGAACATAGTTTGTTTCATTTTACACTCATGGCCTAGGCCAAATTTTTCTCCACATCTGAAACATAATCCCAGACTCCTTCGGCGTTGAATTTCTTGAGGAGAAATTCTCCTCGGTGTGGTTGTGTTCATTTCATTGCCTCTTGTTACTGAATTCGCTATTGGTTTTGCCGCGGCTGGCTGAAAAGCACCAAATCTTGAATTTTCCATTGGCATATCCTGATATGATTTGAATGGGATTTTGCCCATGCCTGCATTTCTTGCCGTTATCTCAATGGATAGCTCCTGCAGAGTCGCTACCTCAAAGGTTTCAATCAGTGTCAACGGTTTCATCATCCTCACCATTGGCTTAATTTCTTCTTTAAGTCCGCTTATAAAGCTTAAGATGAAATAGTCTTCAGAAAGTTTGGGGTTACGAGCCAACATCAATGTCCTAAGCTCTTCAAATTGCTCCTGGTATTCGATGCTGTCCCGATTGTTGCAATTTGTTGAAGGTTTCAATTTCATCCTTCACCCCATTTCCTACAAACCTTCTATACAACAATTCACAAAACTCCTCCCATTTAATCCTACCCTTGGCCATTTTCATACTTTGAAACCACACATCTATCTTTCCTGTCAAGTACATTTCAGCCACTTCTATCTTTTGCCCTTTTTCCACTTGGTAGATTAAAAAAAATTTCTCGCATTTTCTAACCCACTCCCTAGGGTTTTCACCTTCAAAAAATGGCAATTCGATCCTCGGGTACACATGAGTAACAAAATTACCTGCTCTTCCCCATTTATCTTTTGGTGCTACTGTCGCATTTTCCTTCGTCATAATCTTCATGCTCGTGTCCGGTGTAGGTAGTAATGGCGACTTGTCTGCTGCTACCATATCTCCTGACTATTTTTCTTTGGTCAGTAGATTCACGATGGCATCCATCCTGCCCTACAAATCAGCAATATTGTTTTCAATTCTTTTGTTATTTTCCATTACATGTCCCTATAGTTCAGAGATCCAAAGATCTTGCTTTTTGAGTGCCTCTTCGGGCTTTTCCTCACATGCCTTCGCCATCAGAAGTTGCCCTTGATCAACTACTTTGATACCAATTTGTCAGATTTGGTGATGAAGCTCAAGTGTGAACCAATTCGACAAGAAATTCAGAAAAGAAACTAGTCAAGAAAAGAAGAAGCAGAGGAAGGTCGGTTAGAAGAGAAAGCAGAAGAGGAAGAAGACAGAAAAATGAACAAAAGGAATTAGAGAGAAAAATCAGATTATATTCTAGCCTACTCATTTTTTCCCCCCATCACACATTAATACTAATTGAGCATCTAATAACGGAAATGCAGTTAGTTAGCTCACACAACTACCATTAACTGTATTTTTCAACTAACTCCCTATTACGCCAACTTATCAAAACAGCAACACTTTACACTTTATCAGATTGAGTAATCTACTGGTTTGGACGACATCGTTTCCCTTAGCATTCTGACAGTTGGTCGTGACCTTTTTTCTTCTAATAAGCAAACTAGAAAGACAAGTTTTCCAAATTCCTCCTTTTAGGCCCATTGTTTTACATATACAACATAGTTTTGGGCTATTTTTAGATGCAATGGGCCATTTTTGGAGATGTAGATTTTTTTTGGACCTTTCTTAGAAACTAGACTTTTAAGTGGCTTTATACCACATTTGGGCAGAACTTGGAAATTGGGCTACATTTTTTAAGTTGTTTTATTATCCAACTCAAGTGAATATTCATTGATATTTAGCAACGGGAAAATTGCAAATATAGCACGTATACACCCGTATAGTTAAAGAATAGCACTGCGTATAAACATCCTTGCAAATATTGTAAGTCAACGCTCTTTGACCGTGTGAAAAGACTTAAATGACCCATTCATCTCTTTACTTAATAAGAGGAAACTCTTGTGTGTCTGTTCGTTTCATTCTCACTCTCTCATCATCCCACTTCTTCCGCATTTTTCATCGATTGAGAATTCTTACTGGACAGTTGAATGACTTCACGGCATGGGCCTTTCGGGATGACATCTTATGTGCCCAAACAATGACTTCATGGAAGGAAAATTCTTACTGGGTGGTTTAATGACTTCATGGCAGGGCGGTTGAATTCCCCACCATCGTTTTGTGATTTGTAATTTAGATGTTTTTTCTTCACAAAATCTGGTCTTTCTCGATTTTTTTCTTGAACTTGGTGACGGGTTGGCTTTGTTTGCTCAACTTTTTTTTTCTTCTGATTTTTCTGATTCTGGTGATGATGATTGTGGTCATACTGCTGATTGTCAAATTAAGGGAACAACTCGCGTTGGAAAATTTGATAACAAGAATGTTGTTGGGAATGAAGGCAAGGTGCTTGATAAAATGCTCAACAGAAGCTTGGAGTGAATCCCACCATCTTGAGCACAAGTGCTCGACATGTACTCGACATGTGCTCAACATGGTGCTCTACATAGTGCTCTACATGGTGCTCTGCTCGACATGTGCTCGACAGGTGCTCTACAGGTGCTCTACATGGTGCTCTACATTTTAGATAAATCTAGAAAACTGGATTTTTTTTAGTCCAACCTGTATTATCTTTTAAAACTTTAATGACTATTATTTCATTTACTCTTTTGTAATCTTATTTTATTTGAATTTATTTATTCACTTTCATCTACTTTAAATTTTTTTTGGGTAGAATTTACTGTAGAAATTTTATAGACCAAAATCATAAACATATACTAAATATATACTTTTTACTTGTTTAATATCTATGTGTTTGTTTTTATGTGATATAATATTTAGTATTGCTCTTATTAACAATATTAAATGTATTGACGCAGGGTCCAGCGTAGAGAAGCACTTGGGCTAAAATCAATTTAAAAAATAATAATAAAATTATGATTAACCTCCAAGCTAATAATAAAATTTTCTTCTTGATTCTTGCTAAAACGAAAAATAGCCGAAATGATCTAAAAGAGGTCTGATTTTGCAATAAATACGAATATTTTCTACAAAATTTGAGAGAAATACCATAAGTTAGAGTTTTGTCAAGCACCATGTCAAGCACATGTCAAGCTTGAGTTGAGTTTGACAATTCCATATCAAGCTTGAGTCGAGCTTGACAAATTCTATGTCAAGCTTGACAAATTCCATGTCCAGCTTGACAAATTTGTCAAGCACACGTCTTTTCCATTTTGCCTACTTTCCTAATTTCATTATTTTTTTCTAGATGTATCTAATGCAGATCTTTTCTTAATATGTGGGGTATTCTATATTGTATTTAGAAGACACCGTACGGCCAATGCCTTTAATTGGTTTAATTGTAAGCTAGTTCCTTATATTTGTTTGGAAGCATCCAGGCACATTTAATTTTGCGAAACAAGTATTGAGATTTGAATAGGAGAACGAGATTTCTAGTATTTGACTACGTAATGTTCACGGTTATGCTTGGATATTTGAAGTGTCATAAGCCTAGTAAGACTGTGTTTAGGCCTTTATAAGCTTGGAGGTTAATCATAATTTTATTATTATTTTCAAAATTGATTTTAGCCCAAGTACTTCTCTACGCTGAACCCTGCGTCAATATGTTTAATATTGTTAATAAGAGAAATATTAAATATTACATCACATAAAAACAAACACATAGATATTAAAAAAGTAAAAAGTATATGTTTATGATTTTGGTCTATAAAATTTCTACAGTAAATTCTACAAAAAAAAAATTAAAGTGGATGAGAGTGAATAAATAAATTCAAATAAAATAAGATTACAAAAGAGTAAATGAAAGAATAGTTATTAAAGTTTTAAAAGATAATACAAGTTGGACTAAAAAAAAAAATCCAATTTTCTAGATTTATCTAAAATGTAGAGCACCATGTAGAGCACCTGTCGAGCACATGTCGAGCATATGTCGAGCAGAGCACCATGTAGAGCACTATGTAGAGCACCATGTTTAGCATATGTCGAGCACTTGTGCTCAAGATGGTGGGATTCACTCCAAGCTTCTGTTGAGCATTTTATCAATCACCTTGCCTTCGTTCCCAACAACATTCTTGTTTTTAAATTTTCCAACGCCAGTTGTTCCCTTAATTTGACAATCAGCAGTATGACCACAATCATCATCACCAGAATCAGAAAAATAAAAAAAAAATTGAGCAAACAAAGCCAACCCATCACCAAGTTCAAGAAAAAAATCGAGAAGGACCAGATTTTGCGGAGAAAAAAAACCTGAATTACAAATCACAAAGCGATAGTGGGGAATTCAATCGCCGATGAAATTTTCATACGTGAAGTCATTGTTTGGGCACATAAGATGTCATCCTGAAAGGGCCCATGCCATTAAGTCATTCAACTGCCCAGTAAGAATTCTCAATCGATGAAGAATGCGAAAGAAGTGGGATGATGAGAGAGTGAGAATGAAACAAACAGACGCGCGAGAGTTTCTTCTTATTAAGTAAAGAGACGAATGGGTCATTTAAATCTTTTTACGCAATTAAAGAGCGTTGACTTGCTATATTTGCAAGGAAGTTTATACGTGTGCTAGTCTTCAACTATACGGGTGTATACGTGCTATATTTGCAATTTTCCCTTTAGCAACTTCAGTACATTATGATGATATGACTACAAAGAACTTGGGGAAGAAAACAGAATGTAGATCGATCTGAAGAAGGAGAAAGGGAAAGACAAGGAAGAAGGGGAAGGATATAGAAAATCAATTCACACCAAAGCCTGAGCTCATAAAGCATAATCTCCTCTTTTGGTTTGTATTTTTTAAAAAAATTTCTATGTAATTTTCTGCATTCTTGCCTTCTTGATTGGTTTTGAATATTCATGGCTTGTTTATAAGCTTTTTTTTTTCAGTATATATTTGTGTTTTTTGCATTCTGGACCAGTTTGAACATTTTTGGATTTTTTTTGAACTTTTTAGTATGTATCTGCATTTTTTTTACGTTTTGGAAAGATTGGAATTGAACTTTCAATATTTATCTGTATTTTTTAATATTTTATATATTTTTATAGCATTTTTATACATTTTTTGCATTTTGGACTGCCATATATGTAGGAACATTTCTAGATTTTTTTTGGACTTCTATATTGTAATTTTCTACTATGTTGATTTTGAATATTTATGGACTATTTCTAAACTTTTTTAGCATGTATTTGCATTTTTTATATCCTGGATTCGTTTTGAACATTCCTTGACTTTTATTATCTTTTTCAGTATGTACTGCATTTTTTGCATTCTGAAAATATTGGAATCTGGATTGAACTGCATACGTACTTTTAGATTTTCAATATTTATTTGTGTTTTTTGGAATATTTTTGGGTCTTTGTTTATCTTTTTCTTGTACATTTTTGCATTTGGACAGGAATCTACGCATGAACATTTCGAAAGTTTTTATGGACTACTAAAATGTATATTTTTTTCGCAAGGAAAGGTGGGGGATATATGAGGTTTTCCTTTGTTAGGCCTATTGTTTTATATATGCAACATATTTGTGGGCTTTTTTTTAGATGCAATGGGCCATTTTGGAGATACAGATTTTTTAGGGCCATTCTTAGAAACTAGACTTTTAAGTGGCTTTATACTACAATTGGGCTGAACTTTTAAGTTCGGCTACATTTTTAAAATGGTTTTACAGAAACAATGGCTTCATTTTCAAGTGGGTTTAGACCAACATTGGGTTCCATTTTCAAATTCTGGGCTGAACTTTTTTGGAGTTATTGTTTTTAAATTTTAATTTGCTTAACTTACAAAAGGTAAAAAAAATCAATTAATTGAGGCGAAATTAATTGTTAACCAAATCAAAAGACCTTAGTTTTTGTCTGAAAGCCTTAATTTCAATAAGTATACGGGAAAATTAGAATCTTTCGCAACAGACCAAAGTTTTTGTCTCAAATTCTCAATTTGACTAACTATGGAGAAAAGGGTTGAGGGTGTTAGAGTTTAGGGAGGAGGGTTTGGGGTTGGGGTTTTAGGTATCGGGGTTTTGGGTTTTGGGGTTTCGGGGCTTCATGGTGCGGTTTCAAGTTTATAGAGGGTTTAGGGTTTCAGGTTTATAGGGGGTTTTGGATTTAGGGTTTTTAGGTTTTAGG